>OY829913.1:264829970-266029970 GCA_963691935.1 Nephrotoma guestfalica
AAATCTTGTATCCCATGCCAAAAGTTCAAAGTTCACTGCCACACAAAATCAGCTCTTGGTAAATTCGAGCTACCAAGTGGCAGGTTCGAACACATCCACATGGACCTGGTTGACCCACTGCCCCGATCGAATGGCTATCATTATATTTTAACGATAGTCGGCCGATTTACCCGTTGACCAGAAACGTATCCAATCCGAGAAATGACCGCTAAAACCATAAGTAAGATCTTCTACAATGAGTATATCTGTAGATATAGTGTCCCACTTTTCATCACAACAGACCAAGGAACACAATTCGAATCACCATTGTTCACCGAGTTCACCAAGCTCCTAGGTTCCCATCGCATACAGACAACTGCATACAACCCGAAAGCAAATGGACTTGTCGAACGGTTCCACAGGCAATTAAAATGCGCCTTAACAGCTCGATGTAATACATCCCATTGGAGTTCAGAACTTCCAACTATCCTATTGGGTATTCGAACGTCTGTCAAGGAAGACCTAGACTGCATACCAGCAGAGCTAGTATATGGTCAAAACGATCAATATTCGAACCCAAACACATATACTTCGGATTTCGTGAAGCAGTTTCGTACTACCATGAGAGCCTTAGTTCCTACGGACACACGACATCCAAACGAACAGGCAACGTACATTCCCAAAAATTTGGAAACCTGCTCACACGTATTCGTGCGTTTGGATCTTGGTTGTGGATATACAGGCTTAAGCCAGATTACGGAATACTTGTGGTAAATCCAGTCGAAAAACGTAGTGTTCGAAAAACGGTTAGATTTAATTTAAACCACTACGATTTTTGATCCAGGAGGGGACTGATATAGCGGCTCAAAATCCTTGTCACTTCGTGGCACTCCTCGTAGCAAAACTATTTAGACACCGCGCCGCTTAATTACGAAGCATAGCTCGTTTTAATGAATAGAGCATTTCGCCACCTACATTCGCGAATCTCGTGATTCGCGATTATCGATAAATGTCGAGAATTAAAAATATTCACACGAGAAAAGAAATAAGAAACGAAAAAGGACAGTCGGGCTTTGAAGTTCAAGAGACCCAGTCTCATTCACGCCCACGCGAGTGAAAGTAAAGAAAAAGTGAAAACCAGAAGTGCCGAACAATCGTCCACCATTGAAGACGTGGACTTGTGTTAAAAATTTAATAAATAATAAATGAATAAAGTTTTAATAATTCATAAAATAATATTTATAAAAATACAAATAGAGTGAGTGCAGTTATATCCTAAAACCCGCTATCCTCGCTATATGATCAAAAAGTGTTTGTGCGTTTTTAAAAATTAAAAAACCATAAACTCAGATCTGGTGATTAAAAAATTTGTGAAAGAACGTTAACATGCATATTAACATTAATAAAAGCTAAATTAGATTAACAGACATCCATAAATGAATCGTTCTTATCTTAATTAAAACACATTCCATTATTCGTTTTATACTAGCAATGGTGAATAATGCGGGTAGGTAATCGAACTCGTCCATATTATTGTAGTTTCGGTAAAAACCAATACATCATGTTTATAAAAAATTTGTGTTGATTAATTAATGCCAACTTATCTTAAAACCATCATACAAACCGTAACAAAATATTCGTATGGCACACAACACATTAACGTTAAGATTATACAACACCACGGCGAACGATTCTGTTGTCCCGGTCGAATATTAAATAAGTAATTTGAAAAAAAAAATCTAAATTACCCTTAAATTGTCATAAATTCAGTTAAATTCGATAACAGCTTCAGAAAATATACGAATTTTTTATTCTGCACAGCCGAGGAAGACCAGTAACCAAACAAACAAAAAAATCCCATCGTAAAGCAAAATGTAGAAAAGGGACCGTACCTAAAAAAAAAACAATTATCGAAATATAACGCATTTAAAATTAAAGTTATAATTTAAAAATTATACAAACATCAAAATACGCAATTAAAATGATACCCTCCTTTATTCCAGTCACATGAAAAAAAAAAATGAAAATGGAAAAGCAGCAAGCAAGCAAGCGAACGATAAAAAAACGGTTTGGTGTAGTAAGGTGGCGGATTTAATTATATTTTGTTCATGTTCTCCCTCACACTCGATCGCCCTATCGCCAGAGTCGTTTGAATTTTTTTTTTCATGTTCAGTTTTCTTAAGAATGAGAATTTATTTTTGTAAGAAAGAAAGTGTATAGTATATATATGGACACCCGCTGTCGACAACCTATAAAATTAACGACTATTTTTGTCATTAAACATCTTAATGAAGACTAGTCGATTTGGTTTTGTGTGCTATAATAACCCTCACTCGCCACTACCTATATATACCGTGTACGCCAATTCACCACCATACTAGAAACACCCACTCATTCACCATACCCATGTGCAAGAACATAATATCTTATCTAATTTTGTAAGATTTTTATTTTTAGTTATTTTAATTTAATGGTTGCACCCTTACAATAATGAACGAATATCATATTTTTTTCTTTAATAATAAAACAAAAGATTTTCTTTTAATTTTCTTCTTTGCCTTTTATACTGCTATCATATCTTAGTTTCTAAATAGACAATGAAAAATTTTTAAGATAAACTGAAAATAAAAGAAAAAACATGTTTTTTTTACTTCGTCGGTGCTTTATGTTTTATTTTTAAAATGTTGGAAAAATAAAACAAAGAAAATTTTACCTTAAAGGAAAATCAAAATGAAAAATGCATTTAATAAGAGTACGACGACGATGAAGCAAAGAGACGTAGAAACTACACACACAAAAAAAAGGAAATTTTCCCAACTCTTTGTAATATTTAAAAGTTCTAACATAGATCAGTCTAGTCTTCTTGTTTTTGGTGAATTAAACTTTCGGAGAAAGAAGCAGCAACAACAGCAACCAAAAAACCGAAAATCATCTCTTTGTTGAAAAAAAAAATATTTTAAATGAAGAAGAAGCTTTAAGAGAGCTTTTTTTTTTGCTTTATACTGTTCAGCTACATTATGTAGAAAATTTTAAAAGATAAAAACTAAAACATTTTCAAAATTCTTACAGTTTTTGTAATTTGAAGTGACACACCAAAGAAACTTAGTTTCCTTTTAAGTTTTGGGTATATGCTTTGCGGTGAGCTAAATTTTTTGAATTGGAACTGAATAAATGGAATTTTTTAGATTTTAAGTAAAAATCTTTAACCAAATTGTAAGAATGGTAAACTTGAAGGTTCTAAATCTAAAATTAATTTAAATTGTTTAGAACAGAACTTGAAAATTTACTTAGGTTATGTTTAGGTAGGAATATTTATTAAGTAAACTCAAAACTGTTTTCATATGTTTTCCTCCTCAACGGTTTCTAATCTGAGAATTAGTCGATCCTTGAGTACGAAAAATCGCTTTCCTAATTGCTATTATTTTAGAATTAATAGTGACCGTTACGCATTTATCCGTTTTCAGAAAAGCTTATACACATCAATATTTTGGATAAAGAGGACAAAGGAGTATACGAGAAATTACTATCTTGTGACGAAACCTTAGAAAAAAATGATGTTTGTAGAGTTAAAAATATTGTGGAGGATTTTTTTGCATTGAAATATTCCAAAGCGTTACCAATCTTTAAAGATGCGTTTAAACCACATAAGCGGGCAGCAAATCCTTAGATTCATACCTTCTCACGGTGCTTCCCGAGTAACTAAACCGACCAGGCGGTATAGTGGAGGCGACGTTGGGAAATTCTGCTTGTAGCAAGCAACTCGCTATTTAAACGTATTTGAGGTGGGACTGGATGCCTTTAAATCTTTCTCCAGTACGTGAACCACATACGTAATCAGTGGGTTGAGCGGCGGTCCAAAAAACTTGTTTGAGTAATGTTTGAACTGTTTGGGCTGAAAAATGATTTTGGGTATTTTCTAGAAATAATCCTACTGCAGTGTATCCCCAAATAAAGATCGCCTTATTGATGCGATTTAGTAGTACTGAGACAGAACGCTCAGCAGGCTTATCGAGACTCGAAAGCAAAAATACACAGAGCCGTTCAAAAATTTTCTGCTTGAGGTAGAAATGTTAAACGGACGATTGTCAAATAGATTTGCAGAGTCAGAACTCTTAGAAATCGTTCGGGAAAATATGAACCCTGCCTTACAAAGTGTGACACTAACTGGCTATATACCTCTGCCAGCGATGACCATATAACATTCCGTGTTTAGAAGCCATTGCGAAGTCCGCGAGCCAAAAAGGTAATAATCAGAAGATTGATGATTTGCAGTTGATTTGCTGGAATTACCGTGACCTAGGTTACCGGTCTGTTATGGCTGTGGCCACGCCAATGTAATCAAACATCAATGCTGGCAGTGCCAATCTAAGCGACAGGGAAACCCGACACCGGTCGTGACCAATTCGGGTACGACACGCCCGGTACAGATACTCCAGCACCCGAAGTCAAATCAAAATACAAAGTCGTCAAATTAATCGAAAATATTAATAGGCTAAACAGCACAAATCCGAACCGACAACGCATAAATACGATCTTTATAAAGTTACTAAAGAAAATAGTTATCAAACTATACTCAAACTGACGACCATGACCTCGATGAAACGCAAATTTGCATTCCATTAAAGAAATCCAAACACATATTCAGAATTCTGACCTATTGGAAACGTAAAAAAGCCACAAGAAATTGTGCGAATCAACCATCCTAGACAGCGGCGCCTCTATTAGCATTTTAGGGAAGGGTTGTGAGAAAACATTATCTGAAGCTGGCATGCCTTACCATAAAATGTCCTCTAGTGTAAAAACTGCGGACGGTACAAAAAACAATGTTATAGGATATATTGATTATCCGGTAAATTATAATAAACAAACACATGTTATTAGATTTTATTTGTCCCCAACCTTCCAAAACGAAATGTACTTAGGAATCAATTTTTGGGATTTAAGGGATTTAAAGCTTTGCCCAGCCATTATTTTTGAAATCTCTGTCCACGAAAGTACTGATGAATATCATGAACTTAGTCCAGAACAAGCAAGAGAACTTGGAACAATTAAAAATTCTTTCCCTTCATTCGACAGACAAGGACTCGGACGAACTTCCGTTATTAAGCATACGATAGATGTTGGTAATAGTACCCCGGGGTCAAGCAAAGTTATTATTCAGAGTTGAGTATGGGAGTTACCGAAGAGAGTACGAGTTCCTGGAATTCAGCAATGCTACTAGTCCGTAAGCCGGGAAAAATAAGACTATGCCTAAACTCAAGAAAGGTTAATGATCTGACTAAAAATGACGCATACCCACTTCCGCTTATTGATGGTCTGATAGGTTGGTTGAGTGCAACTAATTATATTTCAAGTATAGATCATAATGATGCCTGCTGGCAGATCCCGTTGGAGGAGGGTTCCAGAGACAAAACGGCATTTACCGTTCCTGGAAGACCCTTATATCAATTTTGCGTGATGCCGTTCGGTCTCTGTAACTCTCCCCAAACGATGTGTCGTCTTATGGACAAATTAATTCCGCATAAATATCATGATCATATCTTCGTTTATTTACTTATAATATCAGCCACATCGGAGGAACATTTTTCCGTGCTTAAATTGGTTGCGGAGAGATTAACTGAAGCTAACCTTATAATTAAGCGGAATAAAAGTAAATTCGTCCGACGGGAAGTAAAGCACCTTGGGTTTATCGTGGTTGAAGGGGGTTTACGTACCGATCCTGAAAAAATAAGAGCCATAGAGGAATATCCGGCCCCAACCACTATAAAGCAGACGAGAAGGCTACTAGGTATGGCAAGCTGGTATCAGCGATTTATACTCAATTACGCAGATATGATTGGACAGTATCACTGATACCCTGAACACATGAAGCAGAATCGGCATTAGTAAAACTTAAACATCTTTTAGCTGGAGCTCCTGTGTTAGTTAACCCCGACTATAAGAAACCTTTTTTATACGTTGCGATGCAAGTACATCCGGCTTAGGAAGGGTAGTATTTCAAAAGGACAGCGTCGATCAAGAACGACCAATCGCCCACGTATCAAAAAAGTTAAACGAGCTTAAAAAAGGGTATAGCGTATCGAAAGAAATTTAGACCTTATTGACTATAAATTCGCCCGTTGGAGTTTCAAGCTCCAGATGTATGGCTTCGAAATTGCACACCAGAAAGGCTCCAGTAATGTAGTACCGGACGCACTTTCTCGTTTCCATTGTGATTCGGTACAAGAATTCAAAATAAACCTACCCTTCCCTACCGTGAAAATTATGAGACATTTCGTATTAAATTTTTACAAAAGATCAATCTCTGAGTGATCCGTCCAATTGGAAAGTGTGGATCCCCAGTACGTTGGGACATTCCTTGATTATTAAGGAACACGACGAGGCACTAAGCGGCACACGGTGGGATCAAGAAAGCTCTGGAGCGACTTCGTAGGTTCTAGATGTACGATTACGTCTCTAATTGCGAAACCTGCAAGATCTCGAAGAGCAGCCATGCTGTTTCAAGACCAACTCCGGGTAAAACTACATTTCCAGAAAGGCCATTTCAAAAATTGTTTGTCGACCTAATTGAACCATACCCAAAATCGAAAAACGGGAATTATGTATATTTTAGTTGTACTCGATCAACTCACCAAATTCGTACTATTAAAACCATTAGTTAATAGTACGACTAATAAAATCACGTCATATTTAAAGAACGATGTTTTTCTTATTTTTGGAACTCGCGAGTACACATACAGTTAATGGATTTCGGTTTACTAGCAAGCAATTTGATGAGCTTATCAAAGATTTTGGCATTATCCATACAAAAAGCGCCATGTATTCTTCAGAATCGAATGCCTCGGAAAGGGTGAATCGATCGAAAACTAATCTGGCCGAAATAGGATATTCTCTGAGAACAGCTGTGCATCAATCAACTACTTACTCGCCTACTTACTCTTTTTGGTTACCATATGGTTACCAATGGAGAGCAATTTAATGTGTTGGGCGAGCTCGATGCCATTGGAGAACCAGAAGTGAAACTGTTACCATTATCAGGCCGCCTATCAATAATCCACACAGTCCAAAGCAGTACTGAGAATCGTTTTTGCGCAAAGTTTTTTCCATTGCTTTCAAAAGCTATCATCCCGGTAAGATAATGGGAACGTTTCACGGTAACGATATCAAAATTTAGTTACTAAGTTGACTGGCTGGATCAACAAACCAATAATATAAAACTCAGTTTCGTTTCTTTAACCTATAGGTTATAAACGCAACTGCCCTGTAACGACCACCCTGTGGTTCGGTATATAACCTGATCAGCTGGCATTTTTCATTATTTATGTGAGTTTATCGCTGTTGAGTTTAATGACCTCATTAAGTTGGTAAATAGCCATACAAATGGTGTTGCATTGCACAGTACATCACTCTCGAATAACGAATATTGGTATGTGTGATCTAAAATATATCTAAAAATCAAAATCTTTTCAAAAAAATTCAATTTTTATTTGGATTTAGTTACCTGATTATTATAATTAGTACAATACTGGGTGAAATAATTTATGAAATTAGTACTTAGAAAAATAAATATTAAATCGTATGAGACGCAAGTGTTTATCTCTATAGTGATTCAATATTTCTGTTAAATTGACGTGTTAATTTTTGCGTTCAGATGCTGGAATACATTTTACGGGACCCTTGGATTTGCAATACTAAAATAAAATTCGGTAGTTCGATTGCGAGAAAGGCGATACCCAACCAATTCAACCAGGCCAAAGCCATTTGGCATACGAATACACCGTAAAATTCCCTGCATGCAAACGAGGTGATAAGAGGTACCCGCGTAATCGACGGCCCGAAAAAAAAATCAGCAAAACTACGCTAAGTGAAGCATGTGGAAAATTTTGTCCACTAGCTTAAGTTGTACGGTAAAAAAACAAAAAAGAGTCTCACAAAATTTATAAAGCATTTCAAAATTACTACATTCAAGTAGCTCAATACTAGACAGTCATCGATGTAATCCACTTCGATTAATTACTTACAGAACTTAGAAAATAAGAGCTTCTTCAAATGCTGCTTTAAAAAAATTGTAATGTAATCAATTGTAGTAGAAATCGAGATCGAAATATATTTTAACAAGACCAAATTAAATGTCGTTACATATATAGGATTTATCTCTAATCATAAATAATCTATAAAAGAAATTCTGTGCAATGCTGGCAGTCATGTATTTACAACTTGGAAACGAATACTGCATCAACTACTCAAGTTTAACATTCATTTCTTAAGCAAAAGGGTGGCGTACAGTTATGGCGGCCACATGGAAATGGATTGTGTGTACAATGAAATTTGTTTGCCTGCTCGATTTAGAAGTTTCATATAAATATTGGGCCATTTGGTGGTTTTACCGGAATAAAATTAGTTCTATGTGATATGTCGTTGTTAATTCTTACATGAACTGGTTATTTAACATTTTAATGCGTAGTGAAGATTTTGTTCATTGAAGCACCTTCGCTCAAAGTAGTTTATTTTGACAGCTCTGTATTTCGTTTAAAATTTTAGCTATGTAGGCATAAAGTTCCACTTATTAACACAGGTTTCACCGACCAAATGGCAGAGTGGTTAAAGCTTTGGCGTTTGAATCGAGAGATACCGGCTTCGAATCCCCACAGATTACGATCTGTGATTAAAAGGAAAACAACTACGACCCCCTATCGGCGTACAAAACTCTTGGGTCGACAATTCTTCCATATCCAGTATCATAGGCTGGCATGGAGTTATGCAATGCGCAGATGATGGTAACTTAAACCGGTCCTATAGCAGTACATCTCCGATTTGGCAGTAACTGCGTAAAGTAAGACGGGAAAATGAACCGCGAAAGAGCAGCGGATGCTTCAGCCGCAGAAAATATGGCATGGATTAAAACAAAAAATAAAGAAACAAAAAAATACATAGATTTCCGATCTTTGTCGAATTATTACATAATTGTACTACAACAACTAAAGTATAAATGTAAGAAATATCAATTTTTTCCTATCAATCAATCCGTTTTCCGAACAAAGTTGTTCATATTATATACACGAAAGTACGTTATAGCTATATAAAAACTTGGGTTCAAATTTTTAATTTTACAGATCGATAAAAAAATCATTTTCGACATTGTCTACATTCTTTACATTGTCGACGTAAACTTTTAATTGTCCACATACATTCTCTCACACGTAGAATATTAATGATCTACGTGGTGTAGACAATACGGCATAACACTGCGAAGAGCATATAAAGCCGTGCTCGTTAATTGACATTTAGGTCAAATTTAGGGCACTTTATCTGACCAACGGCTAATAGAATTTTTTTCTTACTTTGCTAATTCGAGGGTGGTTTAATTATTTACGAAAAGCGCTTAGAGTCGTGCTCGTTATTTAATATCTAGGTCGATTTTAGGACACTATGTCTGACAAACGGTTAATGCTAAAAATACATGAACCGAATTCTGATAGCAGCGAAATTAGAATACAAACGATTATACATATGAATTGTATTACATGTATTCTGCTCAGGAGGTAGAATTCTGCTTCATGTCTCTATTTCTAATTTCGCTGATCAGAATCGACGACACCATATAAAAGTAAAAAAATGTTCAATCGCGACTAAGTTCAGTTTGTTTTTTCCGTTTATTTTTCTGTCAATTGGATATTTTGTAGTATTTTATTTTCTGTCAAACCAAAATGGAAAAAAAATTATCGAGTTTGTAAAAAATCATGAAATTCCTTATAATAAAAAACATAGAAATTTAACGAATTAGAGGTAAAATTAAAAATTCCATGTAAGTAGATTAACACCCCGACTACGCTAGTAGCGTCGTTTGTCGTTTCAAGTAACTCTTTTAATATGGAACCGTAGTCGCCTGCCTTGCCGAAATATCTACCGGGTGACTGACACGAAGTGTTTCCACTTTCAGACTGTCATTGCTGTCAAATGACAGTTCATTCTATTGTTTACAAGCGTACAAAAGAATTTTAGTGGGAAATATTCAGAAAAAAAGTTATCCGCAATGGAATTCAAGCGTAATAGTGTGATTGTTCTATATTCGGCTGAAAAACCACAGCTGCAGATTGTTAATCAGTTAAAACATCTGCATGTGAATAAAATGTTTGTGTATCGCACCATAAATCGTTATAACGATACTGGTAGCATTGTAAAACTCCATGGTGGTGGACCGAAACGCACTGCAACATCGCCGGATATCATTCGGAAGCTTCAAGCCAAATTGGCTCGGAATCCGCGCCATAGCGGCAGGAAAATGGCTCGTGAGGCGAACATTTCGCTCGAACGGATGCAGCACATAGTGAAAGATCATCTTGGACTAAAGGCCTTGAAAAACATAAAACACATGATCTCATGGTGGTGATTTGCCGAATTTGGTTTTCTCCGATGAGCCACCGTTCGTTATTGAGCAATATGTGAACAAGCAAAACGACCGGATTTACTTGCACGGTCGTTCGGGCCGCCGTAACGGCCGAAAGCCGTTCACCGCTCGTTTTTTTGGACCGTGGCATCAAGATAAATGCTAAAATTTATCAGGATCATGTGTTGGAGGGAGCGTTGAAGCCTTGGGCACAAAAACATTTCGGCCGCAGAGCCTGAGAAACAACGTTCCAAGGTTTATTTCCACTGCCCAATGGCCACCAAATTCACCGGATGCAAATCCGCTAGATTTCTCGGTTTGGGGTATTTTGAAGAGCAAAGTTGGGACAAAAAAATACCAAAGTGTCGATCGGGAATGGGCCAAAATACCGCACGCCACTTTCGTGCTGCATGCAATAGCTTTGTCGGCCGTTTGGAGGCCATATTCGCGGCACAATCAAAAACTGCTAATGCAATTCGAAAATTTAAATATTTGTGAACAGTTTTTACTTTGATTCAATAAACTTCATCAAAAAATAAAAATTCTGTGGCGTTTTGTTTTGGTAACACTTCGTGTCAGCCACCCTGTAATATGTTTATAATTGTAGTCACTTCAAACGACAATCGACAATCACTTCAATCGACAATTCTATATCTTTTCTGTCTTTTCTTTAAATTGTTTCTTTCATCTCAAGTCAAAGAGTACAGATAGGTCAAGAAGTGGAGCCACAAGTCCCAAAAACGAATGGAAATTGAAAGAACTATTTATATGTATATTGTAATTATAATAAAATTTTTTTATTTATTGAACGACGAGCAATTACGACTCAATTGCAATAAGCTGTGATATAATTAGTCTTAATAAGAACCACTGTTGCCCGGCCAATTTTTTCAGCATTCTCCGGAAACACATTCATTGAATTTGTCAAATCTCAAAATTTGGCAGTTAAAATATTAAATGTATTTTCTATTTTGACTCTGAAGAGAGCCATTTTTTAAAAACTTCTTTCTATTTTGGAAGAAATCGCCCAGGATATGGCCGCATTAAATTATTCCGCATTTGTGTTTGGCAACACCATTGATTTTGGAATGTTGATGTTTCCCTTTAAAATTTGATCGCCAAATACAATATTCTGTGTATTCCTCCAACCCAATATTATGTAATTGCTGTCGCATACATAAAAGTTAGCATACAAATCCTCTGCAATTTTCCTCGATTCTTGTTCAGCTGGTCATGATAAGTAGATGCCACACAACTTATCCCAAATCACTTCACATACTTCCAATAAAATTTCCCGCACAGTTGATACACCTAATCTAAAATACCATGCTAACCCCTGCCATGCTGCACCATGCGCCAGATATCTGCTATTTAGAAATTATAGTTGCTATTTAATTAGATAATTCTTATCGTAAATTACACTAAAAAATGGTAAATTTACTTAATTTTAACTTAATTTTATTTAATTTACCTAATGTTAACACCAATCGACATGCTGAAACAATTGAATTTCTGACATAATCTTTCTTTTGCAAATAACGTTTAAATAAATTATTGAGAATTTCAAACTCCTGGATAGCGCCCAAAATTGTTCTTTATCTTTCTCTTTCACCAGAAATAATCTTGAGAAAAATCCGTGCAATTCCCTCTCATTTTCTCCCTAAGATATGAACAATAGCACAAATAGAACATGATCATTTTATTAAAACACTCAGAAAATGAGTGCTCTTAACCTGCACCGACTAAATTAGCCCGCCCCAATGAAACCTGTACTATAATTTGTTACACATTTATTACAATTTATTACAATAAATCCCGATTTTATTACAGCTACCGTTTTCGAGGAACGAGTGGTCGGTTTAGCTTACAATTAAACCTGCACCGCCAAAATTGTAACTTTTGATGTAGCTATGATATCGGGATGATTCTTGAACCAGAATTTATTACAAATTAATTACATTGAATAAGTTAGTTCAAGACCACCCCTATAACTATCCTAAGGGTAAATTTCACCCCAAAACGATTATATATTTCAAAAACGTCAATTTAACTAAATCTAATAAATTTTTTTACACCGGACTGCCACAATATTTTAGGAAAAATAATGCAAGAAGTCTTGTCGAGAGTAGTTAAGCCCTATCCAGATGTGTAATAAATTATTTTTGTGTCAGGATACGCGGAATTCGCTCCCAATGGTAGAGGCTTCAAATAAGTAATTTAAGGGTCGATTCTAACACCACTAATAACTTATTACACCAGACCGCCACCAGATATTGAGTCAAATGTTACTCCTTGGACATTGTGGTGGGCAGATCAACCTTATCCAGCTGTGTAATAAAATATTTTTGAGTCAGGATGCGCGGAATTCGCTCCCAACGGTAGAGGCCTCGAATAGGGAATTTAAGGGTCGATTTTACCACCTTTAATAATTTATTACACCAGACCGCCACCAGATATGGGGTCTAATGTTACTCTGTGGTCGTTGTTAAGGGTAGGTCAACCTTATACAGGTGTGTAATAAATTATTTTTGAGTCAGGTTACACGGAATTCGCTCCGAACGGTAAAGGTTTGAAATTTTTAATTTAAAGGTCGATTTTACCAACTTCAATAATTTATTACACCAGACCGCCAACAGGTATTGAATCAAATGTTACTCCTTGGACATCATGGTGGGCAATTCAACCTTATTCAATTGTGTAATAAATTGTTTTTGAGTCAGGATACGCGGGATTGGCTTCCTTTTTACCACTAGTTTCGGCTAAGCTAATAATTAGTATTTCTCTAATTAAATCTTCACAGTCTTTCTTATTATCAATTAATATTAATTGGCCAATAGATGCCAAGTATAAAGTTTTAATGTTTTTTCTCGAATTTTTAAAAAACTCTGAGTATTTTCGTATAGTATTTTCGGTAAAAAATTAAAAATCTATATTGGTATTTGAACACTGTAGCATGTATCTAACATCTAAAATAGTGTTAATCTTGGATGTCGGAATATATCACATTTTTTCTAAACCGCGCCTTGCGTTAGAAGCACAAACCAATTAACAAATTTAACAAATTTATTTCATTTTCAATGATTTATTAGATAAAACTTTAATTTTGTCGCTTATTAAGTAGAGCACTTTTTTGAACCATAGTTATTACCCATATATTTTGAAGCTAATTCCGTAATCTGACACAAAAATAATTCATTACACACCTGTATAAGGTTGACCTACGCTTTACAACGACCACAGAGTAATATTAGAACCCATATCTGGTGGCGGTCTGGTGTAACAAATTATTAAAGATGGTAAAATCGAACTTTAAATTTCCTATTTGAAGCCTCTACCATTGGGAGCCAATCCCGCGTATCCTGACTCAAAAACAATTTATAACACAATTGGATAAGGTTGAATTGCCCACTACGATGTCCAAGGAGTAACATTTGATTCAATATCTGGTGGCGGTCTGGTGTAATAAATTATTAAAGTTGGTAAAATCGACCTTTAAATTAAAAATTTCAAACCTTTACCGTTCGGAGCGAATTCCGTGTAACTTGACTTAAAAATAATAACTTAAAAATTACACACCTGTATAAGGTTGACCTACCCTTAACAACGACCACAGAGTAACATTAGACCCCATATCTTGTGGCGGTCTGGTGTAATAAATTATTAAAGGTGGTAAAATCGACCCTTAAATTCCCTATTCGAGGCCTCTACCGTTGGGAGCGAATTCCGCGCATCCTGACACAAAAATATTTTATTACACAGCTGGATAAGGTTGATCTGCCCACCACAATGTCCAAGGAGTAACATTTGACTCAATATCTGGTGGCGGTCTGGTGTAATAAATTATTAAAGTTGGTAAAATCGACCTTTAAATTAAAAATTTCAAACCTTTAACATTCGGAGCAAATTCCATGTAACCTGACTCAAAAATATTTTATTACACAACTGGATAAGGTTGATCTGCCCACCAAAATGTTTAAGGAGTAACATTTGACTCAATATCTGGTTGCGGTCTGGTGTATTAAGTTATTAGTGGTGTTAGAATCGACCCTTAAATTACTTATTTGAAGCCTCTACCATTGGGAGCGAATTCCGCGTATCCTGACACAAAAATAATTTATTACGCATCTGGATAGGGCTTAACTACTCTCGACAAGACTTCTTGCATTATTTTTCCTAAAATATTGTGGCAGTCCGGTGTAAAAAAATTTATTAGATTTGGTTAAATTGACGTTTTTGAAATATATAATCGTTTTGGGGTGAAATTTACCCTTAGGATAGTTATAGGGGTGGTCTTGAACTAACTTATTCAATGTAATTAATTTGTAATAAATTCTGGTTCAAGAATCATCCCGATATCATAGCTACATCAAAAGTTACAATTTTGGCGGTGCAGGTTTAATTGTAAGCTAAACCGACCACTCGTTCCTCGAAAACGGTAGCTGTAATAAAATCGGGATTTATTGTAATAAATTGTAATAAATGTGTAACAAATTATAGTACAGGTTTCATTGGGGCGGGCTAATTTAGTCGGTGCAGGTTAAGAGCACTCAGAAAATGAAATTAACATTTTCTATTTTTTAATAACGCACACAAAAAACAACTAAACACTTTGACAGCTTGATACCAAATAAACAAAAAAAATCTGCTTGACGCGTCAGAAAAAGACGTAGGCAGTGCTGCTAGCAGAAATTCTGCTCATGTGTTTTCAGCATAATATAATTTTTCATACTTTGTTATTTCAGGTGGTTTCATTATCTATTGAAAGCACATAAAGCCGTACTCGTTAATCGATATCTAGGTCGACTTCAGGGCACTATGTTTGACAAAAGGGCAAATAGAATTGAGTGCTACTTTGCCTAATTAGTTGTAATCATTATCTACGGTAAATGCATACATTTCTGTCTATTAATTCATGTTTATGTAGACAAAGCTTTTAATTATATATATTAGGTTTTCGTTTTATTATTTACGCGAATTGTTATTTTTTATAAAATTAAATAATAAATTTTTATTTTTGTTTAAATAATTTTTTACTAATTTGCTATCGTGAAAATATAGGATATTATTTCTTTCAGATAGTTTTATTTCGAGAAAGTTTAATTTATACATATCAGGGTTGCCATATTAAACTATAATCATTTTTCGGCTTTTTTTTCGGGCAAAATTGACAGAGGTATTTGTATTTTGTAGAGGTATTTAAAAATTGTAACTACTGGCGTGATCGACACGCCAAGTAACTCATCGTACAGGATCTTGAACAGTATGAACAATACTGTATAATGAAAATGAAAACACCACTGCACCACTTAAGCAATTCAGTACACTCATATCTTCAAAATTAGATTGTCTAAATAATAAAGTAACACATATTATGGTTATGACCAGTACTACGTACAGTACAAATTTTTTGCTCAAATTATGTAATTTTCCGACTGACGCATCTCGTAACAATACCACCTTGTAAATTTACTAAAACTAATAAATTTTCATTCTTTATCGTATATTATACTGTGAAAATAAAAGGACTTACAAAATAATATACTCAACTATATCGTTTACTATCAAAATAGTAATAACAACATAATAAAATGGCGCCCGCCAATAATTGTAAAATGCTACATAAAAAATTGCTGCTCGTTTTATTTGCTCCCGAAAGATCCGTATAGAAAATAATGACCACCTAAACAAAAAATAAACCGACAACTGGACAAAAAAATAAAATTAAGATGATGAAAAAATAACATTAGACCGGAAATATTGTGGCAAACCCGGAACCGGACATGAAAATGAAGACAAAAAATTTATGTTTAGAATAAAGGTGGTTATTGTCGTTTTCTTTAAAATATTACAGAAATTTTTAGTTTTTATTACAGTTTTTTTATGTGTACACATATTAATGTTATCAGGGTTCTAGCTGGCTAGTATAAAACTAACTTTTTGTTTCGATCGTCCGTTTGACTATATATGAATAGTGTTATGGAGTACATTCATTACTACTGTACTATACTAGTAATCTTAAAATGATGTTCTGTTCAGTTTTTTGTTCAAATGCTGATGTTTGTAGATTTATTTATTATTTTGAAATTGAATTAGTACTCGTATCTAAGGCAAACAAAGGAATATTTTTTTGTACCATAAGCTCGATTCTATACATAGGTGGTTTTCCCCACATTTCCACACTAATAATAATGTTGTTTTTGCTATTGCACATCAAAAAAATTTTTCATGAAAAACTAGAAAAATTTTCCTATTTTGCATGCATATTATATAATGTACAGTACTAGCAGTATGCTAAAAACTATTTTTTAATATCCGTCTGAAAATTCATAAAAATAAAAATTGAAAACCCCTAAAATTTTGTGGTTTTCTATTCTTAATATTTATTTTCAATATTTTTCCAAGAAAACAAGAAAAATGCCATTTTGTTGTTATTTAGATATTCGGTATAGGAAATAAATAGGTTTTTTGTTTTGGTACATCTGTCTTGATACTTCTTAACCAATCAGCAACATCTTATAGTTACACATAGTGTTTGTTAAAAATTTTGAAATATATAAGTTTAAAAGAAAACCAGATTCCAGAAGAGAAACATATTTTTATGAAGTAGCCACTTTAATTTATCATTGCTTGCCGTACTGCATGATGTACAAACAACACAGATTTTGATAAAATGATTTATCATTGTTTTCCTAAAAATTTTAATTTTAATTGTGGTTTATAGTTATAAGTTTTAATTATTCATTTTCATATAACACAAAACAAAAGAATGGAGTGAAAAGAGAAAATTTTCTGTTGTATACGATTGTCGAATTTTTATTTTTGGAAAAAAAAAAGATTTTGGTTGTTGTTATTGTTGTGTAAATTATTGATGATTGATTTCAGTTGGTCTATGTGGATAAAATGGTTGACCCATAATCAATAATTAATGAATTAATGAAAATTGGAAAATTCTGTATGGACATATACGAAACTGAATTATAAATTAGTTTCGTGGCAAATTTGAGTGTTGATTATTTATTTGAAATTATATAAAATTTTTGCCAAATGGTACGATATTGATTTATCTTTTTATAGTTTTGCCTATTTTTGAACAAAATGAATTTGAAAAAAAAACTACTAGAATATCTCTATCGTTTTTCCAGTTGCATAAGTTTAAAATTTCAGAATCTTATCTGAGTAATATAAAATTATGCCGGAAGAGTAACAAATGAAGATGCTACTGAAGTTAGCCGAAAATTTCAGCCGATAAAACCCTGCATTATCGACATATTTCGTATCAGGTGGTAGTACAAAATTCTGCTGATATTAGCCGAAAATTACATGTTATTGAAGTAACCAGTAAATTTTTGCCGAAAAAAATGTCAAAAATCAATATCACATAATTTGAATGTTTAAAGGTCATATGAACTGGGTGAAGTTAGACCAATTCATAAATAGCTGGATGCCATATTTATAATTTGTCGCATTAGAAGCCATTGAACTTAAGTTGAGGCACTAATAGTGAACACCTGTGCCGGTAAAATTACGTACACTAATAGATCCAGGCTGTCAGTCATCATTTATCACGCAGGCAGGTGCCGAAGAACTCAACCTACCTAAATTCCGAGCAGATTTACAAGTTTTTTACAAGAATTGGAGGAATGTAAACTAATAAAATAAATTATAAGGTACACATAACCATTTCACCTCATTACCCTTCGACAAACAAGCAAGTGGTGGAAGCTTTTATCTTGCCAAATTTAACTGAGCAACCACCAACAACGCCAGTAAAGGGTCTTAACAAATCAACTTGGAGAGAGCTGACATTGTCTGATTCAAATTTTGACTTACCTGGTCCAATCGATATGATTTTAGGAACAGAGGTATACGCCAAAATCTTGTTAGAAGTGTAATAAAAAACTCACCGTACCAACCAATAGACCAGAAAATTGAGTTAGGATGTATTTTCCTAGGTCTCACGACATAATCAGGATTAACGTCAAATTCACTATCTCCGGTAGTACAAAACAACCTAGACCAACATCATCATTAAGAGATGAACTGGAAATAGGAGCCTCAAGGAAATATGGGATTTCAAGACTAATTCAAGTAGAAATAAGATTAGAAAGGAATCTACAATTAAAACAAGAATACCATAAATTTATGAATGAATACATAAAGCTAGGACATATAGTTCTGGTCAATTCGGAAGATGCCAAAGGGCAAACATGTTACCTACCTCGCCATGCCGTGGTCAAGCAGTCAAGCACAACAACCAAGGTGAGGGTAGTCTTTGATGCATCAGTTTCAACGATATCCAGCTAGTAGGCCCTTACAAAGGATACTATGGAGAGCTGACCCAGACGAGCAAAATAAAGAGTACAAGTTACGAACAGTTACGAATGGTATCTCGTCCGCTCCATATTTGGCCACTAGAACTCTAAAACAACTTGCCATAGACGAGCAGAATAATTATCCAATTGCTGCTGAAATTCTGTTGAAGGATTTCTATGCCGACGATGTTCTCTCTAGTGCAGAAACCATAGAACATGCAGTAAAATGTCAGCAACAGTTAAGAAAAACGCTAAATAATGGAGGTTTCAAGCTGAGAAAATGGGCATCGAACAACACAGCCATAATGGAGGGTATTCCTGAAGAACAAAGGGAGTCAAAAACAACACTCATAAATAAGGACCACGAATTCATAAAAACGTTAGGAATATTGTGGATTCCTCAACGAAATGAATTTGAGTTCCAGGTCAACATGGAACCCATGATAATAGTTTCAACAAAACGATCCCTTATCTCGGAGGTATCCAAGATATTCGAAAAAATGTATTCAATATAAAACTACGTTCAGCGAGCTGCAAAAATTGTCATACCAAGGACAAGGTCGAAAATTTAGAGGTGCATGGGTTTTGTAATGCATCGGAATTAGCTTACGCTGCAGTAGTGTACTGCAAGATGACAGATGCAGGAGAATCAACAATTACACATATGTCCGGGAAAACTAAGGTTGCCCCAATAAGTCAGAAACAAAATCTTCCAAGATTAGAACTTTGTGGGGCAGTACTGTTAGCGAAACTACTGAGACAAGTTCCCAAACGTTAAAATGCAAGCCAAGACTGACAGAGGAATGACTTCAGTCGTATTCAAATCACGGTTTAACTCAAATAAGTTGTTTGAAATCAATGCCTTTATATTAAACAAATTGACGCCGATATTTCCAGGGGCAACATTTAATATAAAAAATTATGAGTATTTACAAAATCTGCAACTAGCCGATCATAATTTTGATCAAATCAACGACTTAGACATAGTGTTAGGATCTAACAAAATTTTCGAAATACTTGAGAACGGGCAACTAAAGGGGGGCGACGGGAATCCTATAGGACAAAATACTGCGTTTGGATGGGTATTATCAGGAGAGTCGAGTAACAAAACCTCTAACATATACAATTTTAATATTGTGGTCGATGAAGATAGCATTGATCAAACGTTAAGGAAATTTTGCGAGTGTGAAGGCCTATATAATTCTGCTAGTGTGCAGTTTAAGGAGGAATGTGAAATTGAGGAACATTTTAAAACAAATGTTACAAGAGAAAAGGACGGAAGATATACGGTTGCTTTACCATTCACTCGGTCCTGTAATCGGTCAATCAAAATTTCAAGCCATCAAGAGATTAAAATCGGTCGAGCGGCGAAAAATAAAGGATCTCCAGTATAAGCAACTATACTCTGAGTTCATGGTGACTTACGAAAGGGATGATCAAATGGAAAAAATTGGTGATGAATAGTTAGTTTCAAATAACAATTGTCATTGCTATCTGCCACATCAGGCAGTTTTGAGAGGTTCTGGCACGTCAACCAAACTTAGAACAGTTTTTGATGGTTCATCACAAACAACAAATGGATTGTCATTAAATGACAGTTTAATGGTTGCTTCCACGATTCAACCAACACTGTGGTCAATTTTAATGCGTTTCCGCACGCATCAAATCCATCCACTATGCGCCGACCTGGAGAAAATCTACCATCAAATAAGGGTGCGATAAGAGGATACGGACTTCCAACGAATCATTTGGCGACTATCACCCGAGCTGCTCATTGAACATTTTTGGCTAAAAACAGTCACATATGGAACATCGGCAGCACCGTTTCTAGTTATTCGATCTTTGGTCCAATTAGCACGCAATAATGAAAAAAATTCTCCACAGGTCGCTCAAATTATACAAAATGACTTTTATGTGGATGATCTCCTATCGGGTACAAGAGACCTTAATGAAGCCGTCAGTCTACAAAGGGAATTACAGAAAGTACTAAGTTCAGGTGGGTTCACTTTATGCAAATGGATTTCCAATATACCAATATTATGTGACGATGTAGATTCAATTATATTTAATAAAAATGAGACGACAGTAATGATTCTCGGATTGGCATGGGACCCTAAGAGAGATGTATTTGAATTTAATGTGAACAGAAGAGAACACTTCTGTCAGAATCTTCTAAAGTTATTGACCCTCTTGGGTGGCTCTCTCCATCAATAATAAAAATAAAGTTATTATTTCGAAAATTGTGGATTCACAAATTAGGTTGGGATTTTGGGTAATTTAAGCAAATCAGCATACCAGGGCATATCTCATGGGACATTAAATCCATTCAATTGCATAGTTTTTGTGATGCGAGCGAGGCAGCATACGCGGCTGTCATGTACTGCAGGGTTCAGGATGATAATGGAAATATACGAGTGAATCTGCTGACATCAAAAACAAGTGGCACCATTAAAACAGGTTACGTTGCCAAGATTGAAATTATGTGCAGCAGTTCTACTGAGCAGGTTGTTAGCAACGGTGAGAAAAGAATTCTCAGATGTCAAAATAAAGGAATTTGGTTGGACAGACAGCACCATTGTATTAGCCTAGCTATCGGATCAACCTCGTCGATGGAAGATATATGTCGCTAACAGAAAAACCTTGCCGAGAAGTAAGTGGGGTCACGTAAGATCAGCCAAGAATCCTGCAAACTGTGCAAGCTGGGCCATGTTTCCAGAAAACCTAAAAGTATTCAATTTGTGGTGGCATGAACCAGGGTGGTTGAAAGACTCACTGTGGAAAGCAACCATTGATCTTCCTCAAATGATGAAATTGTGCAACAAGAAGAGCGTAAAAATTGGGTGGAATGCTTACACGTACAAACTGGCAATAAGTCGATGGAACTCATGTTTGTGCGTATTTCATTTTAATAATTATAAAACAAAAGATACGGACAACAGACGAGCAACTACGAGGTTCTTTACCAATATCTCGAGTCACTGTTGCAAGGCCCTTCAGTCGAGTTGGTGTGGACTTCTGTGAGCCAATTTCCATTGCAACTAAAATCTGTGTTTGTTTGCATGATAACAAAGGCAATCCATTTAGAGGTATTATCGGAGTTGACCGCTGATGCATTCCTGGCCGCCCTAAAACGGTTTATTGCTCGACGAGGACTTCCCACAGAAATAAACTCAGACAGTGGCACAAATTTTGTTGGAGCTTCCCGAAAAATAAATAAATTGTATTCCAATATTGACAAAATTAATAATACCAGTATCATTTCATCTTAATGAAAACGGTATTTCTTGGAAATTCATTCCTGCAGCTAGCCCAAATTTTGATGGGTTGTGGGAAACAGCCGTCAAGTGGAAAAAGGCACATCTCATTCGTGTGACGGTAAACACCAATTTGACGTTCGATGAGATGGTTATGTTAACTTGTCATATGGAAGCCATCCTCAACGCACGACCATTATGCCAAATAAAATGAGACGATCCGAGTATTATAGATGTCTTAACTCCAGGGTACTTTCAGTCTTTGGCACCTCTCACATCTTGATCAGAACCTGATTTAGAAATAGTATCTGATAACCGACTTACAAGATGGGAGCAAATTACAAAGCGTATCGGCAGCTTCTGGAACCGATATTCAAAAGAATATCTCCACACATTACGTGTGGTAAAGAAGTGGCAACACAACCAACCAAATCTCTAAATAGATGCCATCGTGTTGGTGAAGGAGGGCAACTTATATCCTTGTGCCAGTTATTCCGGTTTATATATATGTACAAAGAAATTGTATATATTCGTAAATTGGGGAGTGGGAGAAATAATATATAAGTACAAATTTTTTATTGTAATAGCCCAGTCGAGAAAAAATAAAAGATTACGTTTGTTTTCGGAACACACATTGTTTAACTAATAAAAATTATCAAATCAAGGTTTTGCACCGTGTTTTGGAAATAAATTTAGCGATATCACAAACATACATTTCGAATCAGCTGAATTTTGTTCAACTTCATTAATTTTGGATGAAGAGGTGCTCACACCATTTGAAAAGGACGTCTCTCTGTCAGTCCTGGTAGAACGGGCTGACATCGTGCTTGAAACTATGAGCACAAATAAATTCTATTGCGACTACTGCCTCCTGCTCTACTAATCCAAATTTAACTCTTTCGTTCAAAAAAAAAACTTTCGGAATTCAAAAAAACATTGTTATCGGAGATTGCGGAAATCTTTAATGAAAATTCTAGATCACGATCCAATTCAAATTCACCAAGTAGTAACAATTCTCGATCAATCGAAACCAATGGTATAATTGTTGAAAATATTGAAGACAATCTTAAAGATAACGATATGCTCGGATTTACAAAATCATTTTCCGCCAAATAACAAAAATCACACAAGAAGAAGATCGAGACTTATTACGTGCCTCAGACTGTTACGATATGTTAAACGACCTGCGACTAGAAAATGAAATAAATTTGATTGAAACTTAGGGTATACATCGAAGGTCAGTTCTAAACGAACTTGTATTTGCTAATACTATCAAAAATTACAGCGTTGATCGCATGCACGACGGCCTTGAGGGATTTATTCCTTTTTCTTTGAAGTATCTATTTGCATTTTTATTATAAGTAAGAAAATTCTGCTAAATAATAATTCGAGTAATAATTGAACGCAACCTTACATCGACCTGATATTTACCAAATACACAAGGTTCAGATCACGGAAAAACTTCCTTAATATTAATTACAAATCATAAATCGTAGGCCAAATTGTTTTTCAATGTATTCACTAAAACTTTCCTGTAAATTTTGGTAATTCAATTTACGAAAGAACTACGTCATAAAACATAAAAATCTTCCAACAATTTTTCAGTTCCGCCTTATCACATAATGTTGACTCAAATATACAGAAATAAATTTAAGTCTAAATTATATATCTGTATCCGGCTAGCTGTACGAGATATTCCCTATCAGACAATTGAATCTCACAAAAGGGATAACTAAACCGCCTCAAATTAATATTGGATTAAATCAATCATCAATAAAACAAAAAATAAAGCGAACAAGAGATGTCCCTCTATCTTAAATTCTTAACCATATAATAATACTGGTACATACACTGTATAATAGATGTATAGATCTGGTTCCGTTCCTATATTCACTTCCTACATTTTATAAATCTAATTCCCATTTGGGAATTCCTCTGTATTATGTGAAATCGAAAATAGAAATATGTTTCGTATGCTACGTTCCTTTTTGGTTTTTTTTTTAGTTTGGGATTTTTCCTATTATCATTATTATTTATTTATTTATTATAAATATTAATATTGTTATATCTACGTTATATATAGATAGATAGAGGAAAAGCATGCATTATAATAATACAGAGACGACGGACAAAATTTCCGCTTTATCTGAAAGATATATCCTGAAACAGGTACAAATATAAAAATGATACAAAAATATAAAAAGGAACGAAATACTATTTTTGTTATTGTGATTGTGATGCTGCCTCTCAGTATCCCAATAATATATAACGAGGTAAAAATACTGGAAAACTATATGTGAAAAATAATATAAATAAATAAACCAATAGAAATATATATTGAAACATGTAGACTAAAATGTCAAGAACGAGCAAAACAAAAAAAAAATGTTTACAAAGGAGTGATAGTTATAAGAAGGTGACTAGAATTTTATTCTGGACTATTATATCTCAGGAGGATAGCATTTTCATATTTCAATAATAATTTTGTATCTATTGTACGTACTCGTTTATACGAGAAAATGGTATATTCCTAGACTGTTTCTCGTTTTGCCATCAAATCTTTTTTAATCTTTGCAGTACAACAAAGCAATAAAAATTTTGTACTACGTATCCAAGGGTATACGACGAGAGAAATTTATAAAATAAAATAAAAATTCAGAATCCTGTCAAACGTACTAACAAATTTTGAACAGAAGGATTTATGATGTATATGATATTCACATGTTCAACTTGCCTATTTGTTCTGTATGTACATTCATATATCTATTCTATGCACAGATATTTTTTGTATGTTACATTTCAATCAAAATTCCGTGTTAGTTGTGTGTTAGGGATTTTAGATTAGACGAATTTTTTTGAATGATGTTTGAGGAAATTAAGTTGAATTTAAGGATGTAAGTCTTTTTTGATATGATTGTTCATTATTTATTTTTAGTTTTGGTATATTTTATTTATTGTTTTGGGTACATTTGGGATAGTTTTGATTTCTCCTTTACGATTTGTATTACGTAATACGAGTACGTACGTACGAATATTTATAAAAGTTTAATTGTATTTTTAAATTATTTGTAATAATAAAATTTAATTATAAAATTATAATAATTTGTATGAAAAGAAACCTCTAAAGCCATATAAAGCACTGTTCATGGTCGTGTAGAAGTACCGCTATTTAGCCATTCCTCACAAGGCGGCTACACGAGGCGTTTTTCTTCGTTTCTTACCTCTTCACCTACGTATAAACTAAATTTTAAAGTGGGTGTATTTTGCAGCACGTTAGCAGCAATAATTTCACGTGCGGCTCCTGTTGTATTCTCACTAAGGCAAAAACAATTTTATGGTCAGAATTTTTTCTTTTATTTTCACGCGAGTGCTACAAAATAAACGCCTAAGCAAGCAAATGCGAAGTTGCGTTTTGTTTCAATACCTACTAGATTTTTAAATCTTTATTTTTTGTTTTTCCGATCCGTTTACATAGAGCCGCACTTGAGTTTTATGCGCGTGAAATATTTCCTGAACCTATATCCGAAGTGTACAATTTTTTTAGGAAAGGTTTAGGAAATATTTCACACTTCTGCACACAGTCGTGAAATATTTCCTAAAAAATCCTATGTATGCTAGTGTTAGTTATACTAACATAAAAGCAAACATTTAGGCGAAACGATATTTTAACGAAACTCCTATCTAAACAAAAATATGGAAATTAGCAGTTATAAACGAATTAAAAAATTTAAATTAAACTCATGCACAAAAGCCATCTTCAAGTAAACTCAGCAGGAGATTTTTCCTAGCACTCATCAATTCCACTATGTTCTCGGTTACCCCTGAAAGAGAGGATTTGAAGTAAAAGTTCACCCAGATATAAGATTCGATTGTACTTTAGACAGAATTCACACTATTCCTCTAAATCAGAACTTACCACTGATTGGCAATATTAAACGAGGATGTTTAGAATTTTGTCATAGTTCTGGCATGGGCAAATATGGCCCCGAAACGTGTGAGATGTGATTTACAATATTTTTGATATTCAAACGATTACTAATCGACATTTTGGTCGGTTCTCATCGATCCCGTTATGTTTCCCAGGAAGATCTATTAAATGCCAATGCACATGTAACGGAACTTTATTCCGTTACCACATCAAAACACCCAATTCCACTTAATCTTTTATCAAGGTAATTTCACCATGACTTTGAAGATATCATCTTCACAGAAATTCATTAAACACTTAGTCATGCTGGAATTATCTACTTTTCTTTATGTTTGTTGTTGCATTCATATATATGAAATTGGTAAAAGATGCAATACGACAAGCATAAAATTATTTCTTGTTTACGTTATCCAGTTGCAAGTTTACGTCTCTCAAGGTCTTTATAATGTAGTTATTATAAACACAAATGAATGGACGTAAATATTAAATTTGTAATTGGATGATGTATCCATATCTTTGTGTCGTGCACACGAAAAAGCAAACGTTCTACATAGAGTTAATTAAATGACCTATGTAGACATTTTAAAACGTTGCATTTTTCGTGGCACATAAATATAATTCCCACAAGTGCATGAAATTTAAATTCATGTCACGTTGTTTTTAATGTGCGGTGTTTGTACTAAAATTTTGCTAATTTCGGAAAAATTACATGAATTGGTTGAGAGAGAAGTATATTCCCATAACTAAATTTTCCCCCTCCTTTCTCTGTCAGCCAGTTTAGTGTGTATAAATACCGCGCATTATTTTTGGGAGGGGGAGTTAAGTTTTGGAAAGAAGACACACAACTTAATTACTCACAGAGCTTAAGCCGTGGTAATTAAGTTGTAATACAGTAATTATTTTTTTTTAATTAATAAATATTCTAATTGTTTTTTTTATCGGGTTAAAACAATACCTTTTTTTGTTTGTGTGTTTGTTCGAGAAGGGCCAGATTTTAATTGTCCTTTATTGGTAAGTATGCCAGCATATAAAAATATATATATTAACATAAAGGGCCCAATTGGTAAAGGGTCTACCAGCTGCTCCATTAGGGGCGGAAATCGCGCAAGTGCGTTAGCACGCGGGTTTCCTTCTGCTGGTAACGCTTTACCAATATAAAATACTTACTAACCATTAAGGCTTTAGGCCAAAAATATTTGAATTTTTTTAATTTTTATACTAAATTTAGGGTAATGATGTTACCCTAAATCTTCGTAATTAAACAACCACAGTGGACATGCCTAAAAGGAGGCATGAATTCCACTAATTTGGTCATCTCCTGACCCCTTTTATCAATTTTTCGTTGTTTTACTCCCTAGTTGATGGCATAACACAGGCCGCCTCACCTTATCGTCTTTATTCACATATGCGGTAATCTAGGCCGAAATCTGAGTACCCCAAAACCCACACCGTTATCCCCTACCGGCTTGAGCTGCGGGAAGCGACGCCGCATGGGGTACTTATCAGATGACGGTAATTCTTAGAAATAGGAGTGCTTCTACGCAAGTAGAAGTTTTTACTGTTTCACACACAAAGATGTTTAGAATTGTGCCATAGCATGAGTAAATAAGGCCTCGAAACGTGTGAGTTTTGATTTCTACTGTTTTTGCTATTCAAACGAATGCTATTCAAACGATATTTGCCCATGCCAGAACTATGACAAAATTCTAAAAATTCTCGTGTACCTTAGCATTTAATAAATCTTCCTGGGAAACATAACGAGATCGATGAGAACCGGCCAAAATCTCGATTAGTAATAGTTTGAATAGCAAAATATTTTAAATCACAACTCACATGTATCGGGGCCATATTTGCCCATGCCAGAACTATGACAAAATTCTAAACATCTTGGTGTACATTGGCATTTAATAGATCTTCCTAGGAAACATAATGGGATCGATGAGAACCGGCCAAAATCTCGATTAGTAATCGTTTGAATAGCGATATATTGTAAATCACAACTCACACGTTTCGAAGCCATAATGGGCATTATGGCTAGAACTAACGAGTATAACAAAATTCTTAAAAGTATCATGGATATTGGCATTTGATAGATGTAACATTAAAGCATAATGAGACTAATGAAAGAGCAAATTTTCAAGACTTTTTATGGAAGCAGACAAGGTAGGAATCACAATGGCTATAACCGGGTTTGCTAATGAATTTGACTTTTCAGCAGATGTTTGAATTTTTGAAATCATAGATGGCTTGGAGACTACAGAATAAAATTTAATTTCTGACAAATATTGCTGTACTTAGATAGTTTTTGTATTTCCGGGGTCCATGGCACTTCTTTAATTAAATTATTTTCTAGGTGGTTCGGGAGACTGTTAATTGGTAAAGGTTTTGATTAGTTTGTTCTAAGTTGGAAAAATAATTATCGCTGGTTGTCAATTATATGATTTATAATTTCTTTAAGGCTGTTGAAAATGAAATATAGACAATAGTTGACTTACTGTCACACATTCATTATTGATAAATCACCTTATCGATTCCAGATTAGCTATTTTTGATACCAGATGTCGTTTGGTCATTTTTTTTTATTTTATAAATAACATATTTGGTTAATCACTCATAATAATGAAATTTTATTTCAGGAAATTTACTAATTGAAAATTTTTAGGATCTTCCTTGCTGATTATTTATATCCAGAAAACAAAAAATATTGTGCCGTCTTGTGCTTTACTAACTGCTGACTACTTAGGTGTCTGTAACCGGGTAAAGTCTATTATCTAATAACCTTTCCTATCCCTCCATCTTGTTATATGTAAAAGAGATGTACGGTAGGGCCGGCGTATCCGGGATCCTTGCTTTGTTTTGGCCGTGCATTCTAATCAATCAATCAATCAAAATTTTTGACACTGAATGCTGATGTTGTGGAACCTCGATAATCATCCATATCGCAAACAAGAATCATAAGCAAGTCCAGATGGTATTTGAAGAGACGAAATCCATGCTTCTCAAAATCAAAGAAGAATTAAACAGCTAATAGACGCATGGAACTCATTCTACAATAATCACGAAAATATTATTGCAAACGCCGAAAAGGAGGACTAGGATGAAGAGTATTTCGTGAACAATGTTTTCGACAACATTCAAACCAAATACGAAACAATTGTTGTTGCATTACAAGAAGAGCTGGAAATCGGATTGAGCAGCTCAAACACTTGTAATGACAACATAAAGATCATCCCCAAAATTAAGTTACCAAAATTGGAAATTCTTTTATTTTATGGGGACTATAGGCAATGGACAGCCTTCTATAGTCTATTCAATATAACTGTTCACTCCAATGAAGAGCTAGCCAACGAAGAAAAAATGTATTACTTACTTTCGGTAAATGTTGTTCATTATTGGATTCCTACCTTAACGGTAGAATCAGCGAACAATGGACTGCGAACAATGTATGATAATGCCTTAGAGTGCATACATGCTCTCACCAATTTGGGTATCCAGACAGACCATTGGAGTGCCTTTGTAATAACCATACTCTCTAGGAAGCTGGACTCAGAAACACACTGTTTGTGCGAAGCCAGCATTAAAGCACCAAAAGAAGTTCACACGATGAAAAGTTTTTTTGAATTTCTTGAATCAAGATTTCATTCTCTAGCTACAGAAATAAGCTGTGTACTTGCAGACATTTCCAAGTATTGACGGTAAGAGAGAGGACCACAGCTGCTAAGGAAAATTATTTATGTAGAAGGTGTTTACAAAAACATCACGGCATAATGTCATAATAAATATGAAAAGTGTCACGGAGCTCAGCATACTTTACTTCACGACGTTCAAAAGGAAAAGGCAAAGAAACCGAAAAATCCAACAAAGACATCGTTGCAAACAGGTGTCAATACTCTAAAAGGTGGAGTTTTACTGGCGACCGCCATGATCAGGATTAACCGACAACGGAGAACATTTAGTTTGAATGCCGATTGATCCAGCCTCCCAAGCAACATTCATTACTGAAGAAACTGCAGATGGTCTCAAGTTATCAAGAACTCATCCTACTCAAGTAAACATTGCTGGCATGGAAATAACAACAGCCGGAACCGCGTGTTCTATTACAGAATTCACAATTAGTCCAAGATTCACATCAAACTTAAAGTTAAATATTAACGGCCATGGTTTTCAAAACATAACCAGAAATCTACCTGAAGCAGCAACCAATCCAAGTTGGAATCACACTAAAAACCTGATATGAGCAGATTGAACATTTTATGAACCCGGTCCGGTTGACATACTGTTAGGTATCATGGCTAATGTTTTAAACGGTGCACCAGATGAACCAATTGCGCATCAGAGCAAATTCGGCTAGATAATCACTGGAAACACATCTCCTAACGTAAACATGGAGGTCATTCAAACCTTAGTCACAACCTCGACACAGATCGATGAGCAGCTAAAGCAATTTTGGGAACTCAAAGAAGTAACACAGAAAAGGGAGCTAACAGTAGACGAAAGGGAATGTGAAGAATCATATACAAGAACCCTTACACGTCAGGCTGATGGAAGATACAAAGTAAGGATTCTATTTGACAGGAAGCAAGTGACCTTAAATATTTTAGGCTGTTCAAAGAAGACAGCCGTTGCACGTCTATTGTAAGTCGAAAAACGACTTGCAAGGAATCCAGATTTGGGAATAACATATAAGCAGTTTTTGGATAAATATGAAACTTCAGGTCATATAAAAGAAGCTGAAGCCGTAGCTGGAGAGGTCTAGCTATAATTCTTACAACACCACACTTCAATAGGACCTGATAAGCATATTGTTACGATGTCGGAAACATTAGTTATGTATACACACCTGATATTGAAAAGATGCTCCGTCAAATTTCGGTTCATGATGACGACCAGTATTATCAAAGGATTGCTCGGAGGAAATCACCAGAGCAGCCACTAAAAGAATACAAGCTAACTACAGTGATCTATGGTACAGCATTTGCCTCATACTAAGCCGTGAGGACATTAAAACAGTTATCCAGAGATGAAGCTCTCACATATCCAAGCGCATCAGAAATTACACTAAATGATTTCTATATAGATGGCCTCATCTCTGAGAACGACACACTCAAGGAAGCATTAGGTGCTCAGAAGCAAATAATATAGCATTACTCAAAACTGGTGGATTCAATTCACGTAAATAGGCTACCAATCACATCGCCCTGATGCAAGCCATATCCATGGACCTGAGAATTATTGGAGTAGCTGAATTTAAACTTGATGACACAGTTAAAACTCTCGGCATACATTGGAATCCAATGGCAGATACCAAACGCCGCATTCTATCTGAGAGTGCTAAACTTTTCCACCCTCTAGAATGGTTAGCACCAGTTACAGTAGTGGCCAAGTTAATGATGCAAGATCTTTGGTTAACAAGCCTATCCTGGGATCAATCACTACCTTCGGCTATAACCGCGCAGTGGTGGAGATTCAGGACCTCTCTACCGTCACTAGAAGAAATCACCATACCCAGATGGATGAATTACCACAGAACATCATCAATCAGACTTCACGGGTTCTGCGACGCATCTGAGAAAGATTATGCAGCAGTCATTTATGACAAGTGCACTACTCCCGAGAATAAAATCAAAGTAACGCTACTTTCAGTCAAACAAAGGTAACACTAATCAAAAACTATTTGTTCTCTGCCAAGAACTTAATTATGCGGAGCTCTGCTATCCACAAAACTAATGGAAAAGGTAGTGGAAGCTCTACGAATACTAAACTTAGAATCAAGTTTTTGGACAGATTCTATGATCACTCTAGTTTGGAGTCAAAGGCGACCTCTCAAATACAAAACATTTGTCGCTAATAGAATTTCGGAAATGCAAGGAAAGTCATGCCCAAACCGATGGCGATACGTAAATCGAAAGGAAAACACTGCGGATTGTGGGTCCAGAAGCGTCAGTTCAACAGACTTAAGGTAAAACAGTTTATGGTGGGCGAGACGAAACTGGCTTCAAACATCAAGCCAGAACTGGCCTTAACAAATCTCGCGCAACCAAAATATAGCCATTGAATTAAAACGAGTATTCACCGTAGCAAATTCTTCAACACACAATCCGTTTGGGCAGCTATTACAATAGAAACAAAATCAGATGTGAATAAAATATTTCGCATCATCAGCTATTGCCGACGTTTCATCAAAGCTCCAGGAAGCGCAGAAGGAGTTATGCAGAATAGTCCAGCAAAGGGGAATAAAAGGAATTACAAGAAGAAATTAACGCTATTACTTGCGAAAGACATATTGGTTCACAGACGGCAAACAGAGAGTCCGTACAGAAATCAACAAATGCGTAAAATGTCATCGCTTCGAGGTAACCACCAAGCTATGGCAGACCTACCGAAGGAAAGAATTGTTCCCTCACGCCCTTGCACATACACACACTGGCGTAGACTTTGCAGGGCCTATTTAAATTCGAGTTTCAAAAGGAAGAGGCGTGAAATCCTACAAGGGATTGCAGTATTCGTCTGCTTTTCAACCAAAGCAATATACTTAGAAATAGTAAGCGATCAGAGTTCGATCGCCTTCGTGGCAGCTTTCAAAAGGTTTATCGCTCGAAGAGGGCTCTGTCGACATATCTATCTAGATAATGGAACTAACTTCATCAGAGCTCGATCAGTATTAACAAAGGAAATGACCGAATCAATTAAGCAGGCAATTCCACAACTTCAAGACACGTTAGCCAAGGATGGTGCCACATGACACCCTATACCACCTTCAGCACCACATTTCGAAGGGCTTTGGGAAGCAGCTGTCAAGTCAATGAAACATCATCTCAAGTGTAACCTCTCAAATAGAAGCATGCCTCAATTCTAGACCTCTAACAGTAATGCCAGCCGATGCAATTGATATGATACTAGCACCAGGTCATTTTTTGGTGAGAGATTCATTAATCGCCGCACCAGAACCAAGTCTGCTAAAGGAAAACATAACTCCACTGCAGCATTAGAAATTTGTACATAAAGTTGTTATACCCCAAATTAGGTGATTTTGTCTTAATCAAAGACACTAATCTTCCTCCAACTAGTTGGTCTCTAGGACGAATTGTTACACTGCATCCAGGCAGTGATAACTTAACAAGGGTAGTAACAGTTAAAAATAGTAGCGGTACAGAATTAAAACGACCGACTACGAAGATAAGTTCTCTTCACATCGATGCAAACGAAGTCGCGGAACATGAACCACAACGACAAATACCAAGTAGACTCTAGCATCGTGGAACACTTGGCTGGTGTAAAGTTACTGTGAATCTGTTCGATAGAAATCAAAAGATAATGCCGACTCTGCCTCGAAAATCGAGAAATGTTCCTAAAAATTGCGAAACCGACACGTTTGATGGATCGCTAATCGATGCTCGTATAGAGGCTGCAAGATGTGCCGAATAAAATGAGTTTTATAGATGTTTTGAGATTCTGAAAAGGACGATAGCCGCTACGGAGAAGCAAATAAATATTGGATTGATCATTAAAAACGGAATATCTCACTTAAAAGAAGCCCTAAGTGTTATTCTTAACATTCGACTTAGTCATTAATACAGGAACATCAGCCTATCTAACGCGAAAAATAAGCTTAGGCTCGCGAAAGCTCACTAAAAAAACGACTGAGGCCGGTGCAAGACAAATGGAATCTCAATAATGCCCACAGAAGATGAAACATACGGTAACATGTTTTAAAGCATTAGAAGCCAGATCGACCTGACTACTGTAGGTGGCGAGATACGGGCAATCCGGCAGACGAAAAATGGTAACTTAATGTTAGAGCTAAGCTACGATACAAAGGACACGGAGCACCCTAGCAATTCATTGAAGGAGGCGGTTGGGGTCAGGGTGCAGTCATAGAGCCCTTAAACGACCCTGGAGATATATACCCTGATTACCTTAAAGAAAAGGAGGTTGTCATCATATCACTAAAGCGCGACATCGGATACGCTTCTTTAACCAAGGAAAAATAATAGTTGGTTTGGTGTATAGCAGGGTGCAGCGAAAAACTATGGTGGAGCGCTACTTCAGATGCTAGGTTATAACTAGGACATAAAAGAAGAAAATGTGATGGCCTATACCGCAAAAGGCTGTTGCTGTAAGTGTGATGAATAAGGGCATCAAGCCAAACGATATCCAAACCCTGAATTCTATCGGTTTTGCAATGTAGCTAGCGAAAATAGAACGCACAAGTCTGACTCTGGCAAATGCGAAGCATTCAGAGAAGCACTGGAGAAAGCAAAAACAAAGAAGATTATAACTGTGTTACAAGATAATTTGCACAGAATGACTGTTGTAAATGATCTTTTGCAAATGCAAACGCTAGAGAAGAGGTAATTGTGGTCGGAGATTTCAATGCGCGAGCAGTGGAATTGGGGCTGCTTAGTTCCAGCTCACGGTGCAAATACAGATCGCTTGCAGGACTGGCTTCTACTAATATCGAATGATGACGATACTCAGAGTAAACGATGACTATCCTGGATGTGTCATCCACAACGGAATGGTAGCTGCTACAATTTGGGGCTGGGTGGTAACCGGGGATTACACTGAAAGCGGCCATCAACACATTGGTTTCAATATTAGAGTAACCTGTAATGAGGCAGTCCAGAAGCCATTGAAGCGATGGAATGTCCAAAAAATCAATCACGAACAGTGTTCTAGTACTATGACCCGAGCAAAAAGTCTGCTAAACAATTTAAGGGGAAACGGGAGAGAGGAGGTGGAAGCTTTTGTCAAAAACACCATGGGCATAATTGTCGATGCGTGTAATTTCTCTATGCCAAAAACAAAATTTAGACAGAATACCAGTGGCTGCATCAGATAGTTGAACTTTACAGACTTCTTTGCAATTAAGACGTCGTATGCAACGGAAGGTACTCAGCTAACCAACAAACGAAAACAAAAACGAAAGCAACTCCTTCGTGCTATCAATAACAGCAAAGGTTAGCGGAGGATGATCAATGAAGTCATTGAAATAAACCTCTGAGGCCTTGGCTAGGAAGGAACCCGCCGCAATGGATAATATAATGAGTGACTTGTTTCCAATCAACCCAGAATGCACGAATTCTCTAAGGAGGAAGTGGACTCAGCGGTTAACCCGTTAAAGAACAGGAGCGATCCAGGCTTTTACGATAGACCGAGATACGGTGAGGTACTTAAAATAGTGCATTAACTGAAGCCAGACATGTTGCTAGACATTTATAATGCCTGCCTTAGTAGAAAAATATTCTACAGAAATTGCAATGTCGCACGCCTTGTGCTGATTAGCAAAGGAAAACGAAATTCAGAATTATCATCGTATAATATCGGCCATTATATATGCTAGACACAATCGATAAAATCTTGTAGAAGGTGATCAAACCAAGGTTTGTAATAGTAATCGAGCAAGTCGTTCGGCTCACCCCAAACCAACATGGGTTTAGAGAAGGTCGATCGACAACAAACACAATCCTGGAGGTAGTTAAAATGGTAAAGGAGGCAGAAAGCCGAAATCATTTTTCCCGTCGCATTGTCCTTCTGGCGACGCTAGACGTCAAGAGTGTGCTCAATTCGGCCAGATGGAGCAAGATATTGGAAGAGGGCACTGGAAGATTTCCAAATATCAAAATACCTTCTCCAGTAAACCACGGATGGACGATAAGTTATGCGAGTTACAGCAGGATCGGTTCAGGGATTGGTCCTTGGACTTATCCTCTGGAATGTAGATTACGATTGCCTACTGCAGGTTTTTGTGACATATGAATCACCTTTAGTCAGATACACTGATTAAGTTGCGGTTATAATAGCGGTACGCGATATTGAGAGAGCTCTGTTTAAGTTGAATCAAGTAGTGAGGACTATGAATATGTGGTTTATAGCGATAAACAAAACGGAAATCGTAATACTCACGCAGCGCAGGATAGATAAAATAAGTAGTCGAAGTAATTACAATGGACGCAGTACGATAACTAGGTATACAGATAGATGGCGAACTAAACTTCTGGGGCAGATCAAACACACAGCTGACAAAGCAGCAAAACGTGTTACTTCCTTGGCCAGACTGATGCAACAAGATCAAAAGGTGCGTACAAGATCATGTAAGCACCACTTGCTATAATAACAACGGTGGAATCGATCCTGGTATAAGGCCTTGTCCAAGGAAATATATCGGAATCGACTGGCCTAAGTTTATCACTAAAAGGGACATCTGCGTACCGCATGGTATCGGCACCTACTGTGTTTGTGATATCTGGTGCTATCCCAATTGAGCTCCTGGCTGTATAACAACAGGCTATATATAGAAAGAAAGGACAAGGTCCTTTAATTAATTAATAGGTGGCAGAAATTGTAATACTTGAAAGACAGGTGTAGCTGGACCAATGGACTTAATAAGCTTGAGTTATTAGATCACAAGAGAACCAAGTATTAATTATTACCGAGCCTAGGTTCCTAAGTGGGTTTGTCGATATTGCAAATTATCAGATTCGGCGGATTTCATAAATCGCGAGAGAGTGCTGGACGATGTACAACATAGAATCCTAGTGTGCAGAAAGTGGTCCATACTAACAGATTAAATGGAAAGTACGGTCGGAACGAAAGAATTGCGAGAACATAATGGAGTTATACTTCAAAGGAAGGAGACAAGGAACGCTTATGAAAATTAATTGAAACCGTGCTATGCTGGAAGAAAGAAGGTTTAAAGAACATTTGATGGCAACAGCCTGACGTGTCTTAGAATAATATTAATAATAATAAAAAATCACCTTAATCTAAATTAATGAGATAAACAGTACCAATCTAGAAGCCGTTGCTAAAGCATAACATTATAAATCAGAGTCGTAAAGAGTAGTTATAACTCCCCATCGAGTCTGTCCTTAGGTGGTGTATCTGGGAATGCTCGTCGACTAAAACCGAAAGGTAGAAGGGAATTAAAATAACTTCTGCGAACCGGCAAGACAACTTGCAATGAACTCAACTAATGAATGAAATACCCCAGCCCAGATGGTATTTTAGTGAACATGTTGGGCTAACTACTCTTCATGATGATTGCCCATGCGGATTTTGGAGCCCATTATTGTCCCAAAAAACAAATGAAATACAAAATCCATTGAAAAGCAACTGGAAAGTCAATAAGCCTTCTGAATAATTGCATGTCCCCACTATGACACACCAGACCTCCACAGATGAGGAAATAATACCAACATGGACGAAATAACAGAAGAAAAGAATAACAGCGAAGAAACAGAAACAACTAATAAAAAACACACAACCACCACCTATTGTAGTAATCAGGGAATTCCAGAATAATTTGTCACAAAATTAATGAGTGGGGACAAAATTAAAATGAATATAAAAGCGATGACCCAACAGAAGCCTGAAGAAAGCTTTGTGGAGGCTCATTAGTCACAAGTATGATGAGAATAGCCCGCGAGAAAGATTTATCCGAAGTACTGTAATGTAATACAGAAATAATTTAGGATGAATTATTATCAAAAAACCTTAAAGTAAACCAGATTAATTGGCTGGAGCTGCTGCAGTTTATCTGAGAATCGTTTCTTCAAGGCAAGAGTACTCATTGGGGGTGAATATTAACTAAAACATGATCCTTTCAACAGGAAAATCAAAACACTGACTGAGGAAAATTATTTCATCTTATCGATTTTCAAAGCACTCTCCAATAATTCTAACCATAAGTGAATGCTGTATTCAAAAATAACAAGTATTAACCAACAAATATACCGATTGGGGCAATTTCCAAATAAACCTTAAAGAAACATACACCTTGCAGTGAGTATCATTGTCAAAATAATGATAAAATGGAGAAGGAAGTAGAAAAATTTGTCACAAGTATACAACAATCGGCTTGAGAGTACTTTCTCCAGAATTTAAAAAAAGCTAAAAAGAAATAATCATCCAAAAGAAATAATTGATCTTTAAAGGAATAAGAGAAAATCGAAAAAATGGCATCAATTATGATTCCCGGATCAGGAAAACATCTTCACTTAGGAATAAGAATGAAATAAATATGTAAATGAAATGTTTGTAATAGAAATTGTTCAGTGTATACCCAAAACCCTTCGAAATGGTTCGACAATTTAAAGGAACTAGACAAGACAAACAATCTGTATTTTCTTTCAGATAACCGTTGACATTTTCAATTCAAGATCAAAGTACCCTCTGTATCGGATGGCATCAACAACAACTCTAAATAAAAAATCCTAAATAGTGGCATTTTGGGTTTTGAAGGTAACTGTAGTTTAGGAAACCATCAATAATCACCCCTAGGTAATTTTTGTACTAATTTAATAGATTTAATAGATTTAATACATCCAATAATTTGTATTTGAGCAATGTAAGTAATAATATTTGTACCCTGTCCAAGGTAAACCTCACTAGTATTACACACAAACAAGTTTGACCCACCAAAAACATGGTCAAATCACTAATTTTTACCGTAGATTGCTGCAAACTAATATTATGTACCAAGTAAAATAATAAAGCATCTTACCTTACATTTTATTTAAGAAACGGGAGACCTGACACACCAAAAAAATGTTTAGATTACAAAACACTTAAATATTACAACACCAGACACTTTCATTAATAAACTTTTACTTGTAACACTTTTAGCAATATTAAAATGATTGCGACAAAAAACACTGACCAAACCAAACTGATCGTAATACAGTATGTGTGTCTAGACAGAAAAATCAATTTGCGTACGGTAAATTATCAAAATAAAACCAGAAAAATACGGTGAGCCACATAAGAAAATTTATAATATTGGGATATAATACAGTGATCCAGATAAGAATATTTCTGAAGATGTAATGACGAAGATGTGTAATGCCGAAGTGGAATATTTTTTAAAAAAACATCGTAAATTGTATGTTTGTATTAGTGGCTGTGAACTAAAAAAATACTAATCGAGAAAAGTGCTCATATTTGGCTAAAATTTTGCCCAGAAGCACGTCATTACTATTTAAAGTGGTTTTTTACTTCAACGGAACACGAGTCGCAATCCTACGAGGTGATCGTCGATCTCATTATGTTTTTATGACAATTTTCAGGGTTTTGTCATAGTTGCGTAATGGCGTCATAGTTGCGTTTTTCTAATCCAATGGATTTCATGTTGAGATTTTGCAAAGTGATCATCGATCTCACTATGTTTTTATGTTAAACATATTAAATCTCCACATCAATGACAATTGAAATCGTCAACGGTATGGGCATTTAATAGTTCTAACATAAAAACATAATGAGTTTGATGATCGCCTCGCGAAACCTCGTCTAGTATTCCGCTGTCTTCGACAAACTAACAGTAAGGACTTGCTTCAAGGCCAGTTTTGGTTAAGAATAACCTACTAACTATGCCAAAAGTCTGGCCTTCCAATCCCGCTGCCTCCAGGTTATCATTCTTGTAAACAATAATGGGTGAAATGAGTAACCTAGGTGTGGAGCGGGTCACAGGTGTTATGCGAACCGTGCCGATGATAAGCCAGGCCGGAGACGCATCTATAAAATAATTACTCAGTCGTGAACGGAGTCCTCTGGATACCTAGCGACCTCCAGTTGTATATAGCCTTACCCATGTACACAGCCTCACACATTTCTCCAATACTCGTGGGGACCTAATGTATTCTAATAATAATTAATCTACGGGGGTCTGTTACTCCAGCCATCAGTGATGTTAAGACTGGTTCCGAGGCTTGCAAGCCAGGGACTAGCGGTAGTAACAACAAGGATAAACTTATTGCTCCGTCGGTTCAGAGATACAGGACTAGGCGTTCGGCCTTCCGTGTTTTGCACAGACTGCCTACAATCCCAGAGGGGCACTGGACTAAAGAACAGAGTAAATCTGTATTGCCGATGTGGTTAATGCACGCAAGGAGGATCTCGGGTCTAAAAGGCTGATATCCAATGCAGAGGAGCATGGAGGTTTGGATACCGAGAGAAAACGGGCCAAAGTTCATTTAGGACAGTCGCCAAAAGGACATAAGCTTCTTAGCTAAATCGTGAAGATAGCATCACAAGAGAAAGATGGAGGATAGTGTTCAATGCACTTAACCTCGTCTTTCTTAAAGTCTTTGGACAACGTCCGGGACCCCACGCCAATTTGCAGACACGCAGGTTTGTATCAGTGACGACTGAAGTTATCTGCGTGCACTGATCAGATATCGTCTTTCTTGTACAGGAAGGCGATCGTGGAGTTAAGCGAGGTATGGCCAGGAGTCAAGCTCAGGGCAGTTCCTAAAGAGGGAGTACCAAGCAGACCTAGGGCAATGGTCTAGATTCCCAAGGAGCCGGCAAACCTGGAAGAATCCTTGAGGATTATCTAGGCTTGCAATCCGGATCATCCGACGGGGAACTCGAAGATTGTAAAGCAGGAGAAGCCTAACGGTAGCTTTCGATTATCCATCATGATAATCAATAAGGAATCTTTAGCTTCCCTTGTCAGCAACACTGAAGGTGTTCATGAAGGACGAGGTCGAGGTTGAACCGAGCACCGTGCAACCCGAGAAGGGGGGTGAAAGAGATACAGCCTGTAAAGTCCGACGATTTTACTCTCTTCAGAGGAGGTATTAAAATCGCAACTAGAGCCGAACCCAAGTGAGAGGTGAACTATAGAATTTTGGGGTCGATTATCCCTAGGCATGGAGAGGATCTTTTTAAGTTTAGGGTCTGAGGAGGGAGTAAGTTGGGGGAGACCCTCGACTCCGTCGGGTCCAACTAACCGACGTAGCATGGCTGTCGTAAGTAGGTAGGTGAATACTGTTAACAATGATCAGATTTGTGCAGATACATTTGCACCACACCAAGTCTGCTTTGGTGGGGCCAGTTCTCAAACTTGCTAGGTCAGGGGAGGAGATAGTTCTGATCCAAGAACCACGGATCAAAAATTACAAGATATGTGGTCTGCAAGCGAAAGGCTATACCCTATTATAAGCTAGTGTGACGGATAAGCGCAGATCATGTATACTGGTGAAAAATAATATAAATGTACCTCTACTTCTGCAGTACTGCAATGGGGACATTACTGCGGTCTGCATAGAGATGGATGGTATGATATTCTGACTTGCAGCCGCATACATGGACTGGGAGAAGTCAGTGCTGCCAGACATACTGGGGCACTTCTTTGTGATGTAGAAAGGAGGAAGGTCGAGTTATCGTGACGCGAACTCACACCATACCATCTGGGGTAGCTTGGACATCAAAGCCAGGGGTGAGTCACTTTTGGAATTTCTTCTAAAAACTAACCTCATTATTAGTAATATAGGTCAGGCCTTTATTATTAGAAATAGGCAGGAGGTTCTGGAAGTTACTCTGATTTATTTATTTAGTCATACAAACATTAAATACAAATAATTTGCACTTCTTATTTTGAGCATAAGCACATTTATTATAAGTTGCGCATCTCATATAAATCCGCAGGAAGTTAAATCGCCGTACCCTCGCACCGTGCCAGATTCTGTTCGGCTATCCATAATTTTCCGGTGTAACATGGTTCTAAATTATCCACGGCTGTTTCTTTTTCTGGTTTTTTTCAAATGAAGAATTAGACCAGTAGCTTGTACGATTACTTCTTTTTTGGTACTTTAGGTTTCAATTATGAATAATTAATAAAGTTAACATTTAATTATAAATTAAATATATTTTGCACGATGAAAATTAAAACAAACAGCTGCGACGGGAAAATCAAAGGCAACTTCACCTATGATCAGGGAATGAAGGATGGCGAAGCAGCATTCCTTCTTTGAACATCGGTATCTAACGTTTAAGCTTAATCTCCAAATTACAAATCAGTACGTTTTCATAAATCCCAGGAGGACAGTATGGCATGTATATAGATATATATTGGAAGATAGTATTCCATCTAGAGTTCCAGGACTCCCCAACACGGGTATAGTGACCTTCACTCAATAGTGGATACTCTTACTAGAGCTTAAAAATACCATTCAAGCAAAGCAATGGTGCAATAAAAGTTAAAGAGATTCTGCTCCTCTGGAAGCAACCGTTGGTTTGCCGAAATTAAACGAGGGCATAGAAACGCCGGTTGTCCGAATTCAGCAGTTATTCCAGAAAAGAGAAAAAACGTGCCAAAAATCGTTTTGAAAGACAGTAAAGTGAAGTAGCTAGAGATAGCTGACTTCTTAAAGATATCAAAAGGCAGCGTATATTTTATTTTTGCGTAACCATTTGTCCATGAGGAAAGCTCTGTTCAAAGCGTGTGGCCGTGGCATGGATCCATCCCATGGAGTGGGTATCAACCGACGATAGGCGTCCGAAGGCTTTGGCCTGCGTATTTTGGGAAGTGCAAGGGTATTTTATTCCTCGAACATCTTACGAACGAGAAGACCTTCAACAGCCTATTATTACATGGCATTAGTGGTGCGTTTGAATGAAGGAGTTGCGAAAAACGCCCCCAAATGGTAAAAAAGTATTCTTTCATCAAGATAATGCGTCACAAGTCGAAAAATTGAAGTATGAATTTATTCCCCACCCACCGTACTCTCCGGACCTGGCTCTTAGTGACTACTATCTCTTTGCTGAACTCAAAAAAGTGCTCAGAAAAAGTTTTGCCGAAACAAACAAATATTGTTTTACTCTCAGGACTTATTGACCGAGTTAGTTTAATTTTAAGCGGATTTTGTTGTGTCGAGTTTAAATCTAGCTCCTCAAACTTAACAAATATTCGTTGGCCAGACTATCTTAATTGTAAAAATCACAAAACTTATTTTAAATCCTTCTCCACCAGACATATAGACATACGAGTACCATTTTTTTACTCTTAGCCCCGAAAAATATTTTTTTTACTCTTAGCCCCGTCATAATAGTTTTAGCTGTCTTGACAGTAAACATTTTCGGGGCTGATAGTCAAAAATGTCGTGATATTAATAATTTGTATTGCCTCCTCATTTTTGGGGGCAGGAAATCTTCACATAAATGACAATCACCAAACTGCGCTTGATATCATTAGGTCTCCGGCCAAGAAGCACGATGTCACCTGCATATACACGAATTTGCCAGACGTACTTCGGTTTCGGATTAATCTACAGAGGTGCGTAACTCCTTAACTTCCGCTGCGGTTCTACACAGAGATTCAGATGTTATTAGCTGACAGAGAGCGGCTCACAGATTTTCGAGGTTGATGATGTCATATATCTGCTGAAAGTCTAAATAGAGTTGGAAAATGGCTATGTTGGGCTTCCAACATTTTCCAAATTCACCCTGAAAATGAAACACTGATCAGTGGAACGGTCATAGTGTTACTTAACGAGTATACTCTTATTTGACTACCATAGATTCATCTGTTGCAACAAGTTACAACGGACAATAACATAAATCTTTTCTGGATCTACCTTATCTGAACGCACAAACGATTTTGAACATCCGGTATCCAGTGTAAATGCGGATTTATGCTTTATCGATAAGCCAATAACTGACAGTTACACTTTTGTGATCCACTCTAAGTTGTTAATGGTGTTCTTGGGCATTTTCTCAAGACAAGTAGTTTTATCTCTTCGCTCAAAGATTAACTTCCTCGTATCGGCGGATTTTATGCTACATGCGTCAACGTCCGTCCGTTCCACTGGGTTTTTGTGCTTGCCAGCTTACAATCCATCACGTAATGCCCCATTATGTAGAATCGGAAACATCGAGACGGAGAACGCGATCGTTTTTTTTGGTAGCTTGAAAAGCTTGGCGTGCTTTCCTTATTTCCTCATCAACAAATGCCTTTGTTTGCGTGATGTCCTCCAAACCCAGCTAGCGTAACTTTACTGAACCAGTTGCTTTTCTCAGTGGCCAATTAATACTCGCCTGATGGTTTTGAATATTTGAACCGCTGAGACGAAGTTGCATCTCGACATTACAGTAGCTCGGGACCCTCCGTCCAACATCCAACGCGAAGCGTAAATGGCGTAATTTGGAGCACCAATTTTCGATCACTCTGCGCAGCAATTGCGACCGTATGTGGAACTTGTGTTCCAAGTGTTTAATCGTCTCTAGCTTATCGGCGTAGACAAGTGACTTAATATTACCTCAAAGAAAATAATCTAATGGAGTTAGATCACACGCTCTCGGTGGCCAATTAACAGGACCATTACGTGAAATTAGTCTTTCATCAAATGTTAGTTGGGTAAATTAATTGTATTCCGCGCTGTGTGGCATGTGGCACCCACCTGTTGGAACCACATATCAGCAATATTTATTTCAGCCATTTGGGATACAAAACAGTTAGAAATCATGTCTCTATACCGTTCACTGTTGACTGTAACATTCCGCCCACCACCTTTTTTGAAGACTATGGACCAATGATTCCGCCGGCCCATAAAGAGCGCTGAACAGTAATTTGCTCTGAATGTAATGGTGTTTCAGCAAGGGCTTGTTGGTTATTTCCACTCCAAATTCGACAATTTTGTTTATTAACGTACCCATTCAACCAAAAGTGAGCTTCATCTCTGAACAAAATTTTGTTTGGAAAATCAACATCAATATCAATTTGTGTTTCAGCTCATTGGCCGAAATGACGACGTGTGCGATGGTGCGACTTCAATTCCTGCGTAAGTTGAATTTGGTAAGCACGTAAACCAAGAGATCCTTAGGTAAAATCGTCCATAGAGTGGATAGACACATCCCCAGTTGCTGAGAACGACGTCGAACTGATTGATTTGGGCCTTCTTCAATGCTACGATGTACAGTGTCTATTACTTCTAGGACGCACTGTTTAACGTCTTACTGGTTACGTAGTGTCACTTAGAGTATACGTGGTGTTAAAATGATCCATAGTTAAACGAATTACCCGCTCTGATGAACGATTATGACGACCGTAAAACGGACGTAACGCACGATGAGTTTGGCGAAGAGAACCATTATTTAGATTAAAAAAATTCAACAAACTAATGAAACTAATGAAAAAACTGTCAACTTGGTTGTCAAACAAAACAGTGTTGCCAACTTAAAGATGTGGACCTCTAAAAACACCTTTAGAATTGTACTGTCGGCAGTCGCTGTTTGCAATTTCAACCGTGTGGCTGTTTGTGTGCTTCCACCGAGGTTATGGGACAATCAGATTATGCAGCAAGCTTCTGCTCCAATAAGCTGACTCGTTGGAGTAAAACGGCCCTTTATTTGGGCCCACTCCCTTTGCTTAATTTGATTTACGCCGCACTGGAGATGGTGACCACTCCGCTTCTTTCGGTTTTCCCAGCAGTTCCGCGAGATATGAACCACCTTGTCACATGTCCAACAAGTGATCCTATTGTCACGGAATCTGAGTGCTCATTAGCTAAAGCATAAGCCATGGTTCAGCGAAAAATACTTTGGGTGGCAAGACCCTCGCACTGCGTGTCTTTGGATTCTAAATTTCGTCAATGTAAGCATCCATTTTGGCTCTCTATATATAATCGGCTGACATACTTGAGTATGCTTAATGCGCTCTTGATAGCTTCTTTCTTCTCACATCGAAAGTTCCAGGTGGTCCGAGAACTGTCTCCACCATCTCCATCGCTTGTTATCTAGTTTTTCCTTTATTATCTCTTCGAGCTCATAATTAGATCTAATCCTTGTCATAGCCTCACGTAGTCGTAATTTTGATTATTTTTTGCAACCACCCGTCGGTACACAATCCATCTTCTAATATTCACAATCCCACTACTGTCATCAAATGTTACGAATTTGCCTTGTTAAATCTAGTTCGTATCACTGGATTGGGAAAACATTATAGACTTTAGCGGTTCACAACAACATAAGCGTTCCGAATCTAATAAATGACTGACGCTTTGTGTTCGCTACACTCGCATTTTTCAGCACTGATGAATACATCTACCCTTTCTCGTTATGCTGTACTGTTGCTTGAAATTTCACTTAAAAATCCTCAAACGGAATCTCGCCATCGAATATTGGAGGCTTTAAAATTTTTCTTTAGCTGGCCAGTCCTAATAAATCTCATTTTTATTTAAAATTCCCTTAGCGGGCCATCGTCTTTCACCTCTAAACATTTATTTTCCTCTTAGCTCCTTAAGAGGAGAATTTGGTTGAGTTTCTGGTCAACCTCAACAAACCGACCAGTCTGTTATGCTCGTAGTTGTGCCAATTGTGCACTTTGCTGCTCGGATTTGATGACTTGCTGCTCTGGAGCTTTTCACTTTTTTTCTGAGATGTCTAGGATGTATAATCGTACTTCGTACAGCATCCATCATTGAAGCGCTTTGCCGATATGTTGGGGTAAGTGATTTAAGCTTTAACTTTATTTTTTTTGTTTGTGGATTTTAACCTTCCATTAAATTTTGATCCATTTCACCACTAATTAAAATTAATCCATTTAATATTTTTTTCGATATGATTTCTTTTTGTCAAATTTTAATTAAGTTAAATAAATAAACCATGGGTAGATTTAACATAAACTAAAGTGTTTAAAAGGGAGGAAATGTGAAGGATCTCAAGCTCAACAGAAAACGGCTTAGGTACCATGCGTGTATAAATTTTTTTGTTTTGTATAATTTTTTTCTTCGGAATTCAGAAAAGCAGCTTCGAAAGAATCGCCAAAGTTCTCCAAACCCACTTCCCATCCAGACTTCAGCTGGCGGGCCAATGGCTGCTCGGAGAACGAAATTTGGCGGATTTCTGTTAACGGAATTTTACTTGGCATTTTACTAGAAAGGTTCCGTTACAGATTAATGGTAATGCGAGACTACCCTTTTGGAACATTTTAATTTACCCAACCATATTCAGATCTCCATTATTCTACTTAAAATAATACGATTTGCATTCATCATTTACTAACAGTGTAAGAAAGTGACCATTCCGATTATCAATTCGTGAAATACTTTAATTCAAATTTACAGATTGTTTGATACCGAAATCCAATTAAAACAGATTTAAATTATGTATACTTATCCCAATTATACACGCTTGACCAATCATTGTTCACAAATGGAAATCTATCCCCAACAAACAAACAAAAAAAACATAAAGCAAAACAAAAAACCTCCTAAAAATTTAAATTATCTGTCCAACTAGAACAACACTTTTAAATCTCCTGGATTAATTTTATAATTAATTTCCCAATTTTACTTGTTCTGTTTGGGTGTATATATATATATGTGTGTGTGTGTGTGTGTATTAAATGTGATATCTCCAGTATATATAATTTAATCCATAAGGAATACTGACCCTAATTGTATAACTTTTTTTTTTTTTGCTAAGTTGCAGCAAATTTAAAAATGGTGAAAAAAGGAATTAATCATTTTCCTTAATCTAAATATGATAATAATTCCAAATCGACGATAAATGGATGTTTTTGCGAATGCATACACGCACGCACAACGAACACCAACCAGCGCCTGCCTGCCTGATATATAGTCTGGTTGGTATGTCTGCTCGCTTAAACATCGGTGGTATACGCAGGGAAATAATTTTTAAATCAAAACTAAATTTAAATTGGAGGCAGGTTGATTTTTTATATTTTAAACGAAATCCTGCTGCATGCACACAACGGATAAATTTAATATGAGGGTGAACGATTGAAACTGTCAAAATCAGATTTTGAAGTTAAACATCCCAATCCCTTTTAAATATGTACCGCATTTTAATCATAAAACTCGCCATCCTCGAATAGTAAAAAATAAACAGATTTTTTTGTTGGTATTCACTTCCTTTAACTTCCTTTCGACAATTTTTCATACTGTGCAATCGGGATATTTGATTAAAATAGGATTTGGGGCCCTGTACCTTCGTCTAGAATTCGAATAATTGTAATTATTATTATTTATATTTACATTTTTTTTTGATTAACTTTAGCCAATTAAATTGATCTGTGAAACAGTTAATGAATTTTTGCTTAAATCGAAATACGAAAATATAATTTTATCCGTTTTGACAGTCAGCGGAAAGGTGATTTTTTATACGTTTTCCTTGTGTCTCGTTTATTTTCTAAAAAAAATAATAATTTGTTGATTTCCTCTTGTTGTACATTTAGAAAATATTTATAAAAAAAAATAAATAAAAGATTTCCTTGTTTGTTTTGTATACAGATTTTCGTTTGGGAAATGGATCCAGATTTTTTTTAATATTATTTTGTTCTCTTCGATTCAGGAAATTTTAGATGTTTTTTTTTTTTGATTTATCATAAATAAATTTCCGTTTTGAGATATTTTTTAGGACATTTTATGGAGTTTAATCCGTAACATATACAATGTATTTAGTGTGTACGTAATATGATTGAATATAATAATTAATGGAGTGGAATGATTTGACTTGGGAATTTCAATTTCGGGGAAATTTACTGTGCCTGTGGAATATACAAATTTCAGGATTGATTGAATATTTGATGGCGGATCCAGTGATTCGTTTCATAACAACGCGTAATTAAGTATTTTTAGTGCTCTAAACCTGCACCGACTTAATAAGCCCGCCTTAATCAAACCTGTACTATAATTTGCTACACATTTATTACAATTTATACGGCAGTGAAGTTTCTAACTAAAAATTAACAAGTATACGTATATGATTCCAATTGGATTATTCAACTTCTTTCGTGTATTAGTGGTACACTGTAAAAACGTATTTTTTAACGAGACAGATATATAAACTCAGAAAGAGATAAGAAGTGCTATCTCTTTCTAAAGAATATTTATCCGTTTCCGATATTTTTCAAATTGGAGTTTTATAAAAACAAATCTTGTATCTTAAATTTTGCCTATTTAACAAAAAGGTACTAAGCATTATTCCAAGATGTGACAAACAAGTTAAAAAGCGATAGTTATAATCTGTCCATTTGCCATGTGCTGGCGGTCTTCCCAATTTTAGTTGTTTTATTTAATTTGGGTGGCACAACGCATTCACTTGTTTGAGTAGTTTATATGTCGACTAACATTATGAGGATCACAGAGATTCTTCTAAAACGTCATCAGCAGATTACAATAGGCCCATGTACTAAGTAATGACAAGACTATATATCATTTCCCAGCGGTCTCCCCAATTTTCAATTTTTCATTTAATTTGTATGGCATACCGATTTCACCAGTTTGAGTAGTTTATATGTCTACTGAGATTATGAAGATCACAGGGATTTTTATAAGACGTCATCAAGAGATTACAATAGCTCAATGTACTAAGTAATAAACAGTCCATATGCCATGTCCCGGCGGTCTCCCCAATTTTAAATTTGTAAAGTAATTTGTATGGCACAACGCTTTCACCTGCTTGATTAGTTTTTATGTTGACTAAGATTATGAAGATCGCATGGATCCTGCTAAGACGTCATCAGGAGGTTACAATAGCTCAATGTACTAAGTAATAAACAGTCTATATGCCATATCCCGGCGGTCTCCTCAATTTTAAATTTTTTATTTAATATAAAAAAAAAAATTAAGTTGGGGAGACCGCCAGGACATGGCATATAGACTGTTTATTACTTAGTACATTGAGCTATTCTAACCTCCTGATGACGTCTTAGAAGGATCCAGGCGATCTTCATAATCTTAGTCGTCATATAAACGACTCAAACAAGTGAATGCGTTGGGTCATACAAATTACTTAAAAAATTGAAAATTGGGGAGACCGCTGGGAAATGGTATATAGAATTTTCATTACTTAGTACATGGGGCAATTGTAACCTTGTAACCTCGTAATGACGTCTTAGAAGAGTTCGCGTGGCGCTTATAATATTATTCGAAATACGAGTATAAGCTACTCAAACAGTAAAATCTTCAAGTTATACGTAGTTACGAGTATTTAAAAATTCAGAAATCGGGAGGACGTTATATAATATGGCGTATGGGCCTATTAGCTTTTATCCCTTGGAACTATTTTATTGACTTGATGGCATATTATAACAATCGTTTAAACCAAAGCATGTTTTTTCAAAGCATGTTTTTTCAAAAAATGTACACTCAAAATTCTTATTAGAAATTAGTTAACAGTGTAACACTAATACAATGATATATTTGTGATTTGTTAAAAACTTCACGCCCGTTAATTTATTACAATAAATCCCGATTTCATTACAGTTACCGTTTTCGAGGAACGAGTGATCGGTTTAGCTTACAATTAAACTTGCACCGCCAAAATTGTAACTTTTGATGTAGCTATGATATCGGGATGGTTCTTGGACCATGTTAGGTCAAGACCACCCCCATAGCTTGCCTAAGAGTAAATTTCACTCCAAAACGATTATATATTTCAAAAACGTCAATTTAACCAACTTTAATAATTTTTTTACACCAGACTACCACCAGATTTTGGGAAAAAAGTTGCACGAAGTCTTGTCGAGAGTAGGTCAGCTTTATCCAGATGTGTAATAAATTATTTTTGTGTCAGGTTACACGGGATTGGCCCCAAATTTATTACACCAGACCGCCACCAGATATTTAGTCTAATGTTACTCCATGGACAATGTGGTAGCCAACTCAACCATATCCAGGCGTGTAATAAATTATTTTTATGTCAGGTTGAAGTGAAATTGGCTCCAAACCGTAAATGCTTCAAATTGGAAATTTAGAGGACGATTTTACCACCTTTAATAATTTATTACACCAGAACGCCACCAGATATTGAGTCAGATGTTACTCCATGGACCATGTGGAGGGTAGGTTAACCTTATCCAGGTGTGCAATAAATTATTTCAGGTTACACGGAATTTACTCCAAACGGTAAAGTTGAAGTTTTAAACTACACATTTGAAAACATTACCGTTCGGAGCCAATCCCGTGTAACCTGACACAAAAATAATTTCTAACACATCTGTATAAAGTTGACCTGGTCTCCACAAGGTCCATGAAGTAATATTTGATTCAATAAGTGCTCGCGGTCTGATGTAATAAATTATTAAAGGTGGTGAAACGACCTTTAAATTACCTATTTGAAACCTTTACAGTTCGGAGCCAATCCCGTGGAACCTGGCACAACACAACAATAATTTATTACTCACCTGAATAAGGTTGACCTGGCCTCCACAAGGTTCAAGGAGTAGCATTTGATTCAATATGTGATGGCGGTTTGGTGTAATAAATTATTAAATGTGGTAAAAACGTCCTCTAAATTTCCTATTTGAAGCCTGTACTGTTTGGTAGATAAGGTTGAATTGGCCACCACATTGTGCATGGAGTAACATTAGACTAAATATCTGGTGGCGGTCTGGTGTAATAAATTTGGGGCCAATCCAGTGTAACCTGACACAAAAATAATTTATTACACACCTGGTTAAGGTTGACCTGGCCTCCACAAGATCAATAAAGTAAAAATTTATCGTTAAATTTATTGTGGCGGTCTGGTGTATGGAATTGATAAAGGTGGTATAATCAACCTTTAAACTACACACTTGAATCCTTTACCGTTTGGGGCCAATTCCAAGTAACCTGACTCAAAAATAATTTAATACACACCTGGATAAGGTTAACCTGGCCTCCACAAAGTTCAAGGAGAAACATTTTACTCAGTATGTGGTCGCGGTCTGGTGTAATAAATTATTAAAATTGGTAAACTCGGCCTTTAAATTAAAAATTTGAAGTCTTTACCGTTTTGAGTAAATTCCGTTAACCTGAGACAAACATAATTTATTACACGCCTAGATACGGTTGACCTGCTCTCCACAAGGTCTTAGGAGTAACATTTGACTGAATATCTGGCGGCGGTCAGGTGTAAAAAATTATTAAATGTGCTAATATCGTACTTTAATTTAAAAATTTGAAGCCTTTACAGTTCGGGGCCAATTCCGTGTAACGTAACACAAAAATAATTTATTACACACTTAGATATGGTTGACCTGCACACCGCAATATTCAAGGAGTAACATTTGACTGAATATCTGGTGGCGGTCTGGTGTAAAAAATTATTAAAGATGATAAAATCGACGTTTTTGTTATAAATAATGGTTTGGGATGAAATTTACCCTTTGTCAAGTTGTAGGGTTGGTATTGAACTAATTAATCAATATAATTAATTTGTAATAAATTCTGGTCCAGGAAACATCTAGATATCACAGCTACATCAAAAGTTACAATTTTGACAGGTGCAGGTTTAATTATAAGCTAAACCGATCACCCGTTCCTCGAAAATGGTATCTGTAATGAAATCGGGATTTGTTGTAATAAATTATAGTATGGGTTTCATTGAAGCGCGCTAATTTGGTCGGTGCAGGTTTAAAGCACTGTCTTTTTTTAAATAAACACACAATTTTGTTTAAGGAAAAAAACAAAAAAAATTATTATCCAATGGATTTAGTGTCTCTTTATGGGCCAATTAGTAAACCCTTTTCATTCTCTCGCACATAACACCAGAGATGGGTGATTACGCGTCATATACTAAATTTTACTTACAACTCCTCGACAACGTAGACAACGTCGAGTAGTCGTTGACAACGTCGACTACTCGTAGAAAACGTAAATGGTTGTTTACGTTGAATTATTACGTTGAGTTTGTTATGTAATTTCGCCAGTAGTCATATTTTTAACTTACGTTAAATTATTCAGGCTTACGAGTAGTTCAAATTTGTCAACAGCCGACTGATAAATCTTAATTTAGACAGTCGAAATTAATACAATTGGCCTAAACACCCTAAACTCCCAATTTGAACAAAACAAACGCCTTTTTCTATTATAGATAGGACCTAATAGCATCTCATCATATACGTCACCTCGCGTGCTGGTTTACAGGAGATTCCCGGAAAAATTAAGAAAATTGGAGGTTCGATTTGTAGTACTCCATTTGTAGTAACCACTCCACTTTAGCTGTCCTAAGCATCTTAAACCCCCAATTTGAAGAAAACAAACGTGTTTTTCTATTAGATGGGATCTAATAGCATCTCACCATATAGGTCACTTAGAATGCCGGTTTACTGAAATTCCCGGAAAAATTCATAAATCTCTAACTTCACGAACTTCTAATATGTGTAATGTTGTTCTATATACTTCGGCCCAACTTTTCAGAAAAATCCCCTCCTCTATGCGTTGAGCAAAAACAAAAAATAACGGTACTTTAATTTTATTATTTCATTATTTTTTGAATTAAAGTTTTTTTGAATTAATATCAAAGAGTAAAGTTGTCAGAAAAAGTGTAAATTTTGTAATGCAGGAAAATAAAATTATTTGTATTATTTGTAATTTATATTAATCGAAGCTTCAAAATCAACAATGATGATTTGTGGAAAAAGTTCAGAACGTCGAAGAAATTTTGTTGCATACAGTAGTATTGTTGCTTGCAAAAGAGCGTGTTAGCATGGCCCTAATGCTGCACCGGCACTTGTAGCACAATGCAATGAAAATGGCACTTTTTTACAAATTAATTACAAATTTGTTACACAGCTAGAAGATTTTTTACAAGTTCCGTTATTCTGCAATTCGTGTGTGGCTGGCATTAGGCAAAGATACACCACACAATTCGTATTTTTGTTAATATTTATTGTATCGTATTGGGTATGATACTGGCATGTTTTACAAATTAATTACAACATATCAGCATAGTTTAACCCGAAAAAACTACCCCTAAGGGGTGCAAAAAAATTAAAAAAACCCCACCTGTATTCTTGTTCAAGACAAAATTAATCACAGTTACTAGACAATGTTAGCCGGGAAAAACCACATTATCTGTAAGGCATATTTTATTTTTGGACCAAAAACAGTAAAATTTATCAAAAAAAACTCGATTACCCTATAAGTTTTGTAGTAACCCCAACTATACGTTGCTCAAGAAATGGCCGTTGAAACCAGAAATGTTATTTGTTTCGTCTTGTTACAATATAAATATTGTCACTGTTTTTTTTAATCAGTTTAAAAATCTTTTGTTTTAATTTACTTTGCATTTTCTATAAAATTAAGTTAGCGATGAATTTTTTGATTATAATCTAACTATCTGGGCATAACAAAATTTTCGGGAAGGATGAAAAATTGTTTTGTTTTTTTGGGGGTTCGTTTTTGGGAGTTGAATAAGAAAGATACATTTTGATAAAAAATAGAAAAAATCAATTTTTAATAAATTTTAATTTGCAATGTCTATGTAATGAGACGAAATATATTTAGTTAGTTATATTTGAAGTTCAGTGAGTTTTTTTTATGTGCAATAAATAAAATATAAATAATTAATTAAAATTTTTATAAATTATGAATTTGGTAATTTTTTTATTATAAATAACTAATAAATTGTATATATTTACATAATATATTAATGTACATATTGAAATAAAAACAATTATAAAAGATTTAAAAAAAACTAGAAAAAAAACGAATTACCATTACCTAACTGTAGCCCAAATACACTAGTTTAACCAAATGTTCAGAGTTTCAGAAAAAACGATATAGTTATTAGTCGAAGGACCTTATAGGTTTGTGGTGTTGGTGTGGTTTTTAGACTCGTTTCACTTTTACTTTTGTAACAATATTTGTTATTAGTTAATCAAAGTGAATTTATTAACAAATTTGGGTGTTTGGATTTATGAGAGGCGACATTATAATCAAGACAGGGAGGGGCCTTGATTGTTTTGAATAAGTTTTCGTACCAATTTTTGCTGCAACATATTCTGATATACATCAACCAATATTACGTAAGCTAGATAAGCTAGAGCTGATAAGATGTACCAAGCAGTTTGTATGGTGGAGGGTATGGCTAGCGCAGTGCATATTTATTGAGTCAAAGCAAACAGAAATTTGTAATTATTATTTTATTATTAATTTTTGTATATTATATATCTCAGTTAATTTTTTTTGCGATTGTAAGCAAGTTCATAATTTGTGATATTTTTTTTTTAAATGGTTAATTTTTAATTTTTCTTAATATATTTTTTTGTGTGGATCTTAAAATTATGATTCGCTAATTTTTTTTTTGTTTTGTGTGAATGTCATATCAAGTCAGCTAACTCAAATTTATTGATGCCGAGTATCATGAGCAAGAACTACGACCAAATTTCAACCTCTACGAACTGAGCTACCGAGGTTTTAAATGCTCATAAATTTTACCGGTATCAGTCTTTCAGGCGAAATTTGAAATTTTCTTTCCCCGTTTTCGGCTCCTGGACTAGCACTAATTTTTTATCGTGGACACTGATTAATTCGAAAGTTCCTCTGCTGCACTTATCCACACTCGCTGCACCTCCCCATCAATTGAATCGCTCTGCATGCAAAATTTTGCTTTCCACTATCTATCTATAAATATTCGCTTATACTGATGCCTTTGAATTCTACAGTAGTTTAGGAAAGCAAAATTATGAACGCAACACGATTCGACTGATCTATAATTCAATTCTTTGGTGTTGATCAAATCTTACCTCCAAATTCCAAAGAAATTTTCTTGAAACTTTTCGCATAGCTTAAACTGACCAATGTAAAGATTTTCGCTTATTGATGCCTTCGAATTCTAAGACAGTCGAGGAAAGCAAATTTTATGAAAAATTCTAATTGATTTTGTAATTTAATGAAACATCCTTGAACGTAAAGTTAGTTTTAATAATATTTTTTCAATAAAATTGTTATAAGATTTTTTAACAATGGTTTCAATGTTGAAGTCAATAATTTTGTTGAATGCTTTATTATAAGTAATAATTGAATGATTCTCTCTATCGAACGATTTTAAATTTAGGAAGGATTTAGGAAATGTACAATTACCGTGAGTTAGAATTCATATTTCTTTAAATTGTCGACGGTTTCTACGGTCTTAAAATAAACAAATAACTTGAGCCTGTTTTTCAGTTTTATAAAGGAAGTCCCCTTATTCGATGATGATCTTCAGTTCTCCTATAGTGTTGCAGTCTCCAGTTCAACGACACTCCAATTGTGTTCGTGGACAAGGTATTAAACAGCACCCGGGGCATAGTTTACCTGCTGTCTTGCTTTTATAGTGTGATGTGGCACATATATCAACTATTCTCGATCATCTTTACCACCTTCATGAATTTATGGTAAAATTATTGGCTTCAATGCAAGATAGGATAAATAGGATATATATTTTTTTTAATGTTTGTATTCGGCTGCAATAACCATCATATTATAATTTTTACACTACTATTAAACTTAATGTGTTAGCAAGGATATTTCGCCAAATGGACAAATTACAGAAACATCTTTATATCGAAACCCAAACGTTTTATATAAGTTTATATTTAGTAGTACAGTGAAACCTCCCAATGTGACCACCCCTTCATTCTGACCACCTCCTTAAATAGGTCACTTTTCTACAGTCCCAACACATTAACCATACAACAACATTATTCAACAATATTACTTGACTCCTTACATGTGCGGTAATATGTTTTGTTGAATTAGTGGATCACACGAGCATAACTCCTCACTGGGGTGAAGAAAGGGCGTCCACGTCCTTTGTTTTATGCCAGCTTTCGTCAACAACTCCGAATATGATGTGGTTTGACTTGTTTTCTGTGTTTCCAGATTTTAGATGCTAGATTTCTTTATTTTTATTGTAGTTGTTCGCCTATTGATGACAATATAATCGATTAACATGAGAAATCCGATTGATGAGAAAGACAATGTACGAGTAGGTCCTTCACGATGATTATTTCCTTCAAAGAAAGTAGTTTGCTACTTGGTAGTTCTACTTTCGTTCGATGCGTCGGCGTCTGGATTTCCTGTCAGCTTCTTCCATGCAGACCCCAATGTGTCCAATCGTTTGTCTATTGGTATGCATGGGTTTTATTTGAACGAGATTGTTGTGTAATTTATTCAACTTTTGTCTTACTATATTGTCAAGTTCCAACTTATATAATTTAACGAATATAATTTTGTTTGTTTATTATAATTTTGTTAGTTAGATTTATAGGGTGTATAATTTTGATACTCCCTATCTGGGGTTTACATTTATTTGTTTTTATAGCCTGGGATTGGCTTTAATGTTTCAAAATTGTTTACTTTCAATTTTAGTTCTGGAAGTTTTTTCGGTGGATTGGGGCTATCTGTCAACACTCTCACTGTTGTCTTGAAATTGTCCGCTTTGTACAAACCGGGTTGAGTGGTTATATCTTTGTTCAATCTTGGGAACCCTGAGCCTAACCAGTCGTCGTTTGTGATTTATCTATGGTGACAATGTGATTATAAAGATTCTCTTCCGGATAGTATCTCACGAACTTATAAATGTGAATATATAACAAAATTGTAGTCGATTTATAATCAATTTTAGCGTTCATTTGTACCATTGATTCCGAGCCCAGTATTCCATCAACAGGTTTGTGGAAAATTTATTCAAAATAAATTTGAGTTGGTAAATTATTACTTGTTAGGTATTGATCCTGAAATTTTTATCGATATTGTGAGTGCCTAAAATAATTTTAACAAATGATTCTCTACTACTATTTGTTGGGTTGGTTTCTATTAAACTTTGAGGTATGATTACTAGCTTAATGGTGTTTTTGATAGCACCAGTGTCGATTAAAAGTGCAACAATAAGTGCGCTTTAATTGTTCGCTATAACACTTTAAATAGGGGAGGAAGTTCAATCCTCTGTGTCGAAGTTCAGGTGTGTCTGAAAATTTTCGTCCTGATCCTCCTGTGAGTTCTCGATATCCACGGGTGATGGCGGAGGTTACTCAGCCACTTGCGTGAGTTCATTATTATTTATAATTTTCTTAATCGAAGTATTTTTAGATCTCATTGAAGTGTCCACATCCATAGGAATTAGGTTTTCCGTCACTGAGTACGTTCTTCTAACGTTTGCGGGTTGAATTGATTGTTTCTCGATTGGTTTATGATTCCACTTATTTGTTTTTGTGGTCTCAATTGGGAATTAATTTGATTGTATTGTTCTATCGAGTTCTTGGAAATTAAGTCGTTTTTATTAAACTTTCACAGGAAAGCATACGCCTCCTCTATTCGTTTGGGTTTCACGGCTTGAACATACCCAAGTACGGCATTCTCGGCGCCTTTCTCTCAAGGCGGTTAATGCATCCTCATCTGTGAAAGCATTAATTGCAGGGCAGGAATCGTTAAAAAATTAGTTTTGCTTTGATAACGATTTTATGTTTTGTATCATTTCTTTTATACTATTAAAGTAGCTATGAATATGCGTCATAATAAGACAATTCTTGCCGACCTCCAAGGATTCTGGTAAGATTGTTTCTGGTAAATATGCCAAAAGTTGGTCGTGTTCGACCTGTTTTTGGTTAACTTTCTGGAGTTGTTTATTGATCGAATTCAATGACTGTAACACTTGCTTCATTTTTTGCATTGAGTCAGTTTCCACTAAATCCTCTCCAATATTTCTATTTTGGTAAAAGATGTCTTTTAGCTTCTTAGCGAATATTTATAGATAGATAGTGGAAAGCAAAATTTTGCATGCAGAGCGATTCAATTGATGGGGAGGTGCAGCGAGTGTGGATAAGGGCAGCAGAGGAACTTTCGAATTAATCAGTGTCCACGATAAAAAATTAGTGCTAGTCCAGGAGCCGAAAACGGGGAAAGAAAATTTCAAATTTCGCCTGAAAGACTGATACCGGTAAAATTTATGAGCATTTAAAACCTCGGTAGCTCAGTTCGTAGAGGTTGAAATTTGGTCGTAGTTCTTGCTCATGATACTCGGCATCAATAAATTTGAGTTAGCTGACTTGATATGACATTCACACAAAACAAACAAAAAATTTAGCGAATCATAATTTTAAGATCCACACAAAAAAATATATTAAGAAAAATTAAAAATTAACCATTTAAAAAAAAATATCACAAATTATGAACTTGCTTACAATCGCAAAAAAAAATTAACTGAGATTAAAATTAATAATAAAACAATAATTACAAATTTCTGTTTGCTTTGACTCAATAAATATGCACTGCGCTAGCCATACCCTCCACCATACAAACTGCTTGGTACATCTTATCAGCTCTAGCTTATCTAGCTTACGTAATATTGGTTGATGTATATCAGAATATGTTGCAGCAAAAATTGGTACGAAAACTTATTCAAAACAATCAAGGCCCCTCCCTGTCTTGATTATAATGTCGCCTCTCATAAATCCAAACACCCAAATTTGTTAATAAATTCACTTTGATTAACTAATAACAAATATTGTTACAAAAGTAAAAGTGAAACGAGTCTAAAAACCACACCAACACCACAAACCTATAAGGTCCTTCGACTAATAACTATATCGTTTTTTCTGAAACTCTGAACATTTGGTTAAACTAGTGTATTTGGGCTACAGTTAGGTAATGGTAATTCGTTTTTTTTCTAGTTTTTTTTAAATCTTTTATAATTGTTTTTATTTCAATATGTACATTAATATATTATGTAAATATATACAATTTATTAGTTATTTATAATAAAAAAATTACCAAATTCATAATTTATAAAAATTTTAATTAATTATTTATATTTTATTTATTGCACATAAAAAAAACTCACTGAACTTCAAATATAACTAACTAAATATATTTCGTCTCATTACATAGACATTGCAAATTAAAATTTATTAAAAATTGATTTTTTCTATTTTTTATCAAAATGTATCTTTCTTATTCAACTCCCAAAAACGAACCCCCAAAAAAACAAAACAATTTTTCATCCTTCCCGAAAATTTTGTTATGCCCAGATAGTTAGATTATAATCAAAAAATTCATCGCTAACTTAATTTTATAGAAAATGCAAAGTAAATTAAAACAAAAGATTTTTAAACTGATTAAAAAAAACAGTGACAATATTTATATTGTAACAAGACGAAACAAATAACATTTCTGGTTTCAACGGCCATTTCTTGAGCAACGTATAGTTGGGGTTACTACAAAACTTATAGGGTAATCGAGTTTTTTTTGATAAATTTTACTGTTTTTGGTCCAAAAATAAAATATGCCTTACAGATAATGTGGTTTTTCCAGGCTAACATTGTCTAATAACTGTGATTAATTTTGTCTTGAACAAGAATACAGGTGGGGATTTTTCAGTTTTTTTGCACCCCTTAGGGGTAGTTTTTTCGGGTTAAACTATGCTGATATGTTGTAATTAATTTGTAAAACATGCCAGTATCATGCCCAATACGATACAATAAATATTAACAAAAATACGAATTGTGTGGTGTATCTTTGCCTAATGCCAGCCCACACACGAATTGCAGAATAACGGGACTTGTAAAAAATCTTCTAGCTGTGTAACAAATTTGTAATTAATTTGTAAAAAAGTGCTATTTTCATTGCATTGTGCTACAAGTGCCGGTGCAGCATTAGGGTCATGCTAACACGCTCTTTTGCAAGCAACAATACTACTGTATGCAACAAAATTTCTTCGACGTTCTGAACTTTTTCCACAAATCATCATTTGTTGATTTTAAAGCTTCGATTAATATAAATTACAAATAATACAAATAATTTTATTTTACGTCCCTTAAGCTAGCAGAACCCATACAGCAGAACATTACAAGATAGTATGAATAATTTTAGGCTAATAATAGGCTAATTAAATGCTCTACTAAAAAATTTTGGGCTCCACCCCTTCCATATCGAAAAATATTTTAAAAACAATTTGAAAATTAAAGGTTAATTTTAGGCTAATTAAATGCCCTATGTAAATTTTATTATTCTGCTCATTCTAGAAAAGGCATAAGGTTTTATCATTTCAGAGCTAGCAGAACCCAAACCGAAAATCGAACCAAAACCGAAATTGGAACCCAAAACAAGATCAATTAACATGCAAATAATTTTAGGCTCATTATGGCCTAATCAAATGCCCCATTAACAAATTTTGGGCTCCACTAGTTCTTGACCAAACTTCAGGTCATTTAATCTAAAGCTAGCAGAACCCAAATCGAAAATCGGACCAAAACCGAAATTAGAACCCAAAACAAGATCAATTAACATGCAAATAATTTTAGGCTCTTTATGGCCTAACCAAATGTCCCATTAAAAAGTTTTGGGCTCCTCTAGTTCTTGACCAAACTTCAGGTCATTTAATCTAAAGCTAGCAGAACCCAAATCGAAAATCGGGCCAAACCCGAAATTAGAACCCAAAACAAGATCAATTAACATACAAATAATTTTAGGCTCATTATGGCCTAATCAAATACCCCATTAAAAAATTTTGGGCTCCACTAGTTCTTGATCAAACTTCAGGTCATTTAATCTAAAGCTAGCAGAACCCAAATCGAAAATCGGACCAAAGCCGAAATTAGAGCCCAAAACAAGATCAATTAACATGCAAATAATTTTAGGCTCATTATGGCCTAATCAAATGCCCCATTAAAAAATTTTGGACTCCGCTAGTTCTTGACCAAACTTCAGGTCATTTACACCAGAATGCCACCACATATTGAGTAAAATGTTACTCCTTGGAGCGTATTTTATTATTGTCTTTATACGGATAACGTAAATAGTCTAGTTTTTTGAGATTTTGTGCCTATTTTGTAGTACACGAAACAAATAAATGTCTACTGTCTCTATCTTGTAGTGCACAAGTTGGTCTGACAGGTTTGCGTCGATCTTGTAGTGCGCAAGTTTGCCTTGGTGACACCGATTTTTATTACTTAAGAATTTTTTTTGAGATTTCGCGTAAAGGCAGTTGTGTGTCTATCTTGTAGTGCACACTTTTGCACACAAAACACGATGAAAATAAATTTAATAAAAAAAATAATAAAAATTTGTTACCTGGTTATACGAATTCACAATAGTTCATGAACCGTATAGTACTGCCGTGTTTGGTGGTCCCAAATGTAGCTTGATGTTGTATTGCGGTGGAATCTCGAATCGTCTTAGCGATTAGAACAACCTTCAGCCAGAGATGTTGTAATTAGAAAATAAAATCACAAATGCTTTTAAATTCCTGACGGATTCACTCTTTAATTAGCTTTTATTCACTAAATATTACACTGTTACACTAACACTTCACTTACACTTGCCGCACGGCTGCACCAGTTATATAGGTTTCGACTTAATTGAAACATTAAAAAAAATATTTTTTATTTTTTTATTACATTTCACTATAACAGAGTTTTAACTTAAACTAAATATAAAAATTATCTCTTAACTATTCTAAAATAACAAATTGTCTATTTGGCAAAAAGTTGAAACGAACTTGTATCCCAGTTTTGTTGGTTGTTATCAATATTCTTGATTGACCTTATTTCAGTTCTTGTGATGGGCTTTCAACAATATTACTTGACACCTTACTTGTGCGGTATTATATTATGTTGAATCAGCGTATCACTCGAGCATCACTATATTTTATATTCTATATCAAGTAATAATATCCCACAAACTGTAATTCCAAAACAAATTACTTTCCAAACGCTCAATCGTTAAAATAAATTTCCCCTACTGTATCCTTGAATTTATTCTTAATCCAAAAGCATATTCCTATGCGTATTCAAACAAAAAAATCTTACATCTGCTTTTCCATATACAGCATGTTATTGATTCAAAACAGATTCTGCCATCTCTACGCCAATAGCCTAACTTCCACACAAAAAAGTAATTTATTACAAAATAGTTTTTATTATTATTTATTTATTTTCAATTAATTTAATTACAAAATATTTAATCGCATAACATAAAATTTATTGATTTAATTGTTTAAAACCATTTAAATAATAAAAACATTTTGTGTTTTGCTTTCTTTTGTAGTTTGCGTTTTATTTCAGGTTCGTCGTCTAATGATTTATTGCTGTCTTTTGTGTTTTGCAGTAAACAATAAAATCGTGAATGGATTTTTAAAGGAATTTTTAAATTTAGATTTATTTCTCTTTTCTATTAGCAAAATGGTTTAGTAATAAATCTTATATTAAGTAATTGTAAGGTTTATATTGTTCCAAATCTTATTTGAACATATGAATTAAGTTGAGGTATTGTAAGTGTTTTGAATATCGCATTATTGAAAGAGTCTGATTGATTCTCAAATTCAGGCATAATTAAGAAAATAGTAAGTGAAAAACTATTAAATTATGTAAATTAACATAATAATAAATAAAACAAAATTTTATAAACTATTCATTAAATGTAATGTGTTTGAAAAAATTCTACAATATTCAAATCAATAGTTCGTGGAACATACCAATCGTACAGATGGACAGCTTACAGGAAATTATAGTCGGTGTTACTGCAAAATTATTGTAATTGTGAAATTGTTCATAAAATGCCGCAATATTGAGTGAAATTATGAGTGGAATAACAAAAATATGAGCGAAATTTGAAATTTTTAGCTTCAATTTACATTTCTGACTTTTGAAACAAACAGACTAATATTTCCAAATAGTGGATAGTTAGGGCTATCCAATGTAGTATGAGTGAAAATTTTAATGTATCGATTTAGTGAAATCTCAGAGTTTTCGACATAGAGGTACTAAAATACATGAACAGTCGATATTTTGGCCTATCCAAATTGGTACGTCTATATAAAATAAACTGGACATCTAACTCTTAATACTCGAAATATTACGAGAAATATGAACGATATCCTTAATTTTTCACACGAGGATCTGAGATTTTCAAAAATTGGTAAGGTATCTGTTTTTAACTGAAAAGGAATTATTAGTTTTCGCTATGCAAAATTGATCTTCTTGTCAGACTACGTCAGACTGCAACGACCAACTACAAATCTGTAACAGATTATATTCTGATTATGTCAGAATATGTATTCGGCGTTAATAAATAGGACGCTTCCGTACAACAATGAAATTTGTACAGTTTAGGAGCTACGCCTACTATGCCGCAATTTCGAGAAACTATGGGAATATACCCGACGTTTGTGACGTTTTTGTGGAAGTTGTCTCGAATGGTTACCAAACCCAATACAATACGATTGCACAACATGAAGATGCAGGCGGTTCAAAGATAGACGCATTCTAGAAAAAGAAGGGTTAATCAAAAGGATATACCCGACACGAAAAATCCCTTTTACTGCTTCTGGTAAAATGGCCAAGGCATAGGTCACTAAACCATTCCTAAATATCTTTTGTTTTGGGTGTGGTGCGTCAAACGATCGCTGGTCTCCATGCCAGAATTGCTTAAAATTCCAAAAAGGAAACTTTCCACCGAGTGGTTTGACCGACCAGTTGAAGTAATGGTAACCCTCATAAAAAACGACAACTCAATCATAAATAATATTTCTAAATTAGCTTGAATTCGGTAAATTCGCAAATTCTTGGTGATCATGACAACAAAACCTCCAAAGAGTTACAAACTGTATACATCATCTACTAAGGAAGACTTGGATAATCCAACGCTACACGAGTACGAAATAGAGCATGTAAAGGACTGCATACCAGTAAAGTAGCGATACTACTTAGTCTTTCCTTCTGTACAAAAGAATCTCGATACAGAAATTGATAGGCAGGAAATTGAGATAAGCGGAAGCTCGTAGGGTTCTCTGGTTACAATAGTTTGGAAATGACGTTTCCCCACAACCGATCATTGACGTTTTTTAGGACAACTATAAGTGAAGAACTTCATTACAGCACTTGATTTGACGAACACGGACCGCAAGCGATTTACGCCACAGACAAGACAGCCTTTACAATACTGATACGGCCGCTCTATTAGTTCAGGGTGATGTTGTTTCGGCTATGTAATTCACCTCAATCATTGTGCCGTTTAATGCATAAAGCAATTCCTCAAAATCTCCATGGTCGCTTTTTTGTATAATTGGATGATCTGTTGATCATTAGAACTTAAACTGTTAGGGTGGGTTGCAAGTTTATTGAGGGCAGCTGGTTTAAGTAGAAACATCGAAAATAATCTGGCCGTTATCCAGAGTTAGTGCAAGTACACACAGACTCCGGCTCTCAAGCATCCTTTATAACTCGCGGTGCTGCCAGAAAATTAAACACACAAAGTACTCTACATTGCAGATATTGAAAAAAGATGCCAATAAATACTATGGAGAGAAAAGGAGACTGGCAGGGATTTAATACGAAAATGCACAACTACTAATGAACAAACTTACTAGGAAGAGGAAGATTTCAGCTTCGAAAATGAGCAAGTAACTATCAGGACCCACTAACTATAAAATCTCTGGTAATTTCGTGGAACTGTTTGGGCACCCTTGAATTCAAAATAAATATAAAAGTAAGAAAATCGAAGACCGTTACGAAAAGGAACCTGTTCTCTGAAGGTCACCAGATGATCGCCAACCAGCATCTTAGCAAAAATACTACTACAATAACTGTGGCCAACAAAGTTATCATGAGATGCTGCGTTACATGCACTAAAACAAATAAAGGTGCAAATATGGATTGAAACAACTGCCAATTCGCCAGTAAAATTATTTTGGTTTTGTGGTGCATTAGAAAATGCTTGTTGTGCTGAATTTCGATTAGTAGACTAGTAGATTTGGATTAGCAGAAAACAGTCTCAATATAACCATAGTTTCATGCACGTCGTCAGCCCGTCCTGCCAGGGCTGACAGAGAGACTACTTAGGGAGCACCATTTGAACTGAGTGGTGCAACCTCTTCATCCAAAATTGACGAAGTGTTGCTTCGTTTAAATTATTACCAGCATTCAACTTCATGACGCTCAACAGTTGCGACGGCTAGCTGTCTTCAAGTGTCACGCCATGCGTTAGATTGTTAAGTTTCGTTTTCTGTGATTCGCTGACGACCCGGATTACCTCTGCTTTGTACGTAGTATAAGGTGTATTATCCCTTGGGCTAGTAATGAGATACGCTCCAGGCTTTTGTGAGCGAGGTAGCTGTGGAGGCTTAAAAGTCACTCGAGCAATCATTCCTATACACTAGCACCCAAATTAGTATTTGCTAGCGATGTCACTGGGGTGTAAGATGAATTTGCATTTACCCGTGAGACAAATCCGGCAACAGCATCTTTGATAAGTTCAGCCAGTTGAGTGACCATTATCGATACACTGGACTGTCTGCCTCATTCACACCTTGTACAACGCGCTGAAACAAAAAAGCAAAAATGAGGAATAAGATCGAAAACACGAATAAAGGGAAAGCAAGACACATTTTAAATATAAATAAATTTAAGATAAAAAACATGCTACTGAAGTTATCCGAAAATTTTAACCGAAAAAAAACCTGCATGATCGACATATATCGTATCAGGTGGTGGTACAAAATTCTGCTGATAATAGCCGAAAACTACATGTTATTGAAGTTAGCAGTAGATTTTCACCGATTTTTTTTAAAAAAATCTATATCACATAATTCGAATGTTTAAAGATCATATGAACTGGGTGAAGTTAGACCAATTCGTAAATAGCTGGATTAAGCTCAGTCAATCATGATTTGTTGAAAGCGGCCGGCTTAATTATATATGGCCGACGATGTTGAAAGCAGCTAATTTAATTAGGTATATGACCGACGTGTTGGAAGCGTTATGTGTCGAATTAGTCGAAGCGTTATGTGTCAATTCGTTCTTCCTCGGGGACAACAGATTTAGTTGCGTATGGTATGAATTTTGAGGAATTTCAAACAGCACCACCAAGATTCGTTTGAAAGTTATAAATTAGATCAAATTAGCCAATTTGAACTAGAAAACTATAAGATAGCAAATTCGTACTGAAAAAACAATGAGAACAGCTACAAAAAACAATATTCTACATTTTCTATGAATTGTCTATAAATTCTCTACCAATTATCGCCATTGTATAAAATACATAAAAATTAATTCTCTACAATATTTCCGACACCAACATGTAGTTAATTCCGAAATTCGCGTAGACGCAGAACACTGTTAATCACGTTTAACAAACAAGTAGAGGCTGTGCTAAACCCTCGACCGCTAGGACTACGTACAAACAGCCTTGATGACATCGTTTGCCTAACTCCGAGACATTTTATAATTGGGCGACCACTCAATGCTTTACCATTTCCCCATCAAACAGATCGATCACCGTTAGACACTTTGGAACCGCTGGTCAACAAAATAAACCAAATCTACTCGAAATGTTACTATTGGAGTAGTCTTGAAGGAAGAAAATCATCCTGCGGGTGTTAAATCTGCCAATGGAAGTTTTAAGCGCGAAATTGCAAAAATTGATCGATTCCATCAGGATGAAATTGAAATATCTGCGGCACTTACGGTCTAAACATTTATTAGTAACACAAGGCGTAGTTAAACTATAAACAGAAAGTTATTCAGCATACCAAACGTATACTAGAATACGTCCTCCAGAATGTTTATTGTCACATCAGATAGCCTGCAGTGATATTTGCGACGTAGGGTCAAATATTTTGCTTGTGATTTTCAATAACCATTCGTAGCCGTAACAAGCCACTCCAGAAAACATGAAAATTCAAAGCTGAAACCATATAAGTACACAAAGGGATAACATCGCAAGTTTAAAATCTAAAAAAGCACGTCCAATTCTAAAGTTTACAGTATTTAAATACCAGTAAGAATTAAACTTAACAATGCCGTGTAATTTCTGTGTCTGTTATAATAATTGCATTTTGTGGTTCCCAAATTTCAAATTTACACAAATAACATCGTTCTATAACCATTTTTATTCCCTGCTAAATTAAAGTCAATATACGCTTTCGACACCAATTCAAAGTAGTTTTGCAACTTCTATAAAATCCGTAAAGTAAGAAAATTAATTAATTAGCTGTAACATGAACCACCTATAAATAATAAAATTGAAAAATTATCCGGTCAAAGCAATCACCACCACCAACAGCAATAAAAGATTACAAACGATAAAAATTTAACATTTTTCGGCTCCCACATCTTGTTGAATTAAATATCAAAACTAATAAATCATATTAAAGCGATGTAAAGTTATCGTATACCGAAGAAAAAATATACCAACAATATTTTCTTACATTAATTGCATTACACATTGCAAGCATCCATTAAAATGTAAAATACCAACCAGAAACCACATATCTCCCATATTATCAATGTATCCAGTTTTTTTTTTGATTTTGCTTACATTTTCTTGTGTTTTCTTAGACATTATTATAGACAACCAATATCATAATCAGTCATAAACTGGCAAACCAATATCAGCAACAAAAAACAAATAAAATCCAAGAACTTGAATTTTATCAATAATAGTAAGAACACATTGGCGTAAGAGATGAGATGTAGAGGAATTAAAAGAAACTGAAAATGAAATCTTCCATCAAAAGCCACACCTTAAATAACAATAATAGAGTATTCGTCTTATATATAAAAAAAAAGATATTATGGTTATTTTTTGCAACAACAACAACAACAACAACAACGACGTATTCATCTTCAGCTGATTACTATTATTATTATTATTTCTTCTTATTTAATTTTCTTGTCTTAAGTTTTGTTTTATTTATTGCTTTTTATATTTTCGATTATAACAACAAAAAAGAAACAAAATTCAAATTTTAGAATCAATTTTGATTGGTTGATTGGCTGCTACGAGTTTTGTTGTTTTTCTTGTACCTCGATTTCTTATGTATATAGGTACATAGACGTATATATTTCTTATTTTTGAAGATCATTAAACAAAGATATATGCCAAAGTTAAGTTATACCAAAGATTAAAAAGTAACCACAAGAATCAGTAAAAGTGAGAAATAAATATCATTTAGAGAAAATGAAAAGTCAAAATCTTGAACGATATTGCATTTCAAAGATGTTTTCAAGATTCTTGTTTTATTTTTTGTCTGTTTCATCCGTCTCTATCGATGTTTAAAATCTTGCACATGGATATGGGACCAATGTAGAAATAATTTTGTTTTTTAATCGTACACATAATCAAAAAGTTATATTTACCTACATACAAAGTGAGATAATCTCGGTTTTGTTTTGGATTTATAGAATTAAATAAAAATTTATTTTCGATTTTCTTATGTTTTGAAATTTTTTAAAATTTGATTATTATTATTAGTATTACTGGTGCCTTAACTTCAAAGATTGCTATCAATCTTAATGTTAAGTTAACAATTTTGATTATCATTTGTAACTTTATATATTTGTTTTTATTAGCTCAGATTACAATTTCAGTCATTTAGTTTTTTATGGTTTATACAGGTTTTAAAAGAAGAAGCCGGTAAAAGCTCATAAGGATTGGTCTATGAAGCTTTTTGCAACATCAGCAACAAGGCCAGTTTTGTACAAATTATCATAAAAAATGATATTTTTCGGTTTTCTGCGTAAATAATGGCAAAATTGTCGAAAATATAAAAAATGTTATAAATGTAAAAAATGTATGGGCGCGGGGGTTCAGTATAATTTTTTTACATTTTTTCACGGGAATAAGTTTAGGAAAGGGGTTGTATGAAATAAATGACATGCTCAAATCCGAGGGATCGTCTCCTGGATCAAGGAGACCCTTCTTATAAGTTTTCACACCATTCATCCAATCGGATCCCAACTTGGCATATGCATTTTATACGAGAATCAGCAGATTTTTGTAATATTTGTAAAGGTGTCGGCCCCTGGGCTTAGGTGCTCCGATACATATTTTGTTTCAAAAAGATCTATTTTTAAAACTTTGTTTGTTTAAATTAATGAAATAAATTCCTTCAAGACGGCCTCCAATTACTCGAATTTAGAACGCAAGCATGAAGATGGTGACCAAGAAATGGTATTTTATAATAATTTCATTGCTCGATACTCCACGTGAATCAAGTCAATGAAGTTAGCCCGAACCCGAAAGTTTTGGTAGGTTTCATCGCCAAAATGTAGCCATCCCGAAAAAAATGTATATATTGAAAAAGTGTAGTCTCATCCCGAAAATATATAAAAAAGTGTAGGATTCACGAGAAAATGTAAATTTTGGAAAAGTGTAGTCCCATCCCGAAAAACTCAGCAAATTAAGAAAAAATATTTTGTGTAGCTCTGCATTATTTTGATAATGAATAATGTATTCATTATTCTTTAAAATACCAAACACGAAATCCTATTTCGTCGGTGTGGATAGGGACACTTGAAATTATCGGGAGCCAATCCTAGGGATATTCGACACCAGTGGCATATACCACCAGATAGGGCTTGGTAATGACTATCAACCACAACAAACTCATATTCATATCATGGAGATAAAATATTTAAATTTGAATAAATATGTAAATCCTATTTCGTCGGTGTGTGGTATAGGAACACTTGAAATTCTCGGAAGCCGATCCTAGGGATATTCGACATCAGTGATGATACTGCTAACTACCAGTACCTTATTACAGTTGGTAAATCCTATCTATTTGATATTCCGAGTTACAAAATTCAATTGATGTTACTACTAACTAACAGATTGTGTCCAGCTGGACAATTGTCCCTATACCACACACCGATGAAATTGGATTTACTACTGCGAGCAAAAAGTAGTAAGACTTTTTCATTTAAATTTCGCGCGGAAAACCATTCGTCGAAATATTTTTTTTCCTATGTTGGTATGACTAAAAATGAAGTTCAAAAAGTGCATTCGGCGATTTTTACAATGAGTGAAATTATTCAACAAAGACGTTCCATTAAATTTTGTGTGCGGAATCAATTTTGTGGTGCCGAAACGTTTAGATTGTTGCAAAAGGCCTTCGGGGATAATTGTAAGTTGCGAGCAAGTGTTTTTGATTGGTACAAATTGTTCAAAGAGGATCGAGAACGTGTTGACAACGAATCAAGTCTAGGACGGCCATCAATATCAACTGATGATCAACACGTTAATAAAATCAAGGAATTGGTGCTCGAGAATCGAAGATTAACAGTCAGAGACCCTACTGGCATCGTTGAAATATCCGAAGGTTCAGTGAAAACGATTGGTTCCAAAATCACGCAATTTTTTGGAAAAACAGCGTTGCGTTGACGTCTGTGAAGCAATGCTTTCGACTACCAGGATGTCATGAAACGTATTATAACTGGCGATGAGTCTTGGATATATGCTTACGACCCGGAAACAGACGATCAATCGGCCGAATATCGTGCAACAGGTGAGTCGAAGCCGAAAAAACCACTTCAAAACAAATCAAAAATCAAGGTGATGTTGACAGTTTTCTTCGATTATCGAGGTGTGGTGCACTCCGAATTCCTTCCGACTGGCCAAACTATCAACAAGGAGTACTATTTGAGTGTTATGCGTCGTTTGGGCGAAGCTATTCGTTAAAAGAGGTAGGAATTGTGGGTCGACAACTCTTGGTTTTTGCACCACGATAATGCACCTTCTCATACTCCATTGGTTTTACGTAATTTTTTCGCCGAAAATTATATCGTTCCGCATATACCGTTCCGCAACCATCGTATTCGCCTGATTTAGCTCCGTGTGACTTCTGGCTGTTCAGCAAACTCTAACGACCGCTCCGGGGAAACCGTTTTGAGTCAATTGAAGACATTAAACGTGAATCGCTACGCGTATAGGAGGCTATTCCGGAAAATGACTTTAACAACTGTTTCGAGGATTGGTAAACACGTTGACACAAGTGTATTGAGGCCAAAGGGGATTACCTTAAGAGGAACGAAATAGATTTGGAGAAATAAATAAAGAATTTTAAAATTATGAGGAAAGTCTTACAATTTTTTGCCCACAGTATTATATTTGTATTCCAATTTAAATATTTTATCTCCATGATATGGATATGAATTTATTGTGGTTGATAGTCAAATCCAAGCCCTATCTGGTGGTATATGCCACTGGTGTCGAATATCCCTAGGATTGGCTCCCGAGAATTTCAAGTGTCCCTATCCACACCGACGAAATAGGATTTACATATTTATTCAAATTTAAATATTTTATCTCCATGATATGAATATGAGTTTGTTGTGGTTGCTAGTCATTACCAAGCCCTATCTGGTGGTATATGCCACTGGTGTCGAATATCCCTAGGATTGGCTCCCGAGAATTTCAAGTGTCCCTATATCACACACCGACGAAATAGGATTTACACATTTATTCAAATTTAAATATTTTATCTCCATGATATGAATATGAGTTTGTTGTGGTTGATAGTCATAACCAAGCCCTATCTGGTGGTATTTGCCACTGGTGTCGAATATCCCTAGGATTGGCTCCCGATAATTTCAAGTGTCCCTATATCACACACCGACGAAATAGGATTTACATATTTATTCAAATTTAAATATTTTATCTCCATGATATGCATATGAATTTGTTGTGGTTGATAGTCATAACCAAGCCCTATCTGGTGGTATATGCCACTGGTGTCGAATATTCCTAGGATTGGCTCCCGAGAATTTCAAGTGTCCCTATCCACACCGACGAAATAGGATTTCTTGTTTTGTATTTTAAAGAATAATGAATACATTATTCATTATCAAAATAATGCAGAGCTACACAAAATATTTTTTCTTAATTTGCTGATTTTTTCGGGATGAGACTACACTTTTTCAATATATACATTTTTTTCGGGATGGCTACACTTTAGCGAAGAAACCTACCAAAACTTTCGGGTTCGGGCTAACTTCATTGACTTCGTGAATCGCCTCAGTGAACAGAAGATAATACTGTGTACTCTGAAATATTATATGGAGCGAATTTCTTTATTAATCAATTGAATCGAACCAAAGAAATATATTGATAGTCTTTTAAGCTGTTTTAACAAAATTAAATAAAAAATTATTAAAATAAAAAGTTAAAAGATATAATTTCCGCATATGAAAAAATTTACTATTAAAATTTCATATACCATTTTTCCGCCATTAATCCAATCGCCAATTATAGTTTATGATTTAAATAATCAATGTATATAAATTTTCAATTAGAAGAAATCCACTAACCATTTATATTTAAAAATATGCATCTTCTACAAGAAATGTCCTCTACTACAAAATATTGAACGTGTCATATTGGCTTAAGCCTTTATTACACCAAGAAATTTTTACTGTCAGTAAAAACGAAACGAGGTAAAAATATATGATATTGTTTATACTAGAATGAAACAAAAAATAAAATCAGTAAAATTTACTGACAAAATATTTGTGTATGTGTTTGTGATGTTGCCATAAACATTTTAAAAAATATGTATCGAGAGTACTTTATATGGCAACATTTCAACACATATGAAGAAATATTGTGTAGCGATGGAAAATATTTTTCTCACACTTGTGTATCATCAATTTTTTTATAGTTATTTATGGTAACGTTCTTTTCTGTCATTTTTGATTAGATTATTTTTCGAAGTGAGCAAAACCTGTGAAAAACAATTTTAAACCGATTAGTAAATTAAAATTAATTATAAATTTAGTGTAATACTGAAAAATCAAATTTAATTATTAATAATAATAAAATTTCTTTTAATTAAAGTTTGTATTTTGCATAATAAAATAAGAAAATTTCGATATGGCCGAAAAAGGTAAGTTCGCTAGAATTGTTTTATCTCCGTTAAATAATAATGTATTAATTTGATTAGTTGATTACTATTATGTATTTTTTGTTATAATTTCAGATAATCGTAAAATTATTATATTAGAAGACATTCGCGTCGATAGCTTATTACTAGACAACAGCTGTGGAAGTAATGCGAATGATGGATCGACGCTTTCACATTACTATTCCCAGTTCAGCGACGAGGTTAACCTGGATGAAGTGGAGTACCCAGAGAATAGTCAAGATGACACCAACTGGTCTTCAAAAGAATCGGTTCAAATTGAATTTAAATTTAGCGAGTTGGAGCAAGGTAAAATATTTATTTCTATGGCATTTCCTGTGATATACAATTAATAAATTTACTTTCTAGATATGATTATTGATGCCGTTAGATCCCGACAGGCTCTATGGAATATTCGGTGCATAGAGTTCAAAAATAAAAATTTTAAAAATAGATTGTGGGAGGAAGTGGCGACTGATATTAGTAAGTAATTGGTTTTTAATTACCCATTCTTTTTGTTAAATATATATTTTGTTAATTATTATAAATGTTAATGCAGATATTGAGGTGAACCCATATAACATTTTAATGGTTCGGAAGCAATGGGATTCCTTAAAAGTGACCTATACACGGTCGAAAAAACGTGTTGCAAGTGGTTCTGCTGGAGGCGTGAAAGAATATAAATTTGCAAAACGATTGTCTTTCCTCGACGACACCGCAGCACCCAGAGAGTAAGTTTCATATGATCATTCAATTAGTTAGTTGTACGGTCATTTCAAGTGAGAAATTTGCTTGATTTATGTAAAATTTAAATTATTGGAAATTTTTAGGTCAATAGAGTTATGTGGCAATTATAGTCCATCACCACCACCGCCAATCGAACCGGGGCTATTCAATAATTTAAAGCGGAAACGAACCACGAGCTACCAAGAGGAGAGTCTAGAATTAAAACGGCGGTTTATCAGTGCTGTAGAAAGGGCAGAAGACTCGACCGATACAGAATTAGAATCATTCTGGGGCATGCTAAAACCATATTTAAAGCCATTGCGAATGTTGTCACGGCTTCAGGCGCATCAGGACATTTTAAAAGTGGTCAGTGACGCATTGAAAAAACAGGTAGCAATTTAAGGCGGCGTTTAAACGGATTCAGACTAAAATTCTATTTTTTTTGCAGGACAATACCTAAATGGAACGGAGTTTAATAAGAGGAGAGGAGCCTAATTGAATAAGAGGAAGTATTATTCCAATAATTTATATTTTGTGGAGTATTCTGTTTTTGTTCTTTTTTGTTTTCAGGACCAGCCTCCAACCTTCGAGGAACACATGGAAAAATAAATTGAAGGTTTGATATAATTTTATTAATTTATTACGATAATTTTTTATAATTTTTTACGATACAATGAAATTTTTATTTTTTTTAATGTAATTTTTAAGGTTTTTATGCCTATAATGGAAGTTTTTTATGAATTTTTCCTGAGCTTTCATAAGGCTTTTCCTTAATAAATTATAAAAACTAAGAAACCATGTTTTTTTGTCAAATGCGAAGTTGCTGTGATGGTGAATATACGGTAAGCTCCTCTGAAACTCTTCTATTGTGGCTTTCATAAATGGTTGAAAATAATGACCTGAAAACACATGAAATCAAACGTATTCCACTCACGCTGGCTAGCTTTTTCTACTTCGGAATATATACATCAATGGTGAACAAATAATTTGGGAAGTTTACAACATTCCCACATTGAAATGAATAAATAAAATCAAAATATTTAGTTGGCAAGGAAAAGCACATATGGAAGCTCTTCAAACCGAATTTTAAATATGAGAGCTTCCATTAGGCATAAAAACCTTACAGACTTTATTTATATTTAAAACAAAAGCAATCTATTCCATTATTTTCATTAATTTATATACTTTTAAATATATATATTTATAAATTTCATTGTGCTTTTATGCACATTTTCATGACCCAAAATAAATCACCTTGGGTTTTCACTCTGCCACCTGAAACAAAAACAAAATCCAAACTAAAGCAACTGAAATACATTATTTAACATATATGAAAAAATACGTATCTTAAATTATTCTCTGCTTTGATGTCCACCTCACACTCTTCTTTAAATTTTGGTAAGCTGCCACTCCACTTGTCCCTCTCCAATGAAATATTCAGCAAATTTGTCACGGAAATTCTTTGCTATCGTTGTTGAATTTCGATGCATTGGTTGAAGGGGCAACAAATTAGTATCCTGATTTGGCCTAGAATCTGTAAATATATTTGTGATAATTATCACGTTGTTTTTTAATTATTACTTATGGATAACAAAATTACCTGGTACGAAAACTCCTTTTACGTTCTGTGTGATAAGGTCGGGAGTTACATAATTGGTAGTAGTCTGACGTAACAACATCCTCGACCAAACTGACGTTGGCTATTGGATGGTTCAGGAATCCTATAGTATAATTTAAAATTAATAAAAAAATTCGATTGGTACCTATATTTGGTACGTATGTGCATGTATGAATATATATATATATATATATATATATATATATATATATATATATATATATATATATATATATATATATATATATATATATATATCGATCATTCCAAGACAAAACATGGTAACTGGATAGGATTCCTGTATAAGTTACCATGTTTTGTCTTGGAATGATCGATATATATATATATATATATATATATATATATATATATATATATATATATATATATATATATATATACACCTAAAATACGTTACTGCCAATCTCAGACTAGGGCTCAAAGGATCTCTAAGAAGAGTTTGTTTTTTGATGATTGGCCCAACCATACTTAGGAGCTCCTCAAATTTTATTACATTCATTCTGGTGTAAGAATAAAACAGTTGCGGGTCGTCTTGCAGCTGTTTGAAAACAAAGTTAAACCCACCAGTTGATTCCCGCTCCAAATAGTACGGTCGTACCCAACATTTTCATTTCTTACGAGGAATATTAATTTCATCCTCTTCATCGCTGCTGGTGAATACAATATTTAAAATATCATATTTAAGTGTATTCATTTTAATTATATTCATTATTTTTAAAAACCAAGTTTAAAATTGTCACCACAAAACGAGCCGCACCAAAAAATAAATTTGTTTGGTTATATTTTTTGTAGCTGTCAAAATTTAGCTATAGTCTTGCTATAAAAACAAAAAAAATTAAACATTTGTCTTTTTCTCTCCAATGCAATTTTATATCGTTTTTCTTTTTTTGATTTTCCAGTATTTTTTACTGACAGTAAAAATTTCTTGGTGTAATAAAGGCTTTAAGTTTGAAAAATATATTTTGTTTTTCGTAATGTCATTTTTAAACCCAGTTCTCGCCGGCGATGTAACAAATGGAAGTGGACCTATTTTTTAATCGTTTTATTTAAATTCTTACTATAGTTTGTGAACATCCCAGTGCCAGTTATTCCCGACATAGTAATAGAAGTTCAATCATCATTAGAACAACCAAAAGCTGGCAAAGAAAACTTGTTCGAAGTGAAGCTTCCAAAAATTGGAATACCACACTTCAACGGAGAGCACATGACAAGTTAGTGCATAACAACGGAGCACTAACGAACACACACAAGATTAATTATCTAAAAACATACACCGGTGGGCAGGCAGCAAAATTAATAAATCACATTCACGCCATTGTTGGAAACTATGAAACAGCCTGGTCGATTATCAAAGAAAGATACGACAATCGCAGAGCCATAGAAACAAGTTGCATCCATACATTGATGTCACAAGGGAGCATCGGATCCGAATCTGCTTCAGCCATTCGAGTGATATACGACACCACCAACGAGTGTCTTCATGAAATAAGAAATATGGGTGTCAACATCGATTCTTGGGATCAAACCATAATATACGATATAACCAAGAAGCTCGACTCCTTAATATAGTCTTAAGGTTTCAGGTCGAGATGTCGCTAACAAACACAAAGGAATTTCAAACTCTAGCCAATCTCATGATGTTTTTGGAAAAGCGATTTACTGCATTGGAATCAGTTTTTCGCGAAAAAATCATTAAAATCCGCAAGCCTTCAACCTCGACGGTAAAGTTTAATCCAACAGGAGTAGCCTTGTTAACAAATAATACGACATGTAAAATGTGCCAAAAAATCATCATGTCCAGGACTGCGGGAAATCCAAAAACATGAATATATACGAAAAAAATCAATTGGTCTCATTATTGGAGCTCTGCAGGAACTGTCTTAAAAGCAACCATTCAACAGTCGAATGCACACTGAATCAATCATGCAAACAGTGTGGTGGACGACATCATCAGCTTTTACATAACGACAAGGACAACACTCGAAGAACAACGAATGAAACACACTGGTAAAGAATTAGAAGACAAAGAGTACAAAACAAGCAACCAACGATGGAGACTACCGGTATCTACGAGCAATTATTGATCCTTGCTCACAAACAAGCTTCATACTTCGAGTGCCATTAACAGATTGAAAATAACAACAAGCAAAGTCAACATGAACATAACGGAAACCTGCGGAGACCAGAAAGAAACCATAAAAAATCAGCCACACTGGCAATAATGCCGCGATTCAACTCTGAATTTCAAAAACTATAAAAGCCCTTGTAGTAAATAAAATAACTCATGATCAGCCACAGCAAACAGTAACCAGTCAAACATCGAATAATCTAAAGAACTTACCACTAGGCGATCCAAACTACCACACACCAGGGCCGATAGACTTACTTTTAGGAGCGGATTATTATGCGGATATTATACTACCTGAAATCATGACGCAAAACAATCAACAACTAATAGCTCAAACCTCCGAGCTAGGATGGATAATTCTGGGAAAAACCACCAAATCAACTAAGTCAAATGAAAACTTAACAATCACAACTTCGATTACCACCGATAAGAATTCTTTGGAAGAAATTGAAAAAAACTCTTAAAAATTTTTGGGAAATCGCAGATTTACATCCGCCAAGAAAGGAAACACCCGAAGAAGAGAAGTGTGAAGAGATATTTCAAAGCAGCGTCAAACAGTCATCAAAATACCATTTAACAGCATTGATGAAAATTAGGCGATTCAAAAAAGATGGCAACAGCTAAATTTCTCCAACTACAAACACAATACAAAAAATGTATGGAAGAATATGAACAACTTGGGCATATGCAGAGAATTGCTTCAACAGCTGAACCTACATACTATATGCCGCACCATGCCGTCTTCAAACCATCAAGCACTACAACAAAGTTAAGTGTGGTGTTTGATGCCTCAGCAAAAACATCCAATGGTCGGTCGCTAAATGTCATCATGCATGTCGGTCCAAAATTACAACAAGACCTTTGGCATATCGTTATGAGATGGCGAAAGCACAAATACGCATTTACCGCAGACATAGAAAAAATGTTTCGACAAATATGGATCGCTGCATAAGACAGGAACTTTCAACGCAACTTTGGCGTGACTCACCGACTGAGCGACTGCAGGAGTAAGTACCAATTAAAAACAGTCACGTATGGTACTTCATCAGCCATTTACCTTGCCGTCAGAACACTGCAACAACTGGCAGAGGATGAGAAAAAATCATTCCCATACCTACCACCTAGGTAGGTAAAAAACGATATTTATGTCGATGACCTCATGACAGGATGTGACACGATAAAAGAAGCGCTGCGGGTACAAAATCAATTAAGTCAACTACTTCGAAGAGGCGGTTTCAATTTAAGGAAGTGGACAAGCAATCATAAGGAAATGATGTAAACAAAATTAAAATAGATGAATACAAAATTAAAATAGATGAAACCGTCAAAGCTCTAGGGCTTTATTGGAAACCTTGTACGGACATCTTTGAATTTAATGTAGACCTCCCTGCGCACACTACATTAGTGACGAAGTGGATCATCCTCTCTACGACATCCAAACTATTCGATCCGTTAGGATGGCTAGCTCCAATAATAATAACACCGAAAATTACGATGCAAAAATTTTGGCTTCTAGGGCTTAGTTGGGATCAGCCGGTCTCACAAGAAATTGCAAAACAGTGGGTTATCTACCTAGAAGAACTTACTCTGCTCAACGAATTGAAAATCTCCAGGAAAATCTCTAGGATTCACAAGTGAATCAATCGTCGAGGTCCATGGATTTAGTGATGCCTCGGAACAGGCATATGCAGCTTGTGTTTATCTGAAAGTAGTCGCTGGAGAGCAAGTTGACATCAGCCTTATAGCAGGAAAACAAGAGTAGCACCGACAAAACAAAAGGTAACTTTACCTGCGGAACTACTACGAGAAGCAACCACTAAACATACAACAAGCACCAACTTATGCATGGACTGATTCGGCGATAGCACTTTCATGGATACAAGGCTAAATTCAAATGTTAAAATCGTACGTTGCCAATAGAGTATCAGAAATCCGAAGCTTGACTGGACCACATCAATGGCATCATATAAAATCAAAAGATAATCCAGCAGATTGTGCTAGTCGAGGAATAACAACAAAGGAACTTATAAATCACAACATCTGGTCGACTGGACCGCAATGGTTAAAAAATAATAAAAATTATCATTCGATGGAAAGATACCCAGAATTTGATGAACTGAAGCATGCAAATGCAGAAGCTGAACTGAAATATGCAAATATGGCAACTGTCACCGAGAACGACAACCAGTTCATACACTTAATATAAAAAACTTCAAGCTTTATGAAACTAAAATGAATCGTAAAGAATGTGAACATCTTTATCAAAAGATGCAAAAAAGAGAAGCAGAACGTATCATCATAAAACAGACTCAGCGTAGTCTTTTCAAAGCGGAAATTGAAGAATTGCTGAAGAACAAGTCAGGCAAGAAAAAAAGAAAATTACTACATCTAAACCCTTTTTTGGACCAATATGGGATTCTGCGGGTAGGTGGAAGACTACAGAATTCGTTGATAAATTATGAAGAAAAACATCCTGCGATACTTCCTTCTAATCATCAGCTCACTAGAGCAATAATCAATCACGCGCACAGCACATGGAGGAATTCAACTTACCCTCTCATACCTACGTAAGAAGTTTTGGATCATACGTGCAAAAAATACCACTAAAACGTTAATTTCAAAATGCGTCACTTGTCACAAATTTGGAGCTCACCAAAGGAGTAACCTAATAATGGGAAATCTGCCATCACCAAGGGTGCAACCGTCAAGGCCATTCACTCATACTGGCGTTGATTATGCAAGTCCACTACAGTTAACAACGAGCAGAAGTAGACGATATAAAACTTATAAAGGCTACATAGCGATTTTCATCTGTCTTACTACCAAAGCAATTCACATAGCGGTAGTAACAGATCTTACTACTGAGGCATTCATTGCAGCTTTCAAGAGATTAAGCTCTAGACGAAGATTATGCAGTGACATGTACAGCGACAACGCAACAAATTTCATTAGAACCAACAACCAGCTGAAAAAAAATGAAAAAAGAAGCTCTAGTGGACTTTAACAAAATCGTATCAGAAGAGCTAACTTCAGGAAGTATAACATGACATTTCGAACCACCAGCATCATCTCATTTTGGTGGACTTGCACTATCCGTGCTAGAACCAAACGTTTGCCTCTTGTCTTGATTATTTCCTGAACCCTCTGTGGTCTTCTGATGGGCAGCCTCGCCTAAAGATCATTCCATCTTCAGCAGGTCTTGCAGGATTTCCCCTCGTCGTTGTTTGTTACCGCTTGTTTTGGAGTTGAATCTTGCATAATTCTCTGACATGTGACTGCCCATATCTTAGCTCCAACTCAATCATGACTCGTTCATAACTCCTTCCTGATGCGGATTCGGTTTGCAAGACATCTGCAGTTTTCCCACGAAGAGCCAAAATCAGTGAGTTCAGCTGCTCTCCTGCGCCATAATAATTGTGTTATGCACTGCCGCATGAAACTGCACTTTAAAATTCTCGAATTGTATTTCACCGTCAAATATGGAAAGCTTTAAAATTCCCCTTGAGGTTCTTCGTCGACTTACACCCCTAGAGGCTGTATCGCTCTTTTTAGCTATTTCACTAGACCGTTTCGCTCCTCTTGTAATTCTGCCAATTGTGCACTTTGCTGCTCGGACTTAAGCCGCCAAGGGCGCTGGTCTAATTTGGTATTGAATTTAGAGTATATTCCCTTTAGTTGAAGTCAGAGTGCTTGCATCATATCTTCCATGCCCAAGATTGATTTCTGTCATTCTGGAGTAGGCGGCTGCACTGAAATGTTAGTTCTTTTTTGCTCTCTCTCTCTCTCTCTCTCTTTTTCAACTTCTTGTTCGCAAGGATGAACTTTGTGCTCGTCGTTTGGGGTAACTGGCGGAATACTTGATGATCCCGGCGTCGGTGATGATTATCGCGATCTTCGTTCTCCTCCATCGGTGCTCTCCTCCATCTTTTATCAAATAAAGATAAAAGTTGCGGTGCTATATTTAATGATACAGCTAAAGCTGGTTCATGACATATTTGATCACTAGCATCTGCTCGATATTATGTATGAAATAGCGTTTAATGGAGTTTCTAATTAATATGGTTAGCGTGAGAGTTAAGATAAATGATAAGTTAATTGATCCAGCATGTGTTGACGTTGGTGTTCCCCAGGGCTCAGTATTACGCCCATTGCTATGTTTTGTATATACTAACTTTATGTTTACATTGAATGTTCAGGGTTATTCTACCGGTTTTGTCGATGACATAGCTTTGGCGTATTGTACTCATGGTTCGACCACTATCGCCTGGGTTTAAGCCGGAAAACTAAATTCATGTTGTTTAAATTATCTGGTAACATAAATTTGACTAGATTGCTGCGGGTGACTAATCGCAACAGGTCTGAATGTGCTCCTGAGTGTTCTGGCATTGAACCAGTTGACTCGTTTAAATATCTTGATGTTCACTTGGGCAATTGTCTTATAATTGGAAAAGAATCAACTGCAAGAATTTTCTACCTCCTTCGTGACTATTGCCCTACTCCGGTGCTTAAAATTGCTTACTGCTCATTGGTTACGGCTACATTAGAATATAGATTGTCGTGCTGCGGTAGTTATAATGCAGCTACTTTGTACCCTTCATGTGTTCAGCGAAAATGATTTTGTTAATATTTCTAAAGAAATCAAGAACAAAATCATCTCGAAATTTATTCACTACAACCGTTAAAAAATTACCGTTAAAACACTTGTATGCCTATGTATAAGGTATCGAGAGTATTTTTTAATCGAAGTGGTCAACAAGTAATGAGACGCGACTTTCTATCAGCAGATGTGTGTATAGGTACAAATGCCTTACATTGGTATGTAAGGCATATGTATGTCGTCAAACTCTAATGAGGGTGGTGATGGAAGATACGAATAAAGCTAGACCGAACCTTGATTAGTGGTTTGATTAGCAAATCGCAAACACCAGCAGGCATTTTCTGGCATTTATATTTCAATAAAAATTCATTTTAAATCCCAATTTGTAAATGTTATTTCATTACCAAAATGCAAAACCATTTAACTAATATGACATTAAAAACAAGCAACATGTTAATTTATTTTCCCATGTTACACCTAATAATAATTTTTGCCATATTTGTACGAATTATAATTATGTCTCGTATCGTAGTTTTCTTCTTCTTTGCCGCACACTCATTTTTAGCAATAAAAGGATTAACAATCTTAACGTATTATTTATATGTTAATTTATCCCAACAATCACAATTTTGTGTATGTGTGTGTGTGTGTGTGTGTGTGTTGCAAAATAATTATAATTAAAATCGTGGTGTTGATCTTCTTCTTCGTCTTATTTGTCTCCTTCGTCTTATTGGCGGATTGTTGAATTAATAATTCTTTACAATTACAAGAAAAAATATTTACCATTTATTTATTATATTCTTTATTAAAAATAATTTAATAATAATTTAAATCATATTACGACCTTATTTTTTTGTATTTCTTAAAGACATAAGATGGAATTTTAAATGGAATGAGTAGGTTGGCTTTAAAATCGTTCGTTGGTGTTTTTTGTGAATTTATTCAAATTGGTTTTGCAGGCGCATATTTATATTCGGTTACATGATATTAAGAATTGCATTCCTGATAAACGAGACAATCGAGGCTAAAATAATTACAGTAAAACTTAACAAGTATAGGAGTGTTCATTATTTAAGTGTAATGTCCGGATTCTGCCATCCTTATCGACTCTGTTGATATTCAGTGGAACAGGAAAACAAAAAACTGATGGCTCGCCATAAATCTCGGAAACTAAGGAGAATCTCAAAGGAGAATCTTAGTAGTGTATATCTTAATACAATGAAAGTATCTACTGATAACCATCTTCTACCGAAGTAGTCCCAAATGAATGAAAAACGGTTCATACTTCGCCTCAAAGTTCACTTTTCAAAATCGGAGATTGAACAAATTACCGCAGATAACAGTACGGCGTACATATGAATTTGATCAACAACATTGCATATAGACAACTTCCCACGTTTTGTTCAAGTTCAAACCTAATCAAACTTTCACTCTGAACATAAATATCAACTTGATTAATATCATAAAGCAGTACTTTGACATTGAGGCTTTCCTGTTGCTATTGTTTTTGCAGCAGTATTCGACCGGCTGAGTGTGATTTTATGATGGCGCTCATGATAGGTAACGAGGATTCTAACAAAATATGCTCAGTTGGTTTGGTAAGCCATAAGCTTGGACATGAGCAGGAAAGGCAGCTGACCTGCATTAATCCGAATCAGCCCACAACTATTATTACCAAGATCTAAAATAAGGGATGCACTATTTGTTTTCGGCCGGTCTCGCCTATTTTGCACTGGAGTGCTTGTTGCCATATGGCAACGCTGGGCAGACCTCAAATTAAAAAATAATCTGAAAATGCCATTTTAATCTTACAAACTTTTATTCATATTTCATTATATTTCAGTCTTTATGCAAAGACCCACACCGCCTTTTTGCACATAGACCGATCTATGATTTTACAATTATTTCCAGCACAACGTTTTTTTTTGTCCACCGGATATAAGTAATGCTCCATACGATCGTAGCGAATACCGGATAAATCAGCTGAGTGTTTCCGGTTCTCGACGTACTTTGGCAGTTCGCCAAAATGCTTGCAGTAGTATAAAGCCAAAGCTCTTCGGAAATTGAGGTGACGAATTTCTGGCTTTGCTATCCTGTGATGCAACCATGCGTTTTGTACAGCTACATCAATCAGCCATGAAAAATGGAGCTTCACCACTTTTTAACTTTCATTCCTATGCGATAAAGACTAACATTTTGGTCCATACGATTTACCCCACACTTGTATTTATTGTACTCAGATATGGCACGAGGACGTGGTACTTGGATCTTGTTTTTGTGAACTTGTGAATATTGCAACGCTCTGCAAATTGGGTTGACACCAAAAACGGTCGATGCAATTGACACGACTGAGTTGTCCACCCATTTCGTCAATCGAATGTTCAAACCATTTACTTTTTTGCTAATGATGAAACCTAGCTCCTTCCTCTTCAGTTGTTTTTTTAGAAGCAAAGTACCAGTAATATCGTTCACTTTACTTTTCAAAAATGCCAATACAGGAATGCTCGAACACTCGAACATCCAAAGGAAATTCATCTAACATGTTGAGCAAGGGTGCTATGCATTTTCCGAAGTTTTGCTCATAAAATGTATTCGACCGCGGATTTCGTCCCTGGTAAATCTCGAAATTTATAAGATATCCTGTTGGAGTACATAGTGACCTTACCTTATAACCAAATCTCAGCGGCTTGTCTTTTATGAACTGCTTGCAGCCATGTTTTCCGAAATAAAAAATCATACTCTCGTCGTATGATAGATTTTGTTCTCGTTGAAAATGTTTTAAAAAATTAGCTTTCAGTCGACCAGTTACCGGTCGAAGCTTGCACATTTTGCCCGTTTGATTAATTTGCGTATTATCTTCAAAATGAAGAAATTGCGAAATTTGCTTGAACCGATTTTTCCGCATTGAATTATAAAATAGTTAATTTCGAAGTTCTGATTCTGTTGACCGCAGTACGATGCCATATTAGACTGAGAAGCGCAACTACTTGCGCAAATACCACTTTGAGGGTATTTTAAAATTTAATAGTACCAATTTTTCAGTAGAAAAACTTGATGTACAATTTAACATATCCATCGCAGAAACCGGCAAATTAGTAGATACTCGCTCTGTCATCTTCAAAATTTTCTGCGTTTTCTTCAAAATCCGGCTCATCATTTTGTTTTGTATAAAATTTCGCATCCACTTTTTATCTTTTTAACACCTGCTTCATTAACCGGAGGTTCAAAAACAATTGGGTTCGTAAATTTTCGTCCTCTTCATCAGATAATAAATCTTCCAAATAATCGAGCGCTTTTTCCAAACTCAATTTTCTAGAAAACGAAGTAAATAAACTTATAAATTTTTCAACTTGAGATCAGTCCAGCGTTGCCATACGGCAACATGGACATAAAACACAAAATCTTCCACGCCAAACTATTATCCAATTTGTGAGGTTATCCATAATTGTAAGGATTAAAGAATGGCGAATAATTATAATGCAAATTATTTCCAAAATTAATTAGCTTTGGGGCGATTTTTTTTATACGCTAACTTTGAAGTCTTTCACCTCTCACGTACAACCAGCTACTGTCAAAAAAAACTGCACGAAAAGAAAGAATAAACCTTCACAAAGTGGAAAAAACGCACGTTCAATGTTATTAATAAACTGTGTGTAAGTGACATATCTTGACTTGTAGCCGAACTGAGCTATTTCGCAACCTGAATAACTGCAAACAAAATGAATGCTGATATCGTCTTTTACGAGAAATATCTTGTCACAAATAAAGCACTTCGCCTTCTGGCAGGTGGATGAGACAAGCAATTTGCACTTGACTCGGTAATTAACGTAGTTCTTAATAGCTTTCTTATCATTTATAAATGTCAATGGTGCTGCTGGTTCAAACCCAATGAATTTCATAAGTGAACCGGATTCTGCTAAAACATCAGCTGGCGCCCATATTATTGATAAAGTGTTTGGAGTCCTTGATCTGTTTTGATGTGGTCATAAGATTCCGTAACGAATTGCTTACAGTTTCACTAGCCGTACACAGAATAACATTTCCGACGGAAACAGTCAGGTTAAAAGTATCAATCGTTTTGAAACACCGTACAGTTTTACTCTTTATGATTGTAGATATTCGAAGGACTGTTAGTTCTAAATCCCGCAATAAATTCAAAATGAGATAAATCAGCGAAAAAAACTTGGATACCCAGATATTGAAGTTGAGGCATCATCATGAGTCTCACGATGAATAAACCACTACAAAATTATTATCGAAATTATGGTAGCTATTTGTCATCAACCATATTGGTTTATGGTATAAACGAACGAAATAAATTGAAATTTGTCTATTGCCTTGCAATCAGTGTTATGCCTTATTATCTACATCTATAGAGATCTACAGAGAGGCAAACCAGAACTGAACCGAAAACCGACATTAACCGATATTTTTATTGATTGTTAACCGTAACACAATTTTCAAACGGTTTCGGTTCCTTCTTTAAATTTCTGCCATAAAACTTAAATGTTGAGTCTAATACTAAAACTCCAGCTCGAGAATCGCATAACAATTATGTTTTAAAATATTTAAAATCGAAAAGTAATATTATTTCAAAATTGGCGGGGATTGATTATGAATTAAAATTATATAAGTTACCGCTAAAGTAAGGAACTCGTAAATGTGCGATTAAAATAGGAAGAACTGCTTAACTGGAATCTAATTTATGAAATGGGAGGTCCTATATTCCCGAAAAAATTTACCAAACGAACAATTTTTTTGGTACGTAGTATCGTAGCTTACCGGAATGATAGTTATAGTTAATCCTCATGGGCACTCGAAAAGTAACTGCGCCTTCCCGGCACCATCCTCCACTCTTAAGTAGGAGGGGCCAGTAACAATTAAAATTCTGGACAAAAATAGGCTTCCAACATGACACGATAGCGAACTCCATCGACCATAACTTGACGGTAATTTTCATTGACGAGAAAATATGATCCATCTCCATTATAATCGAGTCTCTTGAAGCACATGTGGGTTTGTTGCTGTCCCATAACGGATATTTTGCTTATTGACAAAGCCATTAAGCCAATAATGACCTTCGTCGCTGAACATGGTTTTTCGATAAAATTTAGGATTTTCTTCAAACTTTAGCAGAGCCCAATCGGAAAATTTTCAGCGTCTTAACTGAACAAGAGGCTTCAGTTCTTGAAATAATTTGATCTTAAAAGGGTGTAAGTCAAAATCTGTACGCAAAAGTCGCCACAATGTCGTTTGATAGATTCCCAATTCCCCAGTTGAGCCAAACTGAAGCACTTTCGGCTGCGATATTTTCGATACTTCGACCGGTGCGTGGTCTCACTGGCACAATAACATTCAATAGTGAATATTTTGACTCAAATTTGTCCACTATAGCACGCACAGCCTGTCTGGTGGGACGTTGCTCATTCGTGAACTTCATCATAACAATGTTAAGCTTGATTGACGTTTTGACGTTGACAGATCATGAAAAACGTTCAAGGGTGTGTTCGTACTAAAATACAAAATTATCATGTCGCTATTGGAAAACCCGATACATCGAACAAAGTCATTGCAGGAAAACAACAGAACTTTTATAATGAATTTTCGCTGCTGAACGTAGACGTCTATTTCATCTAAGGTTTTTAATTTAAAACCAATTCACATTTTAATTTTAAATTGATTAAATTCGACTGAAGGTATCGCGGTCTCGAACAATTGTTTTTCAGAAAAATGGAACTGTAATTTCTTTATAATCAGCCAGGCTGGAGATGCATCTAAAAATAATTGCCCAGTCGTGAACGGAGCCCGCTGGATAACTAGCGATCTCCAGTTGTATACAGCCTAACCCGTGTGCACGGATCTCTGCCCGGGTGGGCCATCATTTTCTCGGATACTCGTGGGGCCAAATGGAATCTATAATAATAAATCTAAAGAAGTGGCGGGTCTCTGACTCCAGCCTTCAGTGATGGTAGAACTGGTTCCGAGGCTTGCAAGCCAGGGACTAGCGGTAATAACAAGAAGGAGAAAGTTATTTCTCCGTCGGTTCGGACAGGACTAGGCGTTAGGCTTTCCGTGTCTTGAACAGACTGGCTAAAGTCCTGGAGGAGCACTGGACTGAAGAACAGAGAAAATCTTATAACTGGGCTAAGAGCTGTATTGCCGATGTGGGCAATGCACGCAAGGAGGATCTTGGTTCTAAAAGGCATTGATCCAATGAAGAGGAGTATGGAGGCTTGGATCTCGAGAGCAAACGGGCTAAGCTTTATGTGGAACAGTCGCCAAAACGGCATAAGCTATTTAGTGAAAACGTGCAGGAGGAGGAACCATCGTGCTGCAGCCATCTTGGACGAGAGCCATGACGACGGGAGCATCATAGGAGAAAGACAGATGTTAGCGTTTTATGCACTTAACCTCGTCTTTCTTAAAGTCTTTGGACAATATCCGGTATCAGCGACGACTGTACCTGATTGCATGCGCTGATCAGAGATTGGCTTTCTTGTACAGGAAGGCGATCGAGGAGTTAGGCAAGATATGGCCAGGAGCCAAGCTCAGAGCAGTTCCTAAAGAGAAAATACCAAGCAAACCTATAGGGCAATGCTCTGGATTCCCAGTTAGCCGGCAAGCCTGGAAGAATCGCTGACGATTATCCAGCTTTACAATTAGGATCTTCTGCTCTAGATTATCCATCATGATAATCAATAAAGAACCTCTGGCCCCCAATCAAAAAATAAAGGGGTAATTCATTTTCGGATTAGTAACACTGAAGGTGTTCAAGAAGGACGAAGTCGGTTGAACTGAGCACCATGCAACCCGAGAAGGGGTGGAATAGGTACAGCCTGCAAAGGAAAGCCCGACGATTTTACTCTCCCCAAAGAAGATATTAAAATTGCAGCTAGTGGCGAACCCCCCCTCCCTCTCTATTTCCGCAGTACTGCTGGGGGTCTCAGAAACCTCGGAAACCCTCGTATTTAAGAAAAATTTAAAGATTTTATAAGAAAGATTATCTTTATCAGTTCCAGGCTACTTGATTAAACCGGTTGGCGAATGAACGGTTTTTAGTGAAGAGACTCTTAATCTTCTGATGGAAACTCACTTCCCGGGAAGTGAGGATGCGTCGTTTGCGAAGGTGGATGACTGCAAGTGTATGGGTGACTGCGGGGCACAACTAGTGTGTGCGGAGAATATTCTGAATACATGGAAAATAAAATGGGCTATTAAAAGTCTTAAGCCCTTTAAGTCAGCTGGTCCGAATAGGATTGCACCAGCAGAAATTCAGAAGAACTCGGTGCTCTTGCTTCCCTGGCGGAAGGTTATCTTCAAAGGGTGTCTGAAGCTGAGGTACACCCCGAAGAAATAGAGGGTGATCTTCATCCCAAAAGCAGATAGAAACTCATACAGTAACCCTAAGGACTTAAGACCAATATCTCAGTCATTTTTTCTGCTGAACATCATGGAAAGACTGCTGGATGTCTAAATTCGTTCGAGAATTCACAGTCTCAACATGCGTACTATAAGGTTGGTTCAAGAAATTGAGAAGTCACTAGATTTTCAGGAATTGTCGCTGGTGACATTTCTCAATATCGAGGGTGCTTTCAACAACGTGAAGGTGGAGGTAATTTGGGAATGATTGCTGGGACTCGAGATTGAACACCCAGTAGCCAGGCTAATTAATTACTTGCTGGGAAGCTGTTCCGGGTTGTTCGAGGAACACCTCAAGGAGGTGTCCTCCTCTCTCTTCTTCTTTGGAATGTTGTAATCAATGGACTACTATGGGAACTGAAGGGAGAAGGACTAGGTGTGGTTGCTTATGCCGATCACGCAGCGATAGTTGTATCGGGAAAGCACCTTAGTACAATTAGGGATGTGATGCAGAATGCGCTATCAATCACTGCGGGTTCGACCAGCAGATGTGGTTTGGGGATCAACCCATCTAAAACAGAGCTGGACCTTTTCACTAGGAGATATAAATTTCCGGTAGCAAAAATGGAATCGGAAGGAAATGGGGTCTAAAACCGAAGCTGGGGCACTGGCTTTACACTGCAGTAGTAAATCTCTTAACGAGATGAGTGAACTATTCAATATCCAGTTGGTCTGGGTTCCGGACCATTCTGATGTTGAGGGAAATTGCAGGGCAGACGAATTAGCAAGATACGGTACGACCCTCCACCTGGTACCACGGAGAAAATGTGTAGGTAGGCCTATGTCTGTGCTGAAAGCAGCAAGCTAAAGGCAAACAGTTGCCTTGGCAAGTGCTGGGTGGCCCGCCAGTTCGACTGGCAGGGTAGCGAAGCAAGTAAGGCCTGAGCTGAATTTGAATTGCTCCAAGATCTAAATCACACTATGGAATCGTGATTTAGGTAAAATTATAAGGGTACTTACCAGACACTGCCACTTCGAAGATCATTCGAGAAGACTGGGTCTGGATGCAAATGACTTCTGCAGAAGCAGCAAGGACGAAGAAGAGGATACTCTTGTTCACTTCCTATGGTCATATCCTGCGCTAGCTGGCAGATGGCATGATCACTTGGGCAAATACACTATGGACAGCCTCTATGATTTCGATGTCTAATCTGATTTAGTGTGATATCTCAATCAGCCATAATTGGCCTAAGTGTGCGATAGCAATCACTGAAACCGAACCTAACCTAACCTACAAAATATCATCCGTTTTATTAGGTGTGCAATTAGAAATTTGGCATTATGTGGGGATTTTGGAAATATGTCTCTTATTCATTCCTATTTTTATGACGTAACTTTCAGTCATTTAGAAGCTGTCCTTCCGTGTGCATAAATTTTAAGAGATGGTTGTCGTTAAGCAACATTTACGTCCTTGCATTATATTCTGTTTTCAAATGAAAAAAATGCTGCCCGAGCTATGGAATGGATTAATTCGACTTTGTGTAAACATTCTGAGAGTCATTCAACAGTAAAAGGTGGTTTGCAAGATTACGTGATGGCAATTTTAGCCTTGAGGACGATCCACGTCCAGGTGTAGAAAAACAATTTGAAGTCGAAGAACCTGCATGAAAATCCGTGTCAAACTCAAATTGAACTTGCAGAACCGTTAGGAATTACTCACCATGCAATATCACTTCGATTGCATGCAATGGCAAAATACAGAAGGATTCAAATGGATTCCTCATAAACTAATCGAAGAAAACAAAAACCGAAGAGTTGAGATCTGGATGAATTTGCTTTCTCGGTAAAAAAGAAAGCATTTTTTACACAAAATCATTACAGGTGATGAAAAGTTAATTTTGAAGGATAATCCCAAACGCAGAAAACCATGGTTTGATCCAGGCCAGCCATCAACATCAGTTGCAAAAATGAATATTGTTACTGTATGTCTGGTGAGATTGGAAAGAAGTCATTTACTACGAGCTTCTGGAACCTGGTCAAACTTGTGATATTGATGCATGGACGAGCATTGGTCCACATATAGTAAAATCAACCCAGAAACTCCAGAAACGATGACTGTTTTGCTTCGAAATCACCAAGTTTCTATCGCAAAGGCATTCATCGTCTACCTGATAATTGGCAAAAGACCATAGTTAGTAGTGGCGAATATTTCGATAATTAATCTTTGTAACAATTATATTTTCAATAAAATTGAATTTGACCAAAAAAGAAGAGTTTCAACTTGCATACATAATAATACTTGGGTTATCCCTAAAATGTATTATTTTATTCTTAGCACTCAAAAATAAGTTGCGAGCGTAAATCATGTTCGACATAATATATAAGGGCTTTTTTGCTTGAGCTAGAGTACACAAATCAGAGATTCTAACTGGCACTGTTTGTATTCGGATGCGGTTAGATCAGAGACTTTGCTCTATGCATTAATATAGAAAAGCCGCAACAGTTGAGTTTTCCTAGTAGAGTCCTTCCTGTAATCTACTCTATCAAAAGCTTTCGTCGTGTCAATTAACAGGACAGACGACGAGCGATGCTCCCAGTTATATGTTCGAGTACCGTTTGGATGACTTGTTACGTATTTTTATTTTTTCTAAACCCGAATTGCACTAGAGAGAGAGAAAATTATTTTGATTCAACCATCCAACTTTAAATGACCTTTTCAAATATTTTCAAGAAAGTAGACAGAAGTGATATAGGTCTGTAAGTGTCTAAGCGCGATTTATCATTAGTTTTGAAAATTGGAATAACTACAGCTCAGTTTAACGCTACCGAAAAAATGTCCCTCACATCAAACTGTAATCTTTTTAACTTATGCATTTGAAACACGATCCAATCCATGAGAAGAATTGTTTTTAAGCGAATTGGTAATTTTATATAGCTCACCTTGGGAATCAGGAGAGAAATAAAAGCTTCGCGTTTCATCCGTAACATCCATAGATACAGAAGGACAATTTGCACAGGCTCCAACATGATAATGTCCACCCTAATAGTTAATTGCTTCAAATCATCTGGTACTTGGTGTCGATTTAACAAATCATTGATAGTTAAACATTTGGACAATTTTAAAATACCCGTAGATCTCTACAACACTGCCTGCAATTGAACCGAATGTGTTTCACGCGCCAATAATTGCAGCGGGGCAGATATCATTGGTAAAACCAATAATTTGTAGATGAACTATATTCACGAATATCATTCGCGAATTACAATCATTTTAGAAATTGATAAATCTTAAATTATTTAGCGAATTTTATTTAAATATCACACATGGTTTGTTTGCGTCATCTATGAATGGCTCATCAATTTATGCACGATATTAAACACTTGTTAAAACGGATAAACAATAAAATATCAATAAAAAATAATTTTATATATGGAGTAGACGTTGCAAACGCGCTCGGTATATTTTCAAAGGTTATGCTATTTAACAAAAGATGTCTCTGATTTATAAATTGGGATTGAGCAATCCTATTGCTGTCATCTAAGAACTAACGTCTCGTTCGTAAAGTTTGATATTTTGATGGCATATTTACTCTATTTTCTTTTGTTGTAGTGATTTGAAAATTTCATTTCAATGCAAAAATGAAAAGAAATCGTGAACATTTTCGTTCGATTATTTTTTACAACTTTCGACGTAAATTAACTCAACAACAGTGCATTGATGAACTTAAATCAACTTTCGGCGATGAAACACCATTAAGGACCATTGTTTATCGATGATTTACAGTTCAATTGTGGCCGCAGTTCGCTTGCAAATCGATTGCTCTGAAAACCATTAATCGTGAGATTGGGGCATCCTTGGGGATTAGTGGGACCAACATACATTCAATATAGCCTGAACATTTGGCCGTCAGAAAGATTTGTTCGCGATGGTTCCCATTTTCCACATAATATGACAAGCACAAAAAGAATAGTGTCAAAAGGTCAAAAGAAATGCTCAAGAAATATAATCGCGATGCTTCAAAACATGTCAATAATATCGAGATAGGTAGGCGTAAGAGCTCGGAACCAAATAGCAGTCTGCGGTATGGGTCTTCCAATATGTGCCAAACCCAACAAAAGTTGTGCCTTCGAAGCAAATTGTGTTTTTTTCCAGAAAAACTAAACATGGTGCAACTGCAGCATTGGTGCAACGTAGAACGGTCAATTCTGAATGATACACAATCATTTGTTTGCCAGCAGTCTTTGGCGAAATAAGGAAACCCAACCGCCGACGATGGATCATTCTCTGAATATTCGAGCGGTCAAAACATCGAATTAATAGGTCATCCACCGTATAGTCCTGATTTGGCACTCAAAAATTTATTTTTATTCCCGCAAATCAAAAATAAATTGCGAGGTGAATGTTTTTTGCCACCTCAAAAAGCAGTCGATTTCAAAATGCATGTTTTAATGGTACCTCAATCGAAGTGGAAAAAGTGCTTCGAAAATTGGCTCAAACGCATATATGAAAATATAAAAATTTTTGGTTTCAGGAGGGAGCAATATTTGTATCTCATGCGGTAAAGAAAATTTCGAAAATTCCAATTCATAAAATGTCAACAAAATTTCAGATTCTGAAAGAAAGGCCACACCTTCTATCGAATTAAAGAAAAAATTCTGAGGATGTAAAGCTTTGCTCCTCCCATTTAGTCAGCTTACGTAAAAATTTTTTAAAGTATGGATCAAATAAAAAGTTAGAATGCCACTAAAATTGCTTTATACAGGGTGATTTTTTTAAGTTGAAATTTTCCAATATCTCGGAAAAAAAGGACTCTATTTTAATCATTCCGAAGGGGACATAAATTAGTGTTAAATTAGTAACCCTTCTCCTCCCCTTGTAAGTGGGGCGGGGGGTAACTTTGAAATTAAAATAGGAACCCCTAATTTTTATTGCAGATTCGGATTCTGCGGCTTAAAGTACGTAGGATTTCTTTGAAACAATTTTTTTCGATTCATGATAGATGGCGCTGTAATAACGATATTAAATTTGAAACGTTTTAAATTTTTCCAAATACTGGTTTGGGACGATATGACGATTATGAGTTACTGCAGCCAATACAGTAATTTCATTACTTTCTTCAGTGACTTTGGCTCGACGATTGAATTTTCTCTTGTACAGTTAAATGGAGTGAGTCATTTTTATTAAGCCGTATAATCGGCTAACCGATTAACCCCCGGAATGATTAAATTTTGATAAAGGACCATTTTTCTAGTAGAGTGCTTATTTTCCGAGATATTTAAAAGTTTTAGCATAAAAAAATCACCCGATAAATTTAATAAGAAAATTCGAGTATTCGAAATGGGAATCTCTATATACAGAGTGTTCCATTTATAACTAAACTCCAGACATCCCAAATCGATTTCATACCAGAACAATTTTTAGCATATCTTAGCAAATTTTTCAAGTGACACAAATGATATTTGAATTCTGTGCACAACAGCATGTGGTTTTAAAATAAGCCTAATCTTTTGTTTAGAGTCTCGTCAAACTGTACTCAATTGTTCCGTAGTTATTTTACGACTTGCATCGATCATTTTATCGTTTCGTTGAACTTTTTTGCCTCGTATAACTCAGTAACTCTTTGACCCATTTTCAAAAACCACAAACTATTGCACGCAGAATATATTTCAAAACATATAATAACATGATCTCTTAAGGGGAAGAGGACAAATCTACACCCAATATATACAAAAATTTGAAAGTTATATTGGGTGTATCGTTTTAAATGGAACACTCTGTACTCGTATATACCCTTATGCATATTACTTTTAGACATATAAAGCAAATTTATTCATAAAAAAGTGTAAAATTCTCTAAAACCACAAATATTTTATTATCGCACATAACATATCGATAGGCGATTGCCAACATATTTAATTAATTTAATTAAAACATATAAAAGAGCCAAGACAATAAGTGCGAATATTTTAAAAACGACAAACGATTTGCACCCGCATTGCATTAGCATATTTTTCCAAGCAGGCATACGGTAGCGCAAATATTTTGTTCTGTATGCGCATTTTTAACAATTGATGTGTATTTTCGATAACCGCACCGCAGAAAAAAGACCGCGAATTATTGTAATTTTTAATTGTTACATGCATTGTGCTGCGCAGCAAATAACTTTCGTTACGTAAATCAGAAGCCGATACATTTCTATTAATTATTGCTTGTACAATTCTTATCACTACTCCTATATGAGTATGTGTAGTCCGTACATAGATTTGCATTTAACGTGATCGTAATGTACGAGGCAAAATTCTTTTAACGTATTTAATTAAAACCTGTAAAAGGAATTTCTATAATAAATTTCTTGTACTGCAAAATTTGTATAAACACAAGTTTTAAAGATACAAATCTGTTGTTCTGTTATTTCTTCTCCTGTTTGGCATTAACTTGTTGTTGTTGTTGTTGCTGCTCTTTGTACTAAAGAAGTTAAATGCGTAAACTTTAAGTTGATTATATTTCACAATTAGGTAATTTTCTTTCTTCGCTTCTTTTTGTTCTGATAAAAACATGCGGCACAGCATGTTGCCTTCGGTTTCGTGGGAGAATTAAAATAGGAAATTCCATAACTATGCGAAATTCTAAAATAGCGATCAAGTAGGGAATAATCTAGAATTTATCCAGTGACCGTTATTATTCGTTTAAGAGTATATTCACCGACCAAATGGCACAGTGGTTAAAGCTTTGGCGTTTGGATCGGGAGGTACCGGGTTCGAATCCCGATAGGGGCAGGATGCAAAGGGAATTTTCATCAACAAATTACGATTTGTGATGGAATGTAACACATCTATGACCCCCTGTCGGAGTGCAAAACTCATGGATCGACCCATCTTCCATGCCAGTATAGGCTGACATGGAGCTATGCAATGTGCAGATGGAGATAAAATCGGACCTATATCCGTACGTCCTCGAATAGTACTACACTGGCGAAAAAGTAAGGACGTAAATAAGCAAACCGCGAAAGAGTTGGGAGAGCCTTGGCCCCAGAACAGATAGAAGGGATAAATAAAATAAAATAAAATAAAAAAATAAAGAAAAAAGAGTATAATCTCGGTTTTCAGTCTCAAATAAACCAAAATAATTTATTTGACCGAATGTGGTAATTTTTTTAAGGCAGACATCAGTAGCCACATCAGTAGTAAAAATGTGCCCAACTTCGGCAATAATATCCAAACTCGTTTCTAAAAATGGACGACGCTAGATATTCAGAATATACTTGTGAAGCATAAGAGAAGCAAGGCGTTAGTAGCAGAAATACCAACTGCAAATTTGTTTGTTTCTTTATTACCGACTGTGCAAGGAAAAGCCACGGATGAACTAGTAAGGCTTTCTTATAAAGTCAATATTGGATCCACGAATAGGCACAGGACGCTATTACGTTTGTGCGAAAATATAGTCGTCCGCACTTTCCAACTTTCCTCATCATTTTATAACCTCGAGTGACCCGAGTGATTGGTCTTAGCCAACTTAACCGTTGGGCTGAAGCTCTAAACCGGCAACAATCAAATCGCAAAGTTTCACTAACACAAATGCCTACGTACGTGTCCAACCTGAAAGAAACCGCTGTTGTTATCGATGAGCTGAAAATCCGTTTGAAACGCGTTGATGAACTCCTGAAAGAATTTACCCACGGAGAGTATCAAATCTTTGAAATTGACCCCAGAACAGAATCTCACTACGATGAGTTCGAAGACAAATATTACTCCATCCTTAGAGGTCATTTCGCTGAATGACAGTCATTTTATAACCTATTCTAGTCGAGTATCCATACAACAACTCAATGTTGAACTCTGCAAAGAAGTTTCAATACTTAAAAGGTTACCTAAAGGGCGAAGCAGCAAATTTTGTGAAACATTGCACGATTACCGACGCTAATTATTTCGATGCCTGGAATCGACTAAAGTAAACCTCCGAACGGAAAAAAATTAACGTAAACATTTTCATCACAAAATTCATGCAAGAATCCGTACACCTACAGCGGATAATATTCAAAAACTAATTTTTGTTTGTGACGAAAGTTACACAGGGACTGAAAGCCATGGGACCAGATGCAGAAGCCCGAGATCCCTGACTAATTTATTTAATAAAGCAAAAACTCGACGACGAAACCTAGGACCAATGGGCCAAGCAGACCACTGATAATGAGTTTCCTACATTTGACGATTTTTTGAAATTCCTCCGGTCACGAGCAGATGTATTGCGAGAACGACACCAATAGGAGCGTATCACAACCGTTATTATCCCAACCAACTCAACCATCACATCAAAAAACGGTAAAGTCGTTCGTCTCTGTCTCATTTTCATGTCCAGTTTGTAAATGCAATGATCACCTATTATTTCAGTGCGGTAACTGAGAAACTCACACACGGCTACTGGTTGTAAAAGCATTAAGAAGTGTCATCAATGTCCAAAGCGCCACAACTCACTTCTCCATTTGGATATCGAGAAAAATCAGCCTGGATGTACGAACAAACCGAATGAGCAAAGCCAATCATCTACCTACAATTGTGCCTCTTGCTCCACCAACTAATTACTGACCGAAGTTTGTTCGTCAAGTAGAAGGCCAATTTTACCTACAGCACTGGTCCAAGTGAGGAATGGATATGGAGAGTACCAGCATTGTAAAGTTTTGCTCATCATGAGCGTAACGTTTGGCGTTAAAGCGTAGGCATGCTAAGATTGCTGTTCAGGGACTCGGACAATTCAGCGCTGGACATACCAAGGGCGTTGTTACTTTGCAAATTGTACCTCATTTTAAGTCAGATTTTAAGCTCGTATTAAACGCCTTCATTCTACCCAGTATTACTTCCGTATTCTCCCAAACTTTGTCACCAAATGAAACCATAATCACTAAGATACAATTAGACAACCCACAGTTTAATGAAGCAAAAAAATTGACATTTTGATAGGAGCCGATAAGTTTTTCTTGATTCTTTCCGAGGGTTCATTAGAAGATTCAGAAATTTAACTCAATCGCACATAACACCCGACTGGGATGGATCATCGCAGGCAGTTTTCAACCCACCAACCAGATCAATACCGCAATTGGATCGCTGTCCTGTGAGCTTGATCTAGATCGTACTATTCGCCGATTATGCGGGAAACGGAAGAACTACCTTCCGAGTTACATTTATTTCAATCACAGATCGAAATTACAATGGCATGTTTATCGTTAGACTGCCGTTCGATCCAAATCTGTTGCCACTTGGAGAATTATTCGGACGAGAACTCTTTAAACGAGACATTGCTAGTTGGTCCTACCATGCAAAATAGTTTATACAATATTCTTCTAATGTTTCGCGTGCATCAATACCTTTTCTACGCCGATGTCGAGAAGATGTACCGCCATATCTGCATTCACAAGGAAGATCGTAAATATCAATTAATTCTTTGGCGTTCAAATCCCGATGAAACGATTCGCCACTATCAATTAAAAACCGTCGCATACGGTTAGTCATCATCACCGTATTTGGCAATTCGGGTTTTGCAGCGACTATCGCTCGACAACAAACTGAGCGCCAAATTACACTTGCGCAAATGAGCATGAAACTCCTAGGATTGACTAGAGGACTACTATGGATTTTGCCGAACATCCAGAAACACAGAAGGTTCTAGGACTAAGATGGAACTCTGAAACCGATCGATTTCTACCTGATGAGCCAGCACGAATGCGTCGTAAAATCCTCTTCGAACCAGTCGAACATTTTACCCGTTGGGGTTTTTAGCTCCGTTTGTCATCCGAATAAAAATTATGTTCCAACGATTGTGGCTTCTAAATATTGGCTGGGATGAAGTTATACCGACTGAAGCACAAACACAATGGCTTCAACTGCGAGAAAGTTTTTCTCAGCGTCAGAATATGCGATACTAGTGAGCAGGCAAAAAACCAAAGTGGCACCGCTCAAATCGCTCACGATGCCTCGATTAGAACTCTGTGGCGCCGCATTACTCACGAAGTTACTTATTCCAGTAGCACAAACCTTAAAAACACCAACCGACAATCTTTATGCTTGGACAGATTCAACCATTGTCTTAGATTAGTCTCAGCTCCACCCAGACAATGGGAATGTTTTATTAATAACAAAACCAGCCAAATTCTGATTAATTTACTCAGGCATAAATGGCAGCACGTCCCAACTAAGAAGAATCCCGCAGATCGTGCCACGAGATGACTAACACATAAAGGAACTGAAAAATTATCGTTTGTGGTGGACCGGCCGCAGATTTATTATCGAAGATTCAAGACTGTTGGCCAACATTTAAACAAAGGTTACCCCTTACCACACTAGAAAGACGTTAACCATTGCGATACCTGATACCAATTTAATTGATGAACTGTGCGAGCGGTACTCCGATTTCGGCAAAATATGCATTTTTCTTGCTTTTGAGACAATTTGACGCCAAGCGTCACTCAAAATCTTGGTGGACTTCAACGTTGCGACTATTTCGAGGCAAGAAATGAAATTTTTCGGAAAATCTAAGCAAAACATTTCGAAGCTGGCATGAAGTCCATTTCCGCTACCCATCCATTACCAAAGAACAGAAAATTTAAAAATCTTTCTCCTTTCATGGATACCAATACTGGAGATAAATTACTTCGAGTTTAAGGTCAAATAAGCAAATCATCCGCTCCTTACATCACCAAACATCCGATTATTCTTCCTAGAGTCTCTGGGACCGTCCGGAAGCTTGTACGCCAATTACAAATCAGATATGATTTAAAAATATTGATATATAAAACTCCCAAAAGAATAGTTAATCCCGAAGAAATGTTAAGAATAATAGAAGAAAATCACAAAACTCCATCCAATTGGAGGACATACAGGTATTAAGAGAACGTTAGGTACAATTAAGTAAAGATTCATATGGAAAAATATGAACGAGATGGTTTTTCTTTCCCCCTGCTATCTGTTCTGGGGCCAAGGCTCTCCCAACTCTTTCGCGGTTTGCTTATTTACGGTCCTTACCTTTACGCCTGTATTGGCCAATTCGAGGGCGTACGGAATTAGGTCCGATTTTATTGCCTATACTGGCATGGAAGATGGGTCGGCCCATGAGTTTTCCACTCCGACATCTATGACCGATGTGTTCTATTTCATCACAAATCGTAATTTGTTGATGAAAATTCCCTTTGCGTCCTGCCCCTATCGGGATTCGAGCCCGGTACCTCCCGATCCAAACGCCAAAGTTTCAACCACTATGCCATTTGGTCGGTAACAAGATGGTTGAAAGTTTCGTAAATAAGTGCGAATTATGTAAAAATAATAAAATTATTAGACATACTAAAGAGCAAATGTTAATAACTGACCCAACAGGAAGTAGTTTTGAGCTAATTGCTATAAATACAGTAGGATTTCTCAAAATCTCAAATGAATACAGGTTGCAACGTGAACTAACAAAATACATAGATACATCAGATATGGGAACCGAGTTTCGAGCGAAATCAAGAAAAATATCTGTGAATTACTGAAAATCAGCCAAGTAAATTCCATTCCGTACCATCATGAGACTTTAGGCTCAATAGAGAGAAATCACAGAGTTCTAAATTAATATTTAAATAGTTTTACAACAGATTTTAACTGGGAGGAATAGCTTCCATATTTTGTATTTTCATACAACACAACATCACACACTGAAACTCAGTACACAACATGTGAATTAGTATTTGGAAAAATAGCCAATATACCAAGCATGTGAAGTTATCCCAGTTTTTCATCCCAGGATTTTTTTTATTATTATTTACACGAAACTATTATATTCCATCCCAGTTTTTTCATTTTATACCTCTATAAGACGGAAAAAATTATAAACACAACAACAAATTATCCCATCCCAGTTTTTTCGTTTATTTGTTGTTCGTGTAAAACAAATTCATACTTGGAAATAATGAATTGGGTTTTGGTAATAGTAATTTTGTACGAGTATATTTTTAGTTCGAGATAACAATACGCCAAAATATAAGTTTAAAACATTAAGATTAACTTATAATGAGGACCCCAGTGCCAGGCGTATGTTAGGATTGGCACAATCTTCCAACTTCGATATGGCCCCATATAAATTTATATGAAAATCGTCTTTAACTTCCAAACCCTTCCTGGGCCGGAAATAGCGATTAATGTTTCGAAATGGTATGTAATTGAGTGGTTGCTGACCAAATGGCCAGCACCAGCCGTATGTTCAAATTTGAGTAAATGGCCAAGTTCTAAAATCACAGGTTATGGTAAATAAACATTTGTATCTCTTAAGAACATTCTAGGCCGGAAATGATTTCTTAGGTTTTAAGTTGGTAATGATAAGGGCAAACTATGGTGAGCACCCCAGTGCCAGCCGTATGTTAGGATTGGCACAATCTTCCAGCTTCGATATGGCCCCATATAAATTTATATGAAAATCGTCTTTAACTTCCAAACCCTTCCTGGGCCGGAAATAGCGATTAATGTTTCGAAATGGTATGTAATTGAGTGGTTGCTGACCAAATGGCCAGCACCAGCCGTATGTTCAAATTTGAGTAAATGGCCAAGTTCTAAAATCACAGGTTATGGTAAATAAACATTTGTATCTCTTAAGAACATTCTAGGCCGGAAATGATTTCTTAGGTTTTAAGTTGGTAATGATAAGGGCAAACTATGGTGAGCACCCCAGTGCCAGCCGTATGTTAGGATTGGCACAATCTTCCAGCTTCGATATGGCCCCATATAAATTTATATGAAAATCGTCTTTAACTTCCAAACCCTTCCTGGGCCGGAAATAGCGATTAATGTTTCGAAATGGTATGTAATTGAGTGGTTGCTGACCAAATGGCCAGCACCAGCCGTATGTTCAAATTTGAGTAAATGGCCAAGTTCCAAAATCACAGGTTATGGTAAATAAACATTTGTATCTCTTAAGAACATTCTAGGCCGGAAATGATTCCTTAGGTTTTGAGTTGGTAATAATAAGGGCAAACTATGGTGAGCACCCCAGTACCAGCCGTATGTTAGGATTGGCACAATCCTCCAGCTTCGATATGGCCCCATATAAATTTATATGAAAATCGTCTTTAACTTCCAAACCCTTCCTGGGCCGGAAATAGCGATTAATGTTTCGAAATGGTATGTAATTGAGTGGTTGCTGACCAAATGGCCAGCACCAGCCGTATGTTCAAATTTGAGTAAATGGCCAAGTTCTAAAATCACAGGTTATGGTAAATAAACATTTGTATCTCTTAAGAACATTCTAGGCCGGAAATAATTCCTTAGGTTTTCAGTTGGTAATAACAAGGGCAAACTATGGTAAGCACCCCAGTACCAGCCGTATGTTAGGATTGGCACAATCTTCCAGCTTCGATATGGCCCCATATAAATTTATATGAAAATCGTCTTTAACTTCCAAACCCTTCCTGGGCCGGAAATAGCGATTAATGTTTCGAAATGGTATGTAATTGAGTGGTTGCTGACCAAATGGCCAGCACCAGCCGTATGTTCAAATTTGAGTAAATGGCCAAGTTCTAAAATCACAGGTTATGGTAAATAAACATTTGTATCTCTTAAGAACATTCTAGGCCGGAAATGATTCCTTAGGTTTTGAGTTGGTAATAACAAGGGCAAACTATGGTGAGCACCCCAGTACCAGCCGTATGTTAGGATTGGCACAATCTTCCAGCTTCGATATGGCCCCATATAAATTTATATGAAAATCGTCTTTAACTTCCAAACCCTTCCTGGGCCGGAAATAGCGATTAATGTTTCGAAATGGTATGTAATTGAGTGGTTGCTGACCAAATGGCCAGCACCAGCCGTATGTTCAAATTTGAGTAAATGGCCAAGTTCTAAAATCACAGGTTATGGTAAATAAACATTTGTATCTCTTAAGAACATTCTAGGCCGGAAATGATTTCTTAGGTTTTAAGTTGGTAATGATAAGGGCAAACTATGGTGAGCACCCCAGTGCCAGCCGTATGTTAGGATTGGCACAATCTTCCAGCTTCGATATGGCCCCATATAAATTTATATGAAAATCGTCTTTAACTTCCAAACCCTTCCTGGGCCGGAAATAGCGATTAATGTTTCGAAATGGTATGTAATTGAGTGGTTGCTGACCAAATGGCCAGCACCAGCCGTATGTTCAAATTTGAGTAAATGGCCAAGTTCCAAAATCACAGGTTATGGTAAATAAACATTTGTATCTCTTAAGAACATTCTAGGCCGGAAATGATTCCTTAGGTTTTGAGTTGGTAATAATAAGGGCAAACTATGGTGAGCACCCCAGTACCAGCCGTATGTTAGGATTGGCACAATCCTCCAGCTTCGATATGGCCCCATATAAATTTATATGAAAATCGTCTTTAACTTCCAAACCCTTCCTGGGCCGGAAATAGCGATTAATAGCGATTTATATGGGGCCATATCGAAGCTGGAAGATTGTGCCAATCCTAACATGCATTATTATTACCAACTCAAAACCTAAGGAATCATTTCTGGCCTAGAATGTTCTTAAGATATACAAATGTTTATTTACCATAACCTGTGATTTTGGAACTTGGCCATTTACTCAAATTTGAACATACGGCTGGTGCTGGCCATTTGGTCAGCAACCACTCAATTACATACCATTTCGAAACATTAATCGCTATTTCCGGCCCAGGAAGGGTTTGGAAGTTAAAGACGATTTTCATATAAATTTATATGGGGCCATATCGAAGCTGGAAGATTGTGCCAATCCTAACATACGGCTGGCACTGGGGTGCTCACCATAGTTTGCCCTTATTATTACCAACTCAAAACCTAAGGAATCATTTCCGGCCTAGAATGTTCTTAAGAGATACAAATGTTTATTTACCATAACCTGTGATTTTGGAACTAGGCCATTTACTCAAATTTGAACATACGGCTGGTGCTGGCCATTTGGTCAGCAACCACTCAATTGCATACCATTTCGAAACATTAATCGCTATTTCCGGCCCAGGAAGGGTTTAGAAGTTAAAGACGATTTTCATATAAATTTATATGGGGCCATATCGAAGCTGGAAGATTGTGCCAATCCTAACATACGGCTGGCACTGGGGTGCTCACCATAGTTTGCCCTTATTATTACCAACTCAAAACCTAAGGAATCATTTCCGGCCTAGAATGTTCTTAAGAGATACAAATGTTTATTTACCATAACCTGTGATTTTGGAACTTGGCCATTTACTCAAATTTGAACATACGGCTGGTGCTGGCCATTTGGTCAGCAACCACTCAATTACATACCATTTCGAAACATTAATCGCTATTTCCGGCCCAGGAAGGGTTTGGAAGTTAAAGACGATTTTCATATAAATTTATATGGGGCCATATCGAAGCTGGAAGATTGTGCCAATCCTAACATACGGCTGGCACTGGGGTGCTCACCATAGTTTGCCCTTATCATTACCAACTTAAAACCTAAGAAATCATTTCCGGCCTAGAATGTTCTTAAGAGATACAAATGTTTATTTACCATAACCTGTGATTTTAGAACTTGGCCATTTACTCAAATTTGAACATACGGCTGGTGCTGGCCATTTGGTCAGCAACCACTCAATTACATACCATTTCGAAACATTAATCGCTATTTCCGGCCCAGGAAGGGTTTGGAAGTTAAAGACGATTTTCATATAAATTTATATGGGGCCATATCGAAGCTGGAAGATTGTGCCAATCCTAACATACGCCTGGCACTGGGGTCCTCATTATAAGTTAATCTTAATGTTTTAAACTTATATTTTGGCGTATTGTTATCTCGAACTAAAAATATACTCGTACAAAATTACTATTACCAAAACCCAATTCATTATTTCCAAGTATGAATTTGTTTTACACGAACAACAAATAAACGAAAAAACTGGGATGGGATAATTTGTTGTTGTGTTTATAATTTTTTTCGTCTTATAGAGGTATAAAATGAAAAAACTGGGATGGAATATAATAGTTTCGTGTAAATAATAATAAAAAAAAATCCTGGGATGAAAAACTGTGATAACTTCACATGCTTCAATATACCCTCATTTATTAATGCTGAGGTATCAAAACCGATTTATAACTTTGGCAGCTATGTAGAAGAGGTTAGATATAGGTTACAGGAAGCAAATAGAAGAGCAAATAAGTTATTTATAGTGGTGGAGAAAAATTATTAGTACTAAAAGGCTTTTAAAATATTTTGTTTAGTTGTAAATGTTGTTGCGGTTTTTCGTGTTAGTTTAGATTTCATTGTGTCAAAATTTAAATATGCCTAAACGCAAAATTTCAACCGTGTCGAATTTCTTTAAACCAGATAAAGACAAAAACATAAAGAACGTAAAATTAGTGGAAGTACAAATAATCTTTTGGACCACTTGAAACGTTGCCATCCAACGAATGCTTTCTTACTGGAGAGCAAACAGATCCCATAGCAGATGAATCTGTGCCGACTTTATCTAGCTCCGGGGCTTCTACAACCAACAGCAATTACTTCAAATGTCAAAATGTTTATGATCGCGATAGTAAACGAAAAAAGGAAATAGATAGTGCCCTAACTGGTATGATAGCTCTCGATTTCCAACCTTTTAGTTTGGTTGAAGACCGAGGATTTAGGACATTTGTCAATTTACTTGATAATAGGTACGAACTCCTCAGCAAGACAACGTTGAGGGAAAAATTATTGACCAATCAATATGCCGAATGTAAACAAAAATTAGTAGCCGTCCTGGAAGAGGTATGTTCCGTCAATTCAACCTGTGATTTATGGTCCTCACGAGCTAACGAAAGTTTTCTAACGGTTCTAACATTTTATTGATAACAATTTTAACATTCGTTTTGCTGTTTTGTCACCAAATTTTGTCAACAACAGCAGACAATATCGCAGAGGAAACCAAAGACGTTATGGTAAACTGGCGTATAGAAGGAAAAACGGTTAGTATTGTCGCAGTTAATGCTTCATCGATGATCAAAGCTTGCCAAAATCCTAAAATCCGTCACCATTCTTGTTTTGTTCATACATTGAACATAGTTGTTCAGGATGGACTGAAATGCAGGGAAATTCAACAAGTACTCATGAAATGCAAAGAATTAGTAACATATTTGAAATGCCGTAACCTGGCGACTCAACGGCTAATTTCTGAGCAGGAAGATAAAAATAAGACATCTCTCAAGTTGATCGAAGAAGTTCCAACTCGTTGGAACAGTGCCTTAAACGTGATCAAACGAATATTACAAATCAACGATTCGATAGCGATTGCCCTCTCCAAAATTCCAAAAGCACTTGCTGTAGTCTCACGTTGGAGGATACAATGGTTTTGGATGACACGGTGTCGGTACTAAATATATTCGATCAAGCCACTAACAAAATTTCAGGTAATTATGTGACAATATCTCTAATTATATCTCTTGTTTTTGGAATATATAGTAACATTTCCGTTTATCAAACTAAAACGTCGGAGAGAAGTATATTGCTCAAGGTTGTAACAGATGGGGTCAAATCAAGGCTTCTTCATTATAAAGAACGAACGTTGCTCCAACTTGTAAACCAAACTCACATTACAACAGCTACACCAGCACAGAAGGATGGGGAGATCCAAAGTATAGATCATGTACAAATCACCTATACTTCTAAATTTTTACTCGGGTTTATGGACCGCCGCATTGCCAACAAACATAGGCAACGTACTAGGAATGTGGATAATATAAATATACTAGTATCTAGAACGCCCTAATGCAACGTCTGACACGGATCCATTATTAATTTGGAAGGTAAGAGGAACCAAACGCGGAAGCTTTGGTAGTAAATCCTATACTTATTCCAATAATCAAACTTTTATATTTTTTTAAGGTGAATGGTGCTGAGTTTCAATCGCCTCAAAAGTGCGCAAAACAAATTCTTAGGGCTCCAGTGACATCAGTTCCATTTGTTTATTTATTTGAAATAAATACATTTTATTTTATATTCTATTTCGTTCCTAAACCAAATTAAATTCTTTGCCAACTTCCAAATTTTTCATAATTAATATTTAAAATCCTTTAATAGTCCTTATAAAATACATAGGATCAATTTTTTTTATTGTTCTGGCGTGGAAACATGGAACCCAACCCAATAGAAATTCACGATTTGAAAACTAGGAAATAGAAGAAATTTTGAGAGTAACTATACGGGTCCAGATGAAATTATAGAACGAAACGGTGTAAATTCAAAAATAAAAATGGAAAATGAAATTAAAAAAGTACACAACAATCGCTTAAAAATATAAAAAAGGAAGAATTTTTTTTTTAAATTTATTCAAATAGAATTAAGATTAATAATAACAGGATAATATTTATAATAATAAAGAAAATTTACAAATCTTCAATTGACAAATTTTTCTAAAGGGGAAGGATGTAATGCCACACACTTGTTGTTTGGAGCATACTAAAACTTTATACTCCAAAATTTGATTGACATTTGTGCTTGCTCGAAATGGTCTTGCCTCTGCAGAAGTTTAATGTCAAATTTGGGTGTATACGGTTTGCGCACAAGCAATACTATTTCGAGCGGAACTGTCGATTAGTATTTTTTTTTGTTTTGTATAAAAGTCGGATTTTTTTCCTTACTTGTATCGTAACCACCAGCGTAAATTCAATCAAATCAACCAAAAATAAAAATTATAAAAAATATAAAATTAATAAATTGAAGTTTTGGTGTAAAGTGGAAAACCAATTTTAAACAGTTTTAAGTGGTGATTGACGAACCAGCCAGTTCACAACCGTGCCTTATCCGGTACATTTTTTGGTCCTTCGAGCCGGATGGTCTGCACAAAAATTTCGTCCTTCAACCAAAGCGTGGGTCCACCATTTTGAAAATTCAGATTCCGTGAATAGTCGTACGCTTATATTTAAAATTGTCGTGTATTATACAAAAATTGTGGGATTGTGAGTTTATCGGTTTCAATGGAGGCTCTTAAAAGACGTCGGTCCGTTTTGAAAGGTCAAATGACCAAAATCGTAACCTTTGCGGATTCGATCGAAGCCTCCACCAAAATGGAGCAAATCAAAGCTCGGGTAGACAAAATTCACGAGTTGTGGTCCGAGTTTGTCAAAGTGGAAGATAAAATGTTTGAATTGGATTCGGATGCACCCTCGTTGTCAGAGGAATTCGACGACAACTATTACCACGCAGTCGCTCAACTCACCGCCGCACTTCGGCATTTTCACACTGCAACGGTTCCACTGAATATCTCGGGAACAGTTGGTGAGAACACGGTTCAATTTCATGCGGGGTCACACGAGACTAAACTACCGCGTATGAATATACCAGTTTTCGATGGCAATTTCCAAGAATGGCAAAGCTTCTTCGATTAGTTCAATAGTGCGGTACATGAAAAGGTATCACTAACCGCAGCTCAAAAACTGCAGTATTTGAAGGGTCTGTTAAAGGGTGAACCACTAGGATTGATCAAACACTTCAATGTAACGGATGCGAATTACGTCGAGGCTTATCAAATATTAATCAAACGATACGATAAAAAAAAGTTGACCATTAATCGCTATATTGAAACCTTTTTTAAACAACCTTCGATTACACGGGTGAACGCGTCGACGATACGACATCTGGCCGATACAGCGGAAGAAGTGATCCGAGGACTGAAAGCAATTGGTCCCCCAGGAGAAGTTCGAGACCCTTGGTTAATTTATATTATTGTCAGTAAACTGGACGATGATAGTCGACAGTTTTGGCAACACGAGTCAGCGAAAATCGAGTACCCTACCTTCCAAAACCTGATGGATTGTCTACAAATTCGAGCCGACACGTTAGAAGGCATTCGAGAAACAGTGAACAAGCCAATTGTCCGCATGCCGAGTCTACGAAATGCACATACCACGTTCACCACAAATTTAAATTGTCCGTTGTGTGACGTTGAGCATCTGTTGTACCAATGTTCTAAATTCCGAAATATGAACGTGCTGGAGAGGCGAAATTTTATAAACGAGAAAATGCGATGCTATAACTGTCTGAGTGATTCTCATACCGTTCGAACCTGCAAATCCAAACGGTCGTGCCAGATCTGTCGTAAACGTCATAACAGTTTGCTGCACGTGGCCAATCCGATAAATCCACAATCCGTACCACGACCACCAACCACACCGGTCGTTAATACAGTACAAATAACGCCTAACTCGTCAAATCCTGAATCAACATCAACACATGTTTCAATCGACAGAACACCGACCACGCAATTAAAGCCAATCAACACGAACACGTCTCCAATCAACATAATACCAGCTTCACACCTAATCTCAATTACCACCATGCAAACACCATCAATCAACACACATCATACCATACCGTTAAACCATAAATCGTCATCCAATCAACCAACCTTCCACTCGCTACTACCGACAGCGATGGTACACGTCACCGATGCACGTGGACTTATGCAACCATGCCGGATACTCCTCGATTCCGGCTCACAGGCGTCCTTCGTCACAGAAGCTTGTGTTAACCGTTTGGCCTTACCCCGATACAAGGCAAACATCACGATAAAGGGTGTTGGCTCATCGACCGCGGGATCCACCAAAAGCGCTACTAATTTAGAAATCTCACCACGATTTGGTATCGGACCAAAATTAATGATTAATGCGCTAATCCTTCCAACCATAACAGCCACACTACCATCCACAAACGTGAACCCGGAATTATGGGACCGCGTGAAGAACCTGCAGTTAGCAGATCCCAAGTTTCACGAATCTGGAGTCATTGACATCTTAATCGGCGCTGAGCATTTTTTCGAGGTATTGATCGAGGGTAAGATCCCAGGAGATCAGGGACAACCAGTAGCCCAAAACACCATTTTCGGATGGATAGTAGCAGGAACGACCAGTACTAAACCGACCAACTGTTTAGCACAATTGACCGTGTGTGCAGAACCAGAGCTTGATCAGCTTTTACGAAATTTCTGGGAAATCGAAGAAGTTCCGGCTACCAAACATCTGACAGCTGAGGAAGCATCATGTGAAACGCATTTCGCAGAGACATTCCAACGAACAGCAAAGGGGCGGTTTATTGTAAAATTACCATTCAAGAGGGACATCAAACCGATAGGAGATACGAGAGATCGAGCCATTAAACGATTATTTGCGGTTGAAGCCAAACTAACCAGAAACCCAGAACTTAAACGAGAATATACGGATTTTATGCGCGAATATTCAAGGCTAGGTCACATGGAACGTATTGATCCCAACGAATCATCCCACAAACCAATACCCTCATATTACATGCCGCATCATGCAGTTGTGAAGCAATCCAGTACCACTACGAAGGTCAGGGTAGTATTCGATGCGTCGGCGAAATCTACGACAAATGTGTCGCTAAACGACAACCTAATGGTAGGGCCTACCGTCCAAGACAGCTTGTTCGCGATTCTCGTTCGTTTTCGGAAGCATGTTATCGTATTCACCAGCGACATTGAAAAGATGTACCGCCAGATATTGATCGATAGGGAAGACGCGGACTACCAACGAATCGTGTGGCGAGCATCTCCAGACACACCAATCGAGGATTACCGGCTGTTGACCGTAACCTATGGTACAGCCTCAGCACCGTACTTGGCCACTAAAACTTTAACCACAATAGCCGATACCAATTCTACCACGTTTCCGAGAGCGTCGAAAGTAATCAGACAAGACATATACATCGACGATTTAATGTCAGGGGCCAATAACGAGACCGAAGCTGCAGCACTCCAAGCTCAGATTATTCAATTATTACAGGACGCAGGATTTCATTTACGAAAATGGACCTCAAATAGCCCATTAGTGCTTCAAAATGTACCTCAGATTAGCCAAGAAGTCTCACCAATCGAAATTTCCGAGGGATCGCGGTCAATTAAATTGCTAGGCCTGGAATGGCGTCCAACGACTGACTCGTTTCACTTTAAAGTTTTGTCCACTGGAGTAATGGCAAAGACGAAGCGCGAGTTACTATCTGAGGCGTCTAAAATTTTTGACCCGCTGGGATGGTTGTCACCATCCATAATTATGGTTAAAATTTTATTTCAATCTTTGTGGCTACTAGATTTGCATTGGGACGATCCATTGCCAACCAGTATTTCGAAGAAATGGCACGAGCTTCGGCAAGAATTAAACCATATAGATGCAATTTCAATTCCACGATGGTTAAGTACTGCGAGTGAACCGTTCGAATTACACGGATTTTCTGATTCCTCCGAGTTCGCTTATGCAGCTGTAATATATAGTAGAACCAAAGCCGAAGATGGGACCTTCCGGACCAATATCGTTTGTGCAAAAACTCGAGTAGCACCAATTAAGCACCTTTCGATTCCACGTTTGGAACTGTGCGCTGCCTTACTGCTAACCAGGCTGATGAAAACAGTGATCGAGTCATTGCAAGTCGAAAATATTGAGGTCTTCTACTGGACCGATTCAACAAATGTATTGTGGTGGTTATCCTCTCTTCCAAGATGTTGGAAAAGCTATGTAGCAAATCGAACGGCAGAAATCCTAGAATCCACATCACGAGTCAATTGGCGCTATGTACCGACCACCGAAAACCCGGCTGATTGCGCCTCGCGCGGCATTATACCATCTAAGCTACAAAACTTCGGCCTGTGGTGGAAAGGACCCGAGTGGTTGCAGCGAGATCAAGAATTTTGGCCGAATCAGGAAAAGTTATGTCAACCAAATCACCGCACCAACGAAGAACGGCCAATAACGACGCAGGGCCTAAGTACCATTACAACCAACAACCTCCTGGAAAACTTAGCACCGAGATATTCAACATTCACCAAGCTCGTACGAATCATTGCGCGATTGTATCAGTTTCTCAATAATATTCGAAAGGCTAGAGAAAAGGAACCCAAATCGACGATATTATCGGTCAACGAATATGAGCGATCGACCAATGTTATTCTCAAGTGGGTACAGCAGAATGGTTTGGCTACGGAATTGTCCTGCATTAAAAACCAGAAATCGTTACCAAAGAATAGTAAATTACTGGCCTTGAATCCATTTATAAATGAGCATGGAATTTTACGAGTTGGTAGTCGCATTAAACATGCAAACATCGAGTATAGCGCACGGTTTCCGACCATACTACCCGCGAACCACATTATTACCGATCTGATCATCAGTGACACCCATACCAAATATCTGCACGCAGCACAATCATTGATGGTGGCCACATTAAGGCAACGATATTGGATCCTCAATTGTAAAAATTTGGTTCGACAACACATTCATCGTTGTGTCCAATGTACGCGATACAAGCTTGAAAGACTGAATCAACTGATGGGAGATTTGCCACCTGCACGAATGAATCTAAAATATGTCTTTAACCAAACGGGGGTTGATTACGCTGGGCCTATTATACTTCGGTCGATGGTAGGCCGGCGGTCCAAATTGCATAAAGGATACGTTGCCATTTTCGTATGTATGAGCAGCAAGGCCGTCCATATCGAGCTGGTCAGTGATTTATCCACCAGCGCCTTTTTGGCGGCGCTGAAACGATTCATGTCCAGGAGAGGACTATGCTCAGATATGTATAGTGACAATGGCACCAATTTTGTCGGTGCTAGAAACCAATTGCATGAAATCCATAACCTTAACCGATCAAAACAACATAATAATCTTATTTCAAACTTTTTATTAGATTACCAAACAAGATGGCACTTCTCACCACCATCTGGGCCCAATTTCGGCGGGCTATATGAGTCAGCGGTGAAGTCAATGAAGTACCATTTACGACGAGTCGTGGGTAATACCGTATTGAACTTTGAGGAAATGACGACACTATTGACGCAAATCGAAGGCATTTTAAATTCTCGTCCGCTCTGTTCGTTACCAGCGAGTGCAGACGATATCGATATGCTTACACCAGCTCATTTTATAATCGGGCACTCCATGGCGTTACCTCCCGATCAAGATCATACCACGACGAAACAAAATGTATTAACACGCTGGCAGCACATCCAATATATGATGCAGCATTTCTGGAAGCGTTTTCGACACGAATATTTAACCACGTTGCACAATCGTTCCAAGTGGCAACACAAACATACGAATTTAAAACCAGGTGACATAGTGTTGTTGCGTGATGATAATACACCGCCAGCCCAGTGGCCATTAGGCAAAATCCAACAAATACATCCGGGACAAGATGGACTAGTACGAGTAGCATCCATCCAGGCAAAGGCTGGAATATTCAAACGGCCCATAACCAAATTGGTGCTGCTACCAGTTTTTTGAACTTTCGGTTCAACGTCGGCGGTATGTTTGGAGCATACTAAAACTTTATACTCCAAAATTTGATTGACATTTGTGCTTGCTCGAAATGGTCTTGCCTCTGCAGAAGTTTATTGTCAAATTTGGGTGTATACGGTTTGCGCACAAGCAATACTATTTCGAGCGGAACTGTCGATTAGTATTTTTTTTTGTTTTGTATAAAAGTCGGATTTTTTTCCTTACTTGTATCGTAACCACCAGCGTAAATTCAATCAAATCAACCAAAAATAAAAATTATAAAAAATATAAAATTAATAAATTGAAGTTTTGGTGTAAAGTGGAAAACCAATTTTAAACAGTTTTAAGTGGTGATTGACGAACCAGCCAGTTCACAACCGTGCCTTATCCGGTACACTTGTCATGGAAATTTCGACATCACACGCGTTTCGATATACTTAGTATTTCGTAAGATAGGCACTCGAAAATAATTAATGATGCGAGAAATTCCATGAAATTGTATTTTGTAAAATAAACACATTTTACATTCCAAAATTTATTGCTTTACGCAAAAAATAAAATATGTTTATTGGGCATTACAAAATATTGTAATGTTTAACAAAAAATTGACATATGTAAAACGAGGAAAGGGGGAAAAAAGAACATTGATAAAAGTACTTTCTTTCGATAAAGATGTAATCAATTAAAAGAATAAAGTAAAGAGTGAATAAGAGGTGAGTGAGTAGTGACAAACCAGGAATGGAAGTCCGATAGTGTAATAAAATAAAGTAAATAGAATAAATTGATAAACTGTTAAACTAAAAATTGTGTTGATTTGAAGATATAATAAAGAAAACGAAGTGACTGTACATGATAAAATAACCCTCTCCACAACAATGTAATTTTTTTCTTCAAAATTAGAGCCATCTATTGGCGTACGTAGGAACTACTTTAGGGGTATTGTCAAAATTACTATGGTTTCTAACTCTCGTTTCTGTAGTATATTCTGTGGTTATACGTTGCATTCACATAACACGAAACACAAAAATTGTATCTCCTTCCAAGATGCCAATCTCGGAAAGAAAATTGCCAATAATTGTCCTGCGTAATAAAGTTTTCTAATGTACATCAATTAATTTAATATCAAGCATATTTGCAAGCATAATAAATCATAAATAAACCATAAAAAATCGCAACAACAACAATAACAGCCGAGCAACATTATTTAAATTAAAAGTTGTTAACAAGCAATTTATCGTGTTCTTATTTAAACGAAATAAAATTAAACAAATTAAATACAAATTATTATAAATAAAACGAATTATTTTATTATTATCATTATTGTTTTTGTATAAACATATAATAAACTTGCGGTTGTCAAAAAGAAACTGTCAATTTGTTATAAATACAATTTTAAATTATTATTTTTTTGTTGTTTTCTGTTTGTTGTAAATTGGCTTCAATTTTGTGTTGCCTGATTGTTGGTTAAATTAATATAATGGGGATTTGTTTTAAAACACACGCAGAGTTAATTTTGATGTGCAACCAAGCATTTTGATTTCCTGAATTAATTTTCATTTAAATAATAAAATAAGTTTTAACAATAAACGCTGGATATATACATAAAACAGAACGCAGCCAAATGATTATCATTGCAACATCACGACACAATTGATTTTGGTGGTTGATTATTTTATTACACAGAACTATGTATCAGGAAACAATAATAATAATCATCGTGATGATCATCATTATCGTTAATTCATCCAGTTCAGCAAACAGAACACAGCGAAATTAACAACAACAATAATGATAATAATAAATTGAGCGAAAAGCAAAAAAAAAACCGCAATTCTGTCAAATTAGTTAGATCATTAAATTGTCGACAATAAATTTATTATTATTATTTTTTTTTAATATAAATTTATGATTAGAAAGATTAATGTGAGAGCGTAAAATACAAAAAAAAAAAAATATCGCGTAGATTGTGGAAAATTGAAAATTAATAGTACGAAGAAAATAATAAATAAAACAAAAAACACGAAATCGGAAGATTAAGATTACATTGTATATATGTGTGTGTGTGTATTTTAGCCAAGAACGGGAAAAAAATTAATTTATGGCAAATTTATTAAAAAGACAAATATAATTGCCTTTAATCGGTGTACTCGTACCTACGTACGCACAAAATACTAAACAGCAGCAATAGTTAATAGAATAACGCAAATGTTAAAAATTGTTGCTGTAGCTAATCGGATTGTGAAACAGTATTAGCTGGATTATTTATGCAATGTCAATTATACGCGCTTGTTATAATTTATGAGATTTATTTTATAATCCGCGTTGTAATCTTAACATACGTAAGTCAAGTTACGTTTAATTTGGATTTAAATATATTATGTGTCATACATGGGTGAATTAATCTTTGTTTTTTCTTTCTCTTATAATTTACCAAGTTCTTTCGCATCCATTCCACAACCTCTGTGAATTTTGGTCGCAAAAAAATCCCGAAAAATGGTTATAGTTCAATATGTCACTTCTATGTCACTTTAGTGACTCTGTAGTGTAGTTATATGCCACTTTTTTCTATGTTCCTTTATTTAAAAGTTTTTTTGAATTGATCAAGGATCATTTGTTCCTCTAATGTAAATCTTTCTATTGCCGTTGCAATTTGAGAAATATCGTTATTTGGTTCATAGTTTGTTGAATAGGGGGATTCGTTGTTTGTTTTGATGGCTGAATTGGTTGTTAATGTTAAGTTGGCCTACGATTATCCAACCAAACCTCGAATTTATCGCTATGGGACCATTCCGATTACCTTACACGAACTTCACCTCTTGAAGTGACTGGAAGAATTGTTTACATCCCAATAATATATCAAGCTTCGATATACTGAAAGACGGATCAGCTAATGGCTTATACTTATCAAATACATGAAGCTTCAGATTGGTGGTCTGAACTGGAGGTAACTTAAGGCTACAGAACTATTAAGCGTGTTGATTTTTGTATCGGTTTTAAAACTTGAAACGTTCTATCGATTGGCTAATTCTCCCGAGATAAACGAATGCGTATAATCTGAATCTAGTAAAGCTCGAGAGCTTATCCAATTACCGTATCTCCCCTGTACCTCGATGAACGCTGCTGTTATTGGATCCTTTGGTTTATTTAACTGATGTAAGCAAACTACTAAATTGGACTCAGCTTCGTTAGTATTGTCTTTGGTCTGCAACGCGGAATTTTGATTGGCAATTGAAACTTTGAACACTTCCAACAGTGTTTGGAACTCTTGCACTTTGTAATCATGTGCTCACTACTGAAGCAGTTGAAACACTTTTTCGATTTGGTAATGAATTCTTGACGTTCTTCGACGGGCATTTCTCTGATTTTCTGGAAAACTTTACTTGTTCTGCCTTACTCTGAAACTTTACTTGTTTGCTTGCTTAGGAATTCCAGAAATGACTGAATTGTTGGATACTCAATTTCTGCGGTTTTATATTTCCATATTCGTCTCGACTCTTCGTCTGATTTATCACTGGCTAACAAAGTTATCCACGGATCTCGTTCCGATGCCTTTGGACCAATCGATTTTAAGTCGCGCACTGTTTCATCAACTACATCATGTAGCTTCATTAAATTATTGGATGAAGCTTTACTAAATTTTGTAAGAGCGAACAAATCAGGAATATACGTTTCGATTACTATTTATTAGGCGTTTGGATTGAAGACAATAACCAACGGAGAATTCCAGTTAGTCTAAAGACTATTCAAGAAAAGGCAAAAACTTTTTTGTAAAGTTGAAAAGTAATGATCCAGCCGAGGTTGGTTTGAAAAATTCGACATAATTTACATAATTTAAAGATGAAAGGTGAGGCAGCTAGTGCCGATGAGGCTGTCGCTCTAGAGTATCCTAACATTCTGATAAAACTCATTGAAAGAGGTGGATACGTTCCTGAACAAGTTTTTAATGTCCATGAAACCAGGCTCTAATGGAAGCGTATGCCGGAAAGAACTTACATTTCAAAAAACGTAAAGACTGCATCGGGATATAAGATGTCCAAAGAACGATTAACTTTGCTCCTTGGCGGCAATGCTGCTGGTGATTTTAAACTTAAACCGCCTTTGAACTATATGTCAGAAACTCCAAGGCCCTTTAAAGGGTTGAACAAGAATCAATTGCCAGTCATTTGGAGATCCAACAAAAAACCTTGAATGACCAAGATTCTCTTTGAAGGCTGGTGCAAAAATGAATTTTGCCCTTAAGTGAAAAAATATTTGCAAAGCAAAACTTTAAGCAACAAGGTTCGGCGTCTTTTTGATAATTCTCCGAGACATCCGGTTAATTTGGTTGCCTAAAAACACTACAGCCCTAATCCAACCAATGGATCAGGGTGTAATAGCTACGTTTAAAGCCTATTATTTACGCAGAACTTTTCGGAAACTGATTAACGAGATAGATGGTAAATCTTCGCTCACAGAATTTTGGAAAAAGTATAACATCTTTGATGCGGTCGAAAATATTGGCGATACATGGAAAGAATGCATAACAACAAATGATGATGAAGCTGAGTCTCTTCTGGCAATTCGACAAAACATATTGAACCAAGGATCTGAACTTGGTTTTGAGGAATTAATGGAGGTTGATATGGTAGATTTGCTTAAAGCAGATCGCGAACCTCTTTCCAACGAAGAACTGCTTCAATTAGAAAACGTTCCACCATTAAATGAAGAGGTAGAATCAGATGTTTCCCGAATGTTGACGTTAAAGGATTTATCAAATGCGCTTTCTTGTGTCGAACAAGGAATAAACATCTTACGTCAAAATGACCCCGATGAAGAAAGAATTAGGATATGCATATATAAAAACAGCTAACGTTGCACCAATTTTTTAAGGCTGTGACTGATCAAAAGGAAAGTGATTCATGCCCATATGAAGAGGATACTTTATATTTATATTTATCTCAAATTGTTAGAAAATTATTTGATCTTTACAGAGACACTATCAGGGACTCAGGAACTTCTCTAATGTTAAAGATTATCTAAACATGTTTCAATTTCACTACATGAAGGTCCATTAAGAATGTTCCAATATACAATTCAGTTTGTGCACGAATTGAGACCAACTGATTTTCAAAAACGGCTTGATTTTGCCATTTCACTGCGAGGAAAAATTTAAAAAATTCCCGAATCACAATTTAATAATCGGCGATGAACCCCGTTTTCAATCAAATGGCTTCGTAAACAAGCAAACCAGTAGATTTTGGACAACAGAAAATCTAAGATCAATTCATTAGCGTCAAATACACCCACTTAAATGTAGTGTTTCGTGGGAAGTATTTGAAAAAGTCATTGGTCTATATTTCTTCGAAATGGTGTTCAATATCGGACGATGTTGGAAAATTGTTTAAGGTCAGCTGTGAAAAATCGTTCACAGCTGTGGTTCCAACAATATGGAACTACACCTGAAACCGCAAGGGACACAGTAACTCTGTTACGAGTGTTGCGAAACATCTTTGGCGAGCAAATAATTTCGAATAGAAGCAGTTTCATTTGGCCCTCCGCGTTCACCAGATTTAATCGCTCCCGACTATTTTCTATGTACTTATATGAAAGGAAGAGTAAACGTCAATAAACCACCGGTCATATCAGAACTAGAAAACAACATTCGAAATGAAAGCTTGGCCATAACACCTGGCCTGAAAGTTTGGGAAAAGTTATGCAAAATGTGTGAGAAAGAGCATGAAGGTGGTACGTGAGTGGAAAATGACCATTACTTAGAAGATATCATTTTTCACGTTTAAGCCAAAAAGTAGAAATACCCAAGAAATATACTGTATTTAAAAAATAAATAATCAAATAATAAATAAAATATTTATTAAACATTCACACTAGAACAGTTTTTTTGTGCACAGGGTGGCGTTTTCTTGTATAAAGAAAATTCAAAATTCAACTCGAAATTTATTAAACGTCAATTCAAAAATTTTGTTGAATGATAACACAACCACAAAGTGTTTGGGGTTTCGGTATTCAACCTCGATTTAAAAAAAGCTTATTAAATTAAAAATTGATTCTAATTAAATTATGTCAATAAATTTTAATTAAAATAAACTCGTCTGTTGTAAAGTTCCCAATATTAACTATTACCGACTCTTTGTTATTGTTAATTTAACAAATTTTGTTTATAGATAATTTCAACGTTAGTGAAATTGTCCTAAATCTGTCCTAAAAATCAAAAATATGTAAATTTGTTTGTAGAATGTCTCGATATATTGAATTTTAGGACAACCAAATTTGTATTGGTCTTCTTTAAATCTCATGTACGGTTTTCCAAAATCTCTCGGGAAAATACTAAAATCCGCCTCTCTAATTAGCGTTTATTTAGAGATGATTCTAGGTCCTATATAAGAGATAAAAACGTTTATTTTTGCAAAAATTGGGAATTCAGGGTGTTTTGGACAGCCAAATTTGTATTGATATTCTATAAATCATATGTTCGGGAAAATTCAGGAAAATCGTTCATGTGATTTATAGCAGATCAATTTAAAATTGGCCATCCAAAACACCCTGAATTCCCAATTTGACCAAAATAAATGAGTTGGGCCAATTAGAGACGCGGATTATAGTATGTTCCCGGGAAATTTTGGGAAACCGAACATGTGATTCATAGAAGATCAATACAAATTTGGCTGTCCTAAATACCCTGAACTCCCAATTTGGCCAAAATAAACGTGTTTATCTCCTAGAGGACCTAAAAGTATCTTTAAATAAACGCCAATCAGAGACGCGGATTATAGTATTTTTCCGCGAAATTTTGGAAAATCGTACATGTGACTTATAGAAGATCAATACAAATTTGGCTGTCCCAATTCCCAATTTGGCCAAAATAAACATGAATTTCTATTATAAGGATCTAAACGCATCACAATATACACGTCACTTTGCATGCTCGATTATATGAGATTTCCGGAGACTCAGAAATTGTAGGTTCGATTTGTAGTACTCCAAGTCAAATTTAGCCGACTTGACACAAAAAACTCAAATTGTGTTTTAACTAAACTGGGATCAAATATTATTAAACATAACCAATATTTCATTAATTTTGATTTAATTTTTGTGGATTTTTTCTATTTGTTTCCCAGAGTATTAGATATTATCAATTTTGTAGCAAGTTCAAGCTGCATTAGTACGTAAAAACGAATCAATCAATGGTTTAATCGGTTTATCCGAATTTAGTATATTATATTTACTAACAAATTTAAATGTTTTTAGGATTTAGGACAAACTTCATTATCTTGTACAGTTTAGGATAAACTTCACGCGAATTTAATTTCAACGCAACAAACATTACGCGAATTAAAAAAATCATGTTTGTAGTACTTAGGGCTGATTAGGTAGGCATTACGAGTACGACTTAAGACTATCGACTCAAACTAACTGTAATAAATTTTTTATGAAAAGAAAACAGATCGTTACCTTAATAAAAAAATACTTTAAATGTCATTTATCGTAAGTCGTAGTTCGTAATGATTAAATAATCAGTCGACTTATAGGTGCAGTTTTGGTAACAGACCTTTACCAAGATTAGTTTGTTTAATTACTCGCGACGTAAGAATGAAAAGGTTCTATGTGACATTTTTATAAAATTTGAGGTTAATATTGATTTTAACTTTTCCTTACTCGTACGAATCAAAGGCTTGTTGCTTTGCATATTGTTGGATGTGAATAATATACGAGGAAATATTTTTATATTCGGAAATTCTGTATATCAAGAATGGTTTTTTAGCTGAGATGGAAGTTTTAACTTTTATGTCATCGATATGTTCACGTAAGGCATCTGTCATTGTAACCCTTTGAACTCTGATAGTAACTCTTCAAAGTTTATTACTATGTTACGCGATGGCATAACACAAAACTAAACTAATTAGATATAGTTGATGTTAGCCCGAGCCCAAATTTGTTTGGTTGTTGTCTTAGTTAAGTGTAGTCATCCCGAAAATGTGTAAATGGTAAACAAAATGTGGCAGGGGGAAATAACCTACTTTTTATTTGTTTATTTAACCGAAAATCGATGTTTTGGGTAGTGTTACTGAAATACCTAGAAATATAGCCACAAGCCGGCATATATGGCCAGATAGGCCAATTAACTTAATTAAATTTAGGAACTGTCCTATGTCCATATCAGGTGGAAATAACCTATTTGTTTATTTAACCGAAAAACGATGTTTCGTTTGGATGCAATGGCCCCACATTAAATTGTATACTGAAATATCTAGAGATATAGCCAATGTACTAGATAAGCTGTGGAAACTACCCTTTCTCCTTATCAGGTGGAAATAACCTAATTTTTGATTTTATATTTTTAACCGAAAAACGATTGTTTGTGTCATTGTACTAAATAAAATGTGGAGAGTTAGTACATTGAACTATATCATGGTAGCTAAATTTCCAGGTATTTCAGTATACAATTTAATGTGGGCCAAATGAACAAAAAATCGCGTATCAATAGCAAAAATAAAACAAAACACCAAATAAGTTATTTATAAAAATTACCACCAATAAAACTAATCTAGTTACAGAAGTAGTAGCAAGAAATCCTTTCACGTGACACAATAAGATTTTTCCATTTTCGTCTTTTAATTCATATATCACCATGCCGATGCGTCTTGTGGCCAAAGCTTTTAAAGGGTAGTTAAATTTTAAGGCCCGATGTTGATTTTGAATAAAACACAAATTATTTAGGAAATTATTGTCAATTCTTTTTATTATGATAATATGGTATGGTTCAATTATGTGTGGAACAAAATATCGGTCAAATGGCCGCCGCGACCTCGGCGGCACACCTCCACCCGATTGTCCAAATTTTCGATGACGCTTAGGCATAATTGAGGTTCTATGCAGGTAATGTGCCGAATTTTCTCATCCTTTAGCTCTTGAATTGTTGCTGGCTTTTCGACGTACGAGTAAAATTCAATATTGTCGTCGAAATTTTAATTTTTCTAGTAGTTTTCGAAATAACAATTGAAATAAGTTCTATTTAAAATCATTGCGCACATCAATTAATTTAACAATGTTCTATTTTCTCCGATCGTAGGAAAAATATATCTTTCCGTTGTTTTTTCGAAACAAAAAGCTCATGATTACAGTATGTTGTATTTGTTGCTAAGCCACAAGTAATAATAGTACGAGAATATTTTTTCTGGCCTAGGCCGGGAATATATTCCCGTATGGGTTCTCGTTTATATGAGTGAACGATAGTAGAAATTGGCGGACTAGGCGATAGCCGAGCCAATGCGTCCAAAATGGAGAAACTCCGACAAAATCAAATTATCACAGGAAAGTTTTCTGCATTGAATTTAATTTGAACTTCCATAAACCTAAATCAGATTTGTGTGGAAAATGTGAAGAATACCGTTTCGCGGAAAAAGCAAAAGTGTGTACACCCAATTAACCAGCGATTTTGAAGAACACCAGCGTCTCAAAGAAAACATGCGGACAGATAGAAACAAAGATCGCAATAACGAAAATGTTCCAGGTTTGTGCAACGATTTGCACAATGTTATAACTGCCCGAGATCGAATATTGGCTGATTATTTTATAGCTCTAATCTAACGACATACTATTCAACTACCAAAAAAATCTATTTCTGTTTGTGGACAAAATACACAGCCGGGCGCACCGATAAAGTTTATTATGATTCTGGATTCACAAAGTCATCACTTGGAGCGATTCATGCGTACCGCAGAACAAGAATTCATTCATGGCTACCGCAATTCTTAAATTCATGCGAGACCATCCCGATGTCGACGAGGTCACAATAAAGTATTCTATCGCTGGTCATTCTGCCATACAAAAGGTGGACAATGTGCACTCTCAAACTGAAAGGGTTTTTAGGAAAAACGAATTTATGTCACCAAAAGGCCTAATCCGAATTTTGAAAATTATTAATTTAAAAAAACCTTCAGTTTTCTTCAAATGACACCAATAGATTTTAAAGACTACGATGAATACTCAAAGATCATGTACACGTTTAAAGAAGTGCCATTCATCAAAATTAAAGTTCTTCATTTTAACCAAGAAAGTAATATCATCAGATTTAAGTTGGACCACGCAGAGCAGATTTATAAGATCTGCAACTTGCGAAAACAAAAAAATCGCAGCTCAATAGCAAAGCGACCAATTATTATAAACGTAAACTTGGTTAAGAAGGCAAACAAAAAATTAATTTAAAGAAAAAATCAAACTTGCAAGCTACAGTCAGGAATTTTTGTTTAATTAATACTCTAATTTTAATTAAATTACTTTCGTTTCAGATACAGAATCCGCAAGTGAAACGCCAAGGCGAACTATTGATCGATCCGATTTATTAAAACGATTGGAGAAAACAAAATAAATTACCTCGGTTGTACTTTAGGCATTTAAATTTAAACAGACGCTTTGATGAATACTCGCATATCTAAAGATTGATATTTTACTGACTGCTTAAATAAACCTAATTTTAATATTGAAATATTGTTATTTTATTATTATTTTTTAATTATCTAAATAAAATTGACTTTGTAAATTACATGTTATGTCCATTTAGTTGGGCAAGATTTATGTTTTAATTTATAATCAAAAATCTAAATATTTTGCAAATAGACACAATATTTATGAAAAAGGTTCCATCAAAAACTTTAAAATCAGTATTTTGGAAAATCTGATTGGAATTCTCATACGTTAAATTAATATTTTGAATTAAATTGCTTATAACAAATATATATTTCAAAACTGTTATAATTTCATAAATATTTAAATACATTAACACTATCTAAAACTTTACATGTCTATTTCTCAGTTCTCTGTTTCAGGTAAATAGCACTAATTCATTCTTAAGTCTCGTACTTTTAATTGTGTTCTTAATCACAGCGCAGACCAAAATCATATCACATCAATCTCTCTTAAAGCATTATAGAATTTCATAAAATAATTCAGCCAACAGTGTATCGAATTCAATGAATCAAACGATTATAAATTATAAAAAAGCACAAAATAAATTAGCTAATGATAGAGTGAGCAAACCAGTCATTTTCTACATCGTATACTTAGTTCCTACACCCCTTTACAAAAGAGTCGATAATTTTATTTTTTTAAGCCATTCAAAATGTCTTTTTCCGTTCCAGTTGTAAAATTAAATTTGAAGGAAACGCCGTGTTTCAAATAATCAAAATTGCACATAATTAAGGTATTTCATTTTGTTTATGTTTATATGCCCTGTCCAAACTGCAGAAACTAAACCAATCATATATTTACAAAGAAAAAAAACTGTTTATATGTTATGTGTTGCGGGGCTCGGTTACTTCGTAGAGAAGAAATCTAAAAAACGGAAAAACAAAACAAAAAAAATGCTTCCAACCATCAGTTAAAATAATTTCAATATTTTTATTATTACGATTATTATTTATGTACCATCCAAAACATTATTATTGTTATTATTGCTATTATTATTATTTTTTTTTTGTTTTAATTTCGCGTATTTCATCAATTTTCCTTCAGTTTTTTAGTTGCTCTTTGTTTTTAATTTATTTTTAAATTCAAACCATTAATTTTGTTCTTGTAGTATATACTACACACATTACACATAATACAGCAACAAACGAGGCACCGAACAATTTATGAACCATTTTTCTAAGGGCCAATTAAAAAGGAAACAAGAACAAAAAATTAAATGGAAAATGGCACGACGATGATGATATATTTATAACAACATTGGATTGAGTTTAGGTTGTTGTTCTTACATGCGGTGCTGTTGTTGTTATAAAACTACCTAGCTACTCTACTTATGTTATTATTTCCTCAGTTTTCGATTTCAAAAAAAAAAACGTCTATTCGTCCTTTCTTGCGCCTGTTCATAAAACTTTTTTTTTTTTAAATATAATTTTAACTTTGAAATAATTACGATGAATTGAAAATGGCGCGATATAAAAAACTATTCCTCTGTACGTTTTTGTTGTATTCTAACATTATAAGTTTTTTTACGTTTCATACATTATGTACGATATATAACGCTTTCTTTTTGGGTAGGAATTAGAATAAATTCGATTTTCCAACAATTAACAATCCTTAGTGATAATGTGAGAAAGAGAAAGTTAAACATCTAGTGGCCAAAGAGTCATCACGTTTGAATTATCAAATGCACAACAGAGTAGTCCGCTTGCAAGTAGCAACACTCTGAGATTTGCCATTAAGATAGCTAACTGGGGTCTATTTGGTTGGTATGGACCTCAATACATTTAACCAGTGTTTGCAACATATCAATTCCTAGGAAGAGATAGCTAAGAAACGAAATAGTTGGTGGAACTCTAATCTAAGCAAACATAGATGTCCTATGCATAAGCTTAGAAAAGCATACCAGGCGGAAAGAGACCAAATAGCAAAAGAGTTGAAATCTACTTTCTTCAGAGGGGCAAAAAATAAATACTTCCATGAAGTATTTAAAGCAAAGTAGTTTTCAACCGTACGTCACGGAACAAGGTAATAGAGACCGTTGAAGTGTTGTATGCAAATTTGCCGCTGGCAAATGACATACGCTTGGAGTTACTTAACTCACTTCTTCCAGACGAAACTGGGACTCAGTAGAAATGCACGAGATCGCCATCAACAGAAGTTGGACACTCACAAATGCTGAAGACCCCCCATTTACGTGGGAACAGGTCACAAGTGCTCTTACTTGCTTTAAGCGTAGCAAGTCACTAGTAAAATTATTAAACAGCTGCTTAAAATTTGGTTACTTCCCTAAAGTTTGGAAAACGGGTGATATGGTCGTAATCAGAAAACCTGGATAGAGATTCACTTTCTTCAAAATTTTATAGACCTACAATGTTGCTACTGGTTATGGGAAAACCCCTAGTAATGCGAGTGGCTAGTAACCTAGAAAGGTTACTAGCCATTCGCATTACACCGCGAATTGAAAAGAGCGGACTGTACTCGGACACACAATTCGGTTTCTGAAGTAGCATGTCTACAAAAGATGCGGTAGTCCGCCTAATCAACACTGTCCAAACCCAAAGTTCGAAATATGTTATGGGTATATTCTTGGATATTAGCGGGTCATTTGATAACCTTACGTGGCCTATTGTCATCGCAAGCTTATCGGTCTACAATCTCCTTAGAAACACTATGAATGTTTTTAGGAGTAATCGATCAGCAGTAATCAGAGATATATATGGTTTTTTATCTAAACAAATTACAAAAGGGTGTCCTCAGGGCTCTATCGTAGGTCCTCTAGTCTGGAATATCGCGTTTAACACAAGCATGATTGATGACTTGGACAAAATTGCATTCATAGATGACTTTGTCTGGTGCATATCAACTTGCGACATGAACTTCATCGTCAGAGTCAAATTGCAATTAACAAAATGAGTCAATTGTGTAAAACAAATAAAATGTCACTATCTGCAGAGAAAACAGTGATGCTGCAGCTAAAAGGCAAATTTGACTCTTGTCGACCTCCAACAATATCTTGGAGAACATATACCATAAACATGAAAATGATCAAGTCTGTGAGATATCTAGGAGTTCACCTAAATGAACGAATGGGCGTAACTTCTCACGTTCTAAGAGTCTGTGAAAAGGCTAAGAAGCCATTCCACTCCTTGGCGAGAGTGTCACGAGAGGGATGGGGACTGAATCACAAAACACTTGTAACAATTTACAAAGGTGTGGCGCTCTTCACGTATGCCCCGGCTGGTTGGTATGACAGGTTAAATTGTCACTACGTCAGTTCATTGCAAAGTGCTCCGATTAATATCTTGCTAGAAGTAGCAAAGGCCTACCGAACAATGTCTACAGATGCTGTTGTGGTTCTGTCCGGTATATATCCTAATTCTAAAGCGAGCGCAGTTATACTACCTATAAAGTGCCCAAAATAAAATAGGTGAAGGTGAAATGAATCAGCCAATGGTAGACATACATTTGGCTTCCTGCCAGGTATAAAAGCATGACCCAAATTGAAATTACCACCGACGAGCTCGATGAACCAAGTTATTTCTGGATATGGTAGGTTTAAATCCTACCTACAGAGATTTAAAATTATAGGCCAACGTCAACGTTCATACGGATCGGAAGTAGACGACGTTAAACACCTGCTTTTCGAATGTAACGAGGTTACTGTTATGTCACTAAAACATAAGTGGCTGGATAATACAAACATACAAGAATTACCACTACCAGCATTACTTTGCGACGACGTTCGTTCCAAGAACCGGCCATATTGTGCTGAACTGATCAAAGTCTTAAAAGAACGGAATAGTGCGATATAGTAGACCAAAAGCCCGGACTGTACATGTCTCCGCGACTAGGGATGGAAACGTTGCAATTGTTCAATTGGAACGGCTAAATGTACTAGCACTGATATCGGTTTACAAGGCTTATTATTGCAATATAACAATACAGTCGGCTATGTAAACTGATATTAATTTAAAAATTATTCTTAGTTTAAGGTTATACCTAGGTATAAGAATTAATGTTACATTTTCCTGGAATGTTGACTACGGTTAATAACTGACCATATGCAGCTGCAAGCAATACTTCTGAAGCTCTGGGTGATTGGGTGATTTATCCAGTACGGCTGACAGAAGTACAAACATCTTTACGGAATTGAACCATCCTTTCTTAAGAAGTAGTAGGGTGACAAGTCCGCCTATAAAACTGTCCGCTGCAAGTACTGTCCAGCGATCAATTTCCACTTTAATGTTGAAGATGAAGCCAGAAATGATAGATGACCCGATGAATACACCCCTCGAAAAGCACACAAGCGATATTAGCTTTAAAGTGAGCACTAAACGTAATGTACATATGACACAAATTGGCATCGATCACTATATTACTGTAAAACGGAATAGTGATATACCAAAAGTAAAAAACTGGTAAGCAAGAGATCAAACGTCGAAAAATTTAAAATACCACAAAAAACCGATTTGAAACGTTCATCGAAAAGGATGCGGAAGAGAGCGAAAATGAAAATGCAAATATTCAAGAACAGGCTAATTGAAATACAAGCCACATCCAATCTGCTTGTGTGGAACCGATACACACAAGTCATGCAAGAAGTTAAATCAAGTGTGCTAACGAATGGAAAAAAGTGCCTCATATACAGAATCATAACTGTTAAAACACCAAAGAGAAGGTCCGGACCAATTCAGTGTTTAAATTGCCTATAATACGGTCACTCAAGGATTTATTGCAAGTTAATATCAGTGTGCGTCGTATGCGGTGAACTAGACCTAACCAAAAGTTGTCCAAAACCATAGGACTCCCCAACTGACAAAAATGCAGCATTTGCGGTATAAACCACACTGCAAACTACTGGGGATGCCCCGTCTACAGAAATATTATTAAATTGACACGTCCCAGGCGGCAGTAAAACTAGACCAGATGCTATTGTTACTATAATATACCTTTGCATACGCCAAATGGCTCTCGTTCACCCAGAACATCAACCAGCAACCCAACATATGGAAGCGTTCTCCAAGGTAAATCCTCAAATTCTGAACCTACAAAATCAAACCTTTATCATCCAGAAACGAGAATGTGTCTCATAAATTATCTGAAGATATGCAACTCTGATAAATTATCTGAAGAAAGCAAATAATGTAAGGCAACACAAACTCGAATTACAAAATTTCCTACAAAAACACGAAATTGATCTTAGGCTAGTTTCTGAAACCCACTTAACCGATAAACATAATTTCAGAATAAATGGTTACAAAATTATATGAATATTGTCCTAAATAATCAATTAACTATGGTTTCAGGAAATTCTATCGTAAGTTGTGTAGCTGCAGGAGGAGAGAATTAAATTAATAAATTTTTATGTGATTTAGGTAGCAGGAACATATTAATTTAGTATTAGATTTCGGGACACCTGCACATTGCTGATAGTGTAGATTAGAATTATATTGAAATTGTGTTACTAACTATCGACTATATCTAGGTGTCTGTAACCGGGCCGATTCAATCAATCAATTTTGTTTAGGAAGTCGGAAATTATTAATGCAGAATTAAATTTCAGGAAATTTCCAGATGTACATGAAATAATAATATTTTTCTCAGGTTGCTGATTTAGAGGAGCAATTGTTAAAGACCAATACCATCTTTATCCATTTAACCTATTAAGCCTTTATCGTTCCTCTAGTATAGATTAGAAGTAGATTAGAATTGTCTTTTGTACTGCAAGGATGATCACTAGGTATCTGAAACCGGGCCGTTCTGTCCCAAAAAAAACATTTCCTATCCTTCCTATTGGTATGTGTAAACAGGCTTTAGGAATAGGCCCGGCGTTATCCGGGACACCTGTCCAGTACTTGGTGCCACAGTCCAATCAATCAATCAATTAACAATTCTTAGTTATAATAATATTTAGGAAGTACGGGCACAAACAGAAAAAAACAGTTTTACTTCAATAACTCTGACTTATCGTATTTTTTGAAAATCAGTAATAAAATTGTTGATCCAATGAATTTTTTTATAAGATTAATACAAACTTATATTCTATCAATAAAATAAAATAGTTTTACTAGTAAATACACTTATTACAATGATAATGTACTAGTTATCAATCAAAAGCTTACTGAATTTATTGATCGGATAATGTTCGTTATTAAAATAAACATAAGGGCTTTATTAAAGTCTTAGTTCAATATCTTAAGTTATTAAATTTACAACGTGATTCTTATCGTTATTCCTTCAATAACTTTTAACTATTGCATTTTCATAAAACTTATTCCGATCACATTTTGCCTGTAAACTAATTATGGAATTTTTATTTGAAGACATGTTGAAGTAAATATATACAGACGTCATTGTCAAACCTTTTCCCCCCCCCACCCCTTTATATATATATATATATATATATATATATATATATATATATATATATATATATATATATATAGGGTGTCTCAGCAGGAGCGCCGGATTTAAATTTGCCGCCATTTTATTAATACGAGTTGTACAGTGAGTTTTTATTGACAGTTGTCACGTACAGACCACGCGATTTAAGAATATGGAGAAGTATTCAAACCAACAACCTTTAATTATTGCAAAAACACATTACAAAATTGGTGAAAGTTTTTCCTTTTTACGATGTTCAACTGTTTCTGGGTTATTCGCATACACCTTTTCCTTCACATAGCTCCAAAAAAAAAGTCCATCGGTGTTAAGTCGCACGATCTTGGTGGCCAATGTTGATCACCAAATCGAGAAATGACACGGCCTGGGAACTTAGTCTGCAGTAACACCATTGTTTCACGTGTTGTGTGGCAGGTCGCACCGTCTTGCTGGAAAAACATATTCTCCACACCAATTACATCCAATTCGGGCCACAAAAAATCCGTTAACATTTCGCGATACTGCACTCCCTTTCCTGCAGTTCCTGGATTCTCGGCCACAGATTCGCTTACTGTGGCTATATTTTCGAGTGACCACGTTTTCGAGTGACCATAAATGAACATAAATGTTAAAGAAATATACTTGTGGTCGGATTCTACAATTGTATTGTCATGGTTAAAGTTGGCTCCATATAAATTAAAAACTTATGTGGCCAATAGGATTTGTGAAATTCTAGAAATCACATCACACATGAAGTGGCGACACGTTGATTCAAAAAACAATGCCGCAGATGTATTATCACGTAGAATCATGCCTGATAAATTGAAAAATTGTTGGTTTGACGGTCCTCCGTTGTCATATCGATCATAGAACGAATGGCCTCCACATGTCAAATCGGTATTAAAATTACCAGAAATTAAAACGGAAAATTAGTGTTTTTGAATACTACATCAATTCATAGTATTTTTCTGATTCAGAATTGTTCTTCTATAACGAAGTTAATGCGACATGTTGCATATTGGAAACGTTACGTTCATAATTTAAAAAACAAAACCAAAAGGAGAATTGGTCCTCTAACTATCACAGAATTGACTCAAGCAAATAAATATTTAATCGGTGTAGTTCAACAGTCAGAATTTAAGGATGAAATATAATCACTACAAATCAAGAAAAACAGTAAACTGATGGGTTACTCAGAGTGGGAGGTCGTGTAAAAAAATGTCCATTAGAATACAACCAGAAACATCCATACATTCTTCGAAAGCATCATTATAAGGAAATTTTAATTCAGTATGAACATATTGTGAATTTACATAGCGGAATTCAACAGAATTTAGCCACTATTCGTCAAAAATACTGGATTTTAAGTGGTAAAACTTTAGCAAAAATAAAATACATCGATGTTTACGTTGTTTTCGATTGAAACCAAGGCCATTAAATCAATTGATGGATGATTTACCGGCAAGCCGCATTGACACATGTATACCATTTTATATTGCTGGAATTGATTATTGTGGTCCGTTTTCGGTTCGATATCGAAATCAAAGAGAAGAAACGTATACCAAGGTATATATTGTATATGCATTTTGGTTTGGTTTACAACAAAGGCTGTACATTTAAATGTTGCCGAAGATGCTACGTCGGATGCATTTTTAGCAGAAGGGGAAAGGGCGTTCAACTATGGAGTGAAAATGGTACTGCCCACACCAAATTACAACATCTTGAAGAATTGTTTATCAGCAAAATTCAACATTTTTGTGTGAATCAGGGTGTACAATGGAACTTTATTCCACCAAGAACGCCTCATTTCGGCGGATTGTGGGAATCTGGAGTAAAGACCATTAAAACACATATGAAAGACGTAATTGGTCCTAGGGTAATGACATTGGAGTTTTTGTACACTTTGGTGGTACAGATTGAAGGTGTAATGAATTCAAGGCCAATATCTGAAATTCCTTCTGATCCAAATGATTTAAATCCATTAACACCAGGTCATTTTTTGACTGGGAAACCAATTGGTACAATTCCGGAACCAGACATTAGTGAAATGCCTTGGCAATGGCAACAAATCACTCTAGTGTATATTCATTACAACAGCGCGGCAAATGGCGATCATCTCAGCCCAATTTAGAAGTCAATGATTTAGTCATTATCATGGATGATAACATGCCCAGTACACATTGGCTTTTGGGAACAGTCGAACAGATATATGAAGGAGCAGATGTTAAACTGAGATGTGCGCAAATTCGAACTCAAAATGGAGTAATTAAGAGAGGAATCACTGAATTGGCCAAGCTTCCAATAAAAAATATTGATTATTTTTTATAAATTTACTGATTGGCATTTGAATTTAAAAATAAACTGTTGCAAACGATTGTATAGAACTGTATGGTTGGTAGAACAAACATGAATTCTAATTAACGTAGTTAACTATGGAATAATAGAAAAAAAACTTGCTTCCTTAACAAATCCAGTATTCACAAACGCGTTAATTTGTAAAACAACATAAAATAAAAATTGGTGTATAATCTAAAAACATCAAAGTTTTTTTAATTAAAATAAAGAAAATCAAATAATTACAGTCCACTACGAAAGGAACATATACATTGACGACATAATAATATCTGGGGGAGGAAACGAAAATGAGCACTTGAAAAATGTCTAAAGAATTCTGGATAGATTATGGAAAGCCAACCTCCGGGTCAATTTAGATAAAACCGCATTTCTAAAAGAGGAAACGGAATTCTTGGGGTATATAATAACAAAAAAGGGAATAAGAACGGATCCGAGACCCGCCCGAGAATCTCAAGGAACTGAAAAGCTACCTTGGATTAACATCATCTGTGGGTATATTTTATTATTTTAGTTAACTCAGTTCGCCATTGAGGCCGAAATGGCAGTTTTATTTTTCCACAATATTGTGTCGAATGCTGCAGGTACAAATGGTCGAAGGCCCTAGGAAAATATTGACATCCATGCGTTTGTGTAAAATTCGCCATCTACAGCTTTTACAATTTATGTAGTCGAGGTATCCTATCTCTGGGGGTGTAATTGGTATATGAGTGCTGTCAGTGATACCTAAAATAAGAGGTATGCTACTTTTTCTTCAAATTGGACACAATCCATGATTATTTCTTCCACATTTGGAAAGCGAATTTCCTCCCGAACTAATATTATAATTGCAGCTGCACAGAACTGCTTAATACATATGTGTACCGATGTTTTAGGTACCCCGAATTGATTGCCTACCACTCAATACTCTGCGCAGGATGCCAATTTGTAAAATGCAACACCAACTTTTATTTCCACTAACAATGGCTTTCGCACACAAAGCGGGTCTGGTTTAAATTCCGGCCGTAATTTTTCACATATGTACTGAAATGTTCCCTTATCTAACACTACCACTCTAAAAAGTCTAAACGAAATTAAAACAAAGTTTGTAGTTGCATGGAAACCATGCGGATTAACACCGCCATATTATTTACTCAACGAAACTCAACGAAATCCTTACTTCTTCTTAACTTGGTGCATAGAAACATACTGCAAGACGCGGAGACAGAGTACACGGTGATTAACCCACGAAGACAAAAAATACGTGTAGAAAAATCTACGGAGACAAGGGCACGTAGACAAAGTCGCGTAAACAAAAACACATGGACAAATACGAATAAACAAAGTCGAGTAGACAAAGTCCCGTTGACAAGGACACGTAGACAAAGACATGTATACAATATGTAGGCAAATCGGTGTAGACAAATCCGAGTAGACAAAACCGCGTAGACAAAACCACTAAGCCACATGCATGTAGACAAATCCACGAATAGACAAAGCACGATAGATAAAATTACGTAGACAAGACCACGTACACACAAATATGTATACAAAGCTATGTAGACAAATTTGCATAGACAAATCCACGTAGATAAAGCATAGACGCATAGACAAAGTTACAAAGCCGAATAGACAAACTCGTGTAGACAGATCGGCGTAAAGAGACATGTCGACAAATCCGCCTAGACAAAGACGCGTAGACAAAGCCGCGTAGACAAATGCGAGTAGACAAAGTCGGTTAGAGAAGGCCACATATAATAAGACATGTAGACAAAGCTATGAAATTTTTGATGGTTCTATGCAATATAGAATCATCATAGTGATAGTTATGATCACCAATAAACCAACACCAACACCACCTCCACCTTATACCATTAAATGATCGGATAATTCAAAATTATACCCTCTCAAACTCTTCAAATTTGGCTGATTTCTCCATGCTACATCAAATAGTGATGGTTAGGACAAAATTTTTATTTTTTCAGCTTTCTTTAATTTGCCAATACATAATAAAATAAATGTCCGGGTGGATAGAATGCAAGAAGCAAGAGTGTTCTGTTATTCCTTTCCATTAACGCTCATTTATTATTATTAATTTTTTAATTTGCATGAAATATATCTTGATTGATAATATGTTGTTCACCTGAGTTAACTAACGCTGCATTGCGTAATGATGCCAGTGTTGGGCACGTAAATTACATGATATAGTTTACGCGATTATTTACGTGTAATTTACATGTAAATTACATAGCTTATTTTTTACATTATGTAAAGTAAATAACTACATTTTCAAGACAAGCGCGCCATCTGTTATATAATTTTATAATTATTTAATTATTAAAAATCATCAAAAGGACGTAGTCGTACACCTGAATCAAACAAATTAAAACGTATCTCTGAAGAAAAAATTTGACAGTATGATGCTGAGGAAAAAACCGATTTGGAACGCGCATCGATTTGGATTTGGAGATTCGCAAAGTTTCGAGAAATCTGATAATCTCATCCAATAGGTTAGTTTACAGTTATTCAGTTCTTTTATCGCTGGGAATTTGACCGCCCTGGATAAATTTCAACAGTGGTTTACATCGGATTTTACTGTGGTAAAACGCAAGTTTCGATTAAGTTTAAATAGAAGATATTTTTTCGGCAAAAAAGCACATTATTTCGGCAAAAAAGCGTAAATTTCATGTACAAATGTGACTTCATTTACAAATCTAGTGTTGAATTGGTGCATCATGCATCCCCCATGGACGATTAAATGATTTTGAACAATTCTCCAGTCACATTTATAAATTTTGGCCAATCTCTTCTTTGTTACTGATCAAAAATTATTCTAATATTTTCTTGAGATTTTCTTTACCAATTAACACGGCATCGATTACGTGAATTAAAAACCTCGAAAATTGGAACCCTGGTTTGCATTTCGGGCCAAGTGCTTCGCACGCATAATGTACATGAATTTTTATGGTACATTTGGGTGTTTTGATTATCAAACAGAAATTAGAGATGTATACCAACAGTATGGTTTGTGGCTGTATACCACACCACGTTCGGTAGAAATTATTTTGTTCGCTGAAATTGTCGAAACTGTTCATGGTGATACTCGATGTGATTTTATCGGAATCTTAATTGTAGTGTCCAAAGTGGAGGCGATTCAATTACCAAGGGCCAAAGCAGAAATGGTTCGAAACATAAACACGGTGGTTCGGCGTCTTCCAAAGGTGTTCGAGGATTAAAATCGCTTGCTGTGCGTGATTTTAACTGAGGTATTAATATGTAAAATAAGCGCGTAAAAAATAAAAATATTGTTTAATAAAAAAGTTAATTAATTCAAGAGTTTCCCAATTAAATTTTCGATGTTGATATTGCAAAATGGGTTTGCCTCAAAATATGAATTCATGAGAATAGAAACCAACATTAATTATAAAAATAAATTAGCATGGCAAAATCCTATTTCTACGTACTGGGGCACTATTTTGGCTTTCCCTGGGAATAGGGAATTAGGAAAAATATTTTCCGAGCATTTTTGTCTGAATTTTATTTTTCTGGCCTAATGAAGGAATAAGTTTCGTGCAAACATTTTCAAAACAAAGTTAATTGGAAAACTGTTGTTCCACAAAATTTGTACACCAAACTTATTCCCTCAGTAGGCCACAAAAATACAATTTAGACCAAAATGCTATGAAATATTTTTCCCAATTCTCTTTTCCCATGGGAAGCGAGAATAGTGCCACTGGTTTAGGCTTTACATAAGCCAATACGGATAAATATGGCTCAGTTAGTAGGCTATTTGTAAGTTCATATTACGTAACGTTAATTTCGTTCACTTGTGAGAAAATATGTATGTTGATGCAATTTATTTTCAACTGATCTGTTAAACTTCCTGTTTTATGGCTTCTACGTTAGCGCTCTTCTTGTGTTTACTAACGCGAGCAATCAGAATTGCATATGTAAATACGGCCATAACGCAATATATGGACTTTGTATGTATGCAGGTCCAAAAAACTTAAACATGACAAATCCCTTAAAAAAACGCTATGTAAATTTATTTTTTGACTTTATTTATCTCCTAAATGCGACAGAATTTGATGATCGTTTTTAATTTGATGATCGTTGAAAATATATAGAGCACAGTTTGTGTGTACGCATATTTTGGATCTTCATCGACTGGTTCGTCTTGTGCATTATACAATGCAAGTCCAATGTACAATGTTGACTAAAACGTGCCGCCGTGTACAATGGTAACTAAAAATAATGTTGGTTAGCACGTTAGATAAGAAAATCGACCTAAAAAATATTTACCAATAGGTTCAATCGAAGTAGATTGTTGTTGTTGAACGACCGGTGGATTATTTACTAATCTTTCACCTTGACCAAGGGCAACTGTAATTTCCTGTAAAACTAAACAAAAAAAACTCGAACAAAATTATTGGCTCGTTTCGTATTTGGTCTTGGAACTCCTTATAGAGGGCATTTTTCTTGCCCATCAATCTCCCGAACATAGTAGTTCCTCCTTGTACGAATAAGTAGAAAGTTTGACTGAAAAATTTGATGCGGATATGTTATTTTATCCAGGATGAAGTATTCCCAAAAAGGAGCTTGTGTGAACAAATGCAACTTCACCATATTAAAACTCTGGAGGAGCCGAATTTTTTTCCCGGTTTTCGTTTATAAGTTTTAAGTATGGAACACATTCCTACCACTTTCGTGGCTTTTTCTTCTTTAGAATGTGTTTTAACAGCGTACTACAGGATGAGGTTAAATTGAGTGAATGTTAATAGCCCATGCGAATATTTTTTTGTTGGTGAACGATGGAATGCTTTCAATTTCATGGGTATTGGAAAAAACGGGACTCGCTTTTCAACTACCGGCGTTGTATGTTGAAATAAATTTCCTCTTCCAACTTTGAGTCTCATGGTGGTTTCTGATGATTACGATCAGTAATTAACTTACTGATATGTTGATGATAGTTACTCGACTATTTGACATTTACGAAGAAACCTTGTAAAATGCTACAATTTGATAATAGATGGCGCGTATTACACTATAAAATTTTTTATCCTTCTGCTATGTAGCAAACTAAACCTAAAGATGTCAGTAATCGCTTTTTTAGAGCTTGTTTAAGAAAAACACAGATGGCAATGAAGATACATAAATGAAATTCTTCTTTTGTGATTGTTGATAATTAAAAGTCTAAAATAATAATGATTGACCGTCTAAATGAACTGTTTGATTGATATTTATGATGCATATAACCCGGATAAACTAACATTTGTTACATTTATACAATATTTTCAGTTATTTATCAGAGTTTTCACGTTTTTTACATATTTTATGTAAATTACACAAATTTTTATGTAATTTACATAAAAATGTAGATAACGTTATTTACATGTAACTTGCCCAATACTGAATGCTGTTTAACGAGACTAAACACCAAGTTAAAATATTTATCGAAATCACTATACTTAAGAATTAGTTTTAGTGTTTCTTACCACTTTTTTTTTCAACAATTGAAAGTAAAAATGTACAATTACCTAGCTACTAGTTCAATGGATTTTTACACAATCATAAAATTACAGTACTAATTAGATTGTAAAAACCCACGTATAATAAAAATGTTTAAATTATGGGATTTGTCTATATCATAGGACATCTCTTCGTATTCACATTTCCAATTTTCCTTGTGCACAAATTCGCTCGACTCAATATTCTCCCGATTAGTTCGTTATGCAGAGGTTGTCAATAAATTATAATTTTGCGTTCACAGGATTTTTGTCCAATTTTTTCCGTGATGAAAATTAAATTGGAAATAAGCACAAGGTAAATTGGTTTTCATTTTTGTGTGGGGTCATGTTTAATTTATTTTTATTATATTATTCCCAATTTAATGGAAGGGATGCTACTACATGTTTATGGATTTTTTCATTTCTTTCCTTTTATTTTACCTCCTGTTTATATATCGAGCTATTGAGGGCTTGTTACGAAATTGATTAATTAAATTGATTTATACGAATAATCTGTGATTCAAATAAAAATAAATTTAAAAATTAAGAAGGTGAGAAAAAGGAATTTTTCGATATCGGATAATTATCCAACCCCAGGTTTATTATAATGATATACAACTAAAACTTAATTAAATTTTTGGACTAAATAAATTGTATCGTGTTCGTTAGTCCATGTAAAATGTTATGATTATAGAGCACAAAATTTAATAATTATAGCGTTGATTCAAAATCACAGTTCTATTTATGATTACTCACATATTACAAATACTTATCGTTACAATTAAGTTTTATCATAACGTATGAGTATATGGTAAAATGGTATTCATCATTATTATTCTAACCACAAAGAAAGCTTAACATGAAAAAACACTTTGGTTTACCCAGAAAGGCAACACAAAAATGTTACAAAGAATTTTTTCCACAGTATCAACTTTTTATGTAGTTGCAGGACAGGTAATAATATATTTGAACTTCCGTTTTTCTATCTGAAAAACTACGGGTTTTAACACGCTATATAACTTCGGCATAGTTTCGTTATTACGTAATTTGATTAGAACATACAGAAAATTTCTGCAATTTGGCTCCTGTTTTGCTACTTTTGTAATAGAGCTTTAATGTAGTATAGAAAATCTTTCCTCAAGTTAACAGAAGCTTAACAAAATTTTAAAACTATGGATGTTCGATGTCTTGTCTATGAATAGACCAAAAGGAAGGGTGGTTTCTTGCTGTGGATATAGACGTCGGCTAAAATCCAAAATTCAAGAGCAAAAGATAAGTGTAATCACAATTTTCATTTACATTTTATATTTTCCGGAGCTATGACCCCTCCTCACAACTTGAACTGGTTGTAATTAGAAACTAAAAAATTTGATAATCTGTACGATATCGATTGCCGAAGTGTTCCATAGCTTTTAAAAATTTTAATTATTTTATTGAGTTTTATTACATTAACATAAAAAGGCTATAATAATCAATCAAACAAAGGCAAGAGAAAGTACGGCCCTGATTGTATACGAGAAAAAAAATTATCGTGCTTCCGATATGGGTCCCAAACGAGTGTTTTCTATATCCTTAGTACAGTTACGACCTAAAATAAAGTTACCATTATTAAAAATTTGATGCAATTTTGAACTTTAAAGTACTGCCAGTGGCCCTATTCTGGTAATTCCACGGGGATAGGGAATACTTTTTTTGCAGCAGCTATTCCCCAGACATTGCTGTCTGTTAATTGGCGAATAAATTTAGGGGAAAATAATTTAATTATTCGTGGTCGACACGCGATCGCAATAAAACAAGAAAAGAAATGTTTAAAAATAGTTTACTTCGTTCAATTGGTTTTTGTTGATTTTTAATCGAATTTTACTTAAAAAATAATTTTTGTTTATTAAAGTTAAAAATTAGATATGGATAATTCCAATTGATATTACCAGTTTAAATTTACAGCCATAATATAACTATAAGTTAACAAAATAAATTTCCGTTAAATTCTATCCCAGATAATTATTTTCTAAGGTATGTAATATTAAACGTCAAAACTGCTATAATGGGGAATAATTTTTCCCAAGAAACATTATTCCCCGGGAATTACTATAATACCACGGATTTAGATAAACATCGTCAATACAGCACATTTTCGTCATCAATATGGACTTATTCGTTATTTTTTGTTCTTTTTAGAATCTGCTAAAACAACATTAGACAGGTCCCCAGAGAAACGATTTATTAAAATACAACACGATTATAAAATAACACGACCAGTGCCACCGGTCTGATAATTCCCCGAGAATAAGGAACTGGGAAAAGATTTTATATGTAATTTTTATTTAAACATTTTTTCTCTGGCATACTGAGGTAAAAAGTTATTGTTAATTTTGTTGAAAACAAAATTAAATAGGAAATAATTTTCCCTGCCAATTTAGATATGGAAAAATTATTCCCAATTTATAAATATTTATATCTACATCAAACGGCCTTTTCAGGCCGGAAAAAAAATATTTGAACAGAAATTACATATAAAAATGTTCCCCAGTTCCCTATTCCCAGGGAATTACCAGAATAGAGCCATTGGAGCCCTATTCTGGTAATTCTCAGAATGGGGAATTGTGGAAAAATTTTATATAGCTTCTATGCTTTTATCTGATTTTGATCTGGCCTACTGAGGAAAAAAGTTTTATGTAAACTTTTATAAACTGGTAATACTATTTTCATAGCAAAACTGGCAGAGAAAATTATTTCCAATTTCATTTTGTTTCCAAAAAAATTACCAGTAACTTTTTACCGTAGTATGCCAGAAAACAAATATTTAAACAGAAATTATATGTAAATTCTGCCTTTGTTTCTCTATTTGCGAGGAATTGTCAGAATAGTGCCACTAGAAAAGCAAGAATTTCAAAGAAACATTTGACGCCGGCGACGTAAATGAGGAAATGGTAGAAGGAAAAGCAGCACTTACAAGTAGCGTGAAAAAAAATCCTTACAAAAGTGTATATACATAAATATCCTGAATAAAGGGATTGTGGGATCTAGGATAACCTCGCAATTGGAACATAATATTAATGTCAGATTTACAGCCTTACTTATGAATAAGAACAATAAAATATTATTTCCTTCTGGTCTTACCAGACCACCGCTGACAGAAACAACTGCGCACACTGAAATAGTAACTCGACGATATCAACATGAAGAAACAGCTGACTTCGAACAAAATAGTTTGGCGTTAAATGGTCGGTTTTACTGCTACTTTGAGAGAAGCAGTAATTTTGATATACTATTGAAAAAACATCACAAATAAGAGGCAATCAATCACTCGAGAAATATGTATGGGTACAGTTACGTTTTGATTAGGTCAATGTACTCATACACGGAGAAAAAAAACTTCTGATTTTTTTCCTATATATGTATGGGGAAGATGTTACGTGAAGCAGCCCAATAAATCGGGGTAGGATTTAGAATCTGAGTTCGGACCCACCTGGAGTATGTTATTGTTTATACGACATTTTATTTTTTGTTGACTATCTGCTATACTGTTTCTCTACTACGTTGGAATTGGGTACCACAACCGTTCGATCTACAGTACATTGTCCAGGATGCGCCACGATGAAGCTGTCAACTAGAGCCCAATTATTGGTATTATGTGAATATTTTAAATTTATATTGTTGGGGTTGAATAATTTTTTCTTGTTTTTGATTTGACACATGCACTTTTTTTGTAGTGTTCGTCAGTTTAAATCGAACCACCCTCAGACTAGAGCATCTCGTAATTTGCAAGCATGTACAACAAAATAATTGACGCTAAGAAAGTCGCTATATTAGCAACAGTAACCTTTTATATATAGAGATATACTTGCAAAAAATTGTTTGCAGTAAAAAACGTACTAAGTTGTATTAATTCTATTTTTGGCAACCGAAGTGGATGTATTGTGTTTTAGGATACCTAACAGACGGAGCGAAAACAAAATGAGCGGACCGGAGTAACACCGTAAAAACACTAATTTACTTCAGAATTACAGACAGACACGCCAACTTTATTTTTAGACAGTGACATTGACACTGTTATTGTAATACAAAGTGCATAATGCTGAATAAATATTCACCTTCCTCCAATACATGAAAATCACACAATTATGTTACTTAAATCTACTTGCAATAAATCGTGTAACACAAAAAATTAAATTAAGTCAATAAAATGTTGAATATAAATTGGATAATATTTTGCGTTTGATATCAATTCAGCGTAATACGTATATTCGAGTAGTACACATACCAAATGTATCAAAACAATCAAACAATCAAATTGTGCGACCAAATCAAATCAATCTGATCATCATATTATGCTGCGTATGCAACAGATCGTCGTCCCAATAAAACAATTGAATATACGTTGACCAATTATCTCGAATTAGGTTTTGTACAATTGGCATTAATCGTGTCGGTCATATGTATCAGCCAAAATTCAATCTTATTTTATTATCCCGCGTCTTATATTTTAAGATTATTTTCAATCATTTTTATTTTGATTGGGTTGTCCCGGTGTATGTGTATAGGCAGGTATATAATGTATATCCATGTCATATGTTCGTATAATTTTTAATCTTTTTTTTTTATAAAATTTTATTTTAATGTGTATCATTGTCGGAAAATGTACATACAAATATTCTACATAATAAGCTGATCTTTTAGGATATTTCACTGACAGGCAGATGTCAATCAAAATCGGGCACCATACGATTTGCTGTACAAACTTAACATATTTGGTTGTGTGTTATTCCAGAGACAAAACGTAATAATAAAATTAAGGTTTTTGAGATATTGGATTATATTTCTTGTATGTAGAGCTGCGTTCACGCATTTACTAATTGACGTGTGTATTAGGCCCATAAAGGTGAAAGGAATGTTTTATTTGAACGGCCGATCGCTTTAAAAATATGACAGAATTTTTATTTTTTCTAAATTTTGGATTACCTTTTTGAGTTTTGTAAATTAATGAGAAATGAGCCGACACCAAACTTTTAATTTAACGTTACACCTTAACCAAATCATATGTACAGGTAATTAAATATGTAATTATAATTCTCGTATTTGTTATTAATTTTATAATAATAATTGTATTTATTTCCTATAATATAAATAAATTAAAATACATTTTCGCACATTAATTGGTTATGTTTTATACATAAATATTATCGTGTATATGGGGGGAGGGTACTGGGACTAAAATCGTGATAAACAAATTTAAAATATTTTTTTGTATTTACCTATATAATTTACCCGTGTCGCACCCGATTTTAATAAAATACCCCTCTCACGAGGAATATTTGTTGGATATGGATATAATAAAAAAGGGTTTTGGATTTAACATATCGATGAATTGAAATAATGTAAATTTGGGATTTGATATTAGAACCAAACACGAAATTTTTATTGGAAAATTCTTAATAAATCAATTTTATGGCTAGCCCGTAGATATTTTATTTAGTACTAAACGAATTGATTGATTGATTGATTGATTTTGAATGTACGACCAAGTTCTTAGGCTTGAGTTCCCGGATGACGCCGGGTCCACCGTACACCCTTTTTTACACATAACAAAACCGAAGGATTGGATAGGTTAGTTAAGTGGGACAGAATCGGCCCGGTTACAGACACCTAGGTATAGCCGATAGTTAGTAACACAAAGACAACAATTCTAATCTACTAGATGAAGGATAAAGGCTTAATAGGTTAATGGATAACGATGGTATTGGTCTTCAACAATTGCTGCAAAACGGCAACCTAAGAAAAAATATTATTATTTCACATGCATCTGGAATTTTGCTGAAATTTAATTCTATTAATACTTTTCGGCTTCCTAACCAAAATTGGTTGACTCGACCCGTTACAGACACCTATGTAAAGTCGTTAGTAATAAAATGACAACACAATTCTAAACTACACAATCAGCAATTACAATGAAGCATTAATTCACAAGCATCTGTAAATTTCCTGAAATTTAATTCTAAATTCATATTTTCCGGCTTCCTAAATAATTAAAACATTTATTAATTTAATCATTCTGCAACTCCGTAACTTACAGTAGAATTTCCTGAAACCAAAGTTATTTGAACTATATTCAAAATAACTCTAAAATTCATTAGTATTTAACCGTTGAATTGGGCGAACACAAAATAGCAAAAAAAAAACAGATTAACTAGATTAACTACCGGATTGCATTCAAATATCCCTTAAAATATCCATCCAAATATCCATCCTAAATAATTTAGAATTCGCAAAAATTTCGTATGTTTACTAAAAATGTTTAGTAAACATACGAAATCACCATCGCCCATCCTTTTTCACAAGAAAACAAATACTTTTATCACTACTTTTGCACTAGTTCTGGAACTTCTTCTACGTTTGCTGGGGATATATCACATACAATTAATCTCAGACATGACACATGTGACTCGTCTATGACTTGTCACCTCGTATTAGACTTATCATAAACGATTCATCTCAGACTGGTAACAAACGTAAATTAGTAATTAGTGTGTCGTCAATGGCTTTCCTGCTGGAAGGTAATATTTAAGTAAAGGCAACTAGATAAAATTTGAAAAAATTATTCTAAAATGAATGATAAATAAGTTTATTTTATAATTTTTATAATTAAATATAAATCGTACCAGTATCTTAAAAGAGAGATAATATGTACTCGTATATTAAATATATTTGAATGAGATTTCCTGAGAACCGAATAATTTTAATGTAATAGCTCGGCACTGTATATGTAGATTAATATTTAGGGTTGATTTGAAATTGGGAATTAATAATTATAATTCTTGTACTAAAACAGTCAAGATTGGCAACGTTGCATTTTATGACAAACATCCAGTCGTTGGTGTATTGAAGTATACAAACCTTCTCTTTCTTTTGAATAATTATATTAATTATATCAAATATTTCTAGCTTTTCAGTTACATAGATATAACGAAGTTGCCGATAAACAATTCTTTATGTTAAGATTGTTAAAATCCCAAATCCAATGCAAATAATATTTCTTTTTATAAAGCAAAAATATCGCTAATAAGCTGTGAGAAAATACTAGTAACCCATTGAGTGTCACAAAAAGGCAAGATTGCGGTAAATAATAGGATCCGTTGCCAACTCCAACATAGTTGCAATTAATCTTGCAAAAATGATGGATTATGAAGGAAATACAATATAGAAAACAGCTAATCATAAATTACCTACACTATATTCTCAATGCACAGAAGAAATACGGAAACGGAAAATTCTATCGCTAATCAAACCAAAATAAAAATATAACAATTTATTACACAAGCGCTGAATAATAGGATGAAGGAACATCACCAAAATAGCTCTCTCCGAAAATCTCCGAAATCAAAGCGTGGAAGAAACCACCTCTACAAACAATCGTAGTAAAATGTACCAAGAGAATTATGCAATGTCCATCCAGGAGCTAAAATTACCTCGAAACGATCCCAACAGACGGCATGAATCTTCCCACCATGAAACCACTACCATCCACCAAGCGACCTCCTGCCAACATCACCATTCAACAAAAACCACGCTTCACAAAGCCGTGACGAACCCATGACAGATCACAAACGAACCATGGCAACCATACAGCCCAAAAACTTCAGCGTACGACCGATCATACCAAAACTCCCAAAATGATTCAGCCCCCGCCAAATCGACGGCAAACTCCAACAAAAACACCCGAAGCATTCAGCAAAGAAACCAATTTGGACATACAAATCCAACATTCAGGCAATGATTCAATACAAAACTGCAAATCCGCCCTCATACACTAACAAATGAGAACTACCTCAAGTCCTAAACAAAACAACTCAAAACAGTCAAAATACCTTATAAATACAGGTAACAACCACCACAAACCGCAGACACCGAGCCATTACTCACCATGAACGAAACCCATTCAAATCACTCCAAATATCAAAAAAGATTCATTGCAATACAGCTGCAGCACATCCTCGCCGCACATCCTGTGTAAACCAATCACACACATACACCACTCGTCAAAATCTAATCCAGTTTTCGCACCACAGAGAAAAAGTATAACCCCCTCCCAATCGCCAAAAATATACATTCCTCTATATGTACAATATTCATTTTGCACGATCTCGACCTGCGACAACATCCACCCCTTGCCGATGACGCCAACCCAGGTCGACAAGGAGAGGTCAACGTCAGCCGCCTCTCCACAACGACGGCAAAAAATCTCACAAAGTTAACAAAAGTCTAAATTATTATACATATAACAAATCAACAAATTATGAACAATTAAAGTCTAATCGACTTTCCCAATTCACAAATTGAATCAACCACATTCAAGAACATTTAGTGCAAATCCAAAGAAATTCGCCCATTTAGACAACGTAATACGAAGTCTTAGTGTAATCCACTACGAAAATATAAATACAACCGTGAGAGAGCAGAGAATATTATACGATCATTTTGTTTATATTTTGCGCATCCCATATACCATATTATCACTTATATGTATATCCTTAAATAAAAAAATTAAAAGAAATAAGGATTTCAGTACAACATGCAATAAAGACTTGATATTTTATTTAGTACTAAACGAATGTTATTAAAATATTATTCAGTACGCAGCACATGTAAGACTATAGTATTGTATTTTATTATTGATTATCTGCTTTGATTTAAATGATTTTAACAAAATAAAAATTTTATCTTGTTGATAACAAAGTTGTTGTTTTTTTCAAAACTTTTGAAACAATATGATTATAACCCAATGAACAAGAATTTAACTACTTATAGCGCTACAATAATGGTAGTTTTGCAAACTAAGGTACCTCAGTTACCTTTGTGGCATTTTCAAAACCTTTTCAATGACATACGACTAGTATGTATTCTATAAGAAACTATTAATTTGCCAACACTAAAACTATTGCCAAAGGCTTTATTTTTTTAACTATTGCCAAAGGATTTGTTCTTGAATCTTACTTTATACGAAACTAACAAGAAGTGTGAAATTTTTAAAACTTTAATTTTTTTAAACTTGAGCCTTAACCTATGTTAATACTTAATATCAGTACGCATTTTTATTATTAAATTACTATTAATTACTTAATTTTAGTGTGTTAGCTCAACATGCGTGTAATTATTAGATTATATTTCTTAGTTTATTGGTTTCCTCTAGATTTAACCTGCTCTGCGAAGCCGTTTGTATTTCGGTTGCCTTTGTAGTTCTCTGGCTAATTCGTAAGGGTGTGATTCCAGTTTCAGTTGGTATTGTAGACTGCATGATTTTATTGTCTCTTTAACAGTTTTGATTCCTATTTCTCTATGGAAGTTGCTGTTTCGAATATACCATGGAGCATTAGTAATACTACTAATGCCCGGTTGCACAGATAATGAATTAACCCGTTGTTAGTAAGCCGGTTGTTAAGTCTAGTCTCCGGTTAAAATTTCATTTCGTTTCACAATATATTTTGGATGGTTAGTTTTTAAATCTGTCGATACTATCGATATTTTTATATTTTGCACAACCCTATCATCGTAATTTATAAAAAAAAGAACAAAAACTGTCAATTTGTACAAATTTTTGGGGGTTTAACATTCTGTACAATAAAAAAATCGTTTTTATTTAATAAAAAAAAATATAAAAACATATATTCGACGCTCATGAAAAATGAGGTTTGGGATTCCATTAATAGTGATTTTAACGCACAGAGCATGAGTTCTTTTAGAAGTACTCAGCAGCTTAGAACCCTTTACGAACAGTTAAAAAAAAAAGCCAAAAAAGAAAAATCTGCCGACAAGGTGAAATTATTTATTTGCTTCTTTTATCTATTCATTATAGCTAAATTGTATAATATTCACAGATGGATACTTTCCTCACTGGGGGAGGGAAAAAAGTTACGCAAATATCTGAGGTCGCTAATAAAACCTTGGAGATCTTACAGCCTCTGACAATCACTCCTCTGGTTAATAGATACGACAACAGTGCTGAATATAACAAAGATGTTTTGGTAAGATTGTGTAAATTTAAAATATGGTCGTTATTACTACTTTATATTTTAGCTCGATGACGAGTCAAATATTATTTTTGATTTAAACGATTCTGCTTTCGATGAAAATCTTGACCAAACCAAAGAGGTGTCTGATAGTAGATTTGAATTTGTTGATGGCACATCAACTTTAACACCGACACAAAGCCAATTGATTTCCAAACCACTTACTCGGCACAATAACCAAAAAAAAGTGGAGCTTTAAGAGGCGTTTACCAAGAGTTAGGTGATATTTGTGCTACAAAGAAAATGAAATTAACCACCAATAACAAATTCGAGGAAGAATTGATGAAAATGAGGCGTGAACGCAACGATTGGGAAATAATAAATTTGAAAGAGCAACATTCTCTGTTGCTAATGTGCCAAACAAATGCAGACGAAATTATGGCCATGAAACGTGAGCAACACACCGTTGAACTTGCTATTTTAAATAAGCAGTATGAGAAATTAAAGTAAATACCTAAAATTTAAGAATTTAAAAAAAACATTAATTTATTTATTATTTATGAAATCAATTTTTATTTTGATATATTTTATTTTTTGCTTTTATATCATTTTTGTTTTACATATTTGTGCAATGAAATTTTTGAATAAATTTTCTTAAAATGAAATTTGAGAAAACATATTATCTATGGAATTGTACTAAAATGACTTTCAATGAGTGCTGATCTTATAGACGAATTTGAATTTTCTTGTGATATTGGAGTAATATCTATAAGGCTTGTATCCACTTCTGGAAAGTCTTGAAAACCATCGTGCAATTCAATTGCCAAGTTATGCAGCACAGCAGCAGCAACGATTGAAGTCAGAATAGTTTCAACCTATAAATTAATAAATAAAAAATATTTTATAAAACTCAAATTACATATAAATTGAATCACCTTCACCCGAAATCCAAGGCTCAACGCTGGGAAGCGTCTCTTCCAAACCCCATATAACCTTTCAACTGGATTTCTTGTTGATATGTGCGCTTTTTGGTAATTTCTCTCTGCTGATGTTTGCGGATTACTCAATGGAGTTAGTAGAAAATTTTTGTTTGCGTAGCCTGCATCTCCTAATAAAACGCTATCTCCAAAGTCATTTCGGCATAGCCGCACCTTTAATAATTTGTTCATATAGCGAGGAATAACGAAATAAGGTGGAAATTACACTTACCATTAAAAATGAATTTTCCAGAATCGTCTGATCGTGTACTGATCCTGGCCACCTCGCCTCTATATCACATATCTTTAAATAAGAATTGCTAACACACTGCACGTTTATGGAAAAGTAGCCTTTTCTGTTACGGTATACTTCTCCAATATCTCCTCCCGGAGATTGGATTTTTATGTGGGTACATTCTAAAACCAGATTATGACAATTTGTATATAAACAAATACTTTATTTTTAAGTACCTACCTATTGCTCCGATAACACCAGGAAAATTTGCAATTTCGTAAAATTTTACTTTGGTATGATGCAATTCCTCCTGTGTTGTTGGCATTTTAATAATTTTATTCATTCGACACAACAGGGCAATTTTCCCTAATACTTAAGGTATTTTGCGACAAACGGTCGATTTATGGCAGTTGAATAAATCTCCACAAGTCATTTGGAAGCAACCTGTAGCTAAAAATCTAAGACACCTTTATAAATTCAAAATTTAATTATGACATTTATACGTGAGTAACAAACCTAAGTGCAATGCATAATTGGTTTATAGTTGATATAGATTTGCATCTATTTGTTTGGGGTGCTAGATACGGATCAAGCATTTCACTTAATTTCGAGACAGTCTCTTTTGAAAATCTAAATCGTTCTCGAAATTCAATATCACTATATTTAAAAAGAACATCAGGGCGTTCTGGATATTGTCTCAATTTAGGAATGGTAATAGCCAACTTGAGATAAAAATTATCATCATCACTATCGCTGTCACTAAAGAGCTGATATTCCTTTCGCAACATTTTTTAATAGTTTTCTGTGATAAACAAATTTTGAAACTTACTAATTTTAATTATACTCACAGGCAACGCTAGTAGCAAATTAATTCACAGTTAAATATTTAATCTTCTGATTTTGTCCAGTTAAATTTAACTAGGTGTTTAACAGGTAGAAGTAACGGCCAGTTAAATCAGGTTAATCGAAGGTTAAATGTTTTCTGCAACCGGGCATAAGTATCTTTGCTTGCGCTCTTTCTACAATATCTATATTTGATGCACTAGTTGAGCCCCATAGTTGGATACCATATAGAACCTTGCAGTCTAGAGAGAGTTTCGATTTTCTTCCAATCGACCAGTACATTTTAGACAATTTATTTTTAATTGGTAGCGTTTTGTTTCAATGTGCTTTTTTCATGTCAAACTTCTATCGAGATGAAGACCGAGATATTTGACCTTCGCTTGTTGAGGAATTGTGATATTATTTAATTTTACTGCCGGACATGTACGTTTATTCAGTTTGAATATTACGTTTGTTGATTTAATTCATTCGTCCTTATCCGCCAAGTTTTTAACCAATCTTCTATTTTGTGCAGGTGTTCTTGTAATTCCCTCGATCCTGTTTGAGGATTTTTGTGAAGTTGAAGTGATTATTTTTTTAGTTATTGGTAAGTCAGCTGTGAATAACAAGTATAGCCCAGGTCCCAATACACTATATTGCGGTACTCCTGCCTTTATCTCGGTTAAATCAGTAGTGGCTGTATTTTGTTTCACCTGTAACATCCTTTGGGCTAAGTAGTTTTCAAGAGTTGCATGCGATTGTCTAGGCAGAAGAGTTTTAATTTTGTAATTTAATCCTTCATGCCATACTTTGTCGAAAGCTTGCGCATTATCCAAGAAAACTGCCGAACAATAATTCTTTTCTTCTAAGACAAGCTTAACTGTATTTACAATTCTGTGCATCTGTTCTATTGTGCCTGCTGTCCTCTTAATCCAAATTGATGATCTGGTATAAGGCGGCCTTCAGATAATATAGGTATTATTCTTGTAGTAGCACTGTTCGACGAGACTTGGGTTTCGTCTTTACCTGGCTTAGGAATCTTGAAATCATGATAATTTGAGATATTACCAGTTTTGGAGAAAGTATCTACGAGTACATCTCATAATCGCGTTAAAAATATATGTTATATATTTTATGTATCTATCTGGTAATTCATTGATCATTTCGTGGACTCGTAAACTGTGGTGATTCTCGTAAACTGTGGTCGCAGTCATTATTTTGTTCGTTTGAGGCTTTTTTTAAATTTCTTGTTGCCTTCCAGAGTGAGTAATCTGTTTTTTCTGTTGCTGTGAGCTCACTTAGGTAATTCTATATTCCTGTGTTTTGTTCTTCCCGTGTTGCTTCTCTCAGAGCTTTAATAGCTCTATTTAATTTTCATTTATGCAGAGGAAATGGGTGAAGGTGCCATAGCTGCTGAATTCCCGCTTCTCTGTCAATAACTTTTGAATGTTACTTGAAAGCTTAGTATTTTTTTTTGGATTTTTGTTAAGCAGAGTAGCTTTTTTGCTGCCATATCCATTATTTGTCCTAAGTTTTCTATCGCGAGTGACAATTTACATCTACTATGTTTCTATAGGGAACCCGTTCCGTTAGTTTTTTGTAAAACGGTAAGGTGGTTCAGTTTTTAATGCTTGGGTACTTAGTGTTACTATTATTGGTGAGCGATCTGATGATAAACCATAACAGTCATCGACTTGAGCATTGGTGCGTGCTATTCCTCGTTTTACACAAAAATCTATTAAATCAGGAATTTTCTTTCTATCTGTGGGCCAATATGTGGGATGTCCAGATGATAAATAATTTAGGTTTATCTCATTTATTGGTTCGTAAAGTTGCTTGCCCTTGGGTGATGTCAACCTCGAATCCCAATGTACATGTTTAGCGTTCTAATCACCCCCTAACATCGAAAGATGGTAGTGGTGATATAGATCTTCACGATTTGGGTCCAATGACTTTTGAGTGTGGGTCACGTCCTTCTTTGAATTTCAAATGTGAAATTCCACAAAAGACAAGGAAGTCTGATGACAATCTTCTTACTTATTGTTGCCATAAAAGCAAAGTTAATTTCGAACGCACTGAATTTCCCAATGCAATAAAGAAAAACTTCGTCGATGTTAGCGATGATGTCCCCTAGTCATTGCAGAAGTTAAAAAAAACTTCATGTACTATATCCGCAATTACAATTGCGCTTTACCAATTGCATGCTCAGCCTGGCTCTACAGCTCCATACTTCACAATCCAAGGTGCAATACACCTTGTGACTTCTACGGCTGCCCATTGGCAGATGCAGAGATGAGAAATATCCTCGCCGAGTCATATAAAATGATGAGGGAATTAGAAAAGGAGCTTGAACGACTTGGATCAAGCTTCCCTGAATTGGTACTTTCCTTTTCAACCGATAGCTGCAATGATCAGAGGCGATATTATCTCCCTACAGCTAATGAGATAGCTGATGTATTTGAAGCAAATGCGGATGGTGACCCACCGTGTGAGTGAGACTAAACAGAAATTAATTTCTTGATGAAAAGTGTAATCCCATGCTTCCCCCACTTCTATTTCCCAGGAGAGTTAGAGGTTGGCATCTTGAGTTAAAAGATGTCACTACTGACAAAATAATTACCTAGATGTAATATTAAAGTAATAATATTGGCTGTAAGAAATTAATTTAACCATTTCTCTTCTGCAGGGAAATTAACTCAACAATTTATTGTTGATGCCTACTGCAAAACCGAAGCCAATAGGTTGCATTGTATAAAAACACATCAACTTGAATTAAAAGTGGATAATTACGCCGGTCAACAAACGCGGACTACAATTTGGACGGACGCTTATTTTGCCGTCTTATTTTAGTGGAGGATCAAGGAGGCAACTCTAAAATTTCCAGGATTCAATGGGAATTGTAAGAAAGTTTGGGAAACCACCTCTTCATTACTGTGACTTGCAATCCTAGATGAAATAAAATTAAAGAGAGCTTGAGGGGTTGTAGTCCTGAGAATAGACCAGATCTGATCTCTAAAGTCATTCAAAAATTAAAGAACTTATTAATGACATTACTGTAAAGAATGCCTTAAGTAGAGTTATTACAAGCGTGTATGTAATCGAAATTCAAAAGGGTGGTCTTCCGCATTTACATATGTTGCTAACGCATCATAATGAAGGCAAACTTCGTACAACCGAGTCTATTGACAAATTGGTTTGGGCCGAAATCCCAGACAAGGCAAAAGACCCAGTTGTTTTTGAACATGTCACAAAGCACATGACCCATGGATGTTCAAACGATAGATGTTTGAAAGATGGGAAATGTGCCAAAGAATTTCCCAAAGATTTTAAAGAGGTAACTCAACAAAATAAAAACGGCTATCCCACGTATCAAGTTTCGACCAAGGGGGTTTATTTATCATTGGTAAAGAAAACCAATGAATTGGCTTTTGAAAAAGCGTAAAATATCTTTATAAAGGACATGTTGTTGGAAGCGTTAAAGTCACGGAAAATGTGATGGCACCTCAATTATTTCAATATGATGAGTTTAAAGATTTTTCGGACTCGGGTTATGTTAGCACTCCAGAAGCAATGTGGCGACTTAATTGCTACTTGATGCACGAACGTCGCATTTAAAGAACTGTCAACCTTTGACTTTCCAACCTGGAGAGGAATTGGCAGCTCTGCAAAGGGCTACAGAAAAGGAAACCACGCTAACAGCTTGGTTTAAACTGAATCAGAGGGATTCTAACGCGCGGCAGTACTTAAATTCGGAAATACCGCAACATTACGCCTTCCACGCAGAACGTGGAGGTATAAACCGTTGGGAACTCCGACAAATGGGTGCCAACAAAGCCATAACAAGATTGTATGGCGTTCACTTAAATGACACTGAACGATAATGCCTTAGAATGCTTCTTCTCATGTTAGAGTAGCACAGGATGTAAAAAGATCCCGAAGGCGTAATTTATGCTACATTCCAAGAGAATTGTAGACGCAGACATCTACTTACAAATGACAAAAGAGGATACTACTACAGAAGCGTCTTTTACGACGTTTTCTAAACAAATGAGACTTCTCTTTGCATGGATTAGAATTTTAGGCAATCCACAAGATGCCGAAAAGCCATTTGCTACCCATAAAGTTGGACTAACGGAAGATTTCGTTCATGCAAGCTTGTCCGACCCAGAAAGTCGGGCATTACAAGATATAATGCTCATACTCCGTTTACATGAAACTGATTGGAATGGAAAAACTTTCCTGTACAATGCACTTCTCTGTACATTGAGAGGTCGCAGTGACATTGTGTTACCGGTTGCTTCCACTGGAACTGCAGCCACTCTTCTTGAGGCAGGTAGAAATTACCACTCCCAAGTTAGGATATCAGTCCCAACAAAAACGGACTCGGTATCTAACATGAAGTAGACGTCATACGACGCTGTAAAAGTCAGGAATGCCAAACTTATCGTTTAGGATGAAGCTGGAATGATTCCAGAAAAAGCTCTGACATGTATTGACAGACTTTTAAAAGAAACCAAAAGGGCTGTTGATGTGTCAAATGGTTATAGGCCATTTGGCAATTAGTCGAGCACAAATCGTGGAAGGTACTCTTAAGATGTCTCCAATGTGGCGTCATATTGCTCAAATCAAATTAACTGAAAACATGAGAGCTGTAAATGACTCTTAATATGCTGTGTTGCTAATGTCCCACGGCAATGGCACACTCATCAATGATCAAAGTCTTGGTGAGGATATCATTGAAATACCACAACAGTGTGTTTGCAATGATTCATTAGTGGATGCAATATTCCCTGATTCCCTTTCTCCGGCGGAGGCAGAAACATATGCCTTGACAGAAATCATGTGTCCTTTAAATGAGGACACTTTACACCTGAAGATAGACCTCAGGATGAAAGGTTTACGAAAGTGAAGATAGTATCGTCACCGACGATGACGAGAAAAGAATGCACTTTCCAGTACAGTTTTTGAGCACTCTAAATGTAGCAGGCATACCTGTGCATAAATTAACTCTTTAAGTAGAAGCAATAATAATGTTCCTCCGAAATTTGAATTGAAGTTGTTAAACAACGTGAAAGTAATTTCTGTTGGCAAGTCAAAGGGAGAAATTGTGTTCATTCCAAGAATGGCACTAACACCTTCTGAAACTCTTTTCCCCTTTGAGTTACAAAGAAAGCAATTTCCTGTAAGAGTGGCCTCTGCCATGAATAATAAAGCTCAAGAAAAGGCCCTTGAGAAAGTAGGACTGTGTTTGTCACAACCAGTATTTGCTCATGGGCAATTATAAACTGCCTGTTCAAGAGCTAAAATCTTTGAAAGTATCAAAGTTACAGCCAAAGAGACTGAAGGGCAGGGAAAATTAGTTCCCAATTGTGACAAAGTGTTCACGCGAAATGTCGTTTATACAGAAGTTCTTTAAATTTTAAAGAACATTGGGCGTGGTCCAGAACCTCAGGGTCTGGTGAGTGGTGAATGCCCTTCAACACAAAAATGTGTCGAATTTTCGATTTAAAGAAATTCTTTGAGCATATCTTCCTGGATTAACGAATTCAGAGTAAAAGTCGGTCTATTTACTAACGAATAACTTATGTGCCTTACTCTCAAAATGCAACTTATTTGGTCCCTAGGATGATTAGACAATTAACACCTAAACAGCAAATTTATCAGACCAGCTAACGTAAAATAAAGGGTTGTCTGCGTTGTCTACATTTCGACGTCAGGAACATAAAAACATTACTATGTAATGTACGTAATAGACTACATGTCGACAACCGCGTGACATTGCGTAATTTAATTCGCCCATCCCTAATGGCTGCACTTTAGCGAAAAAAACTTAATAAACATGTTTGGTTCGGGCCAAATTAAATGACTTGTTAAATTGTGTTTCAAAATATATTAGGACCAACTCAGATTAGTTATAGAAGCAAATAACTACAATAAACTTTATAATTGGCCCCCTATTCAAACAATTCGTATGAATTTTCTAAGTACAGTGGATTGTTGTGTTAAATGATCAATAATAAATTGTAGTTTACATTAAAAGTAAAAATTGTATGGCGGAGGTGAAAACGTATATACTTAATATGAAATAAAGTATAGACTGTTATTATGTCTTCACGTTTTGACATCCAGCCATGCAATTTTGACAGTTCCATAGAAAACATTTGTTCTGCATATAAATTTATGTATACAGAGATGTGTTGAATAATTATTATGGTATACAATCGAAATGAAAAAGCGAGACTATCAATTTGTTTATTTCATTATAATTTAACAGTGTACGCGACTAGAAGTATGTAACATGAGCAATTAGAATAATAGCATCGTTCGTGACATAATAATTAATTGATAAATTATTACTCGACAATTGGTCAACACATCGAGACTGGTTAGCATAAAATCGAACCTAAAGACTCCATGATCATAAACAACATAATAACAGCAGACTTGAAATTATATTATGCTTGCAGTCAAAACACACATAAATTAGTATCAAAAGGTTAAATCCTCAAACTATACGGAATAATAAAACATAAAATATGTATTTATGGTTATTTATAGATATAACATTTTTTTAGTTATTAAAAATAATTTTAACTGATTTCAAATTGTCAATTAGTTCATAAATAAATTAAATGCACAACTAAAAAATAATAAAAATAATTTTTTTTTACAAAATATTCACAAAAAATTAAATTAAATTTATTACAGATCAGATCATGAGGTTATTCATACAGTAATAAATAAATAATAAATAATTTAAATAATAAAATTGAAATGAGTATTAAATTTTGTACTTATTATGTGACTGTTAATTTGAAATAATTTTATTTATTTATTAACGCATATAAATACATTATAAAAGTATTGATAAATTTTTATTTAATTTGTTACTTCAAAATTATTTTAGTAGAGGTATTTTGGGTCGTGTGTTTTTACCGTTACCGAAAATATTAATCAGTCTACATAGGTACTCGTATTTGTAATTATAGGAGTGCCTGTAGCAGTCAGGTTCAGCGGGTTCTTTAAATAAACAAATCTTTTAATTTTTATCATAGCTTTCGTAAGCGACGAGAAATTTTCGGTTGTTCAATTCTGTTTTTGTGGCACAAAGTTTCCCGAAAAGTGATAAGGGAACTGTGGAGTCCTTATTCTACACAGAGTTCTTAGGCACTTCATAAAATGTGTATGCTATCTATATTATGAATGAAAAAATGTAGAGGTTTAAACTCATCGCCAATTCGATAAACCAACTTTTAGTGTTCTATGGCTGCTTTTCATATCTACTACTATTACTCCACAGCAATATTGAGAAATTTAAATCATCCACAACACATGGTACCTGGAAGTGCCAAAATAATAGTACCGCATGTCGTTGCGGATAGAGGAAACGACATATCTACCAAAATTATTTAATTGTCAATGTAGAGTAAAATTAGTGATTCATTTGAGGAAGTTCTATTGAGGAATTTGTCAATCTTAATCAGTATTTTAAATTTCAGGAAAGTGCATACCACAACTGGATGTAGCATACTGGCATGCCAGAGGGAAAGATGAAGAATTTGCATATAACTCAAAAATTATTGAATAAACGCCGACTCATAATAAAATAAAGCGAAGGGGGGAGCGGGCACGATAGAGGGAACACAGGCACCACATCGAAAACCATTTTTTCGGTTCATGATTACTTTACTTAGTTTTACCAAATTTATCAAAATCAACTAGTCTTCGCAGTAGTCCTGAACGATCATCATTGATTTTGAAAAAAAAAATTGATTTTGAAAAAAAACTATTCTCATTTGATTTAAATTTCTTAGGAAATATAACTTCAGACACCGATTCCATCATATAATTAAAATGGGAGCGGCCCATCCCAGTTTTCAAAATCCGGTGTTTTTTAAGAATTGCGTATTTCAGAAGTTGATGATTATGATTAGATGGGATCCGATTATGATGGGATTGAGCATGTTGAATGAAAATGGGATTCTAAAATGATGTTTGGAAGAATTTCATGATCACTATACAAAAAACAGCTACTTTGTAAAAAAAAATCGTCATTTCCGCTTAAATTTTAGAAACTGATTAGGACGGTGTTTTAGCTAATTTTATTTTTAATATTTTAGTTTATAGTCGTATTTTTCTCGTAAACGATATAATTTTCAAAATATTTGCAACAAACGAAAAAGCTCCTATGGGAGCAGCTATTTTCGGTGGAATGGATCGCTCAATACGTGAAAAAACTTAAGTATGAAGTTTCACTCCGATCGATTAATTCTGTGCAGGGTCGATTTTTTGTTGAAAATCAGTTTCAAAAATCGTCAGATCCGGTTAAAATTTTGGCAAAAAATTTAATTTTAATTTTATTTTTAGTTTTTGTAACTCCTTCTTTAAAATAACAAAATTTATATAGTAAGATAAGTGAACCATTCGCAAGTTTCGCAAGTTTCTCTCCCTGCTTAACTATTTTTCAGCGACGATAATACAAGCTATTTGTGAATTAAAATAAATTAAGTTACCAGACTTACGAATATTCTAAAATGTATATTTTTTAAATAATCTTTATTTGCTCATCTTCAGAACAAACAATCTTCGCGGTTGATTTTCCCGTCTTACTTTACGCAATTCCTGCCAAATCAAAGACGTACGGCTATAGGACCGATTTAATTACCATCTGCGCATTGCATAGCTCCATGCCAGCATATAGTACTGGACATGGAAGATGGGTCGGCCCATGATTTTTGCACGCCGATAGGGGGTTGTAGTTGTGTTCCTTTTAATGACAGGTCGTAATCTGTTAATGAAAATTCCCTTTTGCATCCTGCCCCTATCGGGATTCGAACCCGGTACCTCTGTGCTATTTGATCGGTAATAATTACAGTTGATTCGTTGAATAACATCATGCGAAAAATTTTCGTTTCTTTCTGACCAGTATACTCAACATTAAGGATTAAGTCAATAAAAAAAAAGTTCTTTTAAAAAAAGTACAAATTATCAATGTGAATCAACTAAAATAATTTAAACCATTTTTTTAAACTATTAGTTTAAAATAGTTGAAAAAAATGGTCGATATTTTTAGTTTTAGTTTGATGAATCCATCCTTTAAGGTTTTTTTGATAAACTAGAAAAGTTGCTGCACCTTCGAATGTCCAACGGTAAGTTGTTAAAAATTGTTGGTGAAATGATATTAAAGAAGTTGTTCCGTAGATCTAATCTTAACTTTGCAATATGCTCTAAAAAGGTATGATTCCATCTAAGATTATAACCTGCATGAGTAACAGAATTATTCCCACTTTTAACATAAAATATTCTTACAACTTTGAAAACGTATATGTGAAGATGGGGCAGTATGCTGAGATTTCGAAATAATGGCCACGATGGCAAAAACGATGGCTTGAAGTGCAGAAATCTGATTGACTATGTAATTTGGATTGTTCTGGTTGATAGCCGGAAATTGCTTTTACATCTAGGTCAGGTTACCAAGACGTTGGAATGGAAACTTGGTTTCAAACTAATGAAACTTGAATTTTTTAATGTAAAAACTTCGGTTGTCTCATCAAACTGCAGTGACCAAACTACAAAAATTTTGAAATACCTTGCACTTACGTATAAAATATACTCACAATGCCTTAGCGAATTATTATGTTTCGCTACGCAACTGTCAACCCCTTCGAAACCTCGAATTGTATTGTATTTAACGCATATATGCCATTTCTGTATGATTTTTTTTCTGATTAACTGTTTTTGTCGCACTTATTATATAGCACGTATCGTAGTATTACGCGCCTACCCCACCCAATATGACAAGTAATTGCGGACGAAATAATCGTAAAACATACATTTTTTAGAGACCAATTATAGTCTACACTTCAACTCTTGTGTGTGTGTGTGCTTTCCAATTAAAATATCGATCTATTAGAATAACTAGTTTCAGTTTCAATTTCATAATTTCATAACTTCATAATGTCAAAATTTCATAATTTGAATTTGAATTTGAATTGGAATTTTTATTTCAATTTCATTTTCATTTTTAATTTCAATTATTTCAATTTCAATATTTCAATTTCAATTTCAATTTCAATTTTAATTTCAATTTCTATTTCAATATTTCAATATTTCACTATTTCAATATTTCTATATTTCAATATTCAATTTCATTTTCAATTTAAATTACAATTTCAGTTTCAATTTCAATGTTGTTTTCAATTTCAATTCAAATTCAATTTCATTTTCATTTTCAATCTCAATTTCAACGTCAATTTCAATTTCATCAATGTCGAATTCGATTTCCTTTTCTCGATATCTTTTGAAGGGTAATGATGCTAGGGAAAATGATGCTTTGAAATACATAAATCTGATTAACTGTTTTTGTCGCACGTATTATATGGGACGTCACGTAGTATTACGCGCCTACCCCACCCAACATAATAAGTAATTACGGATTAAATAATCGTAAAACATACATTTTTTTAGAGCCAATAATAGTCTAGCCTTCAACACTTGTGTGTGTGCTTTCCAATTAAAATATCGATCTACATATTAGAATAACTAGAGTTCAGTTTCAATTTCATAATTTCACAACTTCATAATTTCAAAATTTTATAATTTCAATTTCAATTTGAATTTAAATTTGAATTTAATTTTAAATTTAAATTTAAATTTTAATTTAAAATTTAATTTCAATTTCAATATTTCAATTTCAATTTCAATTTCAATTTCAATTTCAATTTCAATATCAATATTTGAATATTTCAATATTTCATTGTTTCAATATTTTAGTATTTCAATTTCAATTTCAATTTCACTTTTAACTTCAATTTCAATTTCGATTTCAATGTCGAATTCAATTTCAATTTCAATATTTCAATATTTCAATTTCAATTTCAATTTCATTCTTAATTTCAATTATTTCAATTTCAATTTTAATTTCATTATTTCAATATTTTAATATTTCAATTTCAATTTCAATTACAATTTCATCATTTTTTTCTCTATTCTTATGAAGAGTAGAGTAATTTCTGTAATCTGGCCTCTTTTGGTTTCGGAATGGTCAGTGATTGGTTCTCAGAACTGTACTGGTAGGCCTGGGTAGATTGTTGATCTCGTTCCATTTATTTACTTACTTTATGGAAGTGTACGATGGCGAGAATGAAGGTTTGAAGTACATATATCTGATTAACTGTTTTTGTCGCACGTATTATATGGGACGTAGCGTAGTATTACGCGCCTACCCCACCCAACATAATAAGTAATTGCGGATAAAATAATCGTAAAACATTCATTTTTTTAAATGCCAATAATAGTCTAGACTTCAACTCTTGTGTGTGTGTGTGTGTGTGTGTGTGTGTGTGTGTGTGTGTGTGTGTGTGTGTGTGTGTGTGTGTGTGTGTGTGTGTGTGTGTGTGTGTGTGTGTGTGTGTGTGTGTGTGTGTGTGTGTGTGTGCTTTCCAATTAAAATATCGATCTATTAGAATAACTAAATTTCAGTTTCAATTTCATAATTTCATAACTTTATAATTTCAAAATTTCAAAATTTCACAATTTCATAATTTGAATTGGAATTTGAATTGGAATTGGAATTGGAATTGGAATTGGAATTTGAATTTGAATTTGAATTTGAATTTGAATTTGAATTTGAATTTGAATTTGAATTTAATTTTCAATTTTAATTTCAATTTCAATTGCAATTTCGATTTCAATGTCTAATTCAATTTCAATTTCCATATTTCAATATTTCAATTTCAATTTCAATATTTCAATTTCAATTTAATTTCAATATTTCAATATTTCAATTTCAATTTGAACGTCAATTTCAATTTCCTCAATGTCGAATTCGATTTCTTTTTCTCCATACCTTATGAGGAGTAGAGTAATTTCTGTAACCAGGACTCTTTTGGTTTCGGAATGGTCAGTGATTGGTTCTCAGAACTGTACTGACAGGTCTGGCTAGATTGTTAATCTCGTTCCATTTATTTACTTACTTTATGGAAGTGTACGATGGCGAAAATGATGCTTTGAAGTACATAAATCTGATTAACTGTCTTTGTCGCACGTATTATATAGGACGTATCGTAGTATTACGCGCCTACCCCACCCAATATGACAAGTAATTGCGGACGAAATAATCGTAAAACATACATATTTTTAGAGACCAATAATAGTCTACACTTCAACTCTTGTGTGTGTGCTTTTCAATTAAAATATCGATCTATTGGAATAACTAGATTTCAGTTTCAATTTCATAATTTTATAATTTCATAACTTCATAATTTCAAAATTTCATCATTTGAATTTTAATTTAAATTTAAATTTAAATTTCAATTTCAATTTAAATTTAAATTTCAATTTCAATTTCGATTTCAATGACGAATTCAATTTCAATTTCCATGTTTCAATATTTCAATTTTAATTTCAATTTCATTTTTAATTTCAATTATTTCAATTTCAATATTTCAATTTCAATTTCAATTTCAATTTCAATTTCAATATTTCACTATTTGAATATTTCAATATTTCAATTTCATTTTTAATTTAAATTTCAATTTCAATTGCAATTTCGATTTCAATGACGAATTCAATTTCAATTTCCATGTTTCAATATTTCAATTTTAATTTCAATTTCATTTTTAATTTCAATTATTTCATAATTTCAATATTTCAATTTCAATTTCAATTTCAATTTCAATTTCAATATTTCACTATTTGAATATTTCAATATTTCAATTTCATTTTTAATTTAAATTTCAATTTCCATGTCGAATTCAATTTCAATTTCCATGTTTCAATATTTCAATATTTCACTATTTCAATTTCAATTTCAATTTCAATTTCATTTTTAATTTCAATTTCAATATCAATATTTCAATATTTTAATATTTCACTATTTCAATATTTTAATATTTCAATATCTCAATATCTCAATATCTCAATATTTCAATATTTCAATATTCCAATTTCAATTACAATTCTAGTTGCAATTTCAATGTCGTTTTCAATTTCAATTTCAGTTCAAATTCAATTTCATTTTCATTTTCAATCTCAATTTCAACGTCAATTTCAATTTCATCAATGTCGAATTCGATTTCTTTTTCTCTATACGTTATGAAGAGTAGAGTAATTTCTGTAATTTGGAATCTTTTGGTTTCGGAATGGTCAGTGATTGGTTCTCAGAACTGTACTGGTAGGCCTGGTTAGATTGTTGATGTCGTTCCATTTATTTACTTGCTTTTTGGAACGATGGCGAAAATGTTGGTTAGAAGTACATAAATATGATTAACTGTTTTTGTCGCACGTATTACATAGGACGTAGCGTAGTAGCGGATAAAATAATCGTAAAACATTCATCTTTTAGAGACCAATAATAGTCTAGACTTCAACTCTTGTATGTGTGTGCTTTCCAATTAAAATATCGATCTATTAGAATAACTATATTTCAGTTTCAATTTCATAATTACATAATTTCATAATTTCACAACTTCATAATTTCAAAATTTTATAATTTCAATTTGAATTTGCATTTGAATTTGAATTTAAATTTTAATTTAAATTTAAATTTAAATTTCAATTTAGATTTCAATGTCGAATTCAATTTCAATTTCCCTATTTCAATAGTTCAATATTTCAATTTTAATTTCAATTTAATTTTTAATTACAATTATTTCAATTTCAAAATTTCAATTTTAATTTAAATATTTCAATATTTCAATTTCAATTTTAATTTCAATTTCAGTTTCAATATTTGAATATTTGAATATTTCATTGTTTCAATATTTCACTATTTCAATTTCAATTTCATTTTTAATTTCAATTTCAATATTTCAATTTTAATTTCAATATTTCAATATTTAAATTTAAATTTCAATTTCAATTTTAATTTCAATTTCAATATCAATATTTTAATGTTTCAATATTTCACTATTTCAATATTTCAATATTTCAATATTTCAATATTTCAATATTTCAATATTTCAATATTTCAATATTTCAATATTTCAATATTTTAATATTTCAATATTTCAGTATTTCAATTTCAATTTCAATTATAATTTCATCAATATCGAATTCGATTTGTTTTCTCTATTTCTTATGAAGAGTAGAGTAATTTCTGTAATCTGGACTCTTTTGGTTTCGGAATGGTTAGTGATTGGTTCTCAGAACTGTACTAGCAGGCCTGGTTAGATTGTTGATCTCGTTCCATTTATTTACTTGCAAGGAAGTGAGGGAGGTAGTATTTGCCTATTTTCTCGTATGCTTTAAGGAGATATGGTAGTGAAGTTCAGGTAGTGGAAGTAATACTTTATTGGCTCTCTTTCTATCTAAAAAAATTTCTTCACGTTTGGTCGTTGTTCACGTCTAGTTGGTTTCTATTTATCAATTATTACGCCATAATATTACGCAGGACATAAATTCCCTCTTTATCGAAAGAGTACGAAGTAGGAAATAGGAGTATTAAACAAACATTAAAGGAATCGTGATATAGGATAGTACCAAACTAGAGACCTAAATGATGAAATAATGCAAAATATGTACCGGAAGAAAGTAACTTTTTCAATGCCGAGCTACCGTACTGTGAGTATTCATCTGCAATTTACTTCAGTCCATTCCAAATAAAAATATTCATTGAAATAATAAAAATGAATCTATTTGCACTTTCCATACAAAATAGACGAGGCACAATGCATAAAATGGTTAATTAGCAAAAAATATCTATCTGATTTTAAAAATAGCACAAAATCCATTTCTATATATTTACAAATTTAATTTATTCCATTTTAATGAATTTTATGTTGTGAATTCGATTTTGACATTAAAATGGCAATTAGATTATTATTTTTTCCTGTTAATTATTTTATTCCGCGTTTGTTATTTTTTGTTTATCAATTTATGCTAAATGTACGTACATACATAATTTGAAATCGTATCAAATAGTTCATTAGCAAAAATATAATTATTGATTTGTCGCATTATAAAAAACAGTGCTACATTTAAACTAAATTACAGGATGATCAAGTGGATGGGGCAATCGAGTGTTTTAACGAAGTCTTAGTAATAGCTAAATAATTTTTTTTTTTAAACTTTTTATAATTTAGTTTAAAAGCTCGGTATATTGTGTAATGCTATGCATACGAGGGATGATAATATATCCGAGTATGGAAACTGTAAAACCGGATCCCGAACGTCATGGCTTACGTTTTTTGCTCATTTCAATTAAATTGAAATTAAAACAAAAATAATTAAAAATTAAAATAAATTTATTGCAAGTTTTTTTTTTGTATTCATTTATTTATATGCTATAATTGTCATTAGATTTAATTGATGTTTGGAAAATATTGCGAGAGTTTTGCTTTTTTATTATTAATTAGTTTTAATATTTTTTATGCGGTTTTTTATCGAATGAAGCTTTTAAATTTTAATTAGAAGCAAATAACGTTTTTATTTATTCACGTGTAATAGAATAATGAAAATTGTCGAGTCGCTCCATTAGGAAATTATTATTTTTATGACTCACGGATCCGACACGAAATGTGTACAGAGTTGTAGACGATAAACTATACACTATACATTTTTTTTAAATAGTAAACAAGCAATATATAAATTTCATATTTAATGAGGTCAATTAAACAATTCCCAATGCATTAATTATCTATTTATTATATGCGTATACGTACAACCATTAACTCTCTACCCTTTTTCGTTTAAGTTAATTTCAACAACTGTAAACAGCTGCTTCACATTATCGATTACATATTTTACAAAGAAATATGCGTATATTATTCAAGATATAAATTATTTGTTGTTGCTGACGTATGTAAAAGTGATGGCGGACATTAATAGGAGAACTGTTATTGAATGTGGGCTATTAAATCGATGGCATACCATACCATATCAGTTGTATCGTATATTTGATTACGAAACAAACGATAAGTTCTCGCTTAAATCGGAATTGTTTTATAAATTCCCTTTGGGTTGGTATGATGCGAATTGCAAGTAAACTTTATAATTAATCAAACTAAAATGTGATTAATCTATTAAACCCCCAAAAATATAATATATTTAATGATTAAACAAAATACACTTGTAAAACTGCGTACATGACATGGGAGGTTAGTTCGGCAGAAATACAGGTAACCCTCCTATAACACGATTGATTCGTTCCGTGTTATACCGAGGGCGTGCTAATCGCAACTTTGAAGTAATACGACCGCGGTGAATGTGTTCCGTGTTATATTAAAACCGTGTTCTAAGTGGACCGTGTTATACTGAGTAGCCATGGTTTGTAATACTTTATCTTTGTAGCAATATAAATCAGCGGAATGTGACCGGTGTGAAGTTTTCAACATTTATCAAAAGTGTAGCTACACAAATTAACAAAAAACAAAAATGTAGATACACAATTTAACAAAAAGTGTAGAATTACATAAAAAAATTATGGCAGGGTTGAATTTGTTCTAATTTTCACTAAATCTAATCTAATCTAATCCGCGGCATATCACTGCGACATTCGGGGAATTTGTTTTTTTGTTTAGTATAAATGGTAATAATAATGCAAAAAAGCGTAAACCGGGCATAGTGGATGTTTAAAGACCATTAGCACTTAATTATATAGACGACACCACAAATCTGAGTATACTGGCATTTCGGGGACACTATTTATATATGGGTCATTCCATTATATTTCAGGGAATTTTTCGCAATTTTCAAAATTTGTCTCTTAGATTTAAATTTTTTGTTTTTTTCGTGTTCCTTATGTAATATTGGCATGCAAAAGTGTTTTTAATTTTTTATTTTGACATTCGAAATTCCCGTTATTCGAAATGTCAGTTTGAACAGCTTTCGCACTTTTAATATTGTGTCTATATATAAAATTTTGTATTTTCCGTTCTGTAAAAAATAATGTTTTCGTTTTTTACTACGTTAGAAAGGTGAATATTTATGGTTAACAAATAAATAAAAAAAATTTCAAAGTACCGTTATTTTTGAAGTTATGGCAAGATATATGTGCGCACGGCTTTTTACCGCTAGAAGACACAGCTACCAAAATCTTAATACTATTTATATAGAGTTTGAAAGGTAGAGGTTCAGCCTTTTAAACTAGCTGCTACATGACTTTAAAGCTGAAAAATTACAAAATTTTTAGTTTTTTCGTTGTGAATGTGAATCAAATTTAGGGAAAAGGGCGACATATATGCTATTTCTAGGAATAACTGTGATCACAATTAAGTAGAGCTTCAAATGAGTCTGAAAGCAAAAATTTATGTTACATAATTTGAGCACCAGAGGATTACAGATTTAAAATTCGCATTTAATTTTCTTTTTTAGTAAAACAAATATGTAACTTAAATGCAATTTTAATGTGTTTTAAGTTTTAAACCTGAAAATCCAATATTTTAAATGAGATTTGGAGAGCATACAACCAGCAAGGGATATCACCCGCAAATCGAGTGTTCCTCCTAACTTTGTTACCAGAGAATTGGTCAGTGGCTAAAATTATGTCGAAAAATCTCATCAAAGACCAAGAACATGGTAGCTTCTCAGGACCTAGAAAAACTAGATCTGGAGTCCCTCCTGAAACAATTACATTAATTGAGGTATTCTACAGAAGTATGGACCTCAGTCGTCAGCTTCCTGGAACCCACGACTTTGTTAGTGTTCCTGATCTTGATGGAGGTCGCATTAAAAAACGGAAAATGCTAGTTTTATGCAACTTATCCGAAGCGTACCAACATTTTTTGGAACAAAATCCAAATCAAAATATTGGATTTCGTAAATTTGCTGAGCTTCGCCTAAAAGAATGCACATTAGCTGGAAAACCAGGAACACATAACGTTTGTGTGTGCAGAATTCATCAGAATAACAATTGATTTTGTCCGGTTATATCAAAAATTTAAAATTGCGATCCTGCCATTATGAAAATGAAAAACAGTTATTAAAGAAAATATCATGTAAAAATTTGACGTGGGATTGTTGTGAAGGTAAGATTATTAGTTATATTATGCAATTCGAAAATATTTAAAATTGGTCTTACTGGACGTTACCTTTATCTTTGTTTACAGGTAAATGTGGAGAATATAACAGTCTGGTGTATAAATTAATAGAACAACTGAAAGATGCTGCAAAATCTGGAATTAAAGATGAAGTGACATACAATAATTGGATTTCCGTTCAAAATATATACAAACTGATAAAGATCACGTCTTCAGTTGACGAAATTGCCGATATTTTAGCAGAATCTTCAAAATTCGGATTAGCAGCACTCCGCAAACATGACTACATAACCAACGAACAGTCAAGATATCTAAAGTCAGTAAAAAGTAATTTACAAGAATGTGAATATGCAGTGATTTTGGATTTTTCGGGAAATTTTAAATTTGTCACTCAGAATGAAGTACAAGCAGCACATTATTTTACACCGCAAGCAACATTATTTCCGATCGTAGCCTACTATAAATCAGCAACAGGTTCAATAAGCATACTCTCCTACGCAGTAATTTCAGAAGAAGATACGCATGATACTGTAACAGTGTACACTTTTCAAGCGAAATTTATAAAATTTGTACAAGCAAATGGGGCTGAATATCCAAATCCGACGAAATTATATTATTTTTCTGATGGAGCTGTATCCCAATTCAAAAATAAGAACATGTTTGTAAACATCAAATATCACAAGGCGGATTTTGGCGTTGACTGCGAATGGAATTTCGCTCCTATCCATGGAAAGGGACCATCAGATGGTATATGAGGCACTATTAAGAGAACTGCTAGATTAGCATCATTTAGAACTGTTGACGACAGTCTTTTCAATAACCTAGAAGAATTTTTAAATGGTGTAAATTTAGAAGTAACATCAAGTCCGTGCACTTGGCTATGTATCTAAATTAGAATACACATCAGCTAAAAAGTTACTAAATAAGAGATTTCGTAATATTAGCACAGTTAAAAATACTAGACAAATTTTTCAGGTAACGCCAAATGCCGGTTTAAACTTTATTAATACTAAAATGTTTTCCAATCCAATAGTTCTAAATAAAAGTTGTTTATGAGGAAAAATTCTTTCTGTAATATTTAAATGTGTTTCTTAATTTGTGCTTGTTGATTCATTTCAAGTATTGCATTATTGCGTTTTAAAATCATTAAATTAGTGCAGGACCGTGAAATTTTTTCTAACTTTAAACAAACTTGTAATGTATAATAAAACTGATCAAAAACATAATTTTTAAATTTTTAAAATCCTCTGATGCTCAAAATTATGTAACATAAAGTTTTGCTTTTAGACTCATTCGATGCTCTACTTAATTATGATCAAAGTTATTCCTAGCAATAACATATATGTCGCCCTTTTCCCTAAATTTGATTCACATTCACAACGAAAAGATGATAATTTTGTAATTTTTCAACTTTAAAGTCATGTAGCAGCCAAACTAGATGCAGTGCAAATATGAATTATAGCTTGTTTAAAAGGCTGAACCGCTACCTTTGAAACCCTGTTTAAATAGTATTAAGATTTTGGTAACTGTGTCTTCTAGCGGTAAAAAACCGTGCGCACATATATCTTGCCATAACTTCGAAAATAACGGTACTTTGAAATTTTTTTTAGGCCCAATATTAAAAGTGCGAAAGATGTCAAAAGTGACATATCGAATAACGGGAATTTCGAAGGTCAAAATAAAAAATAAAAATACACTTGTCTTCTTTTTTATCAGAGCAACAATAAAAAAGAAGAAAAATTTAAATTTAAGAAGGTCATTTTGGGCGGTTCCCTGAAATATAATGGAATGACCCATATATATATATATATATATATATATATATATATATATATATATATATATATATATATATATATATATATATATATATATATATATATATATATATATATATATATATTCTTCTAAACATACATGCCCAGTTCGTGCTATTAGGCGTATATAATAGCTTTTACTATTTAATGTTAACGGATCCAGAATTGATCCTCACATTTTTATTAATTATATCTACAACTTTCTAATGCACTCGTGTTTTTTTGGAGGTTAAAAAGAGAGATAATTGTAATCTCGAAGCACAAGACGTAAATTCATTAGGAACTTTACGGCGCATAAATGCAGAAACTGGTTCAGCTGTAATAGTAACATCCGAGGTATCGAATAGTAATTCTTAAAGTTATATAATTTTTTTAATTCTTGGGATGAGTTGTTTATATTTTTCGTAGAATCAAAGATGTATTTTCCAAAATTGATAACAATTTACTAAACCACATTCAGAGAACACAGCGTAACGTCGGGACGTAAGAGCGCGCCAAGCTCACTACCAAGTATTCACTTATTATCTAAAAAACGTTGTACACCAGATTGATTTCTTTAAAATTTCATTTTTTTAAAATTTGAAGAAATACGAGTACAAAATACCTTACTCCAATATACCTTACTTACTACACAAAATTGTATTACAAAATGTATTTTATATGGGCCCGTGAAGTATTCCATAGATTTTTCCATAGATATACGTATACAAATCCAATTGAACTTTTTCTAATTCCAATTTAAATTTTAAAGCCTTTGTACGTAGTTGTGTGGAGTACACTGTTATGATTTTTAATTTGCGGAATTGTCAATGAAAAGTAAAATATTATGTTTGATTCAAATTGTCTTAATTAAAATGGCAGAAAAATATTGTAAGTTATAACTAAAGTAAAAATTAAAATTTTAATTGATAAATCAAGAAGAAAAATATTATAGTAACATAACCCTAAATTTTCAGCCAAAATGTTGTACTAAAACAGTCGTGGTGCAAACCAAATATACTGAACTCAAATCATTTATGAATTTCCCACTAATTTCTAATAAGAATTTATGGAGTTTCATATGACTTTTCAAAATGTGCAGAGATTTTTCGAGAGATTAAAAAATATACCGAATCATCCTTTTGCAGCAGTAAAACTTGACGATAAAAACTCGTAGCGATAAACCTTAAGCAATGCATTATTAAAACTAAATGTGTTTAGGTAGGTGCTTAATCATCTACTTTACGAATTAGCGAGAATTGAATCACAATTCCAGATATGGCCGTCAATGGCCATCAAAATTTAGGATAAAAACCAAAAATTCATCTGAATCACGATCTCTGAAAATGGCCGATAATGGCCATCCAAATTTGAGTAAAAATGGCATCAGTACCCGAGAATATGAAAATTCGTAGCAATAAACCCGAAGTTGTGCATTATAAGCACTAGGTGGTTTCGGTTAGGCGACTTAATGGCCAACTTCATATACTTGCCAGACCTGTATTATGATCTCCGGGAATGGCCATCCAAGTTTGAGTAAAAATGGCATGGCATGTCATTTTAACCCAAGTTTGGATGGCCATTATCGGTCATTCCCAGAGATCGTGACTCAGATCTGGCTAGTATATGAAGTTGGTCATTGAGTTACCTAACTAAAACTACCTACTGCTAATAATGCACGACTCCGGGTTTATTGCGACGAATTTGCATATTCTCTGGCTAGTATATGAAGTTGGTTATTGAGTCACCTAACGATAATTATTGCTACGAACGGGTTTATTGCTACGAATTTTCATATTTTCGGTGTCCTGATGCCATTTTTACTCAGATTGGGATGGCCATTATCGGCCTTTCCCAGAGATCGTGATCCAGGTCTGGTTAGTAGTGCTAATAATGCACGACTTCGGGTTTATTTTTAAGAGTTTTTGGATGGCCATTATCGGTCTATAGTGTATGAAGTTGGCCATTGAGCCACCTAAATAAACCATTTGGTGCTTACAATGCTTGATTTCGAGTTTTTTGATACAAAGTTCTATATTCTAGGTGTTTTTATGCCATTTTAACTCAAGTTTGAATTTAAACCTTGTTCTTGTTTTATTAAAATATTTATTGTAATCGTGTTAAAGTTCTAATCTGTTCTAATAAAAATCTCGATAATTTCTACACAATACGTGGTTGAGTTTGTTGATAAATTTATATTTTAGAAAATAACGGGTGTCCGCCGGGAAGGTATACCACTTTGTTTTGCCGCCATTTAGGCGAATATTAGTATTGACAGTTCATACTTTACAGCCGTGAAGTAGACACGTGGCAAATTTATTATGGAAAAATATTCGATAAACGATCGTGTCAATAGGATGTTACAGCTCGCCCATGACAACCCCGATTTTCATGAAAAAATCATAATGAGTGACGAGGCACATTTTCATATAAATGGATATGTGAATAAACAGAATAGTCGGTTCTGGGCAATGGAAAACCCTCACATTATTCATCAGTCACCTTTACATCCATTAAAAGTGACAGTCTGGTGTGCAATTTGGTCAGGAGGAATCATTGGACCTTACTTCTTTGAAAATGAAAACGGCGTAACGGTAACTGTGAATGGGGAGCGATATCGTGATATGATTGAAAACTTTTTAACCGCCACAACTGCATACTTTGGGCTTGATTAACATGTGGTATCAACAAGACGGTGCACCATCGTATAGAGCCAGGATTACAATGGACTTACTGCGAGAACTCTTTCCACAACAAGTTATTTCAAAAAATGGTGATGTTGATTGGCCTCCACGGTCGCCTGATTTGACTGCTCCGGAATTCTTTTTGTGGGGATATCTAAAAAGCAAAGCTTATGCAAACAAACCAGAAACGCTTGAGCAACTCAAACAAAATATTCGTGATGAAATTATTGAACTACCGTGTGAAATGTGTGAGAATGTAATGAAAAATGTGCTCAAGAGGGCTCGCATTTGTGAGGCTAACAGAGGCGGACATTTATCTGATATTGTATTCCATACATAATTGCCGACATTAAATAAAACATTTATCAAAAATCATAAACAAACAAAGTAGTATACCTTCCCGGCGGACACCCTGTATTATATATTTTTTATTTAAATTGGTTTGAGTAATTTTCGAAAAAAAACTCATACGATTGTACTAAAATTTCCAATATGATTCATTTTTTTCCTATTTGAATTTGAAGTAACAGTGTGATACTCATACATACATAACATCTATGGAAAGTCTGGAATACTTCACACTCGTATTTTCTATTTAGTTTATACAAAAATTTAATCTTTTTTTCAAATAAAATTTTTCAAAAATCAGTCTGGTATACAACGAACGTCCCATGTGTAACTAACAAACCACTGATAATGACCTTAGTTCGAATTTACGTCACGACGTCACGTCGAATTCACCAAATACAATTCAGTAAATTATAATTAAGTTGGAAAAGTATTTTGTTGATTCTACCAAAGAAATAAGTTTTAAAGTGATAAAAGTTAAAAGTCAAACAATAATAATAACTTTGCTGTTTTAGGCATTGAAGCAATTTATTATCCGGAAAGCTGGCGGTTCTAAAATCTTCTCCGAATACGAGAGTAAAAAAGTTTTGACTGATATTCAACGCAGAAAAGTAAAATCTTTTCCAGCAGCATATACTCAAGATACCTTTGGTTTCAAACCGACTAAAAGTGAACAAGTTTCCGTATCAAAAACTTGTTTAATTTTATTTCCGTGCCTTAAATCTGACGGAGAAAATGAATTAGTATGTAGAAGAAAAATGTAATGTACGGTTCAAAAGTCTATATTTACTTTTCTAAATTTTTTAAAAGGAACTTCTTTACAATGGTGAATGCACTACATTTTTACAAACAAAGTTAAAAAATGACAGAGTAAAATAGAAAAAACTTGAAAAAGGATTTGAAAATAATGAAAGTAGTTTAGAAAAAAATCTACGAACAGTGGATTATCCATGTACCACTAGTAATACCAAGTAATACCAGTTCGTTTTTCCAAAAGAATCCTAAAGCAATACAAATCCAACTTTTCTATGACGATTTCGACTATACTAACCCCTTAGGAAGTTACAAAACTATCCATAAAATTGGAGCCATATATTTTTCTATAAAAATATTCCAACCTTATACGAGTGGGCCATCTAACTTTTTTTTGAACTAGCGGTTATTTTGAGTACGTTAAGGGTTATGTCACTTCTGATTTGACAGAAAGTTAGTTTGATCCTTCCACTGAACGAAAATGGTTGTGTATTCGCTTGAACAACGCTGGGAAATATTGAAACATTACATTACATTAAAGTGAATACTCAACCATTTTCGTTCAGCTGAAGGATAAAACTAACTTTCTGTCTCATCAGAAGTTCAAAATAACCGCTAGTTCAAAAAAAGTTAGATGGCCCACCCTGTATACATTTGTGATAAAATAAGTTCGGGCGTTGGCCATAACATACTCACCCCTTCATTTTTTTCGAAACTGGCGCAAGGAATTATTAGATCCAAAAATTCATTTTCGAAATGTCACCCAAGTGAAATATTAAATTGAAATTAAAATTTTATATAACAATCAAAGCTTTCCAATTATTTTGTGTGTTTCGCATAAATGATTAAATATTTTGCAAGATAAACTTTAACCTAATAAATTGCATAAAACAAAGAAATATTAAACTTTTGAACTTTTGAACGATGGCTGCATGTAAGCACTTTAAATAAATCGATTGCGAATAAAATCATTTCGTATCTTTCATATTTTCTTAATTTCATTTCGTACTCGTAACGAATTAAATAATAAGATTAATTTTGATTTGAAAATTCATTTACCCATGAAACGAAAATAAAATCCCAATTAAATTCAAATTATTTTTTAATATTTTCCATCACAAAGTATCGGAGAAAAATGACCCCGCATACAAAGAGGTTAAAGATATTGTTGGAACGATCATTCTTTGTGGCGTTTCTTTTCTTTTGTTATGGTTTTCAGTTTTATTTTCTCTCGCTCAAGTGTTAACGTTAAGAAAATTAAAAACCATAATAATAAACGATCACGACTTTTCTGGTTAATATTTTTAAATATTTTCGTTTATGTGTTTGGGTCAATATCAAATTACATTGATCTGTGTTGTTGTGTGCTTTTAGGGTATAGAAGAAATAATATAAACGTTGTAAGGTTATAATTATAAATTTTTTTTATGTAAACTCGATTTTTATAATTTTTTTGGTTAAAATTATATAATTTTATGTATTATGGTGTAATGACCTTTCGGCACCGTGGTGTTTAATTACTGTATGGGTATACAAAACCAACAACATATAACACAGATTTGCATCATACAATGTATTTAGGTATACACGTTCAACCGTCAAAATATTTATGAAATTTATAAATGTATATTCCTGATATTTTGTTGGTGTTTACACCCGAGCTTATAAAGTAAAAAATTTTCACTTACATTCCAATCATTGAGATCGAAAAGTATCTTGTTACACGATCGTTTATCTTTATTTCTATTAATATTGTTTTTATTATTATTGTTGTATTTAATTTTATATTTATTATAATTTTTATGACGAATATACCAAAATATGTATAAAAGCGCGGCAAGTTTATCGAAATTTGGAATTTTAATTGATCTTTACGTTCAAAATTTGTGGGTTCGTCGTCATGCTGAAATATGTTGTATTTTAAATAAAACTCATAAATTGTTTTATAAGAATCGTTACTTGATTAGCCTAAAAATATATATAGAAGTAATTTGATAAGCGCAAGCAAAAGCAATAAATTACTATAAATGTATGAAAAGTACATCGGTAATCGTGCTCACCCCACCAAACCAACACAAAGAGTGAATCTTAGTACTAAAACCTTGCAAATTGAGCTTCTTAAACTCTGGACGGAACTGAAAGATGCAAATTATATTTTTCCCTTTTTTCATACAAAGAAGCTATCTGTTTTGTTGGTGTATAAATCTTAATTGTCTTCACAATCCCGAAACATGAACAACTTCTTTACACAATTCGATGGGTTTTTATATTCTTCCTACCTTCTGTCATTCCGTTCATGTAGAATTTTTAATTGTATAATTTGATGGCTTCCCGATTGCACAAATATTTCACTAAGAGCATCTTCACATTAGAACAAAACACAAAATAATTACAAAATTCAAGCGAATTAGATAAGGATAAGTTCGGTCCAGTTATCTCCAGGTTTGGCGGTTCCGTGGTCTCTAGGTTCTTATGATTGCAGAGTTCAAAAAATACAACGGTCCCTACGAGCTACAAAGTAACTCTGGGTTATGAAAGTTTGAAAACCGCTTCAGCCTTGAGTTGGGAAATTCAGCAAATTCGGCAAGGAAATGATTGTAGCTTGGTTATCTCTGCATTATTTTCGTAATATTATTCAAACAGAGCGCTATACGATATGTCTCGCAGAGGTGTACCACAAGGCTTCATGCACGGCCCGTTCTTTTCATATCTACATTAACGATAGGTGCAGGCTAAGCTTTAAGGAGAGATTTCGGTTATATATTCATAATGTACAATAAAAACTCCAATTAAATGGAGTCCTGCTAATTAAGAAACTGAGTTAAGATGGTCATCAAAATAAAAACATAAATACATAAATACAAATCGAACGAACCCAAATATTCGTTCAACCAATATAACTGGAAAACAAACCAGTCCAGACACGCATCAACCAATTAATTAAAACCACATTAGCCATCCAGCGAACCTTGTTCATTTAATCCTTTCAGATCCTTGTTCATTTAATTTAGCTAAGGCAAGCAAATTCAGATATTCTTCAAACTAATTCAAGCCTAATTAAATCAACACACATTATTGTAAAAAGAAGGATAACAATTTACAAACGAGAATTAAATCATTATCAACAAAACATTTAAAACAAACACAAAGCTAACCCACGGACATAAATCAAGCGAATTCGGACGACTATTTATCCAATCTAGTTAACAAGCCAACGTATCCATTTACTCATCAATTAACCAAATCAAATCGTTCAATTATCTCACCAAAATGAGTTTGCTTAACCGAGACGTTAAATCAACAAATCTAGTTTTTAAGTATGATTTAAGCACCTCACAAACCAAAACCAATCTTTAAACAAACTAAACCACAACAGTAAAATTTATTCCATAAAGAACACAACAATTGACATCTCGCACTTATAAATTCTATAATAAATCAATAATTAACTACCAGCGCCAAAACGGAGGATTTATCATCTAAAGCAAAATACGAAAATTATTCCTTTTTCCAAGACGTTTCAAATGCTATGCTACATGACACGTATATATTCTATAATAAACCACAAATTAGCTACCAGTACCAAAACGGTAAATTTATGAACTAAAGTTACAACGAAATTGTTTTCTGATCCAAAACCTTTCAAACGATATACTACACGAGCATACTGGAAAAATGTAAAGCAATACTGTGATATTGGTTGGTTTTTATGGGTGATATCCTTTGGCAGCTAATGACGACCTTGAGGTAAAGATGGCGAAAAAAATCGAAAATGATAAGCCGTTCTTGAGATATAAACGATACAGACGCCCACTCAGCCATCCATCAAGGCATCCAGAAATCCAGGCGAACGGGCAATTTTTCAGGGATCTTCTTCGTCGAGAAAAGGTCGACCAGGGCCATTTTTCATCACTTTTATCAGGGTTTCAATAACTTGGTTGTTAGTTCAGCCTCTGCTTGAACTAAAATATTCTTGCTTTTTATTCCGAGCGGACCTCTGGTGGGAGCTAATACCGGAATAAACTAAGTAAAAGAATGTGAGTAAAGTTTTTGAATACTAACTTTTTTATTAATTGAATATCAACTTATATACAAATCTACCAAAATACCAAAAAATGCTTTTATATATATATATATATATATATATGTAGCACAAAAATGTGCTAATACACCTTTGTCGCTTAATGCCAAAATTTATGTACGCTTTTATTTTATGTGTTTAAACATCCTGGGGCGCCCTAGAAGTTCTTGGGGCTGGAATGGGAGATGCCATTGGTAAAACTCCACGACGGGCCGAGTGCCTCTTTTTCTGTCTGTTCTTGAAATATTTAATGGCAATTGCAATTGCAATGATTATGCCACTCCACAATAATATATGAGTTAATACGTAGTGGTGAACATGATGTGTATTATTCATTTCGTGAATATATTGATTTTCCTTCAGTAGTTTTATGTCGTGCTCTAGTTTGCTGGTATCCACTGTTAGGTTAATATAATCTTCCTCCGCCCGATAACTATAGTTGCTTCTTATCGTTCGCCAATTCAGGGTTGAACTTAGCTTGCTCGAGTTGTTGTGCCTTACGAAAACGGGCGTATTGATTTCTCCTTTTATCTCACTATTAACTTTATCTGCAGCAATTAGATACTGGCTTGAATCTCGTAACATGCATCCATCATCTAATGTTAAGATACCTGACCCACTAAACCGTGTCGTTATGACAGATGATCCACAATTTGCATCCTTGTTTGTTTCTTCAACGACGATAAATAACCATTGATTTGTGTCATGTAACTTTATCCAGTGATTGGTTGCATTTATTGTTTTTATGCTACATAATCCTTGTAGATTAGTGGTATGACGAAGAATCGCCATTTCACAAGCATGTTCCGTAGATGCTGCATTGTAAACTTGTGACACTTTGCACAGGAAATGTTTAAATTTGACCTCTTGACAATCATTCAATTTCTCTTTGGTAAATGATGCGAAGTGTTCTCGACGTTCATCCACAGCAATAAAATGTACACTTGTTTCAATATATGCTTGGTACTCGTTGTAATAGATATTTGGAAATGGAATAACCGAGAAGAGTGTGTAGCTCCATGAGTATATTAATGGAATAGTTGCTCGTATTATTAGGTTATCCTGAGTTATTCGTGTTTTTAATTTCATGGTTTTATAAATGTGCTCTAAATTGTCGGCTGTGTGGTCATTAAGCACAGTTATTGACGGGGGCAGATACTTTCTTATCTTAGATAGTTCTTGTTCTAGTTGCGATGGCGTCAGCAGAGTGGGATGTAAGACGTTTTGCTGAGCATTATGCACTAAGTCCAACAAACTTTCCTGTGTTTCTTTGATGTTATTTAATATTAGCATTATTTCGAAAGTTGTTGTAAATATTGCTCGTACCTTTTCCTCAATGGAAGCATATTCCTTCAGCAGATCTATTTCTATTTGCAGTCTGTTCTGATTTTCCCTGAAATTGTTTAACGACAACAATGTCAGGTTCGTGTTATGTTTGAATAGTCTGATGGTGTTGTCAATGATGCTGGTTTGATTGCTAAGTAGATCTAATAGATGCCGCTCGTTTTCATCAATCGTCTCAAAATGGTTTTCATATTGATTTGCTTCCCGTTGAGTTAGTATTCCGAATATATCTCCAAGCAGGATCCCCGTAGTATCTCCAATTCCCCTCTTTTGGCGACATCTCTCCTTATTACTGGACATTAAGAATTCATTGTTCTTCCGTACAACCTCTAGTTGCCAATCCAATTGGTGTAGTATCAAGGCACAATTAATGCCTGGTGTTCTTTTACAGGCTTCCGCCAGTTCCGTATGAATCACATTTATTTGTTTTATTTCTTCCCAATAGTTAGTCAATTGGTAACGGATTATTAAATTCCATTCCTTTGCAATTACTTCTACGTAGCCGATGTTTTCCAGATAAACCCCAATTGGCTGGTTGAATTGTTGAATGTGTACTTTGCCAGTTGCATTGGTGAGGTGTCCTCGTGAAATTAGCATTACAAACATAATGGCCTTAATTAATGCCACAAACCTCATTGGTTTCGCTCTCATTACTGATTGCGTTCTATCGTTTGTCATGTTGTTCGTAACAGAACTAAATCCACAGTGGCTGGCTTTCATGCTTCTTCATGTTATATTTTCCTCCCTATCAAATCGATTTTCGTTTGTTTGTGCTTGTGGTGCAGAATATATGATGTCGTCAATTGGCAAAGGGCACACATTTCTTATCGAGTGTTTTGTAATACCATTCTTATGTTTTACTGATATCACTCTGACATTACCATCATCACCTGGATGAACCTCCACCACCTTTCCCATTGGCCATGTACTGGGATAACCTTCCTTGTTCTTTATTAGTACAATTTGATCCTTGGCAATATTTGGTTGCACTTGCTTCCATTTGTATCGTTGTTGAAGTGAGTTCAAATAGTCCGTGTGCCAGTGCTTCCAGAAATGCTGCTTCAGTTGTTGTAGAAATTCCCATCTAGATAATCGATTTTGTTTTATTTCGCTATAATTGTCTTTTGGCACCGTTAGCAATGATCTCCCAATTAGAAAGTGTGCCGGTGTCAAGATTAAAGGTGTGGTTTCACTCGAAATTATAGAGAGAGGCCGTGAGTTCAAGCATGCCTCTATTTGACTACATAGCGTTGATAATTCCTCAAATGTTAAATGTGTATCGCCTATAACTCTTTTTAGGTGATATTTTGCCGCTTTCACTCCCGCTTCCCACAAACCACCAAAATGTGGTGTTCCAGGCGGTATAAAATGCCAGTTTGTACCTTGGTACGCCGTTTCTTCTATTAGTTGGGCTTGGAGTAGTTTATTAAATAGCCCATTTATTTTTCGGTTGGCTCCAACGAAGGTTGTACCGTTATCTGAATAGATGTGTGTACACACGCCTCTTCGTGATGCGAATCTACGGTATGCGGTAATAAATGCTTCTGTTGTTTGATCGCTAACTATCTCAATATGGCAGGCTTTTGTCGTAAAACACACAAAGATGGCTATATACCCCTTATAAGTTTGTTTTGACCTGCCTTTCGATGTTTTAATAGAGATAGGGCCCGCATAGTCTACTCCAGCAATCTCAAATGGCATTGACGCCGTTACACGTTCTCGAGGTAGTGGCGCCATTAACTGGTGGTTCGTATTTTTTCTGTATCGACAGCATGTTTCACATTTGTGAATTACATATCTTATTGCTGATCTTGCGCTTGTAATCCAATACCTTTGTCGTAAGAATGTGACAAGTAAAGTTGTTCCTCCATGTAGGGTAATACGGTGAGCATCCTTGATTATCAGGATGGTTAATTGGTTATTCTTCGGCAAGATCATTGGATGTCTCTGATCATATGGGACTAATGACTTTTCGATTCTGCCGCCTACTCGCAGTATATTTTTGTCATCCAAGAAGGGATTCAATGATAATAACTTACTGTCCTTGTGCAACTGTTGTCCTGTTTGCAATCGTTTGATTTCTTCGTTGAATTCCTCAATTTGCGTCATCTTAATAGCGATTTCATTTGCTTTTTTAAATTCAGCAGCATTGATCTCCACTATTCTTGATATTTTTAAGTTTTTGCATTTGTCAATGTGTCAGCGTATAAGCTATAACTCTAATTAATTTTCGATATTCTGATGTTCTTGAAAATAGTTGTAGAAATGGGTGCTCTATTTTCACGTTTAATGATGTTATCTGTTTCAACTCCGTTTTCGTTTCAGACACAATATCTTCAGGCCACCTTCCTTTATTTAAGCGTAAGAATGTTGGTCCATTCCACCAAAGCTCGCAACCTTTAAGTTTCCCTGGTGTAATTCCTCTTGAAGCTACGTCGGCCGGGTTTTCTTCAGATGGTCCTTCGAGTCTAAAAAATTAAAAGTGTTAGAACAAACCATAAAAAGTGAACGAAAGAGCTTAAAGAACAGCCGCGCGCGTATGTACACGTAATAGAAATCATAAAAACAAATTTCACGTGCGTTTAAAAAGTTCTGAGCGAAGTGTTCTCGACGTTCATCCACAGCAATAAAATGTACACTTGTTTCAATATATGCTTGGTACTTGTTGTAATAAATATTTGGAATCCGGCTCGAAGGACCATTTGTTAGTTCAGCCTCTGCTTGAACTAAAATATTCTTGCTTTTTATTCCGAGCGGACCTCTGGTGGGAGCTAATACCGGAATAAACTAAGTAAAAGAATGTGAGTAAAGTTTTTGAATACTAACTTTTTTATTAATTGAATATCAACTTATATACAAATTTTTATACCAAAAAATGCTTTTATATATATATATATATATATATAAATATATATATATATATATATATATATATATATATATATATATATATATATATATATATATATATATATATATATGTAGCACAAAAATGTGCTAATACACCTTTGTCGCTTAATGCCAAAATTTATGTACGCTTTTATTTTATGTGTTTAAACATGGTTGTAAGACCAAAGTTAAATGGAAAATTATTTCAAAATATATTTCTTCTACTTTGATGAGGAACTGTGGCCCTATTCTGGCTTTCCCTGGAAATAGGAATTGAATTGCATTTTTCGGGCCTACTGGTAGAATCATTTTAGTGTAAATTTCTGTGAAACAAAATTGGTTGGGAAATTATTTTTCCTAATAAAATTTTTATGGTATAAAAGTCATCAATTCTACTACGTTTCCTAAAATATTTTCCCCGATTCCTTATTCCCAGGGAAAATCAGAATAGAGCCGCTGGTGACCAAATCCTTTTTTTCAATGAATGGACCAAATGGCCCAGTGGTTAAAGCTTTGGCGTTTGGATCGCGAGGTACCTGGTTCGAATCTCGATAGGGGCAGGATGCAAAAGGGAATTTTCATCATCAGATTACGATCTGGGATGAAATGGAACACAACTATGACCCCCTGTCGGAGTGCAGAACTCATGGGCCGATCCATCTTCCATGCCAGTATAGGCTGGCATGTAGCTATGCAATGTGCAGATGGTGACAAAATCGGACCTATATCCGTACGTACTCGATTTCGCAGGCAACTGCGTAAGGTAAGGACGTAAATAAGCGAACTGCGAAAGAGTTGGGAGTGCTTCGGCCCCAGAAAAGATTGCAAAGAATAAAAAAAAACATGATTTCTAAAATTTCTAAGTAAACTTGATTTTTAAAAATGAATATTATTTTATGTAATTGAGTATTTCATAAGCAAGCTTTGATAAAGCAGACTCTTTTCGTAATTATCATGCAAAAAATAAGGTGTACCGCAGCTTTCGTCTTTATTGGAATACTCATGTGAATGAGTCGCTCGCTTGGCTCTGCCTACATCTTTCATATCCCTATTGCAAACATCTGCTTTCATGACTTGTTATATACAATATACTAAAGAGTGATCCAATAGGAGGTACTTATTCCAATTGGGATTCTCATTGGGATTCATGCGTCACAACTGGCATGTTCATATGACATTTGTGTTCAGGATTCATTGACATTTCACCATGAATAGACTTATGCGAGAACAACGTTTACAAATTGTGGAAATTTATTTCAAAAATCAGTGCTGAGTGAAAAATTGTTTTATGGTGTTCATAATCGTCCATCCGAAATTTCACGATACACTATTCGAACGAACTATTCGCGAACCAATCAATAAATTTTGAACCATTTTTTCATTATTGGGAATTCATCAACCGACTAGAGTGCGTATAAGTCGATCTTTTGTGAATATTGCTACTGTAGCTGAAAGGGTTCGTGAAGACCGCAATCAATCAATTCGTAGCCGTTCTCAAGCTCTAGGTCTCTCGTATGGCACATTGCGGCGTATTATGAAGAGAAATTTTGGTTTGAAGGCACACAAAATAAAGCTTGTTCGAGAATTGAATTCGATTCAACCGGCTTCAGATCGATTTATTGAATGAACATTTTATTGAGAACATCACATCAAGAAACGGGCTCCTGAATTGGCCTCCAAGATCTTGTGATCTAACACCGTTATATTACTTTTTATGGGAGTATCTGAAATCACTTGTTTATATCGATAAACCACAATCGATTCCTGCATTAAAAGCGAACAGTAATTTACGAAATATCGACCGAAATGCTCGAAAGAGTGCTCGAAAATTGGACCCATAGAATGGATCATCTAAGAGTCAGTCGAGAACAACATTTAAAAGAAACTATTTTCAAACATTAAATGTCATAAACCGAACTCACGTCACAAATACAATTTTAGATTATTAAATTGATTTTAGTGCGTTTTATTTCAAAAAAAACTTCCGGAAGCTCTTATTGGATCCCCACATAGATGGTTCTAGCGTAATGTAAGAAACTGTGTTTTGTTCATAGCGTGGACAGTTGTTAACGATAACCAGTTGTAATACCAGCACATATCGCCACGCAAAAATATTTTTCTAAGGAAGGAAGTATCGAGCGTCGTACCAAACAAACAGCATTTGCGGGAGGCTTAGCTTTTCTGCTTCAACTTGCAAAAACTTGCAGCTGAAGCACGTCTTTTGCTTGGGGAGACCTACGGCGAACTTGCACCATCGAAAACTATAAATGAAGATTGATTCACACGCTTCAGAAGTAGCGATTTCAACATTTAAGAGAAGAAGTGCTCAGGAAGACCAAACATTTGAAGACCCCGAGTTGCAAGCGTTATTGGATGAATATGATACGCAAACTCAAAATCAACTTGCGAAGGCATTAAACACAACTCGCCAAGGTATTTCCAAACGTTTACATGCTGTGCATAAAATTTAAAAGGAGGGAAAATGGGTGCCGCACAGATGGAAAATCGAAGAGCCAATAGCGAAATTTTGCTTTCACGGCAAATCGTGGCTTTCATCTGGCGAAGCATCAACATCGCCGGCACGGCCAAACCACTTCGGAAAGAAGACAATGCTCTGCGTTTAATGGGAGCAGAAGAGAATCGTGTATTTTGAGGTGCTGAAAGAGGGCAAAACTGTCAATGGGCAACGCTACCGACAACAACTCATCAATCTGAACCATGCATTACTCGAAAAACGGGTCCCATTCTGGATAGAGTATTCTATTCAAAGTATTGCTGATTATTAGTTATACATTTTTCCCATCTTTCTGGCAATGCACGGATACCACGCCAAAAAAACTATTCTTTTTTTAAGGTAAACCAATTATCGCGCGCCAATTTCGTACATTTTCGTACAAAGTGAAGTGCTCCTCAGCAAGCCTGTGCCCTATCGATGCAAATAAGTGATAATCGGACGGAGCCAAGTCTGGCGAGTAAACCGCGCGTGGGAGTGTTTCCCAATTAAGCACTTCCAACGTTTCCATGACCGGGACACACAAAGCAAAGTGTGATGGTGCATTATCATGAAGTAAAATCACCTTGTGTTGCCTTCTATCATATTCTGGTCGTTTTTCACGCAAAGCTCGATTCAAATTGATCATTTGTTGTTGGTAACGTTCAGTATTTACGGTTTCACCAGGTTTTAGCAGCTCAAAATAAATCACACTCTTCTGATCCCACCAAATACAGAGCATTGTCTTCCGTCCGAAGCGATTTGGCCTTGGAGTCTGTGTCGATAGTTGTCCTGGATCAACACAAGACATTTTGCGCTTTGGATTCCCAATTAGATTTGGCTGCAGTTTTCTTGTCCGCAAATCGTAATATGTAGGTACAAAACTCGACATGCGCTTGACATGAAACTTGTACACAAATGACTTGGATGTTTTTGACAGATGTCAAAAGAAAACAATAGCGTCGATGACGTGGATTGTCGAGCGGTACAGGGACAGGAGACGCCATTTATTGATAAATTCCGGTTTCATATTTACACACCGTGGCACTATTCTGGTAATTCCCCGGGAATAGGGAACTGGGGAAAGAATTTATATGTAATTTCTGTTCAAATATTATTTTTCCGGCCTACTGAGGAGAAAAGTTTGATGTAAATATTTAGAAATTGGGAATAATTTTTCCATATCTAAATTGGCAGGGAAAATTAATCCTCATTTAATTTTGTTTTCAGAAAAATTAACACTAATTTTTTACCTCAGCATGCCAGAAAAAAATTGTTTGAATAAAAATTTCATATAAAATCTTTCCCCAGTTCCCTATTCTCGGGGAATTACCATAATAGTAACACTGGTATATACAGCGCTGAACATTTCAGATTGTCCGCGTACTATTGCAACGTTTCTAGCATATACTAATGTGCTATTTATAACTGCTGCGCCAGACTAAAACTGGTATAATCACAACGATACTGTTATAAAGCTACTTCTAATGCTACTACTTAAACCTAGATGTCATTAATTTTTATAAATTGCAAAACTCTTAGTCATTGACTAATTAACGTTGAATTAACCAATCTAAGTGATCAATGTGTGTACTACAATGGAATGTGGACAGAAGAGAGATATATGCAAACATCGGAAAGGGGTCCTGCACAATCATCTTTCTTTAAAAAAAAAAAAGAGAATACTACTAGTTGGAAAATATGTGGAACATGTCCCTCATGTTAGTTGGAGGAACTTTGGAAGGGGTGCAATACTAAGTGGAACGGGCTGGACCCTATGTCGCTTAAATTCGAGACTGAGAAACGACCAATGATGAAATGATAGTTAAAGTGAGCGTTGACATTGGGAGGTTGGGTAGAGAAGATGTCAGTATGTATTGAGAGATGTGGGAGCAGTTGGTGCCGAGCATAAAGAAAAAAGGGACGTGCCGGCACTGTTGGACTGAATTGTCATCGAGCATGAGCCTAAAATGGAATGAACCATCGATTATGACTACGAGGTATTATGGCGTCGAGAGGCGATGGGGAGGTTGAATTTGTCAGAGCTGTACGGACTGAATTGCAGAGACAGTAGTTTAGATTCTGTTCGGGATGAACAAACTTATAGGTGGGGAGTAATGTTACGATCTCACCTATTGGTTTGATGGCCAATCAATTCAGCGTGGACGAGACATTTATTCAGAAAACGATATTGTTACGGTGACATCTAGTTTAGAGTAGAATAAGTTATTTTAATAAGTTGCTCAATATTAATTTGGTATGGATCAACATTTAGGCGCTATTTGTATACTAACGTATTTGCTAGAATGTTCTCGTATAAATTTTGGACAACATTTGGGATTATTCTAGAAACAAATATTTTGGTATATAAAGGCGCGCGTTGACGTGGAATGCTGAGTTTTATTTTAAACGTGATACAGTGAAGATTAAATAGAAAGATTATTAAAGTGATTATAAAGTGTGTTATAGTTGTAATAATTAATTGTTAATTTTGTGTTGTATAATAAATTGTGTTGCGTAAATAAACTGTGTGAGTTCAAATTTGAAGCAGTTGTATTTATTCACAATCCAGTGATTCGAACCTTGAGTGACAAGGAGAAAACGTAACAATTGGTGACAGTGGTGAGATTGTGAATAATAAGAAAAATGATTCTCTACGATTTAAAGCTTCTGCAATTAAAGAAGCAACTGAAACAGCGAGGTTTGGCCAGTGAAGGCTCAAAAGCTAATTTAGTGGAGCGACTACGTGAGGCTATGCAGAAGGAAGGTTTAGATCCGGACGTGTATCATTTCGAGGAGGATAAAATGGACGAGACTACTGTAGACAACAAAGCAGAGGACGCGCAAATGGTGGCCGAAACAACAAAAGATCAATCTGGAAGTTTCAATTTATCGCAGTTGATGGCTGCTATGAATCAAATGATGGGACAACAGTCGGATATTAAACACCAAATAGAGGATGGCCAAAAGAAAATGGACGAGAAGTTTCTGGAATTATCTGCTACACTACACGGCGAAGTGGAGAAACGGCAAACAGAGTTACACACAGAAATTCGAAATATTAAAGGGGAGGTTCAACAGAAAATTGAAACGATTAAACAAGATCTACGAACCGAAGTGCAACGTCTTGAGAAGGGGCTTGAAGATGTCAAGTCAAATGGAACAACACATCAAGTAATCCAGACAGTAACCGCTGTTAAGTTAAAACCACCAACATTTGATGGAACAACATCCTTCAGCATTTTTAAGTTCCAATTCGAAACGGTGATTAAGCAAAATCAATGGAATGAAGAGCATCGTGTTGGCGCATTAATTGTGGCTCTTAAAGGTGAAGCGGCGGAAACAATACAAACAATTCCGGAGCAAGAACGCAATAGTTACGTCGGAATTATGGAGGCGCTGGATCGAAAGTACGGAAGTGACCACAAAAGAGAAATCTATCGCATGGAATTGAAGGGTCGATATCAAAGAGGAGGAGAATCGCTACAGGATTATTCATCGGCAATTGAGCGGCTTGCGCATCTGGCACATTCAAGTATGTCGGCCGATTACATGGAGCGAATCAAAATAGATGCATTCATCGACGGCATTCGAGATCCTGAGACACGCAGAGCGGTGATGTTGTCACCTAAGGCAACTTTCGCGGAAACCATCGTTTGTGCGTTAACAAACGAAACTGCTCAGGCCATCGTCAAACCAGCAATAAAAATTCGCCGAGTGGAGATCGATTCCAGAATAGACACCGAGCGGGCTCCGCCAAGGTTCAGAAAGGGAAGTGGCAAAATTAAATGCTGGGCATGTGATAGGATGGGTCACATTTCACGGGACTGCTGGGAGATTAAGAAGAAACGAGGAAAATCGCCATCTCCCATGAAGCGTAGACCAAATGAAGAGCAAAACAAGGCATTCGAATGGAAGGAAGACCAAGAAGAGGCATTCGTGGAACTAAGACGACGATTATGCGAAGCGCCAATCCTCGCATACCCTATACCCAACGTTAAATTCATTTTGGACACCGATGCAAGTAATGATGGGATAGGAGGAGTATTATCACAGGCAACAAATGGTGAGGAGCGAGTTATTGCATATTACTCCAAGATGTTATCAAAACCGGAACGAAATTATTGTGTGACACGGAAAGAGTTGTTGGCTATAGTGGAATGTGTGAAACACTTCCATAAGTACCTCTATGGCCAAAAATTTCTTCTACGGACGGATCATGGAGCTTTGCGCTGGTTGTTACAATTCAAAAACCCAGAAGGACAAGTAGCACGTTGGATCGAACGTTTGCAAAGCTACGATTTTGAAATTGAACATCGGAAGGGAAGTGCACATGGAAATGCCGACGCATTATCAAGAAGGCCATGCCCCGTGGAATGCAAGAATTGTGGACGTGTGGAGGGTAAGGAAAACATCATCGATATTCGGCTTATGCAAGTGCTACCTGATGAGGAGTGGACTGATGAAATGATCAGGAAGGAGCAATTACGGGATGCTGATCTGGCATTCATCATGGAACATAAGGAAAAGGAACACCGGCCCACATGGAGCGAGATAGCCGACAAAACCCCCATCGTAAAATCTTATTGGGCTCAATGGGACAGCCTCCACATGGAAAATGGATGTTTAAAGAGAAATTGGGAAAGCGCGGATGGTAAAGTAAAACAATTGTTGGTGGTGGTTCCAAAAGGTCGGATTGCGGAAATCCTCAAAGAGTATCATGGAGGAGCAAGCGGAGGTCACCTAGGGATTAATAAAACACTAGCCAAAATTCGCCAACGGTTCTACTGGTCTGGATGTAGACAGTCAGTAGTGGAATGGTGTCAAAGATGTGATCAATGTGCGGCAGTAAAGGGACCAGCACGAAAAAGCCGTGGAACCATGAAACAATATAATGTCGGGGCACCATTCGAGAGAATTGCAATGGATGTGGCGGGGCCATTTCCGACCACCGAGAGCGGAAATAAATATGTGCTAGTAATCATGGATTATTTCAGCAAATGGCCAGAAGTGTATCCCATACCCAATCAAGAGACAACAACAATAGCTGATGCCGTGGTGAACAACTGGATTAGCAGATTTGGTGTACCGATGGAAATTCACACGGATCAAGGAAGGAATTTCGAATCGGTGGTATTTCAGGAGATATGTCAGATGCTTGGCATCAATAAAACGCGAACGACGCCTCTACACCCGCAGTCGGACGGTATGGTGGAAAGATTCAATGGCACATTGGAGGAATATCTAGCAAAGATTGTGGAAAAGAACCAACGCAACTGGGATCGACATATACCGATGTTCCTGATGGCTTACCGATCAGCGGTACATGACACAACAGGAGTGACACCAGCTAAAACAATATTTGGGAACAATCTGCGACTACCGGGAGATTTAAAGTTTGGAGCAGTTCCATCAGCGGCTCTATGCGGACAGGATTACGTCGACCGGATGAAAGAAGAACTTAATGAGATACATCAATTTGTACGGGAGAAAATTCGGATATCAAGTGATCGAATGAAGGCTCGATATGACATACGAGCAAATAATCAAGGCTTCGAGGAAGGGCAATTGGTATGGCTTCACAACCCACAACGGAAGAAGGGATTATCACCGAAGTTGCAACCTACATGGGAAGGACCTTACACTGCCATTAAAAGGATGAACGACGTGGTTTATCGCATTCGGAAAGATCGGAGAGGTAAACCAAAGGTGGTGCATTTAGAGCGTTTGGCGCTCTACAGAGGAGGTGATTTGGATCCTGTTCGGGACGAACAGGCTTGAGTGAGGGGTAGTGTTACGGTGACATCTAGTTTAGAGTAGAATAAGTTATTTTAATAAGTTGCTCAATATTAATTTGGTATGGATCAACATTTAGGCGCTATTTGTATACTAACGTATTTGCTAGAATGTTCTCGTATAAATTTTGGACAACATTTGGGATTATTCTAGAAACAAATATTTTGGTATATAAAGGCGCGCGTTGACGTGGAATGCTGAGTTTTATTTTAAACGTGATACAGTGAAGATTAAATAGAAAGATTATTAAAGTGATTATAAAGTGTGTTATAGTTGTAATAATTAATTGTTAATTTTGTGTTGTATAATAAATTGTGTTGCGTAAATAAACTGTGTGAGTTCAAATTTGAAGCAGTTGTATTTATTCACAATCCAGTGATTCGAACCTTGAGTGACAAGGCGAAAACGTAACAATATTTTGGTTAATTAGCGACATCTAGATTTAAGTAGTAGCATTAGAGGTAGTTTGATCGAGTATTCAGTGCGGTATATAAATACGGGTACAATAAACACAGAGGGGAGTCTGTTTAATTCCGCCATTTGGTATGGTATGCTAATAAAGATAATTATTATTAACATTTTGAGCTAAATACTGTTAATTAAATTTTATTTGAAAAACAAGTTGGCAAAACTTAGTTGGCAACACAGATTGTTGCCACAAGTGGTGGCTGACGCACCAAAGCAAATAAATAAATTGACATTGCAGGTAAATAAATTTTGTTTGTTTCTGTAAATTATCATATTTTGTGAAACTAAATTTTCCACCGAGGATTAATTGTTTTTTTTCTATAAAATAATTTTTTTTAAATAATTATTAATTGGAACAAAAAATAGCCTCCAATTTGCTCTAATTATGGGTCAGGTGGAAATTAAATGCAACCAAGATGATTTAGCGATGAGCAATGTCGATGAGCCACCAACAAACAACCATGTATTTGACGAAATGTTCTTCAAAACATATCAAAACTAGTAACAAGACAATATGCATTTTTGAAGAAATTTGAATTAGACGCTTCATTACAATGAGCTCTCATGCTTACAATGTAGCGTATGGTTCCCTAAATTGTCAATAATTTTATATAATTGGGCTATACGTTCGTGAATAAATAAATAAGTAACACGAAAATTCAGTCATTCGCTTGTTCAGCTAAAGACGTTTGTGTTCAATAAATTTTTCGGATTAACTTGACACACATGTCACTTCCCACTATAAACTTAAATAAGTAATAATATAAAGTCATTACAGTATGACATGCTTTATATTTAATGAGTGTGTTAAAATACTAAACTAACGATAACGATAAATTGATTGGCCAAGAGCAACCAATACATCAAATAATATTAAACAATCACCTTATGATCAACATCAAATCGTATACCTCGCGTCTAATACAAAATAGTTTGAGCAATTTTTGGTTTGTTTGTTTTGTTCGAATTAAGCCACAACAAACAAACAAACAAAAAAGTGCTAAAATGTGGACAAGATAATTGTGACATATGTCAAAACTAACGATCATCAAATATTTTAGCACAATCAAAATTATAGATGGTTATGTCTGCTGCACCTTTTATTTAATAAATTGGCGCTCGGATAAATTGGTTTCGTGATCTTACATGATTTATGTGCAGTGACGTCTCTTTAATACAAAAATGTATAATTTAATAAAATTATGATTTTATTGTGTCGTTTATTCAGTAGAGATATTGGGTTATCGTATGGGCGGAGGGATCTTCCATAAAGCATGCAGTAATCAATAAATTATCAGCATTTCTCATTCAAATATATATTAGTTGGTTGGTTGGTGTGCCCCAAAGCCAATTAAATCATAAATAGTAATTTGTAAAAGTTTCATGTTCTCTTGTTTTGCATTCAAGATAGAACCGACTTCAATTAAAAATTGTTAACTAGTTTCAGAGCAATTTGTTTTATTATTGGATTGTGGTGTATTGCAAGTTGCATGTTTCAATTGAACATCTTGCGTATTATATCAAAAAACATTATTTTGATCCTCCAATAATAAAAAAAAAAATATTTATGCGAGCCGACTAAAAGGCTCGGTAGGACGGTATACGTGCCCCATCATTATATTGAGACAATAATTCACTAGAATATCACAACAAAGGGTAATGTTTGTTAACATTTTTTTGTAAACATTTCGTTTTAATTCAAAATTGAATAAAAAAAACTATGTTTTGGACAAAAAAAATATTTATTTTCTACCCGCCATCTATCAAACGTACCCATCTGTCTATATACAAGAAAAACAAAAAAATAAAATGTTTAAGAGAATATTTATAAATTCCTTTTCGGTAAAGTCAGAGATTTTCTTCTGTTGCGTTCTTCTTAAATCTGGTCGATAGTTTTTTTTTTGGGATATCTTTTCACAATACATCCAATTTTTTTTCTAGACTTTTTGTATATGATTGAGGCCTACAATCAACCGACTTTTGGATTGTCTGCTGTTCTTAACTTTATATAGATATTCTGTTTTATTTCAAATCATTTCAGATTAGAAGAAATCCTAACCAGACCTAAGAAATCAAAATAAAAAGGTATTGTGAATTTCTATTAACAAAAGAACATCAACTGATTTAAACAATAAATTATTATTAAGGGTGATGGCATTATAGACATTTTATATCGTTTGCTGTCCAAAAAAAAGGACCAATCAAATTGATGGGAAATTTGCGTTACTGACTTTTCTGATTAATATGAAAATGCACCTGTTCTTAAAATTTGTTTACTTGTTTGGTAACAACTGAACCATAAATGTGTTGTTTAAAAAAGCGAAAGTACGCATATTTCCGAATTGTCTACATATAGGTGTCGATAATAGTGTAGACAATTAATTTTTGAGCATACAATGTCGAGAATTAGTAAAATATGTAGACAATGTAGATTATTACTTTTTTGTTGTTTTTTTCATTGTTTTTCGGTATGAAGTCGTCATCTTTTAGTTTTGCAGTTTAAATCGATGTCTTTAATGTTGGCAAAACCATAAGCGATTTACGAGGCTAAATTCCGCTATGATTTCACTGTGTCAAATGTGCTCAGAATGGGCCCAAAATAATCTATATGGCCGCAGAAAATCAAAAAATTATAGTGAAAATTCTAATCCATCAGTTTTCCCCAAATTTTCCTTGTAGTCTCAGTATGACCTATGCTATTAGAAAAACAATCGAAAATATTGGTTACTAGTGGAAGTTTTTGAGAGATTGACCAAAAACTGAAAATATCTTATACGGCCGTAGAAAATCAAAAAAATAAAGTGAAAATTCTAATCCATCAATTTTCCCCAAATTTTCCTTGTTTTCCTCGAAAGTATTGGTTACTAGTGGAAGTTTTTGAGATATTGGCCAAAAACTGAAAATAAACTAATAAAAAAATTTAAATTTTCAAAAGTATTGGTAATGAAATGGCCTAGTTATGAACAGATCCTAAAATGTTGTCCTAAGATTTGGACCCCTGATCAATTATTTTATTCAAATACAATCGTCATTCTTTTAGAATGGCGGAAAGACGGAATATTGCTAAATTTCAAGATTTCATTTACCGAGTTCCTTAACTTCGGAGATCAATCAATTTGTCATTTTAAGGATCACTTTTAATATTTTATTCCGCTGGGATGTTTTATTTAGTGAAAAAAGAGATACAAAATGAATAACAAATTTCCGCTGGTAATTATATAACAAAATATTTTCTCTTTTGTGATTGTGCTGCAACTTGCGGCGAATAGCGAAATCTCTTATTTTCCGCTGAGAAATTTCCGCTATCTTATACAGCATGCTATCGTGCCCGGACTTGAATTGGAAATTAAAACATCAGTACTCTAACAGAAACGTGAGCTTTAGCAACAATTAGAGAAAGAAGAGAAACGAATTGCTCGGCCTCAGTGTAGTGATATAAAACAGTGGTGACCGACCAAACGGCATAGTGGTTAAAGCTTTGGCATTTTTTATCGGAAGATACTGGGTTCGAAACACAATAGCAGGAGGATGCAAAAGGGAGTTTTCATCATCAGATTACGATCTGTGATAAAAAGCAATACAACTATGACTCCCCTGTCGAAATGTAGAAAAATTTCATGGGGCAACCAGTACTTATAGGCTGGCATGGAGCTTTGCAATGTGCAGATGGTTCTACGAAAATCAGGAATATACCACGTAGTACTCTCAAATTGGCTATCAATGGCGGAAGGTTCGTTATAAAAAAAAAACAGTGGTGAAATAAAGAGAAACGGTTACTTAATATATTATTTGGACGCTATGAATAAGGTGTCAGCACACATATTAACAACAACTAAAGCAAAGGAAGCGCATTAATGTAATAAAAACCTGCAGAATAATCGTAATATCGTAATAGGATTACATTCAAAATACAAACACAAACTTTAATATTGATACGATTCAACAAGAGACGTAGATGAAACAACCAAGAATGAGTCCTATGAACCTTCAATCCACAGTAGCAAGGACACACAAGAAAATGATCAAGTAAATACAAGGAGAAGGGATTTCAATGCAAAAATTGGAACAAATAAAATCGACCTGATAAATCAACCTATGGGTAAACGTTGTGGATCATCTTATAGGTATCCCGCAAACAATGCTGTATAAGATAGCAGAAAATTTCCAGCAGAAAAAATGTGTTTTTGCTATTCACCGCTAGAGGCATCCATAAATTTTTGAAGTCATTCTAATGTGAAATGTTTTGATTCCAAAGTGATTATTATAGAATGTTACTGACGCCAGTTGTGATTCTTATGTTGCTCATGTATGTAGATTATGATTTCAGCTAGCATAAAAACATATACCCAGAGTGGTACCAATATTTATTTGCATTAACATGATTAAGATAATTTTAGTATATTTCGTGAGCCTTTCTTTTTTCTAAAGAAAATTTCACTTTTTCGTTTCAAAACGTTTAAACTTATATTTTCTCTTCTGCTTCATAAATGCTTTGAGTTTTCATAAAACTTTGTGCTGACAATTATTGATTTGCTTAAAAATTTCGGCTGGTTTAAAAAAATATCAGCAGAAAAACGTGCCTTTTTGTGATAGTGATGCCTATAGCGGTGAATAGCAAACACATTTTTTCTGCTGGAAATGTTCTGCTATCTTAAACAGCATCCGCAAACACCAACCTAAGAATATTTAGTTCGTATGTGAAATCAGTGTTATAGATGGTTGTAAATAAATGCCTTATGAGAATACTGAGGGGCTTGTGACCCAACAAAATAATAAATCGATGGCTTATTGCGAATAGGGCGTAACATTATTTTTTCAGAAGCTGTGTCTTTTCAATTAAACGACAGATAAAGTTACTTTACATAGTAAAATATGGCGTTTACAATCAGTAATGAAATAATAAAGAGACTATTGTTTTTAAAAACTTCATCATTCATCACAAATTAAACCATATTTTGCCTTAAATATAAAGTTGTTTCTCTCTAAAATAAAATTTACAGAATGTAACTTACGCCCTATTCGCAATAAGCCATTGAAATATTGAGCTCCTTGAGAAGAATTCGCATAATTAAATGACAAGCAGGTCTCTGAAATTAGAACCCACAAGAAAGAAGAAGGAAGGTCGGACGACCAGCTCTAACATGGAAACGAACGATGCTATCAGAAGCGAAACAACTCGGAAAGTCGTGGGTGAAAACCAAAGAAATAGAATCCAACAGAGTTTGATGGTCCAGCCCAGTAGACTACCTGTGCTCTCAAATTGGAGATAAAGGGGAAACATATTACTTATGCTTTACCATTTTATTGCGTGATAATGATGTTGAACATTGTAAAGGGTCTTTCAATAGGGAGCTCGACATTTGTTAGGTTATAGCAGCCATGTTGTTAGATGTTGTCAAATCGTTTGTGAATTATTCAGTGGTGTATGGCAAATTACTATGGAAGGTTATCAGCCGGCATAACTATCACGAACATGCCTCAAGTTACTACACCTCAGGGTTGGCAAAAAACTTGTTTTTTTTAAATCCAACAAAAAAACGTGTTTTTATTGTTTTAAACGATTTTTTAGTTTTTAATATGTTTTTTAGTTATGTTTTTAACAAAGTGTTTAAAATATGTTAAAAACATGTTTAAAAACATTTTCAGTTTAAAACAACACCTTATGTTTAAAACGTGTTTAAAACACTGAATAAATTCATCAATTTTTAAACACGCCAACATATGCCTCATTTACAACCGATTGTTATCGTGTAAATGATTTTAAAATTTTTTGACTTTTCTCATTTAACGATTTCGCACTCTAACCGTAACATAAACATAAATGTGCTTCATTAATAAAAGCTTTGGGTCATATTTTTCAATGTGAAGATAGCTTAAGCTAATTGCTAGCACAAATAATAATTTTCGGCATTGTTTACATTCTCTACATTGTTGACCCCATTTTCTTAATTTTCTACATACATTGTCTACACGTGTAGAATATTATCTACGCGATGTAGACAATACGGCACAACACTGCGCGTAATACAACATCAAGAAATGCTTGAAATGACCTGGGTAAATTTTGAACTACTCGTTATATATTATGTATGTGAAGCTGGCCCGAAAAACCAGCCGAAAATACACTTTTTCAATTTTGGTGTGTTTCCTTGAAAATTTCAATACCACCCCGAAAAAATATCATAATTGTATGGAAAACCCCGAAATAATTTTTTCATCTATGTATTTACGAAATTAGCTAGGAGTTCCGCAAATAAATTGTAAATTTAACCCATTTTAGATATGAAATCTATACTGAGATTTTGATTTAGATCAGACCTTTATATTGACAGCTCTGACTTGAACTATTGGCGTTATATCTGAGATGGATAGCCGAGTTTTCAAATTGGTGTTGAAACCGACTACGCCGCACTGTATTTGGATTTACGCGCGCTCAATAGTGCAAATTATAAATGTTGAATATCTCCTCCCTTTTAAAACATGTTTCATCACTCCATACAAAACTGCGAATTTTCTTGTCATCGATGCAGCATTTCTTGACAGAATTGCGCTCTTTTTTCATGCTCAGCAAGTAAAAGGTCTCGTTGCACATGATAAGGGTGAGACTGATTATTTTTTTTAAAATACGATGCAACGTTAACGTGCACTCCCGAACATCATAAACAACGAACACTTATAGATTGGTCGTCTGTCACCCTTACAATTACTCTATCTTCGTCTATATCAAGTTCACCAGCTGTTCATATCTTCTCGGATGACCAGGGACTTCGCCTTCACTGTACATTTGATGTACGTTTTGAAATAGTAATCGGGAAAGCGTTCCCAATTTCGATATCGTCTCTGGTATTCTCTTGCTGTGCTCGGTGTTCGCGGTATTCGCAGTATTGACATGAATAACATTTCTTTTTATACCACAAATTTTGTTTAATTCGGGCTACTAGATTTGCTTAGAAAAATTGATATATTTTAGTTTGTCATTGTGTTCATCATTTTGTTTTATTTCTGACAAAGCATCGATCATTTGTGAATAGCTCAAATACCAATCAAAAAATCTGCATTAGTGTCGCATATTTCTCTGATAATGAGTCAACTTTCTGTAGTTCATTATTTTCCCGCTGGCGTCACTTAAACATCAACAAAGAAAATTGCGAAACAGAAAGACTTTACATAACCATTGTATTTATTTGGCCGAAGATAATAAAGCTTATAAAAATGATTTTATTGGTAAGGCACGCTCTTCTAGATCTTATTAAAAAAGAAAGTTAAACAAAAGAACTCCCGGTTTTATTTAAATTAAGTATTTGGTGAGTGCGCAAGCGGTTTTACTAAAAAACACTAAAAGTGGAATAACTTTTGCACCATCAACAATTCGAAAAAATTCTACTTGGCTGTTTTGGTTGAAAATGGGCTCCCCTATCACTCTGCTTCGTCTGATCATTCAATTCTGGGACACCATGTATATGTAATCTATCATTTGATGTATTGATTCATTTAGTAGTTGGTTTGATTGAGGAGTTGGACATTGACTGGCATGCTGTTTTAATAATTGATGAATATAAATGACTGTCGACTTTAATTTTTTGGACGGTTAGTAAACTCCCTCACCAAAACTCCAGATGGCCATATGTCAGGCTGATCAACTCTAATTTTAAAAATGACAAAATTGAGACGGCTTACATCATTATTTGCATGGACTAACAGACGGCAATTAATTTCCTCAACAGATACCTCGAGTTTATCATTAATACATTGACGCACACTTTCTAAATGAGTGTGCTACTTCGGATAACTCTTGTAATTTCGTCGCGAAAGGTGAGAGTGGTTGAACCTCATTCAGCAATATATCAAGGTGTTCTGTCGGACAAATTTCAGAAAGAATCATAGAACAAAGACGAATTTAAGCCGACAGGATAAATTAAAGGCTGTATCTGTTATATTCTATTAAAATTTTATTTAATAAATTAAAATAATAAGTACAAATTTCAATTACTGACGGCATATGGAGCTGGAGGTATTTTATCTGCCAGTATTTCTATTTTTTCCAGGTGGCCGTTGACAATGACAATTTCAAAATTAAACTTTAAATAAAATATTCCAACTGTTAAGTTTAGTTCAAATATTTTTACGACCAAATAGTGACATCTGTCGAAAATTTGAAAATTAATTTGAATATGTTGAATTATTTTGAACGAACTAAAATTTTCATTGTAATGAAAATTTTACTAAATTTGACTAAGTGACGTCATCTTTATTTAGTAATGCTTTAGTAAAATCTTCATTCATGTATGGTATAGGCGATGAAAGTATTTACTAAACCTTACTAATTTTTTTGTAGATTGAATGTGTCGTAAATTGAATGATATTGATCAATTAATAAAAACGAATATTTTATTTTGTGTAAAGAAATATGTTGGCCTGCAAAATAACTTAATATATCAAGCCACAAGTATGAGAAAGTACTCAAACTGTATATTAGTTCAGTATGTCATCCCTCTCATCAAAACTCATTATTTTGTGAACGGGCAAATAGTTTATGTAAGCGCTTAAATAGTTCAAATCTAAACGGTTTGAGCATCAATCAAAACCACACCTCTATATCAGGCCACAAGTATGAGAAAGTGGTCAAACTTGTCTATTAGTTCAGTTGGTCATCCCTCTCATCAAAACTCATTCGTCTGGGAACGGGCAAATAGTTTATGGTAGTTTAGTAAACGATTAAATAGTTCAAATCTAAACGGTTTGAGCATCAATCAAAACCACCCTTCTATATCAGGCCACAAGTATGAGAAAGTGAGCAAACTTGTATATTAGTTCAGTTGGCCATTCCTCTCATCAAAACTCGTTCGTTTGTGAACGGGCAAATAGTTTATGGTAGTTTAGTAAGCGATTAAATAGTTCAAATCTAAATGGTTTGAGCATCAATCAAAACCACCACTCTATTTCAAGCCACAAGTATGAGAAAGTAGTCAAACTTGTCTATTACTTCAGTTGGCCATTCCTCTCATCAAAACTCATTCGTTTGGGAACGGGCAAATAGTTTAAGTTAGTTAAGTAAGCGCTTAAATAGTTCAAATCTAAACGGTTTGAGCATCAATGAAAACCACCCCTCTATATCAGGCCACAATTATGAGAAAGTGGTCAAACTTGTCTATTAGTTCAGTGGGTCATCCCTCTCATCAAAATTCATTCGTCTGGGAACGGCCAAATAGTTTATGGTAGTTTAGTAAGCGATTAAATAGTTCAAATCTAAACAATTTGAGCATCAATCAAAACCACTCCTCTATATCAGGCCACAAGTATGAGAAAATGTCCAAACTTGTCTATTAGTTCAGTTGGTCATTCCTCTCATCAAAACTCATTTGTTTGTTAGTGATCAATATTTGTTATTAGTTAAACAGAAGGCTACTCTGTCGAATTAAAATCACTGAATGTTAACTTACTATTAAGATACTCGAGGTTAAATCTTAATATTTTGGATATTTATCATTATTTTATTGCATTTTTAATAATTAAGTTATAATTGTTGCCTTTTAAGTTACATGAATGTGTAAAATAAATTTTATAATATTTTTGATGATATTTTTGATCAATTTATCATTATCATTCAATTAACCTCACGATTATTCAACGATAAAAGTTTAGTAAGATTTAGTAAATTCTTCCAAAGCGTCTCATCTCAAGTATTTAGATTACAAAAATTGGATTTATTGAAAACCCCACACAGTTTCTCGAAATTTTACAGAAGCAACAATCAAATTCGAGTAATCATACATGAACATAAAATTCTAAAAACGTTATTCCTAAAAATATGCCAACATAAAGTGACAAGAACTCACTAGCTTTACAAACGAAACTGTTCTCATAATTTGGGCATAACTGTGAAGAGCATCGGAAGTCCTTTCAAAAGCCAGTGAAAATATTTATGTTTGACTTTCTGAATACAACAAAAACAATTTAAAATACTTCCAAATAAAAGAATTACGATGTAATTACTAAATAATTAAACAAAAACAATAATTAAAATTCCGCATATGCCTTTTATCTTTACCGAATTCCACCCCAGGCCTTAAAATTAATTCCGAAAAATTAGAAAATTGTTTTTTACAAAACTTTACAAGTCAAGTAACGTCATAATTTACAAAATATTAATAACATTTTAATTTGTTTGTTGTAAAAACAGCTAAACAAAAAAAAAAATCATAATTTGTATCGGAAAATTTCTTTGATCGACCACCGATGTTGGTGGTCCATTTAATGGTGTTGTGGTTGTGCGCAAATCAAATGCGCACTCTACATTATTGCTTTGGGCTAAATAATTAATATTTTCCAGTATTATTATCGCGTAATATGCAATTATATAAAGAATCCACAAAAAATTACGTTGCAGTTCAAATCGGTATACATATTTTGTACAAGGCGAGAAGAACAATTTTCTACACCGTCATTCTGCTATTTAAATACAATTAAAATTAATTAATATTCCACCTTGATTGAAAATGTTTATAAAAAATAAAACGTGGAAAATTAAAACAAACAACAAAAAATACATTTTATGCAATTGTTGCAACAAAATATTAATTTACAATTAATTATTATTATTATTACTACTGTACTGTTTTAATTATACGCAAACGAAAAAATTAATTTTTTCCTTATTTCGTTTGTAAAATGTTTAAATTTATTTGCAAAAATGTTAACCTCTGCCTTGTTATCATCTAATTTAAAATTCCATACACTTCTACGTATTGACATCTTTATTGTTATTTAAATTTTTTTAGTTATTTCCAATCTGTAAATCTATTTTGCATAATTAAAAAATTTATCTTCGTATTTTATTGGATTTCAATTTTAAATTGATAAATTGCTTTCTATCGCACACACAAAATTATTACGAGCCAAAGTATAGTAAAATGTAGTAATATTAGAGGTTAAATACTGCTTAAGTGACAATTTATAATCCATCCTGTTTTACATAATAGAAAATGGAGATAAAACTCGTTGATTCTGTATTGTTACTAAATATCATAATAAGTAAATAAATAAATGAATAAATATAATAAAAGATTAAAATTTGTTACGTTCGATTGCTATCGATTGGTGGCATCACAATTCGCGCGAAATTTTTTAATCGCTTACATAATTTCACACGATATGCTTAATTTATACAATTTTGTAGATAAATCATTCTGCATAACAAGTCAAACGCTATCCTCCGACAAACTGAATCTGTTCAAATGCAAATTTTTGGCAGAGAGCGAGGAGGTTAACGTACTTTTTTACAGATTTGATAAAATTTGCATTTACGTAAGCTTAGGCAAAAGTCGGTGACTTAATGCAATATTTGATTTATGAGAACAGTTAATTTGTATTTTTTTATCAAGTGCAACGGTTACACGCGAGAGGAATGTCCAGATTACAGGAATTTTAATTATAATTAATTAGTTTATATCATTCTCGCCTATAATAGGCACTTTATGGAAGAGAAAGCTATACTACTAAAGGCTTTTCAGCCGACATTTCTCAGCCGATATTTTTCAGCCTAAAGAGTTTTTTTATACCAAAAATATTTGTTTTCTACAACAAAAAAAAATCAACTGAAACCACTAAAAAAATTAAATCGGAAAAATTCATTTTACTATTGGGAAATTGCAAATAAACATAAAATACAAAATTTGAAAATTTCTAAATATTAATCGTTCAAATTATCATGGTTGTAAATTTAATCAAATGAAAGGTCTTTATGATGTTCGCACATGGAAAAAATTTTAGGTCAACTTTAATGTGGGGAGTTCGGGAAAACACGATTGAATATATCGCACACACAAAATTTGAAAATTTCTAAATATTGACCGTTTGAAGTGTCATGATTGGAAATAGATTCAAATTAAAAGTCTTAATGATGCTCGCACCTGGAAAAAAATTTAGGTCAATTTTCAAGTGGGGAGTTCGGGAAAACTCGATTGAATATATCGCACACACAAAATTTGAAAATTTCTAAATATTGACCGTTTGAATTGTCATGATTGGAAATAGATTTAAATGAAAGATCTTAATGATGCTCGCACCTGGAAATTTTATGAGATCAATTTTCATGTCGGGAGTCCGAGAGAACTCGATCGAATATATCGCACAAACAAAATTTGGAAATTTATAAATATTGACCGTTTAAAGTGTCATGGTTGGAAATAGATTTAAATGAAAGGTCTTAATGATGCCCGCACCTGGAAAAAATTTAAGGTCAATTTTCATGTGGGGAGTTCGGGAAAACTCGATTGAATATATCGCACAAACAATATTTGAAAATTTCTAAATACTGACCGTTTAAAGTGTCATGGTTGGAAATAGATTCAAACGAAAGGTCTTAATGATGCTCGCACCAGGAAATTTTATGAGATCAATTTTCATGTGGGGAGTCCGGGAAAACTCGATCGAATATATCGCACACACAATATTTGAAAATTTCTAAATATTGACCGTTTAAAGTGTCATGATTGGAAATAGATTCAAATGAAAGATCTTACTGATGCTCGCACCTGGAAAAAATTTTAGGTCAATTTTCATGTGGGGAGTTCGGGAAAACTCGATCGAATATATCGCACACACAATATTTGAAAATTTCTAAATATTGACCGTTTAAAGTGTCATGATTGGAAATAGATTCAAATGAAAGATCTTACTGATGCTCGCACTTGGAAAAAATTGTAGGTCAAATTTCGTGTGGGGATGCCGGGAAAACTCGATCGAATATATCGCACAAACAAAATTTGAAAATTTCTAAATATTGACCGTTTGAAGTGTCATGGTTGGAATTAGATTCATATTAATGATCTTAATGATGCTTGTTCTGGCCAGCGAACATGATAAACACTATTCAAACCAACGAATAGGATTTCATTTTTGTCACTAATAATATTTATATATATATATATATATATATATATATATATATATATATATATATATATATATATATATATATATATATATTCATATATATATATATATATATATATATATATATATATATATATATATATATATATATACATATATATATATATATATATATATATATATATATATATATATATATATATATATATATATATATATATATATATATATATATATATATATATATATATATATGTCGGTTTAGATTAATAATTATTGTTTCCACCGGAACATCGGAAATGACATCTATTAATGCTTCTTGCACATCCTTAAAAGTTATTATTGCTACAATAATTCGCAGTGTTGCATCCATGAATTCCTCTTGAAACAATACAGTTGCTAGTTCATCTTGCACCACTTTGTACTGATTAATGATTAGTTCTCTGTCACGCTTAATAATATTGGTGGTGGCTTCTGTGATAGATAGTTGTTTCTTAGCCAGATCGTGTATGTAGGCCTGATTTTCAGCCTGAGATTCAATTTGCTGATTATATTTTTCTGCTGCTCTTTGATCGAGTACCCCAAAGAGTTCGTTTGCGATATTGCCAATAATGTCAAGTGGAGATATTCTGTGTCGCATTGCAGTTTTATCCGATTGCAATATTTGATTTCGATCTTGTACTTCGTTTACGAGGTGGATTACTTGTTTAGCATGTGTCTTGGTTTTTCATATAGGTCGCGTAACAGTTTCGTGACAGACCCTTGGTGGCATCCCGTATTTCATTTAATTCAAGCCAGTAATTCGTTAAATCTTAGTATACTATTAAGTTCCACTCATTCCGAAGTACATTGGCTCTCCCAATTTCATCGAAAAATATCCCAGATTGAACCGAAAACCGGGTTATGTTAAGGTTGGAGATAGTTATTGCCGACACCATTAGGGATAATATTGTTGTTGTATACAATATTGTCTTTTCCCAGGGATTAATTTTACATATCTTCATCTTACGTGGTGGATTTTTAGGATGCAATTTGATGGCTAATTCTGTGGATTTGCTGCTCCTCTCATCCAATCCCGAGCTGTTCTCTTTAAATTCCGTTGTTCATCTGTGTTGTCATAGCTTCCATTTGTGCGTTTTTGTGAAGTCCTCTGTAGCGCTATCGTAAGTGAACTGCCTTCTTGGGCTTTTGATGATGATTCAGACTCCGATTTTTAATTGTGGCAAGGTTAGTTTGCATTTTCTTTGGTGCTTCTTGGCTGTTGATCCTTGCATTGATTAGTTCTGGTGCAGAGTGTTGAATGGCTTCTTCTTGTTGTGGTAACGGTGATAGCTTTGATATTGGTCTTTTAAAGAGGGTGTCCCCGGGCCCACGGACAGTTGCCAATCTGACTTTGTTGTCACTGCCAGGGTGTACCTCGGTTATCCGGGCTAATAACCACTTTGCCGGAGGTAGTCGTTCATCTCGGATTAAAACTAACTGACCTGGTTCTAAGCTTTGTTCTGTTTCTTTCCATTTTTCACGTTGTTGTAATTGTTGAAGATATTATTGTGACCATCTGTTCCAGACGTCTTGCTTTAACTTCTCTATTAGTTTCCACCTACTTAGATTCCCGATTTTTTCGGTTTCCAATTGCTGTTGAGGAGGAGCAATTAAGGCATCCCCTATCAAAAAGTGACCTGGAGTTAAAACGGATAGGTCTGTAGGATCGTTGGTAATTGGGCTTAACGGTCTCGAATTCAGGAGAGAGTATGGGCTCCCACTACCCTTTTTAAGTGAGTTTTTGTTGACTTTACTGCTGCTTCCCAAAGGCCTTCAAAATTTGATGCTTTCTTTGTGTTTTTCGTTTGCTTCCTTTAGGGCCTTTATTCTTTCTCTTTCTAGTTCATGATTTGCGCCGATGAAATTGGTACCATTCTCGCTATAGACATCTCTGCATAGGCCTCGTCTTGCTGTGATCCTTTTATAAGCTCCAATGAAGGCTTCCGTTGTTAAATCTGACGCTACTTCGATAGGCACTGCATTAGTTACCATACATATAAATATGGCTAGATACCCTTTATATGATTTATGACCTCTGCCTTTAGTAGTTCTTACTTGAAAAGGTCCTGCATAATCTACCCCAGTTCTGGTGAATGGCCTAGCAGGGATGAGTCTCACTTCCGGTAGATTTCCCATAAGTTGGTGTCTTATTTTATTATTGCATCGATGACACCTAATGCATGCTCTTATCTGTTGTTGAACGCACCTTCGACCGTTAATAATCCAAAAACAGCGCATAATTTCGTTTTGGAATATCTTCCAACTCTTCTAACATCACATTTTTAAATATTTTATCCATATTTTAGATTTATGAGAAATACAAAACAACAATGCTGTTAAATTATATCAATTTTGTCAAAAAATCTAAGACACAAACCCAAAACAATATACAGATTTTGCATCCAGCACATGTAGATGTCTACAAGTAAGACTGCTTTAGATTGTAGAGCATGTCAAAAGTAGATGTGCTGGATACATTAGAGTAATTCGTTTTTTTAAACAAAATATAGAATCACAAAAAATAGCTTCGTGAAACCAGTTTTAGCTCAGTCAACAAATTTTCGATATGCCTCGTTTATAAATTCCATTTTCAGTTTTAATTTCTGCTACGCGAATTTTGTCATCAGCTCTTGGATACATCGCTACAATTAATCCCATTATCCAGTTCGTAACTAAGGAGTTTTCTAATTTCAAATTACGTTTGGCATGCTTCCACTTAGTTCGACATTGAATAGTGTGAAGATATTTAACAGAATAACGTGCCCAAAGCTTTGGACGGCTCGTGTTATTTTCTTCCATTTATTTAGTACTGATTGGGAATTGTCTGCAAGTGGCTCAACAATAGCTTGAATAGCACCTCCTGTTAGGAAGTGGTCTGGAGTAAGGGGCATTGGATCACTAGGATCTGATGACATTATCGACAAAGGCCGAGAATTTGAAATTCCCTCAATTTGTACTATGATGGTGTAGAACTCTTCGTACGTATAGTGCTGTCCAGATTTCACTCTGGATTCCCACAGTCCGCTAAAGTATGGTGCACGAGATGGTATAAATTTCCAATATATTCCGTCATTACAACAAAAATGTAAAACGCCGTCGCCTTGTCGCAGTTTGTTAAATTCTGTTTGAGGCATGCAATAAAACTTTCTGACTCACTGACAATATCTAAGTGCATCGCTTTAGTTGAGAAACAAACAAATGCAGCAACAAAACCCTTTGAAGCAGTGCATTTTCTCGGATATTTGGTTTTAATCAGAAACGGACCACAGAAGTCAACTCCAGTTGTATTAAAAGGACGAGATGCCGTAATCTGTTCTGATGGTAGGTCACCCACAATTTGTTGTAATTGGATGGATTTTGCTTTGACACATATTACGCAATTTGGTGGTCCTGCACGAAAATGTTGTTCATGTTCGTGTCTAAAAACTAATAAGGTGAAATTGCACTTGTTAGTGCAGTTTTATATCGTCTGCTAAGTCTGATTTTGATAAACGGCCACCTACTCTTAGCAACGAATCTTTATCGGGGAACGGATTTACATAATTGTCTTAATTTACTGCTCTTGTGTAGTGTTTTTCTTGCTTAGGAATAAGAGATGACTCGAATTAGTTTTTTAATTGAACTCAATCTTGTTATCAAATCGAACGGCAAGGTTTTTATGGTCGTTAAAGTAGTAGGTGTGATCGACTTGAATTCGAGATCTTGGGGCACACGGAATTAATGTTGGATAAAGTACATTTTCTCGTATTTCTAGAATATACAATAGCTGGTCCATGCCATCATAATTTATTTGTAGACAATTCAACGGGAGGTATTCCTCTAGTTATTAGATCAGCAGGACTCAATTCAGATGGAGTATGTTGCCAAGTATAATTATACGTCAATTTCTGTATATCATTAACACGATTGGCAACAAAAGTTTTAAGTCTGTAAGGCGGTGTGTTAATCCAACACGATGTGATGGTGGAATATGACCATAAAATTACATTATCAAAGTCTAAGAACGTTGAATCAACGACTAGTTTAACTAAATTTGAAAGCAAAATTGCGCCGCATAGTTCGAGTTTTGGTAGTGTTAAAGCTTCGAGAGGGGCTACTCTGGACTTGATGCAAAGTAAATTAATTGATATATTACTTAGTTTATTGTTTTAAAATAAACACAGGCTCCGTATGCCTTCTCCGACGCATCGGAAATACCATGTAATTCAGTGACTATTGCATTCGATGGCTTAACACATCGGTTTAATTTTATTTCATTTACCTCCACTCATTCTTGACCAAGCTTCTGGTCATTTAATCAAAAGCTAGTACAGCCCAAATCAAAAATTGGACCACTACCGAAATTAGAACGAAAAACTTGATCTATTGACAAACAAATAATTTTAGGCTCTTAAACGACCTGAAGTTTGGTCAAGAATGAGTAAATTCCAATAATTTTTAACGGATCATTTAATTAGGCCATAATGAACCTAAAATTATTTGTATGTCGATTGATCCTAATGTGTTTTAATTTCGGTTTTGGTTTACAGTGATATAGTCCTTGTGCTTTTTCTAGAACGAGCAGAATAAACAAAATTTAAATAGGACATTTAATTAGCCTAAAATTAACCTTTAATTTTCCAATTATTTTTAAATAATTTTTTGATATGGGTTCTGCTAACTTTTTCTAAAGCTAGCAGAACCCATTGTTTTAGTGGAAGGGATGAAGCCTTGAGAAGAGGAGATTTACTAGCCTATAATTATCCATACTATCTTGTAATGTTCTGTTGTATGGATTCTGCAAGCTTTAGGGACGTATCCATGAATGGTTTACAAGTTTTATTCGCAATTGTCGCCAAGTTGTTAGAGTTTTAGAATCAATTAGAGAAGCGAGTAATGCAATATGTGGTTCGCTTAGCAAATGTTTTTTTTATCATCGCCTTGCTGCTATTGACAAATCTCGAATTATGAGCTTTGGGCGAACAATACTTAACGCAATTCCTAGAAAATATCATGTGCAGTTTTTTAATTAATTTAAATAGGTATTTAGGAACAATAATAGATTCGCAATAAACTGTGTTCTCATTTAAATTATTTAAAGTAAAATTTACCGCAGCTTCCAAATTTTACCAACTTAAATAATATCGCCAATTGTATACTCACAAGATCTCTATATTGCACAGAAACGAATTGATAAACGAACTAAAACTTCTCGAACAATTCCATTGTTCCGTTAACTAAATTTGTTACCTTACCCCGTTTACAAAGTGTTAAAAATGTTTTTGTTCGGGGTAACAGCTTTCATAGTCGTATCTCGCACGCCTATCATATGAGAAATCCGAACAACTTCGCTGGACTGCGTTGTAACAATGAAAAGTTTGAACGATTTTATCTTTCTCTAACACTTTTTTGTCTTGAACGATATAGCGAATGGTGAAACTGAAAAATCACGAGGTCAAAAATTTTCATGATTATATGAAAAAACTAAAGTACAAAACAGAACAAGAGTGAAGGCGGCGAGCGAAATCGCCTTTCATATTACAAAACACTGGCGACGACGATTTTTTCGTTGAAATAAATTTGGAGTCTCTTTCTATTTTCATCGCCGCGAAGCAATGTTGCCAACTGTTTTTCTATATATTTAAGTTAGGTTATATAGGTTATAATTAAAAGAAAAAACTAACTTACTAATATGTTGGCAGTTTGATTTCAAACTAATGAAACATTGGATTCTATAAATTAAAAAATTCGGTCGTTTTATCATACTGCACTGAAAATACTTTGAACTTACATACAAAGTATAATCACAATGCCTTAGCGAATTATTATGTTTTGCTACGCCTTTATCAACCTCTTCGTAACATCGAATTTTATTGTATTTATATTTTGAAATTTTTGGTTATTCTGGGTTATTTTTGTAGTTTGGTCGCTGCCGTTTGATGAAACAACGGAATTTTTTACTTTAAAGAATTCAATGTTTCATTAATTCGGAACCAAATGACCAAGGTTTTGATAACCTCACCTCGATATAAAAGTAATATCTGGCTAGAACCCATAATACCTCAAAATTTTCATCAGTATCTCCCAAATTAATGAGTTTCAAGGCCATCCAAGATTAACCATTATAATGATTTTACAAGAGTCTTGTTGAGGTTGAAAAGCCGAATGTAGAAGTGAAAATGCCGCACTTTGTATAAATTAATAATAAATAAATAAAAAACAAAATTTAATTTAATTTTAGAAATTAATGAAAAAAAATTTATTTTAAGATAAATAAAAATAATTTCGGTGCTGGTTGTTGAGCTGCTGCACCTTGGAAATCCAAAAACTGAATAGGAATTTATCAAAATTTTGTATAACTTTATATACAAAATTTTAGTGCAGCTGGATGCAATAAAAATTGTATTGATCCAGTGCTTTTGCTTTTTTGGGTAAACAAGATAATAAAAATCTGAATTGCATCCACCAAATCTGGTTTCAGCTGGTTACCATTTTGTTTGTGTTAAAGACGTACGTACGCCTATGAACAGTATTGCAATGATACATTTAATTTGTTCTGATTAACTTAGGTATTAAATGATTGTGTTACCGTGCCATCGTTTAATTTAAATATTTTGTGTCTTGGTTATCACAAAAAGGATGGTGGCATCTATGATACGATTGCAATACTGTTCGTTTCAATTAACGGGTGTTTTTTTAGGAGGTTTGTTTTTCCGATAGATGTCGTTTTATTTTATGACAGTTGTTTTGACAGCTCAAAGTGGCATTTCTACTCAGTATTGTTTGGCAAATCATTATGAATAGGTTAACTCCAGAACAACGTTTTCAAATCGTGGAAATTTATTTTCAAAATCAGTGTTCAATTAAAAATGTTTATAGAGCACTTCGTGAATTTTATGGTGCACATAATCGTCCGTCAGAGACCACCATAAAGAACGTAATTACCAAATTTCGGTCTACATTCACTCTTTTGGATGCCAAGCCACCGACAAGAATGAGAAGAGTTCGTACAGAAGAAAATATTGCTGTCGTTGAGGCCAGTGTCGAAGAAAACGACAATTTATCGATTCGTCGTCGTGCTCAGCAAATTGGACTTTGTCCATCGACTTTATGGAAAATTTTACGTAAAGATTTGGGTTTGGTGCCATACAAAATTCAATTGGTGCAAGAATTAAAGCCACACGACCATCGTTTGCGCCGTGAATTCAGTGATTGGTCGTTAAATCAATTGAACGAAGATCCATTTTTTTACCGTAAAATTCTCTTCAGTGATGAGGCGCATTTTTGGTTAAATGGATACGTCAACAAACAAAATTGTCGCATTTGGAGCAAAGATAATCCACACGCCGTTCTAGAATTACCAATGCATCCTGATAAATGTACTGTTTGGTGCGGTCTATGGGCTGGTGGGATCATCGGTCCATATTTCTTTAAAAATGAGGAAGGACGACGCGTTACCGTGAATGGAAATCGATACAGAACCATGTTAAATGAGTTTTTGTTGTCAAATCTTGAAGATATGGATATGAATGAAATGTGGTTTCAACAAGATGGTGCCACTTGCCATACAGCACGTGAAACAATCGACTTATTGAAAGAAACTTTCAACGACAACATTATTTCGAGAAATGGTCCGGTGAATTGGCCTCCGCGTTCGTGCGATTTGACGCCACTCGATTACTTTTTGTGGGGATACGTGAAGTCATTGGTTTATGTGGATAAACCTCAATCGATTGACGCTTTGGAAACCAATATTCAACGTGTCATTGCTGACATACGCCCTCAAATGCTTGAAAAAGTGCTGGAAAATTGGACCTCCAGAATGACATTTGTGAAAAATAGTCGTGGTAGCCATATGCCAGAAATTGTGTTTAAATGTTAAATGCCAAAAAATTATCTACCAAATAAAAAAAAATTTTGGTCATTTCATAATTTTATGTGTTTTATTCAAAAAAAAAATCGGCAACCTCTTAAAAAAACACCCTTTACAAGTGCGGAAAGAGATTCGTTACAGCACGAGTATGGAAATTTACATTCGCTTTTCATACAATTTCTTTCCATTAAAATTAAAAATTCATGGCCTCATTAAATTTTATTTTACTTTTTAAATAATGTATTTTCGGACCATTGGAACCATCGAAAGTACCACAATCCTGTTTCTACAACTAAGTTTATAAGTTATTATTGGTAACGATTTTTATTGATATGAAAATCGGCATGATAATGAAATTTTGTTTTGTGTACAAAATTGTTTTTGTCATATGTACCGATTTATGTATCAAGACTGTTGTTATATTATATTCATTTGGAATATAATTATTTATAAGGAGAATTGTCCGTTAATAAATAATTCAGTCTACGGAAAATTATCCGTTTGTATATAGTGCGGTGTTTCTTGTAGTTGAAGAAACAGGCCGCTACATCACTCCCTCCTCAGTGAAAAGGTTTTTGTGTCCACCAGCAAATGTGGATGGAGTTTTGGGAATTGTACTTTTATAATGATGTATGATCATTATAACAGTAGTGATGAAGTAATTGTTTACCAGCGAAATCGATTTATTAGAAATGTGAATAACAAATTTGGTTTCAATAATTCAGTTATTTTATTTATTCTTTATTTATTAACACAATTGTTCAATTATTGTCGTTTTGGCCCGTATAATTTTTCAAAATCGCATGGATTGATGCACTTTGTGGCCTTGTTAGCGAATCGGCCGTGAAACCAACAAATTGTGTATTTTATTGCAGATACACGTGCGGCCGATGTTTGTTGTGGTGTTGTGTCGATCGATGATGAGCTTGTCTGCCCACTCTGTAATAGCCGATGTGCCACCAATGATGTACTTGGTCGGCTGGGTCGTCTTATTTTGAAAAGTTGCTACAACCGCTCGACTCGTCCCTCTAATGAGGTCCCCGCCGAAAAACCTTTCATGGTTTGGGTGGCTTGGTTTTTAACTTTCTTTTTCGGAATCCGCCATTCCAGTTTTGATGGTGTTTGGGGCGCGGTTAACAGTACCGGCCCAACTGACCGATCTGCTTGTGGCGGTTGTTGAGCGACCGCTTGTTGAGTCATCTCTATATCGTGGACTAGCCCTTCATCATGTGCTGCGACATACTGTTAAAATGAATTATATTAAGTTAGTGTTTTTTTTAAAACTTGGAAGTAAAAAATTGCTTGAGGAATTTGTATTATCTAAAAATGCGGACAGTTTTGTTCACTTCCGATATTTGATCGGGTGAAGTCAGTATTCCATAGACTGGTTTGAGTCTATCAATAGAGACAGATTGTTGTTTGTCTCTGATTTGCAATACAAAGTGCTTACAAAGTCGTCGTATCACTTTGTATGGGCCTTCATATGGTGGTGTGAGGCCAGTGCGAACTTTATCTATTCGTACGAAAACGTAGTCACAAGTTTGCAGTGACTTTGGTACGAATATGTCGCTTTGATTGGTTTTGCGCGTATCAGTTGGGATGAGTTTGTTCATCGTGGAGCGCAATTGATTAATCACTGTGTTAGTGGTTAATTGGAGTGTAAGTGGGTGTTCCACAAAGAATTCCCCAGGTAATTTGATCGTTTGACCGTATACCAGTTCTGCTGGTGAGCATTTTAGATCATCTTTGACTGTCGCTCGGATTCCCAACAATATGATTGGGATCTCTGAACTCCAGTTGACGGTATTTGCACGAGCTTTGAGAGCTGTTTTAAGTGGGCGGTGGAAGAGCTCAGCCATACCGTTTGCTTGTGGATGATAGGCAGTTGTTCGTATTCTATGTGAGCCTAAAAGTTGCATACGCTCAGCGAATAGTTTAGATTCGAACTGTGTGCCTTGGTCGGTCGTAATGTTGACCGGAACGCCGAATCTAGCGATGTAGTTTTCGACGAGCGTTTTTGCTATTATTGATGCGGAGATGTCTTTTATGCAGTAGGCTTCAGGCCACCGCGTAAAACGATCAACGCAGGTTAAAATGTATGTAAATCCATTATATGGTGGAAGTGGTCCAACAATATCTACATGGATATGTTCAAATCTACCTGGTGGAATTTGGAAATTCCCATGAGGTGATTTGATGTGCCGTTGCACTTTACATTTTTGGCAGGATAAACAAGATTTCGCCCACAGGGTTAAATCTTTATTCATACTAGGCCAAAAGTATTTAGAAGTGACGAGTTTGCGAGTTGCTCGTACACTTGGATGTGAAATATTATGCAGAGTGTCGAAAATTGTTCGACGTAATGACTCTCGAATGTACGGGCGATTGGTGCCTGTAGTTATGTCACAATAAATTGTTAAATCGGCTAATGGAAATTTATCTAATTTCCACTTAGAAGAGCGCCGATTTGTAGAACTAGAGAGTAAGTCTTGTAGTTCTTGATCGCAAGCTTATGCTTTTGCGATAGTTGTGATGTCGTAGCGAGTTACTGCGGAGGCAAGCTCGTGGTCAGAAATCCGAGAAAGTGTATCAGCGACCACATTGTCTTTACCTTGTATGTGTTGTATGTCTGTCGTAAACTGAGAGACATAATCTAAGTGACGTGCTTGCCTTGGGTTGCGTTCCGCTTTAGAGGTAATTGCTCTAGTAAGCGGTTTGTGGTCGGTGAAAACAGTGAATTCCCGACCTTCGACAAAATAGCGAAAGTGTTTAATTGCTTGGAAAATTGCAAGCAATTCGCGATCAAATGCGGAATATTTTCTTTCGGCATCTGATAATTTCTTGGAGAAAAATCCAAGAGGTTCCCAAGTGTCTTTATTTAGTTGCTGTAAGACTGCGCCTATAGCTGTGTTTGATGCATCAGTAGTGATGCTATAGTTTGTTGCATTTAGCGGATGCGCTAAAAGAGCAATATTATCTAAGCTGTTCCTGAGCTGAAGGAAAGCATTTTGACATTCTTTAGGCCAAGAAAAATTTTGAGGCGTTTTGGGTTTCTTGAGAAGTGTTGCCAATTGTGAGTGAATTGGGGCAAGTATCTCAGCGAGTTTTGGAATGAATCGGTGGTAGTAGTTTACCATACCGACAAATTGTTGAATTTGCTTGTGGTGCTGGGAATTCTCTAATTGCTTTAGTTCGTCCTTCGGACGGCAGAATGCCATTAGGAGTAATTTTGTGACTGAGGAAGTCAAGGTTGCTTGTCCTAAACACACATTTTGCTGTGTTAATATTGACACCATAATCTAATAATTTTTGGAAGAGTTGTTCCAAATGGAGTAAGTGTTGCTTCTCGTCTCTAGATGCTACGAGAATGTTGTCAATATAAACAAAAACGAAATCGAGATCTCTCACAATTTCGTTGATGAAACGCTGGAATGATTGTGCAGCATTTCTGAGTCCAAATGGCATTCGGGTGAATTCGAATAAGCCAAATGGTTTGGTATTTGCGGTTTTATGTATGTCGTCAGAAGCTATTGGTATTAAATGGTAAGCTCTGACGAGGTCGATTTTTGAAAAAATTGAGCATCCATGTTTGCATGGAAAAGGTTTGGATGTGGGGAATAGGGTAACGTGTAATGGACTTGATATTGCTGAAGAAGAAGGTCGGCAGATTCCTAGTTCAACCATGTGTTGGAATTCTAGGAATGCCGCTTTATGCCGAATTGGATCAAGTCTACGTGGTCTCACAAATGGTAAATGGCCTGTAGTCACGATGTGGTGTACTATATTGTGCCCTTCCCGGAGAGTTGTAGTTTAGTGGAGCTGTTAAAGAAGGAAATTTTTTTAACAATGCTCCATAGCCATTGTCGATTATGCAAAACAATGGTATTGATGTATCAACGAGTGCTGATGTTGTGTTGATACAAGGCTTAGTGGATGGATCAATCAATTTGCGATTTTTCAGATCCACTAACAAACCAAATTTCGTTAGGAAATCCGCGCCGCTAATGGGGCGGTTGACATTGGCAAGAATAAATACGTGTTTGAAAGAACGTCTTAGTCCAATGTCAACGTTGAGTAATTTGGTACCAAAAGTATTTATTGTGGTACCATTTGCTACTGACAGAACTAAATCGGGATTGCGATTTGTTCCGTAGCGATAATATTTGGAATACGGGGTTACGCTTAAGTCAGCGCCGGTATCAATCAGAAACGTGATATTATTTTCCGAATCCTGTATAAATAAGCGGCCGTGTTGCGCTTGACTTAAGTCTGCCGCTGCGATCTTAAGACTAAATAAGCCTTGACTTTTGTGTCGAGCGGTCGCATTTTTTACAATTTTTTGTAAAATTATTGGATTTTAACTTTTTTCAATATGGATATATAATTGCTAACTGGACCGTCTACGTAAATTTATAAATGGAAGCTGAAAAACCCCTAACAAATCAGACAAGAGAAGATAGCAAGCAACCAGCAAATTACATCATATCTTGTATTCATCTACTGATGGGGATTTTACAAAATAATGTTAAAAATAGCAGATTAGAATTTATATTCCTATGTGTGACATATTCCCACGCTCCACGACCCAGAGAGAAAAGGTTTAACTAATTGGATTTTCATGAACTGCACATCATATAATAAATGAGCTTATAAGCTCAATATTTGGTGTGTAGATCATTCCAAAATTATATTGTAAATAAATAAAATAATGGTTTAGGGAACCGATTTGCGGATCCCTTTTGTTGTGTAGCAAAAGTGCATGGTTGATTGCATTTTGATGCTGCGTGGCCAAATTTGTCGTGCTACCAACATCAGTTGTGTGGAAATTGGTATCTTGGCGATTGTTGGTTACGTTGTGTTGGTGGAGATTGCGATTCGTAAGGGAGAGGTATTTGTCTCCAGGGCGATTGGGAACGCGAAGGTTGTCGCTGTGCGTGTGAAATATTTTCTTGCCTAATTAACCTATCGTTAATTTGTTCAAGCATATTCTCGAGATGGATATTGCTTGTACTTGGCGCGTGTATCGTTGAGTTATTAGTTCGCGTGTCGCGATTAATTGAACTGAGATTGTGAGTTCGAGTGCCAACTAATTCGTATAATTTGTCGGCAATACGAGCGAGTTCCTCTGCAGGTTTGTCCTGTTGCGGGATCAACGCTGTTTGTATGTAATCAGGGAGTTGCCTGATCCATAGTTTTATAATAACATTGGCCGTGAAATTTTTGCCGGCTAATGATTTAATTCGGAGTAACATGTCCGATGGATTTTGATCGTTTATTTCGATTGTGCCGAGTATGGTTTCTAATTTACGCTCCTCGGAAATGGAGTAGCGATCAATTAGTACTCGTTTGATTGACTGGCATCTATCTTGGCTTGGAGGATCTTCTAAAATGTAATTGATCGTCTCCGCCTGTGTTGCCGAGAGAGATAGCACAGTATGAACCAACACGTTGGATTGGTTTCCCAAAACGCTGGTAGCCTGGTCAATTGTTTTGACTTTGTTATCTCAGGTTGGGCTTTTGCTTGTTGCTTCCGATTATTTTCATCATGAAGCATACTTGTTTATGAGCAAAACGTTTTGCTTATGCATTGATGTTTATGGTTTCACACACTTAAATATTATTTAATCGCACTTAAAAAATATATTTGAATGTTAAGTGGATTTTGATTACGAATTTTTAGAAATGGTGTCGGAATGGATACGTATTTCTAAAAACAACCAGGGGATTTTGGACGATTTATGAAAATAGTGCGCTTACCACGGGTGGGAGCTTAGGCCACTATTTCATAAAACTCGTCGTTTTTTTTAACTGTTTAATAAAAATAAAAAACTTCACATGCACTTTTTTAATAAAAAAAATTTTAACTTTATTTTCACTTCTAAAATTAAAAAGGTTAAACTTACATGCACGGTAAAAACCGTCGTCAAGGGTCATCAGATGTTGAAGTTGCAAATGCGAAGTGGAGCGAAAAATGCAGAATTCGAAGCACTTATAAAAAATTTAATAATATGTAAAATCTGAGCAAGTTATCTATAGTCTTACACGGATTAGTAAGTTATCTAACTAAGTTTGAAAATTTGACATTGATCGTAGCACACGGGCTCCCATCAATTGCTTTGTTCCATTTTTTCGTGTTTTGCGAGTAGTTTAACCGAGCTTTTGACTTAACAGTTCAAAAAATTAGATTATTGTTCAAACATGGATGTGAATGTTTGTGCAATTTTCATTTTTATTTAAAACGATTCAGATTTAATTTTACATTCGAAGTCAACAACAAAAAACATTCAACAGTAATTACTATAATTTTTAATTTATAAGCGAAATTAAAAATATTTAAAAGCAAGAAAAATCCAATTATCCCCGAAGGAGCTACTCATAAACAATACGGGTACGACGAGTACGTTTCGCAAAACGTATGAAAATGATCATTTTTATTTGTGTTACAAACAGAATGTACAACTTTAATCGGCTGCTTTACTAAATTATTATAATTATTGTGTATTCCTGGGTATTTCTTGTTTGTGGTTGGCTCGTTTCTTTATTGCTAAATGTTATAACAATAAAAACGGACGGAAAAAGAAGAAAATAATTATTAAAATAAGAAACATATAAACAAAAATGTTAAAGATATCTTTTGAGAAAGCCAAAGTAAAATATTTAAAATTTCGTTGCTTCTGATAATTTTATTTTTGTAATATGTAATTTTGGTGCTGTTGTTGTTGTTGTTGGAAAAAATTAATAAGGAATGTTGTTTATAAAGAAAATGAAAATAATAACAATCAGATGTGTAAGGCTCGAAACGAAAAAATTAACTTACCTCGAGCCAATATTTTAATAAGTAGGTACTTTTTTCAATATTTCCAGATCAGTTTTTGATTTAATTTCGCTCTGCACTAAAAATATAAAGTCTAGGCCAAAACTCTTTAAACGATTTAAGATTTTTGTAGTGGCGTATGTTTCAGTATTGATGGATTGTTTATTATTTACGTCAACACTTTACGGCTTTCTAGTGCTTTGATTTTACTAAGGAGTTACCAGTGGAAAACAGGTAAATGTTGAAACTAAACTGCTGCTCTGTGACAATCTTTCAACGTGAAAATTGAAAACCATCAATATTTTGACAAGACATTTTTGACCGACTACCGAAATTTTAATTGTTACCGACCAAATGGCACAATGGTTAAAGTTTTGGCGTTTTGATTGGGAGATACCGGGTTCGAATCCCGATAGGGGTAGGTTGCAAAGGGAATTTTCATCAACAGATTACGATCTGTGATGAAATGGAACACATCTGTGACCACGATCTGTGATGAACTGGAACACATTTTTGAATTGGCTAACATTGGCGTAAAAGGAAGGACGAAAAAAGCAAACCGCAAAAGAGTTGGGAGAGCCTAGGCCCCAGAACAGATTCCAGGGATAGTAAAAATAAATGTGTAATTGTCAAGAGATGTTGCAATGTGGGTATGATTGCTAGGAAGCATGTGAAGTCATCCCAGTTTTTCATCCCAGGAATTTTTTTTATTATTATTTACACGAAACTATTCTATTCCATCCCAGTTTTTTCATTTTATACCTCTGTATAAGACGATTAAAATTATAAGCACAACAACAAATTATCCCATCCAAGTTTTCTTCGTTTATTTGTTGTTCTTGTAAAACAAATTCATCATTGGAAATAATGAATTGGGTTTTGGCAATACTAATTTTGTATATCTTAACACATTCACGGACACCCACTGCAATTGCAGTATACGCTTAGCTTTCCAATGGGTCACCACTGCTATGACAGTACAATTTTATTTTCTCTTTGTATTTTCGTTGTTTTGTTTTATGAGAATTAGCTCTTCTCATTTGAATTGATTTTTCTCTTTACATTATCAAAATATACCATCTGTACTTACTCGCTTTTGTTTTAATGCCACGGAATGAAGTACATTGTAGTACCTATATTTCCGTCTTACACTGGCAAATTAATGACACAACTGCAAATGCAGTGGGGATTTCCATATAAAACACGTTAGTATACAAAAAAGTGACGAGTTGAGCAGACGGATTTTATTGGTGTTTTTTTATAAATATTGTAAAATGGACTGCTACGACGAGAAGCAACGGCGACTATTGGCTTTATTTGAAGAATTAGATAGTGGTGGTTCCGAAGAAGAAATTGACTTCTCTACGGATGATAGTCTTGATGATCCCGATTATATCGACAAAGGCAGTAGCAGTGGCAAAGAAAATAGTAAAAATAGTGACAGTTTGCCGGATGTGAAAACGAAATAGATGGGGATACTGTTCCGCAAGAACCAGGTGAACATATGGAAGAGGAAAATATCGAAGAACTTTGGACATCAACCGTAGCGAGAGAAACAAAATTGTGAGTTCAAAGAAAATACGGTAGGTTGCCAAATAAGTGGGAATTCGCCGAGGGAGGTGTTTGACATTTTTTTTGGTGGTGAGTCGTTCAAATTATTATTAGTTTCAACTAATAATGCGTATGGCGAAAAACTGTGCAGTAAAGAGCACAAGACTCGATTTTCGAAAACTGCAAAATTCATGCCAGTTGCTATATTTGAAATGCTAAAATTTATTGGCCTTTGTCTTTTGCACGGACCGAAATTACGAAACCTATTTTCAAGACATCCATTATATCATCACTCAGTTTTTCCATCACCATGTCAGGACGCCGATTTGAGCAAATTTTGAGATGTTTGAACGTTAATCCACAATTAGGCGAAACTCACTTAAATAAAATAAATTCATTTATTTAATCAAAAGTGTCTGGAAGCAAATCAGCCGAACCAAAATCTTTCATTGGATGAGTCGTTGTTACTATTTCGGGGCAGATTACATTTTAAGCAAAATATTTAAAATAAAAAAGCAAAGTGTGAAATCAAGTTTTATGAGCTTTATGATCCAACTGGCTTTGTTTTCAATTTGAAAATATGTGTTTGATGGCTCCATATTTAGGAAAAGGACTCATGTGTTCATGGACAACTATTATAACAGTGTAACAATGTCCAACATATTGCTGTCTCATAGAACACTTACTTGTGGCACTCTACGTAGCAATCGAAAGGGAACTCGAAAGAGCTAATCCAAAAGAAGCTTAGTAAAGATGAACACATTTGGGTCAGAAAAAAGGCTGTTTATATCTCCAAATGGAAGGATAAAAGGGAAGTTCTTTATCACTCAGAAATTGTTACTACAACAAATAGTTATGGTAAAGAGCGGAAGAAGCCCGTCAAAATTGAGAAATATAATCAAAATATGTCTGGAGTCGATAGACTGGATCAATTAGTGTCATATTACTCGTGTCCTCGGAAAACCGTAAGATGGTATAAATAATTATATTTCATATAATAGACAGATCCGTATTTAAATCCTATTTTATTTACAAAAAAAAAGTTCCAAAAATAACGTTCGTACTATTTCGGGGTCACCTAAAGGTTCCCTCCTCAACATTGAAAATACGAGCAGCGGACACCGTCGACCAGCAAACCTAATTGTGGATAGTCCAATAATGTCAAAAATTCATTTCCATCCGGCCAACATTCACATAAGAACAACTTATTTTCGCGATTGCAAATATTGCACACTAGTCCCGAAGCAATGTCTCTTTGTTACCTTTCATTAGAGTTTTTATTAAAAGTTATTAATTTTCAATAAACGACTGAACGAATGGTGGTTCTTATTACACTTCAAATGCAGTATTGCTTTATTATACATTACACTCCTCCCAATGGGCCAGTTACTGTATTTGCAGTACTACTGCTAAAGCTGTAGTGTCCTATAGTCAACAATAATTTCCATGTGGAGTCACTACTGCATTAACAGTACTGTTTGCAAAAAAGAGTTAGCAATTGCAGAAAATTTCTAAAAATATTTAAGACACGAGATTTCAATCAGATTTAAAATATCATCAATAATACCGGAGTTATGGCATGTGATATTCTGAGTAGTCGCCGTGTAAAAAGGGTATGCGCGAATGTGTTAAGTTCGAGATAACAATACGCCATAATATTAGTTTAAAATATTAAGGGTAGCTTATAATGAGGACCTCAGTGCCAGCCGTATGTTAGGATTGGCACGATCTTCCAGCTCCGATATGGCCCGATATAAATTTATATGAGAAACGTCTGTAACTTCCAAATCCTTCCTGGGCCAGAAATAGCGATTGATGTTTTGAAATGGTACGTAATTAAATGATTGCTGACCAAGTGGCCAGCACAAGCCGTATGTTCAAATTTGAGTAAGTGGCCAAGTTCCAAAATCTCAGGTTAAGTTAAATAAAAATTTGTGACTTTTAAGAACATCCTATGCCGGAAATGACTTGGGTGATCACCATAGTTTGTCCTTATCATTACTAACTCAAAACCTAAAAAATCATTTCCGGCCTAGAATGTTCTTAGGAGACACAAATTTTTATTTAACTTAACCTTAGATTTTGGAACTTGGCCATTTACTCAAATTTGAACATACGGCTGGTGCTGGCCACTTGGTCAGCAATCACTTAATTACGTATCATCTCAAAACATTAATCGCTATTTCCGGCCAAGTTTGCAAGTTATAGACGATTTTCATATAAATTTATATGGGGCCATATCGAAGTTGGAAGATTGTGCCAATCCTAACATACGTCTGGCACTGAGGTCCTCATTATAAACTACCCTTAATATTTTAAACTAATATTATGGCGTATTGTTATCTCGAACTCAAAATATACAAAATTATTTTTGCCAAAACCCAATTCATTATTTCCAATGATCAATTTGTTTTACAAGAACAACAAATAAACGAAAAAAAGTGGGATGGGGTAATTTGTTGTTGTGTTTATAATTTTAATCGTCTTATACAGGTTTAAAATGAAAAAACTGGGATGGAATAGAATAGTTTTGTGTAAATAACAACAAAAAAAAATTCCTGGGATGAAAAACTGGGATAACGTCACATGCTTATTGCTAGGTAGGTTTTTATTTTTCACGGAGCAAGATTTCTTGTTTGGCAACCACATTTCCATGAGGTACACGGAAACTATCCTTGATTTCAGACAAGATAGTTTTGAATTTTCTACCCATAATTAATTCGGCTGGAGTATAACCGTCACCATACCAGGAGTCACGCAATAATTCAATAGCGCAAGGTAGGAATTGTTGAGGCTTCTATTTTTCGAATCAATTTTTTTTGCAGCTCATCGGATACTCATTTAGAGCCACTATACAAACATTTGTGCATGCCTTCGACATTTGATTAGACCTTGAACCTCGGTGAATAAACTCGAAGCTTTCTTTTTGAAGAGGTGGTGGTACACAAATGCGACAATTTTTCATAAGTAGATTTTCAGTTATTGAACTATCGATTGGAAAACGTTAAAAAATTTTAGAAATTCACTTTTTTTTTCAAAAAAGAAATTTCTCTAATGTGTTTTGCAGTTAAGTTACAGACTAGAAAATCCACACTTCGGTTACAGATTCTACTTCTTATTTTTTTATAATGAGGTAGAAGTGAGCGTGAAAGTACATCAGTGGCTAAGAGTAATTTTCCTCGAACATACTTGACGATATAGGCACATCGCATCAATCGCATTCTGAATTGATAAAAACGGGGAGTCAAAATCAACCAAGATCGCCGAAGTCTCGAAAAGTAGTTTTAAAACAAATCTGTCTGTGAGAGTGCATGTGGTGACATGCCGATTAAATGTCTGTACCTTCTCTACAGCCCAGACGGATTGACCGATCGGGATAAAACTTCATACTTAAGCTTTTGTCATAAATTGAGATGTTCCAGTGGTTTGTGGCTGAATCGGTCCTCCGATTTTTCGTTTTTACCAATATTTTGAAAATAATATCTGTTGCAGAAAAACGATTGCAAACTAAATGATCCTAAATTAAATTTGCAACCGTAACGATAAAAATCATTTTTCCAAAATTTAAGAAGAGATAACGTTTTTTAACCAAAAACTGTTTTTCATTCAAAATACGGCTCTCTACAGCCCAGACTGATTGGAACAAAACATCATACTTAAGCTTTTTCTATACACATTGGGAGATCAAGGTGAGTTTAGTTCCCTCCACCGGAAGTGACAGCTTTTCCAGTTTTTGTAAATATTTTAGTAAAGTATATCATTAACTTAACAAATGACTTTAAAAGTTTAAACTGCATTTACTAATACCGATCTAGACGAGGTTGCCAAAATTTAAGCGGAAATGACGTTTTCTCGCAAATAAACTGTTTTGTACTTTGTCACCTCTACATTTTTGCAGATTTACCATTCGATATAACGCCCAAATCATTTTTTAAAAAATCTCTTCAAGAGTGTGTGTGCGTGCGAATGTGCATGGTGCTGTGTCCACTAAATATTGTAGCTTCTCTGCAGCCAAGACGAATTGACTGATTAGGATGAAATTTCAAACTTAAAATAAAATATTGCAAATTAAATTTCAAAAATGATCAGTACAAAATTTATACTGATCATATTTTAAATTTTACTGGAAATGACAAATTTTAATAAAAGAACTTTATTTCATTAAAATTTGGCATTTCTACAGACCAAGCGGATCCGCTTTTCGGAACAAAACTTTTATTATCACTTGCTTGTTGTCACTTATTTGTATTGACTAATACATTATTAATTTTTTGTTTGACCTCGATGACCTTCATTTCACTTCCATGCGCTCCCTTGGAAATTAAGTCTTCTTTTTAACTTTTTCGATTTTAAATTCTCGATTAAATTTTGAATTTGTTTCAGTCCATGTGATATGTAGGGAAATAAATGAGGTTTTTGCAATCATCCGTAAAGTGAAGATATTTCATAAGTAGCATTTTCATGCTCGTCCAAGTCGATGGGATGCGGTTGTGTCCATGTTCTATCCAATTGGGTAATGAAAACAGAAGGTTTATTTTTTTAAGTATCTCCGGAATGTAGCGGACCGCTAGTTGCGAGCCAATCGTTTATTTTGCTTAACGCTTATTTTATCACCGGAAAAATACTATTTAACCAGTTTTCTTTTGCGATTGTGATAGTCCGCAGTCCGAACATGCAAGAATTGTTCGGGATAGCAGTTTCAGATATTAGGAGTGCGCGCCAAAATACAACTCAACTGGTCGAAAGAATGAGGAGGCCCGTCTTCTCTTTTACTCCTCATGACCTCTGATAGGTTGAATGAAATATTTCGACTTCACCATTTACTTCGCTTTTTTGTGGCGGAGAAGTATACATTTTGATATGAAGCTCATCGATACCACGAAAACATGGACACAGTAGTAGAATAGGGTATCTTGAAGTGGTTTCTTTAAACGTTCTACAGCACGAGGTTCGATAATTTTAGTTCGTGCGAACTTCGTGAATTTATCCAGGGCAGTTAGAACTGATTGTTTTTCGGAATATGTCTTCTGAATGGTAGGATATGTAGGAACGGATGTACCGTGGATTATTTGATTGTTTGGGTGTCGCTCGTGTTTGTTTTTATTACATACTGGTTTTGAATATTAAAAATTTTGGCTGCCAGTGCGTGTGTGTTCTGTGAGAATATCTCTTCTTCGCTTCTTTCGTCTGCGATAGCGTCTACTATTTTCTGTGTAAAAATCCGGGAGATTTCAAGGGTATGGATAAAAACAAGATTTCTGTATACTGGCGCGCCAACAAAAAAGCTTAGGTCATTTGAGTTATGTTTCGGAATGGGTGAGAAATTGTGCAATACGGGATTTTAAAAAGTATTGTGAAAGTCAAAATTTAAATTTTAAAATATTAGTGTTAATCGACAATGCATCAGGGCATCCAACAAATGTAGACGATATAAAGGAAAATGTTAAGTTCCTATCTATGCCACCAAACACAACGTCAACCCTTCATCCCATGGATCAGGGAGTTATTTCTTATTTCAAAACATACTGGTCCCTTTGGCTTGAACGTATTACATCTAATGTAGAAGTTGACGAAATCCCTCCGGTTAGGGCAGACATAATTAATATACCGCAAAAAGCCAACTTCTTTGGAATAAATGAAGCGGATACCGATGAAATACATACATAGTATCCCCACCCAAGACTTAATGGAAATGGCTGATGAAATGGCAGAGGAATCCGATATTTTTTCAGAAGAAAGCCAATCAAAAAATTTACCAACCAAAAGTCTTGCTAAGGCGCTAATATCTAAAGGACGTTTAATCCTTATTAATGTAGATCCAGACGAACAACAATGTTCAAGAGTTGCACAAGTACAAGTACAAATAAGCATCAGCTGCTATAAAAAAAGTATTTAGAAAAAAAAGCAGGCTGCTAAACAGTGTACTTTAGACAGCTTCTTTGAGAGGCAACCTAAAGAAAAGGCGCCAATAACTAAAATCGAGGGTTTTGATATAGATTCTTACTGAATTTCGTTTTTAAAACCTTGGTCGCTGAAAAAGTTCATCATATTGAAATTGACTGATATACATATATGTATCTAGTTATGTTGTGGTTTAAACGAAGAGTAAGTAAGGTTTACTGTGTTGTTTATTGAAAAGTATGAAAAAGAGTGAACCCCTCAAGAAACATTCAATATGGTTTTATAATATTTATGATTGTGAAATACATACCAAAAATGTACACTGTTAAATTTAAAAATATTCCAATTGGATTTATTTTGTAGTGAAATTGAAACATTTTTAGATAATCTTTAACATTTATACTAGAGAAGCCCTTGAATCCCTAATAGTGTCGCTGTAAAGAACAGATAATTTTCTAACAATTTTAAATAAACACGAGAAAATTGTGATACAATTTACTAAAGCTTTTTAATTCTAAAGAAGGTTATTTTAGACACTGTTTCTACTTTTATATCTCCGAATCTAGAGATGTTCACGGGGTCTCACCTATATGGCTGAATAGCTAAGTCAAAACCTCACGTGTGAGGTAAATAAGGTTGAGATATGATGATTTTTAACTTATGCAGCGTATTTTAAACAATAGTGGTTTTTGATATCAATCTATTTTCAAATTTTACTGTTACCGCTCCTTGAGATATTCATAATATTTTAAATGTATTTTAGGCTAGCACAAACAAAGTTTTAGTGGTATTTTCTCTCTAAACGTGACCATGTGAACATCCATAGGATTTTTGTTATTTGATTGTTTTCACAATAAATCGGGTTCGTAGCTTATTTGGGAATGTCAATGGGTAAAAATCCTATTGGAGAAAATACCAAAATTTCCAATCGAGAGTAAAATTGTAAACGAAGAAGTTGTAAATTATGGAAAACATGATGAAAATCATTATTTGTGCCCCATTTGCACGATATTGATAGAAAATTTTCTGACCTATTCGAATATATGAAAGAGATCACGTGAACATTTCTGGTATGGGCGATATAACCATAAACGTAAAAATGTCTCTGGACTAGTAAAAAATCATCATAATTAGATCCCGTTCATTACCCACATAGGGGTTTGACTGATCTATCTGACCATGTAGGTGAGACCCCGTGAACATCTCTAGATTCGGAGATATAAAAGTAGAAACAGTGTCTAAAATAACCTTCTTTAGAATTAAAAAAACTTTAGTAAATTGTATCACAATTTTCTCGTGTTTATTTAAAATTGTTAGAAAATTATCTGTTCTTTACAGCGACACTATTAGGGATTCAAGGGCTTCTCTAGTATAAATGTTAAAGATTATCTAAAAATGTTTCAATTTCACTACAAAATATTTTTAAATTTAACAGTGTACATTTTTGGTATTATTTTTCGTATGTATTTCACAATCATTAATATATTCTATATAATATTATATTAGTGTATCATTTTATACAGTATGGTAGAGCCCGTGAAGTTTCTAACAAAAAATAACACGTATACGTATACGATCCCAATTGGAAAACATGGCGGAACCATAATTCCTATTGGATTCAGATAGATTCCAATAGCCGCCATATTGAATTGTTTTAGTGTTGGTGAATTGCACTGTTAATATTTTATAAATGCAAATTAGTAAAAATTTTATTAAAAATTATTATGATATTAAATAAATTCAAAATTTACACAATAAAATAGAAAAAGGATAATAAATACAAAAGATATTAAAGAAATATTTAAATAACTTAAAAAAACTTAACAAATAAATAAAATTAAAGCTTTAACAACAAAAAAATATCAAATATGTTTATTGAAAATTTTCACTCAAAATATTGAGTATTTTATCAATCTGGGCCAATAACAAGCCACTTCCAGAGATTAGGGCAAGACACCACTATATAGGTTGAATTGGCCTATCTCTAAACAACATTTTCCGGTATAAGGTTTTCCCACGCGGAGAAAATGCAACCTTGTTAATAGCAATTTTCCACCGTAAATTTTGAGTATTTATCAATCTGGGCCAATAACAAGCCACTTCCAGAGATTAGGGCAAGACACCACTATATAGGTTGAATTGGCCTATCTCTAAAGAACATTTTCAGGTATAAGGTTTTCCCAAGCGGAGAAAATGCAACCTTGTTAATAGCAATTTTCCACCGTAAATTTTGAGTATTTATCAATCTGGGCCAATAACAAGCCACTTCCAGAGATTAGGGCAAGACACCACTATATAGGTTGAATTGGCCTATCTCTAAAGAACCTTTTTCGGTATAAGGTTTTCCCAAGCGGAGAAAATGCAACCTTGTTAATAGCAATTTTCCACCGTAAATTTTGAGTATTTATCAATCTGGGCCAATAACAAGCCACTTCCAGAGATTAGGGCAAGACACCACAATATAGGTTGAATTGGCCTATCTCTAAACAACATTTTCCGGTATAAGGTTTTCCCACGCGGAGAAAATGCAACCTTGTTAATAGCAATTTTCCACCGTAAATTTTGAGTATTTATCAATCTGGGCCAATAACAAGCCACTTCCAGAGATTAGGGCAAGACACCACTATATAGGTTGAATTGGCCTATCTCTAAAGAACATTTTCAGGTATAAGGTTTTCCCAAGCGGAGAAAATGCAACCTTGTTAATAGCAATTTTCCACCGTAAATTTTGAGTATTTATCAATCTGGGCCAATAACAAGCCACTTCCAGAGATTAGGGCAAGACACCACTATATAGGTTGAATTGGCCTATCTCTAAAGAACCTTTTCCGGTATAAGGTTTTCCCAAGCGGAGAAAATGCAACCTTGTTAATAGCAATTTTCCACCGTAAATTTTGAGTATTTATCAATCTGGGCCAATAACAAGCCACTTCCAGAGATTAGGGCAAGACACCACTATATAGGTTGAATTGTCCTATCTCTAAAGAACATTTTCAGGTATAAGGTTTTCCCAAGCGGAGAAAATGCAACCTTGTTAATAGCAATTTTCCACCTAAATTTTGAGTATTTATCAATCTGGGCCAATAACAAGCCACTTCCAGAGATTAGGGCAAGACACCACAATATAGGTTGAATTGGACTATCTCTAAAGAACATTTTCCGGTACAAGGTTTTCCCAAGCGGAGAAAATGCAACCTTGTTAATAGCAATTTTCCACAGTAAATTTTGAGTATTTATCAATCTGGGCCATTAACAAGCCACTTCCAGAGATTAGGGCAAGACACCACAATATAGGCTGAATTGGACTATCTCTAAAGAACATTTTCCGGTATAAGGTTTTCCCAAGCGGAGAAAATGCAACCTTGTTAATAGCAATTTTCCACAGTACATTTTGAGTATTTATCAATCTGGGCCAATAACAAGCCACTTCCAGAGATTAGGGCAAGACACCAATTGGCCTATCTCTAAAGAACATTTTCCGGTATAAGGTTTTCCCAAGCGGAGAAAATGCAACCTTGTTAATAGCAATTTTCCACCGTAAATTTTGAGTATTTATCAATCTGGGCCATTAACAAGCCACTTCCAGAGATTAGGGCAAGACACCACAATATAGGTTGAATTGGCCTATCTCTAAAGAACATTTTCCGGTATAAGGTTTTCCCAAGCGGAGAAAATGCAACCTTGTTAATAGCAATTTTCCACCGTAAATTTTGAGTATTTATCAATCTGGGCCAATAACAAGCCACTTCCAGAGATTAGGGCAAGACACCACAATATAGGTTGAATTGGCCTATCTCTAAAGAACATTTTCCGGTATAAGGTTTTCCCAAGCGGAGAAAATGCAACCTTGTTAATAGCAATTTTCCACCGTAAATTTTGAGTATTTATCAATCTGGGCCAATAACAAGCCACTTGCAGGTTATCGAGGAATGAGTGTTACGTATTATTTGTGTATGCTCTACTTAAGCGCCTGATTCATTTTGTATTATCCAGGTAGCACCACGCGGAGGTATGAATTTTGGACTTCGCTCCTTTGTTTTTTTTGTGTTTGGGCCCTAATCTCTGGAAGTGGCTTGTTATTGGCCCAGATTGATAAAATACTCTGTATTTTGATCGAGAAATTTTAATAAACAATTCTGATATTTTTTCGGTTATAGCTTTTATTTTTATTTATTTGTTATCTAATTCTCACTTGATTTTAATTTGTTTTTTCTTATCTGATTTAATAATCATTGCATTTCATTAATATTTTGTATTTTTGAATAAAATATATTTAAAAAAATTTAATTTTAAAATATCTTCATCCGGAAAATAATTTTACAGTCTAATAAATCTCACTCAATTTATTCTAATAAGAATTTATTATTGAGTGGTACCAACACATATATAATTTGTTTTTTTTGTTATTTTTTGTTAGAAACTTCACACCGGTGTATGGTATGTGATATATTTATTTATTTTAAAATATATAATAATGAACATATTACACATTTTTTAATTTAAAACAATTTCTTTTATTTGATGAATATTTATTATAATAATTGTTTCGAATTATTTTAATATAAAATAAATACACTGTTAAAATTGCACACTTCTATAAATTATTGTCGAAGAAATAAAATTGTGTCCAAAAAGTTCACAAAGAACACTCGCATAAATTTTTGTCCAAAATTTGTCCAAGAACTTCACACCAGTAGTTGGGAGAGCCATGGCCCCAGAACAGATTGCAGAGATTTTATATATTTTATTTCAACTGCGCCAGTTATGTTGTGGTTTAAGCGAGGAGTAAGTAAGACTACGTTGTTATTACCTTTACTGTGTTGTAGGTTGGAATGGTAAATAAAAAATGTATAAATAGACAAAAGTTAATTAATAATTCAATACATTAAAATAAATTGATATGCAAAAACCTGTCTATTTTTATTTTAAATAGGTACAAAAGTTTGGATGTTAAACGTGGGCCACACAAAAGGTTCTGGCTGACCGGCTGACAGTTAAAAATTATGAAAACACTTCATTAAGCTTAACTGATGTCATAAAAAGGTTATCCGTATATATAGAGTAAGTATATAGATGTCTAGATAGCACAGATAATGTTTGAATGCAATTAGAAGTCAAAACAGAAGCCAAAGAAATTTATTTTATAACATGTATTTGGTATATTACGTTATTCCACGCAACCACACCAACTCCGCCAATCTCCGCAATAAAGAATAAAGTAATTTGTACCCATGAATGAATGCAGCAAGCAACACAGATAATCGCAGACCCATTTAAGCTAATTCCGTGTGCATAAAACTACATAAGACGACTGAAATAATAACTTTATTATTATCAGTCAAATCAATTAACACAAAACCAGTGAATTCATAAAATCGTCTCTAAAGCTTTTCGTGTATGCGAACGTGTACAGCAGCGATTTTTACAAGTAATTTATTTAATTCTTTTCACTCTACATGTGCACCAATGAATTTATGCATTTTAATTGCATTATAAAAACACATATGAACACAAAAAACAAAAGAATTATTATGTATATATATGTAATATGTGCAGTGTGTACACACAAAAAAAGTCATAAAATAATAAGTTCACCGCCGCCCTGATGTACTACATGGCTACATACATGCATTATGTACATATTAAGTAAATGAACGTCCGAACGTAACGTAACAAAATGCCTTTCATAAATTTTATATCATTCAACACCAATTAGGCAGCATAAAAACATAACAAAAGACAAGGTGGCATGGCATGGAATCATCACACACAACACACAACATTTATAACAATCAGACTACTTAGAGGTATTTTAACGAAAGGTTCTGTCTCAATTAAGACCAAATTACATAATTTTTTGACGTTCGCTTACTTGTGGTCTGGTTTGGTTTACAGTGTGCGCGCACACACAAAACGTGTACATTTTTTTTGTGTTAGAGTCACGTCGTAACTACGACTACGTGCACTCCAACTCCGTACTATAAACGATTATTAATGAAAGGTAGGTACTCAAAAATAAGTTTGAGAGACGTGCATAGTTCAACGTAACGTGCGAGTATGAGTTTAGATCCCAATAACCAAATTTACAAACAAAACATATGATAACAACATTAGCATGTGAATTGTGACATCAATCAAACTAAACCACATTATGGTGTGTATGCAGATTACAAAAACAACAATGTGAAAACTTAAAACTCATTAATCAAAAGTATTGAAAGTTTTTGTTATTTAGAAAAAAAATGTTTTTTTTTTATACAAAATAAAATTAACAAAAAGATTAAGGAAATTATGTTTTAGACTAATTTACTTTTAATAATGTTATTAAAAATATTTTTCTCACATATGTAATTTTTTTTTTTTTTTTTTGAATCAGGGTTGAAACAAAAAAAATATTTACTTGGGTTGTGGAGCGCACATAACACACATTCACATACAAATCATTAATTATGTAAAAATTGAGATTTTATGGATAAAACGATTTGTTTTTGTTTTAATATCTCGAAATTAATGGATTACGTTTATACGAGTACGTTAGTACGAGGAGTCTACTCGAAAAATTTCGAATAAATATTTTATAATGCAATGAGGTGTTATCATTAGCATAATGGGGCTGCGCGTGTCAAATTGGTGGGCTATACGCCGTAAAAATCGGACTGCTACTTAGTTGACGTAATCCGTATTCGATTGATGATATTTTGACGTTTCAACAAAATCTAGTAAAAGTTTTTTTTTTGCTTTATTAATTACAACTGAGACTGTGCTCATCTAGCAATTTATCTTTCACATTTACAAATTTTAGATTTCTTAAATAATTTCTGGTTTGTTGGGGTGAAACCCAATGGTTAGTCCCAAAATTAATTAAACCTATTTAAAATATAATTTTAATTTGGTATGTTTACTAGGCCCAGTGACCTCGTTCTTTGAAGGCTTCTTTCAACGACAGGGTTATCTATCATATGGCGAATATAGCGGTTTCCATGTTCCTGGAGCCTGATCTAGACTCGCAAATTTCATTTATCACTGAGGAGAGTCCAAGCAAATCAAACAACCAATGAATAACACATATGCGGAGATGGTGGCTTAAACGAGAGCGATATCACCACCGCCGCCAAAAAATTGGTCACTTTCCCCGTAGAAGCACGATTTGTATCAAAATTCTCCATGAAAATAAAAGCTTTAGTGTTGCCTGCCTGGAGAAAAAATTCGTACATTTGCAGTATTGATTCTATAGTATATTTGAGTCGTTGTAATCCTTCGAAAATAAAGCCAGAAAATGAGAGAATCTTTAAAAAAAATTCAGTATCCAGCGGACTACACAGAAATTAATAATTTTGGGGGACAAGCAGGAGAGATAGAGAAGACAACAACAATTTACAACACCAACGTCAAGCAACCATTGTTTCGATTAGTCCAAATATCGGTGGCTCGGCTATCGTAGACGGGAATTAAAACAACAGAACCGTAACAGAAGCATTAAGTTCAGCACAAATAGACAACGAAATGAAGCATTACAAAATCGAAATTCTGGGCCCCTGGGAGTAAAGTAAACACAAGCGAGGAAATAACCTCTGGACGCGATGATATAATAACAACAGCTAAAGCAAAGAATGCACTAATGAAATGGAACCCAGTTAAAAGCCAATTAATTTAAAAATACGAAATACAAACCATACATCAGTGGTATGCCCCAACAGAACACGCATATGAAACAACCAAGGATGAGTTCTATGAACACAACTGATGGCAGAACAAGAAACCAAGTAGATCACGCAATGAATTACCTCAAATTTGTTACGCCAATGCAAGATGTCAAGAAAATAAAAGGTGCAGACATTTACAGTGAGCACCAACTGGTAATATCACAATTCAAAATTAAGCCTGTTAATGCCTCAATTCAATTCGGAAGTAATTTAACACCAACAGATTAAACGAGGTCGACACACGGAATGCATTATGTGAAAGCTCAGCTGCCAAACCAATGAAGAAGCAGCTACCAACACACACTCGGGTACCAAGAATACAGGCGCAAACTCTGGATCGGTGATAAAACTTGGAAAAAAATTGAAGGACGCCCGCATCTCGAATTGAAAATAAAACAAAATAAGTCCGAACTGAAACGACAATACGAAGATTATTGCACGAGAAATCAAGAAAATTGAAATGCGTGACCGTAAAGGCAATTTCCCTTCAAACCTTCTCAAGGTACAGCATAGCGCCACTGCATCTACGTGTCCGACAGGCAAGTGTAAAATTTGCCAATATCCTACCATTAAGAGATGCATCTGGTCAAAACAACAGATGAAGCGCAATTGAAGAGAAGGGAAGGAATATTTCGAAGACAAGCATATTTTAGAGACGAAATATTCAAAAGAGACATAACGACAAATGCAACAACTCTAACACCAATAATAACACAAGTACGAGCTTCGGGTAGAATTCCGCGAACATGGAAGATAGGCTTGACTATAACGATTGTCAAAAAAGGTGACCTGAGAAAATACAAAAATTGGCGGGGTATATCCCTCCTTAACACAACCATAAAGATATTAGCAATTTTCATCAGATAGGGCTTCACAGACAATCAACTTGGAAATAAAAAGGGTCAAACTGGTTTCACACGAAACAACCCATCGTATTAATATAACAAGCATCATAATTAAGCATTTTAACGAGCAGTCACCACTGTACCCACGTGAATTTTGAACGTGTAGTCGATACAATAGACAGTAACGCAATAAATATTGAAGGTACTTTGTGAAATGGGCATGCCAAAGAAATTAATCCAACTCATGCAAGATATGCGAGTTATTGGGTTCAATACAAATACACTACTAGAAACTTCTGTTCCTAGTAGTATTAGATAATGTCATGATAAAATTAGATAGCGCGTTCTCCAACGGCACCCAGTGGGGATTAACGGAGAAACTCAATGATCTTGATTACTCAGATGAAATATGCCTGCTATCACACAAACACGCCGGAATGCAACATAACGTACAGCATCTGTCAGATCTAGTAAAAGTAATTGGCTTCAAAATAAATATCTGGAAAACCAAGACGATGGGACTAAATCCAATATCCACATCGATTTATATGGTTGTACTCTAGCGCAAAGAGGTGGATCAGATGAATATTTAGAGAAACGAATCAACAAAAAAAAAACATCTGCCCTATCCCATAACACCAAGCTAATAATATTCAATTCGTTTGTGAAATCAGTGTTGCTGATGTGCATCAGAAATGCCTTAGAAGAATACTAAGGTACTTTAGGGTAAATAAAATAACAAATGTTGAACTCTTAAAATTCAAAAGAGTCAAGCAGTCATTGGCATTGAAATACGAAAGCACAAGTAGAAGTCCCAGAGTTACATAACAAGAAGGTCTCTGGAATGGAAAGTCTGACGACCAGCTGTAACATGGAAACGAACGATGCTAGCAGAAGCGAAACAACTCGGAAAGTCATGACTGTAAATCAAAGCAATATCACTGAACAGAGTTAGATGGTCTGCGTATGCGTTACATGCTCCTAAATTAGAAATAAAGAAAAAAAATATTGCATGAAACATCCAGTAATGCTTCGGTCTTATTTTGGCACTTATTAGATTTAATATTTAGTAATTTAATATTAGATTTTATTTAACAAAGACAATCTAGCGATATGATGCGACTTTAGTTCTCTGAATGATACATTGAAAAGTGGAAATCTCTTTCATTTCACCGAAAAGCCAACCCTGTTCCACAAGACTGTCACACTTCTTCAGATAGTACTTTCGCTCTACAAGCTCATTGAGCTACACATCGCTAGAGCAAACTCCATGCTCGGGATTACCAATAAAACCAGGGATATATCAAAAATATTGAAAAAATTCAAAAGAACTTTATATCGAAAGCCGGATAAACCCGATAAAGGGTGTCCCAATAAGAAGTTCAGATTTAAAAATGTGAAACGGCTTAATATATTTCCAAATTTATTGTTTTGTTTGAAAGTAAAATCCTCCTGGTTATTTATGAGAAATGATTTCATTCAAATGGGAGCCGCGGCTGTCCTTGCCGTACTCCATTCGGTCGGTCCAAATTCTGAACACATTTTGGATTGTGTGCGTATCTATTTCGGCAATTGTTGCTTCAATATTGGCTTTCAAATGCTCGATTGTTTGTGAATTGTCCGTTTAACACTTGTCCTTCACGGCACCTCCCACAAATAAAAATCCAAAGGCATCAAATCACAGCTCCTTGCCGGCCAATTCACGTCATCATTTCGACTGATAATGCAGACATCAAATTTTTGACGCAGTTTCGCTATTGTAACGCCCGATGTGTGGCATGGCGCACCATCTTGCTGAAACCAAAGGTCGTCCAAACCAATAACTGCAACATATGGCCACAAAAAAGATGTTAACATGTGGCGGTAGTTGATCCCGTTGACCGTTGTGCCGGCCTCATCTTCGAAGAAATACGCCCAATAATGCCGCCACGCCACAAGCCGCACCAAACAGTAACACGCAATGGGTGCATTGGCTTTTCCATATTTCCTTGTGGATTTTCCGATCTCGAGAAAAATCCTCATAATTTCGAGTTTCTTGCAGGCCCACAATGCGAATCGATATCGAAACGGATGGTCGCAGGGCTTCAATTTCAGTACCAATTTAACTTTATAGGGCCACAAACCAAAATCTTTACGCAGAATTCGTTGCATGGAAGACCGGCTGATGTTCATTTCCGATGCACGATGACAAATTGATGTTCTCGGCCGTTGACGCACATTTTCGGCCACCGTGGCTGAACGACGAACACGGGTACGCGTTGAATTGTCGACTAGGTAGCCCGCATCACACTCTTTACGCACAAACTTCTTGATACCGTTGGATGTGAGTCCCGTGTTTCGACCAAATTTTATACGACATTTTCTTGCGATTTCGAACCAATTGTCTTTGTTGTGGAAGAAAATTTACAACATTTCCCACTTTTGTGGAAGCGTTAAGCGACTCATTTCGTCAACTAAAAATAATATACTGAGTTTCTGTCAAAGAAAGAATGGCATTAGTGTTGCCAGAGCCAAAATAACCGATATGTCAAATCTGAACTGGTTATTATAACTGTAACGGTCAGTTACTGTTAACTCACTAACACCACGCATAACATTGCGGAGTATTTTCCTACTGTTAGAAAATACCTTGCAATGTGTCCCACAAAAACGGATTGCCAGCAACACGCTGATCATAGCAATTCATTTCAAAACAATATTTTCCAAATAATAATTTTTGTTTTTTTACTTTTATATTAGAAAGAAAAACAGAATTTTTAAGTAGCAACTGGAACGCAGAACGTGAACAACGCAAGCAAGGAAGCAAATTTTATTTAACGTTATTTTTAAAAATATTAATAGTTGTGATCAGTGTTCAAATAATAAATATAGTTTTATTATTATAAAGCAAACAAAATTGGTTTAAATTAATTTATATTGGGAATTAACGACAGGAAATTCTGTGGTAAAATATTCCATATTGGTGACCCCGACGTTCCTTTTTAGGAACATTTAGCAACATTTAAACCGTAAGTTTTTACCATTTTTTTTTTTACAAAATAAAGAATAAATTAGTGTGTAAAAAGCCGCAATATAAAGAGGCAGTGTTTCATTTCATTTTTTCCCGATGAATTATCGGCCGTTCCATATTTGAGTTTTTATTTTTTTAAAGCGTTTTAGCATTTGCAAATACAATAATACTCATGTACTCGTATAAGACACACAATTTAAACAAGCACACACAGATTAGTGATTTTGTGGCGAAATCTTAAAGTAAAATATGTCGGACAACGAACCCGGTTCCAGCGGTACCACGCGGCAACCTCGACATTCAAGCAGGACTACGGCGCAAGCACAAGTGACAGCAACAACGGGCCACATCATCAAGCTACCAGCATTTTGGGAGACGAGTCCTAAATCCTGGTTTTTGTCAGCAGAGATCGCGTTCGACGCGAACCGCATCACTAGTGACAAAAGAAAGTTTGCTTACGTAGTCGCATCGCTCTCGGAAACGCAAGCGGACAAAATAAATTTTATTTTGCAAGATCCGCCGCTAGAAAATAAATACGAAGTGGTTAAGCGAGCGCTTATGGAGCGTTACGCTATATCCGAGGAGCGTAAATTAGAGACAATTCTCAGCAAAGTGGAGATCGGTGACCAGCGTCCTTCCGATTTCCTGCATCAAATTCGATCGCTAGCAGACCAGTAATTTTCGCCCAAAATCATTAAACAGCTATGGATCAGGCAACTACCTGATTTTATACAAGCAGCACCAGTTCCACAACAAGACAAGCAAGAGGAAGCTCTTGCTTCCATAGCAGATAAATTACACGAATTAGTTGGCAGTAGACAAAATCGTGTAAATGCATTACAGCAAAATTCCATTAAGCAACCAACAGACAAACATTTTTCCAATAACACAAATTTGGAACAGACTCTTAATAAAGTAATCGACAGACTATACAAACTGGAACACAATACACAATTTCATAGCACACAAAATATACACAACAAGTCTCCTAGGAGAAAAATATTTTCTCCAGGTAGACAACAACAAAGCACTAACTACTACCAGCAACAACACAACAAACAAATACATCATACCGACAACCACAAAACTGGTGTTGGTATCACAACAGGTTTGGTCCTAGAGCAACGAAATACTCTAAACCATGTGGATTCAACGCTCCACATGGCGGAATTGCACATACTATTTCCTCAAACTATTAAATCTTAAGGTCTCAGCGGCGACCTTAAGAAAAGCAGCACCAAGCCGCTTATTCATCCGCGATCCAGTCAACAAAATGGAATTTTTGATTGACACTGGCGTGGATGTTAGTGTCATTCCACACACCAAATACTTCTGCTACAATACAAATCGGAGTTCTGATTTAGTATTGTCAGCAGCAAACGGTACTACTATCAACACGTACGGTACCAAACTACTCGACGTGGACATTGGTCTATGTCGATCATTCAAGCATTCATTTCTGCTAGCAGTGTTAATCGGCCCATAATTGGCGCGGATTTTCTTACGAAATTTGGCATTCTAGTGGATCTAGACGCCATGACAGTACACGTGGACACACCAACTCCACTTAATTTTACAATCAGCAACGGTTACGGAGCTCTCATAAAGAAGTATCCTTCTTTAACAGCTCCACCGAATTACAATTTACCGGTAAAACATAACATCGTTAATCACATTGTGACGAACGGGCACTTACCTTTTTCTCGACCTCGTCGACTCGACTGAATTCGGCATAAATCAGCTTTCCTAGGATTCCAACACCTGGTGGACCTAGGAATCTGCAAGCCCTCTTCTTCTCCTGTATCATGTCCGCTACACATGGTAAAGAAGAAGAACAACGACTGGAGACCATGTGGAGACTATAGACGGCTCAACGCGGTCACAAATCCTGACCGCTACCCCATTCCCCACATTCAAAACTTTTCCATGCAACTACATGGATGTAAAATTTTCTCCAAAATCGATCTCGTCAGAGCATATCATCTCATTCCAATTGCTCCCGACGATATTCACAAAGCAGCAATTACTACTCCATTTGACTTATTCGAATTCACTCGAATGCCTTTTGGACTTCGCAACGCTGCACAAACATTCCAGCGTTTTATCAATGAGATAGTAAAAGATCTCGACTTCGTCTTTGTATACATAGACGACATTCTTGTCGCGTCACAAGACGAAAAGCAGCATTTTGAACATTTGAAACTACTCTTTCAAAAGTGTTCAGATTTTCGCATCAATTTTAACATGGCAAAATGTGTTTTCGGAACCAGTAGTCTTGAATTTCTCAGTCACAAGATTACCGCTAATGGCATACAAAACTACCACGTCTAACTGGATGTAAGACTTACAACTTGGCAACCCTTGAATAAAGACACTTTTATTGGTAATCGCCTGCTGATCCTAATCGACATACTGAAAGTACTTAATTCAATTAAAATTAAGTTTCTCAGTAGTCAACTAACAGAATCAACAAATCAACAAAAGCTGGATCACCATCTCTGGTGATGGCCGAAAATGGCTTATAACTAAAAATCTTTGTTTGGTTTTCGTAAAAAGAGTTATGCAAGAAGTGTACAGTTTCAATGGGATACTGTTATGGTATGGGCTGGAACTATGAGTGGTAAAAGAACTGACTTTTTTTTGTAAAGATAACTTGTCGGCAGCCAGTTACATCAATGAGAAACTGGAACCTGTCGTGCTTCCATAATCAACACAAATTGGATCAGAATTCATCTTAAGGCATGACAATGCCAGGCCACACACAGCAAGAATCACAACAGACTTGTTGGAGGCACAGGAAATTCATGTGTTCCATCTAAATCCGATTGAACAAGCATGGGAAAAACTTCAACGAAGTATTCGTCACAGTTAGTGCACTCTTCTTCAAGATCACGGGAGGCAAATTTCAAAAGACAGCTTCGATACGTTGATTAGCTCGCTAGTACTAATTAAATGGATTAAAAAGAAATAAAAGAAATTCGGAATTGGTCAAAATTCGTAAATTTATGTATTTCTTCCAGTGTAATAATAGAAGTTCTCGTACATTTTTCTATCCATAAGCCATTTTCCGTAGAGCTACAATTGTCACCCAAATATCACTGGCCATTATCGGCCATTCCCAGAGATAGTGATTTAGGTTTTGTTGATGCTGTGTAACGGCCATCGTAAATTTAAAACTTTGAACAAAGTTATATACTCAGTACTGTCCTGTATAAGTCGTAAACCTAAGCTTGCATACAAGTAATTTGGTATTTTATGCACAAAAATATATTTAAAAGATAAAACAGGTCATTGAACTCGCACAATAATAAATTGCAATAATATTCTTGACCTACGTAATTTGGTAATTGTTATTCTAGTCAATGTTTTTCTTGTTTTGATTTATAATTTGTTTTTGCATAGGTAATGGTGCCGAATTATTCCTCTATAGAATATAGCGAAACAAGTCAACTCGGCGAAACCAACTCGGCGACGGACAAACTCGGCGACGATCAACTCGGCGATGGTCATCTCGGCGACGGTCTACTCAGCGACGACCAACTCAGCGACGGACAACTCGGCGACGACCAACTCGGCGACGGTTAACTCGGCGATGACCAACTTGGCGACGGGCAACTCGGCGGCGACTAGCTCGGCGACGGTCAACTCCGCGATGACCAACTCGGCGACGGACAACTCGGTGACGGTCAACTCGGCGACGGACAACTCGGCGACGGCCAACTCGGCGATGGTCAACTCGGCAACGGGGAAAAAATTGAAAACAATCAAAAATGGAGATAGAAATGGACTAATTGAGGGATTGCTGATTTTTGGTCGCCACAAAGTGTAAACAAAATATGGTGCAGGTACATCTTCGAGGTGTGCATGTTTAATAGTGCTTTGTGGAATAGATATAATATTAGCATACAATAACTTCTAGTTGCATAATCAAATTGTAAATATTAATATGTTTAATAGCGTAATTGTTAATTTTTGCAGGTGGATTTTGTCCAAATATCGTATGTAAATTTTAGCGAATAAATTTTTATTCGATAGTCGATATTACAGTAACAATTGTTGCGATTTAACTAATGGATTCAATATTTCAGATATGGGTGACCAGCTAGTGCAAATGAATTTAACGGGCCCACGATCGCGCCAATACAGGGCGCCAATCGGAACCCAGTGTAAAAATAAGCTGAGATATGAAGGATAGAAGTATTACCGCCCGAAGTGAGAGAAACATGAACAAATGTAACGGGCATGTGCAATTGTGACGAGCCCTTCTTATTCAACGTTGCAGTAATATGGCATAATACGATGTCATCCATTATCGATATTGGGCTAATGATAGTGCGCGGATGCTACATTTAACATATGTATGAATGAAATGTATGTATGAATCTGTGGCTTTCGCCATACTGGTTAGAAAGAATAGAAGTACAGTTTTACCTTTTATTGCCGGATAAAAGAGCTACCGATTTGGTCTCTACTTAATCCAGAAGGTATATAAATGTGGATTACGAGCTCGCAATTCATGAAGCCATTCGTACAGTATTTCCAGAAACCAACATTAATGGTTGCCTATTTCACCTAGTGAAAAATCTACGAAAACACTTGGCATCTTTCATCTTCTAGGAAGATATAATACAGATAATACAGATGTCTACAGATTCCATAACAAGCCTGGAATATTATTTACCGGAGGAGTTAGAACCAATTTTAGCGTGGTTTACTAATACATATATCGGACGTTTGCGGAATAATGGCACCAGAGGTGTAGCAATATTTCCATACAACATTTGGTCAGTTTACCAACGGTCACTAAATGGTAGCTAGCGATAGAACAAATAATTTTTCCGATGCTTGTCATCGCAAATTACAATTGAGCATTGGCGGTGGTATATTGCTCGCCCTAGTGTATGGGTTTTCATCGATAAACTAAAAAACTGCAAAAAATATACGTCATGAATGTCCACCGAAACGATGAAGGAGCGGATTACAGAATCTTAAGCAAAGTTATCAACTATGATTGTCGAAGCATAATCGAATACCTTCGCGGAATATCGTACAACTATAACATGGAGTAAAATTTAGCTATATCATTGGCAATTCAGAAAAACCACTTACTCGTATCTTACTACCTAAGATAAATAGTTTTTCTGAATTGCCACAGATAAATATACATGCATACTTTTCATTCATACAAATGTAAGTGTGTTTGTATATACTTCACTTGCAGTCATTTGTGTAGTTGTTATTTTCGCGCGTCAATTTTTTGACAGATTGAAGTTTGGTTAGTTGTTTACATGTGGTCAACAAATAATTATTCTAAATTAATATCTTCATAAAAAAATCGTAATGGAATTCAAACGTAATAGTGTAATTGCACTATATTTGGGTGGAAATTCACAAACAGCAATAGTTCGTCAGCTCCAGCATTTGAATGTGAATAAAATGTTTGTGAATCGAACCATAACTCGATACATCGAAACTGGTAGCATCGCTAAAACGCAACAGAGGCGGTCCTAAAAAGACAGCAACATCAAAAGAAATGATACGAAATGTGAAGAAACGAATCCAACGAAATCCTCGTCAAAGTGCCAATCAATTAGCCGCACGTCTACATGTTTCACGATACAGCATTCAAACCATATTGAAAAATGAACTACACTTGAAGCCCTACAAGATACAAAAAGTTCAAGGTCTTGCGGAGGCACAAAAAAAAGTTAGGCTTGAAAGAACACGAGCATTGAAGGTCTTGGCCGAACGTGATGAGATTCCAAAAATTGTCTATTCTGATGAGAAAATTTTCACCATTCAACAGTATGTGAATAAACAAAATGATCGTGTTTGGTTAGATCACAAGTCCAACGATAATTTGGACACAAGAGTTGCCATGCGCAAGCAATCACCAGCTTATGTAATGGTTTGGGCTGCAGTGACTGCAGATGGACGCACTCCTCTGGTTTTCATCGAACATGGAGTCAAGGTAAACCAGAGGTGTACCGCCAAAAGATCTTAAACGATGCTTTGCTACCTTGGGCACGTAAACACTTTGGTACGAACCGTTGGACATTCCAACAGGACTCGGCACCGTCACACAAAGCTCGAGCGACACAGCAATTTTTACAAGATTGCGTTCCGCGGCTGATTTCGTCGAAAGAATGGCCACCATGTTCACCAGACTTGAATCCCATGGATTTCTCCATATGGTCCATTTTAGAGAGTAAGATGTCCACTAAAAAATACGAAAGTGTTGATGCATTGAAGTCAGCTCTTGTTCGAGAATGGAATAAAATTTCGCAAGCTCACATTCGGTCAGCATGCAATGCTTTCTATGGAAGACTGAATCAAATAATCAGAGCCAAAGTAGGTCATATCGAGCAGTAACATATTCAAAACAGATTAAAAATAATCAAAATTAAAAAAATTACAGCGTTTTCATTTGGTAACACTTGGTCTCAGCCACCCTGTATAATTTCGTCGAACATAAACACTTACATCCACCCATATTTGGACCATAAAATAAAAAATTAAAAAGGCCGTAGAATCTGGGGAATGCTTGACACCCGATGATTCTATTTTCGATTTTTACACATAGAAAGTGGCGCTTTTGGTCGCAGGAGTAGAAAAAATAATTTTAAGCTGAGGTTGAGGTTATTGTCCACCATCAAAAATATTTTATTTTTAATAAAACTTTTGTTGTTCATGATTAATATTAGTAATTTTTAATATTTTCTTATCAACAAATTTAATTTAGACTAAACACAAAAAAATGGTTTTAGTTGATTCATTTTTTATAACTTATTTACTACTAGTATGTATAAATTAGAGTTAAAACAATGATTACAACAACAGATAATTATACGACAGACGTACAAAATATGTCATAATAATAATCCAGAATGTTGCAAGGGTTTCCAATATTACTATTTTAACAGTGTGAGTCTGTGTTGAAAATATAAATTGTACATTCATACAATAATTTTTAGCTTTCCATATGTACTCGTCGTACGTACCGTATAATTTTCTTATCGTTTTTTTATTTATCGCAATTTTGATCTACATAAAAAATATTATAAACATTTTTATTGTTGCTGTAAAAAATAATTTATTTCACATTATAATTCTAATTAATATTCAAATAATTTTCACCGAGCGCAAAAAAAGTGAAAACAAAAAAAAATAAATAATTTTTGTTTTCAACATTTATGTTTTGTTGAACCAATGAGCGATGTCTGTCTTTTCGCGGTAGGCGTGTCTAGTTTTTCCGTTTTCGCGTTTTAATTTTTAGTTTTTATGTTTTTTATCAGTCAAGTTTTTTTTGTTTGGTATAGCAATATTATACTCGTATATTGTTATTGTTATATTCTTGTGTTATTATAAAATTGTTTGTTGTACTTTGACGATGGTAGGCAAAAAAAAACTTTAAGAAAACGTAAGGTAAAATTACCGTACGAATTGGTAGGTACATGAAAAACATATAGAATATTGACGATATAGTTTTATTATGTATTTAAAGGTATATTCACGTATAACTGACATATGGACATGCAACCACATTTAATTTTTTTTCTCTTACCAATTTTTTGTATGTTCGGCTCATGGCTGGTCTATGTCTGTAACAAAAAATAACCAGACATTATTGGTGGTAATTGAAATATATAACGGTATGGTTAGTGTTTTATTTAAGAATCGCCAGCACGTTTATGAACTAATTGCTAACTTTTGTATAAAATATTGTCAGTGCTAATTGAGACTAATATATTCTTGCAGAGTAAATTATCGGGACCTCTAAATTGCCATTTATATTTGCGTTCAAGACTGAGGCCAATCCTCGTTATTACGAAAAATTACTCTCTTATTTTCTAAAATTACCCCTCAATCGCGAAAAATGGCTATTTCTCCTATATCTCCGTGTATTGCACTAAGTGTATAAAGTTTCACAATCAACGATCGATAAACGTAAATACGTTTTAAAAGTTCGTAAGATAGATAAAATGGGTTGGTGTGGAAACAAACAATTGCAACCCAGTTATACCGGTAAATCTTCCCAAAACATGAACCCGTTACTACTTTTTGCCTATACGATTTTTGTAAATAAAATTGATGTTTTCAGATTGAAACGATCTAATACTAATTAGTACATAACTAATCAGGCTAAATTATACATTACATTGTTGGGATGGTATTCTGAAATATTTGAAGCCCTCTATCGAAAACATAAGCTTCCAAGCGGAAACTCAAGATACTGTTTTGTCAATGCCAGAAATCTTACTAGACACTTCCATCCAAGATCTACAGCCATCAAAGACACGAATGGAGAGTTGAGAACAAACGTTGCTGATGTCCTCTTAGTATGGTGATATGAAGTAACACCAATATGCATATAATTATACTAGATCCTACATTGCATAACTGTGTCTTAGAACTAGGTGCATAAAACTGACATAAAACATTGACAATAATCTAGAAACTTTACAATACAAAATTTAACTTGATACTTCCTATTTGCTATATCTCGGCAATTTAATAATTGTGATTTCTTTCTCTTTTAACTCCTTTGAACCCAAGTTATTATATGGCAATGAGCCAAGCCATATAATATGCTCGAACTAAATGATAGGAAAAACTGAATATTTCGTAAGGTGGGTCCACATTTACAAGCATTTGTGCCAAATACATTCGGCAAAAATATTTTCGCCGCACATGTTTAAACCGATAAGTGCTGGATCGTGTGCGTTGAATGTGGCATACATTTGTGTGTCGTTTACGTGCGCGCACAAGTCCACACTTCCTAATTCGCGGCGGAAATGTTTTCGTCGAACGCGTTCGGCACAAATATTTGTAAATGTGGACTCACCTTAACATTATGCTTTTGTAGTATTTTGTATAATATAAAAATGGATCGTGGTTTGTTCGGATGCATAAAACAAGAAAACGACTCTACCAAATTGGATACTTTATTCTGCGGGTTTGTTCGTAATTGCTACGCGAAGGTTTAGGAAAAAAAAAATTTCAGAAAAACCCAAATGAAAAACCGAAAAAACTGAAAAATCGAACAAAATATGAAAATCAAAATTTGCATTTTGTATGGAAATTTATTATGGGGCAAGTGGTGCAGTGGTTAAAGTTTCGGCAGTTGGACCAGGAGGTACTGGGATCAATTCCTTCGTATATTATATTTTATCTTTTTTTTCTCTCTTTCTATCTTTTATCTACATCTATATCTATATATATAAATTGATCGTGGTTTATTCGAATGATTAAAAATTGATTTTGTTCAATGTCAAGGTAAATGGGCATGAATAACGCAAAATATTTAGTTTCTATTTATAAACAAAAAACAGCTGATGATACAGTTTAATATACTTTAAAATAAAATCAAAAGGAGTGAGAGTTGATAATTGAGTCATGGAGAATTTAAATTCTTGCTATTTTTGAAAGCTAAACTCGGTCTATTCATTTGGCGACTACACACGGGTGAGCATCAAAATTTACAAAGGCAGAAATATTAAAAAATATATTTAAGCGATATTGGCGGATTTTCCTGGCAAATTAAGGTACATTTAAAATAGAAAACGACTGACCATAAATTATTGATTAGTGAAATGTTTTTGTGCGATTTATAGAAAGTGATGATCATTTACAGTTCGATATTTGATACGATGCCAAGAAGAGGCCATGGTAACATTGATCGGCGTTCTCAGAATGCAACGCGACACCGAAATGCCGCAGCACGTCGAACGAAAGAGGAACGTGCTATTGAAAGGGAATCAGCTCGAATGATTCAGAAGAGACATTCAGAAGAGATCAATGAAGCTTACAGTGAGCATCAACTATTGAGAAGAAAACATGTTCGTGTTCGGCAAAGTGATGAAGCAAGATCACAACGACAACAACAATTTCCGGTGAACATTTAACGTGCAGCCTTTCGATATGAGCCAAACATTCAATACAGTGCGCATGCATCAGTTCAATTCGATCAGATGTCTTTCATTTGTCAGCATTGCAATACAGTAAAATTTGAGAAAGAACCGCCTGGATTGTGTTGTGCGAACGGCAAGGTCAAATTGCCAGAGTTGCTTCCACCACCAGAGCCATTGCGCACGCTGCTTTTCGGTGAATCTCCTAATTCGAACCATTTCTTGCAACACATTAAGATGTACCACGATTGTTTTCAAATGACGTCGTTTGGTGGTGAAATTGTAAATGAACGAAATTATAATCCAACATTCAAGGTAATTTCACCAACATCAGCAATGAATGATAATACACCAACACACCACAAAATACACGATATAACACAAACTAACACTTATCTTGCCAACAAAAGACAAAAATTACAGAATTTTCCTCCAACAATATACTTTCTTGGAGATCCACATGATGAAGTAAATCGGCGTTGTGCTATCTTTAATACAACGAAAAGAGAAATAGTCCAGCAAGTGCAGCAAATGTTACACGAACACAATAAGCTCATCAAACTGTCTACGACTTCGTTGGAACAGATGCCATTCGATGATCCCAGCATTTTCATAAAAGCAGACAAACGACCAGCAGGAACTCATGAACGACAATACAATGCACCTACAGTTAGTGAAATATCAATTGTTGTTGTTGGCGAAAATTTAGAATTGCGTGATATAATCATCAAGCGCCGAACTGAAAACGCACTACAGCGAATAAGTGAGACACATCGATCGTATGACGCACTGCAATATCCGCTTATGTTCTGCCGTGGTGAAGACGGATATCGTTTGAGATACTACATGATAAATCCGGCCAATGGTTAGTACAAAAAAAAACATTTTTGATTGTCACTTCATAAATTGTATATCTTTAGAGGTCGAGTCAAATAAAAAGGTCCGTTCAATGAACTTTTACGCATATCGAATGATGATTCGCCAAAACATTGACGACTACTTAATGAGGTATCGCCGATTGTTTCAAGGTTGAGACAGAACGACTAAAGTACAATCGATTCAATCAGACTAAGTTGCGATCTGAAGAATATATTCAGAGATATTGAACACATATTTGCGAGATACGGTCAATAGCGACGCAGATATTACAGATGTTGGCCGACTCACAATTTTGCCATCGACATATATTGGCAGTCCGAGACACATGCACGAGTACTCCCAGGACTCGATGACTTATGACGTTACAGCACGAGTGTTCAAACAAAAACTGAGATGTTTAATGGACTTCATTGCGAAACAACGTGTATACGGTACTGTTCGATGTTGGATGTATTCAGTTGAGTGGCAGAAAAGAGGTTTGCCGCACGCACACATTCTTTTTTGGATGGTGGACAAAATTACGCCAGACCAAATTAATGACATCATTTCCGCCGAAATTCCTGATCCTGAGATAGATCCAAAGTTGCACGAAGTGGTGAAGACCATTATGCTCCACGGACCATGCGGACAACGCAATCCCACTTCGGTTTGCATGTCCGACAATAAATGCACAAAACTATATACACGTAAACTTTTATTTCTGAAACCCAAACTGGAAACGATGGATATCCACTCTATCGGCGTCGCTCACCAGATGACAATGGCAGAACATTCATCACTTAATTGAAAGGGGCGGATATCGTGGTTGACAACACATGGATCATGCCATATTCGCCGATATTGTCTAAGGCATTTAAAACACATATCAATGTTGAGTATTGCAGCTCGGTGAAATCGATTAAGTATGTTTGCAAATACGTTACCAAAGGAAGCGATATGGCGGTTATTGGTGTTGAACGAGATGAAATCAGCAAGTTTCAAATGGGCGGATATGTGAACTGCAACGAAGCACTCTAGAGAATATTTTCATTTGCGATTCATGAACGTCACCCGACTGTTGTGCATCTTGCAGTTCATTTGAAGAATGGTCAAGGAGTGTATTTCAACGCAGAAAACGCAGCACAGCGAGTGAAAAGACCGCCAGCAACAACGATAACGAGTTTCTTTTAAACTTGCGTCAGTGATCCGTTTGCGAGAACATTACTTCACTAGGATATGTCTCGATATTACACATGGAATGCATCATCGAAGAAATGGTTACGCAGAAAGCAAGGCAAACCAGCAGATGGATATCCAGGTGTGTTTGCAAGTGATGCATTAGGACGAACTTACACAATGCATCCAAAGAATGACGATTGCTTCTACCTTCGGTTGCTTTTGGGTAATGTGTGCGGTTCAACTTCATTTGAGTCATTGCGGACTGTGAATGGTACGGTGTGTACAACATTTCGAGAAGCATGTCAACAGTTACAATTACTTGAAGACGACAATCACTGGAATAAAACGCTAGACTATACAATAGCTTCTTCGCCCACCAATCAAGTTCGTTCACTTTTCGCTATGATCGTTTCAACATGTCAGCCTTCAAGCCCACGTTAATTATGGGATACGTACAAAGATGACATCGCAGAAGACATTTTGCATCGCTTTCGAGTCGCCACAGGAAATTTCGAATTGCAAATGAACGATGACATCTACAATGAAGCGTCAGTGCTGATTGAAGGTTTGTGTTTGCTTATGAGTGGCAAACTTTTGACTGAAATTCATATGCCAGTGCCAAGTCGTCAAACTAGAGATGTATTGAATCGTAAATTGGAACGCGAGCGTGCTTACGACACGACAACTTTGCAACAACAAGTTCAAACAAATGTTCCACTCATTCAGAACAGCGAAAGGGTGCATATGATCAACTGATGAAGGCTGTCGATGATGGAAATGGTGAACTATTTTTCCTTGATGCGCCCGGCGGAACTGGGAAAACGTTCCTGATGAAGAACGGCACATTCAGCACTGGCGCACAAACGATCATTAGAAGCGCACTCGATCGAACAATGAAATATTCACGCAACAATAATCGTCGCTTTGGTGGCGGGATGATACTGTTGGCGGGTGACTTCCGACAAACACTTCCAGTGATTCCGAAAACAACAGCGGCGGATGAATTAAACGCATGTCTCAAGTCATCGTATCAATGGCGATACATGAAAACAATTCCATTGAGTATGAATATGCGAGTGTTCTTGCAACAGGATAGAACCGCAGAAGGTTTATCCAAAGAACTGCTGAGAATCGGAAATGGACAAATTCCTGTAGATACTTCAAGTGGTTTAATATCGATTCCACCTGAAATTTGCCAATTCACTTCAACGAAAGATGAACTCATCACTAATGTATATCCGAATCCGGAGAATTGTGTTCATTCAAATCGATTGATCGCGTTGAAAACGAAGACGATGTCGTCAATTATCCAGTGGAATTCCTAAATTCTTTCTTTGCCTGGCATGCCGTTTCATCATTTGCGTCTTAAAGTTGGATCTGTCACCATTATGTTACGAAATTTTCATGCCCCGAAACTGTGCAATGGAACTCGACTGATTGTGACGAAGCTAATGATCAATGTGATAGTGGCAAGGATTTTGAAAGGGCCGTTCAAGGGAGAAGAATGCCTATTTCCGCGAATTCCTCTGACTTCAACCGATTTGCCGTTCCAGTTCAAACGAGTTCAGTTCTCAGTGGACCTTGCATTTGCGATTACCATAAATAAGTCGCAAGGGCAGTCGCTGGAAGTGTGCGCCATAAATCTGAAAATGTCATGCTTTTCATCCTGCCAGCTATATATGGCGTGTTCCCGAGTTGGGAAACCAACGATTTATTCCTTTCTTCACAAGAATGTCATTTTAGGTATGCGAGCTCCATTAGAATTTTAATCGGGTTGGCACAAGTAGAGTGCACATATGGGTCTACCAAAATGTTATAGTGGCAAGTTTGCCGATCGGTGAAAATTTTGAAATATTAATTTTCCTCGAATCAAAATTTGTAAGAAATTCCGTTCCTCACAAGAATGTCATTTTAGGTATGCGAGCTCCATTACAATTTTAATCGGCTTGGCACAAGTAGAGGGCACATATGGGTCTACCAAAATATTATAGTGGCAAGTTTGCCGATCTTGTCATAACTTAATTAGTCGAGATGCCTCATTTTATCGACATTTTATTATTTTTTGTAAAATATTATCTTGTAATTATTTCCACTACTGTACGCACTTGAAAATATTGTTTATTTTCTTAAATTTCAACTAGGTACGTAATTATGATGTCGAAAGTATATTAACACATTCAAAGGTGCGTATGGTAATTGAACGTAGACATATTGAGACGTTTTGGTTAAATAATTATGACCTGAAATAAATTTGTGATGAGTGGATCTCAACAACGGTATGGTATATGAATGAATGTTGTGTGTAGTTTAAAACTAAAAAAAAATATTGCAACTCATTTATTTGTATTTCAATTAATATTATAATACGTGTACACACTCATATGATTGAGGTACTTTAGAAATTTGAAGTGTTTTTTTACTCAACAAATACAAATTTGTAGTTTTATGGAATGGAGGCGCCTTATATGATGCAAATTCTTGCAGATTAAATTGAATGGCCCCAAACCATATCCATTGTTATTTAAATATTTTCGCGCGCGTTATATAAATCAACGCGCGCGCAAATATTTTCGATGGTAGGCGGATTCCGTTCCAATAAAACATTAAAATATTCAAACAATACTTCGCACTAATGCCTAATTAATGCAGAAAAATTTCTTTTAATCTATCAAATATTTATGTTCATATAATTAAAAATATATTTTAAATGTTGCATTTTGCATATAAATGTTAGTTAAGTAATGCAATTTGTAATTATTGCATTATTAATTGCATGGTACCCGCGTGCGATTGCAAAATCATTTCGCCATTGGTATTTGATAAAATTGTTTTCTGCAAAATGAGGAATTGGGTTACACAAAATGTAAGTATAAACTTGACACGCATCATATTCGCATATTTTATTAAATGCATTCTCAAGCATCGTATGTAGGCACTCTCGTATGTAATATCGAGCAATTACACGTTGTATGCTAATTTTGCAACTCGACTCGTTTAAATAAATTCATGCAATTATGCTATTGAGATTTTTTATGGTAAATTAATCAATTTAAAATAATTATGTTAATTATGTTAAATTATCTATTCGTATATTACTAGTTAGAGTTGTGACATGGATACGAGCCGCTATCCGCATACATTAAATTGCATATACGATCAAATTTATAGATATAATTTGAGAGATTAAAATTAATAATGAAAAAAATACTAGACAATTACCTCTAATTAGCGTCTATTAACTTGAAAACAATAACCGTAATTAAGAAAGTGGTGTGTCGTATCTAGATGTTCTGTATAAATTATAAAGTTGTAAAATCAGCGGCGGAGAGATAAATCAAAAAACTTTTTGTTTCTGTAATTTTCAATGTCGTTTAATTAAACATTGGTATTAAGCCATTATTCAATTAATTAAATTGTGAATATTTAATTAAAAATTAGGCTGTAACACAAAAATTAGTTAGTTTTCAAAATTTAGCAGTATATAATGCTTGAAAGAGAAACGGGGTCGGCTGATTGAATCCGTTACATTGAGATTTGGTCATGATTGGATTTTAGAGAGGTTTTGGTCTCAAACTAATCCACAGATTAATTTGTTTTAAACATTTAATTGGGATATTTTTGGAGATGATTAATTATATGACTATATTTTGTTTATTGAAAAGTGTTAAAACGTGTGTGTTACAAACCGACACGAACGTCTCCAGTTTAAAAATATAACTCAAATCCGCGCTTATGAAATTTGAACTTGTCATCACCAGTCACTGCAGAATTGAGTAATACAACCTTTGTTATTGATTACTAAATCATCGATGAAATGATGTTTGCGTCATTTTAAACGCTTATGATGCTGATTAACGGTATAACATCAGGTAACTCTGTATTATATTTATTTCTTTGCATTTAATTTATCAAATGTATCGATTCGACACTCTCATCTTCCACGGTCAGTTGGATATAATTGAAAGCTTTATAAACCATTATGACCTTATTTAAATGAAGTAAAACTCGCTTATAACGTTCGAATAATAAATATGTTTTTAGTTTATTAGGTAGATGAATATTTCTCCTCATTTGATGCCTTTTGTGCACAAAACTATATTTTTTAAGCAAATATTTCTCGATCATCGACATGGTGTTTCCAGTACTTGCACTTAGAAAATCTGATCTACAAGTTCTAGAAAATCCTGTAAGACATGGTTCTGCCTTGATAAATAGCATTAGTAAGCTAGAAGAACAAGTTGGCATACCAAACACTAAATTACATGCACAGGACGCTCAATTGGACAAACCAAACCAAATTCAATATGCTGCTTGCATAACAATTGCTGGATTACCAATGAAGCACGATGATATTAAAGCTGTCATTGTTAATACACTTTCTAATTTGGAGCTATCATTTGTGTCAGATTTCATTGAAACTATATCCGCCGGTTTACAGAACATGCACGGACCTGGATGTTTTTCTTCCTCAAAACCATCCCAAGCAGCGAATTTATATTATGCAGCAACTAACGAAGTACCAAACGCAGCTCTACCGTGAAGCTAAAAATATAAAGTCAAATAATAATTACAAATATCTATGGTGCAAATCTGGTCAAATATATTTACGTAAATCAGCAGAAAGTAATATTCACCGTACTCATCCAATGAATGATATTTTTCTCATACGCAACAATGAGTACCCGATTGAAGATTCACAAAGAGGTTAAGGAGCTGCCGATGCATCTAAAATTAAATATACCCTGTTTTTCCCTTATAAGCCGCGCCACTGTAATAAGCCGCGGCTTGCCTGACTGAAAGTTACTTAAAACCTTTAACGAAAACCTCTAATGAGCCGCATCCTACTAAAAAGCCTTTAAAACTTTTACGTTTTATATCAACGTAAAATGATCAAATAACAAAAACGCAACAATTTGCTTTTTGGGTTTCTTATGTTTTTTGTATTCTTCTCTAGTTGATCAATGCACAAAGGGAAACTTTTTGACAGATATTTCATTGTTTTCGTATTATTTAATATCTAACGTTTTTTGGCAACGTAAAATGCCATAACATTGAATTTTAGTGAGTAGTTTTAATTTGGCTAGCTAGTTTTATTGTAACGTACAAACTGTGTTTGCGTACTTTTGGTAGTGCCTATATCTTATGAATCATAATATTGTGATAGTAAATCAAGCCAAAGTTGATATAGAAATTCTAACCTAAAAATGGGTCAGACACGACAGAGCTACACATTAAACTTTAAATTAGAAGCTATTAAATTTGCGTTAGCAAATGGAAATAGAGCAGCAGGCGAACTTTTTTATGTTAACGAATCTATGGTTAGACGTTGGCGGGCGTCAAAAGAAAACCAAAAAACGACAACGTCGGGCAAAGTGGCCTTCATTAGAAATGGTTGTAAAAAATTGGATTTTGATTGAACGAGCTAAGGGGCGGCAAATAACTGGTAAACGAATTTTGCAAGAACAACATAACAATGCTATAGCAATGAAAATCGCATTTAATGGATCACCGAAATGGGAACACAAGTTTATGAAGCGACTTAACTTAGTTTTAAGAGCGGTGACATCAACAGGACAACATTTGCTACAAGGAGTACACAAAAAAAGCGCTATGAAACGAGCGGGATATGAAGAAATCGTGGGTTGGATAGCATCGGCTTGGGACAGTGTCACTGACAATACAATAAAAAATGGGTTGAAACAAATCGGTATAATGTTTTACCCTGATGAAGACACCGTGTCGGAATTTTTGTCAGATGAAGAGTCAGAAGATATTGAACAGGATGCTGCTGAAAAATTAGCGATTTGTGATATACTAGTTGCTGGTTTTAGACAGATAGAAGAGGAAGAAGAGGATCAGGAATAGAATATAGTAAAGTTCGTCATGACACAATGAAACTAACTACCTACACCTAACGTGAATTAAGAAGTGATTTTTTTTACATCAAAATATTCGTTGTTTTAGAGAAAATTTCGATACTTTTAACGTTTATTTGGAAAGTCTAAAAACACCGTTCGATTTAATTTTTGTTTCAGAAATATGGATATACTCGCAAGAATGCCGTGGGTGTTTTTTGCCTCATTATAACTTTAAGGACGTCCCTTAAGCTAGCAGAACCCATACAGCAGAACATTACAAGATAGTATGAATAATTATAGGCTAATAATAAGCTAATTAAATGATCTGTTAAAAAATTTTGGGCTCCACTCCATCCAACTAAAACGATGGGTTCTGGTAGCTTTAGAAAAAGTTACCAGAACCCATATCAAATAATGATTTAAAAACAATTGGAAAATCAAAGGTTAATTTTAGGCTAATTAAATTTTTTTATTCTGTTCATTCTAGAACAAGCATAAGGCTTTATCACTTCAAAGCTAGCAGAACCCAAATCTAAAATAGGACCAAAACCGAAATTAGAACCCAAAACAATATCAATTAAGAAACGAATAATTTTAGGCTCATTATGGCCTAATCGAATGCTCCATTAAAAATGTTGGACTCCACTGGTTCTTGACCAACCTTCAGGTCATTTAATCTAAAGCTAGCAGAACCCAAATCGAAAATCGGACTAAAACCGAAATTAGAACCCAAAACAATATCAATTAACAAACGAATAATTTTAGGCTCATTATGGCCTAATCGAATGCCCCATTAAAAATGTTGGGCTCCACTTGTTCTTGACCAACCTTCAGGTCATTTAATCTAAAGCTAGCAGAACCCAAATCGAAAAAAGGACCAACACCGAAATAAGAACCCAAAACAAGACAAATTAACAAACGAATAATTTTAGGCTGATTATGGTATAATCAAATGTCCCATTAAAAAATTATGGGCTCTACTTCTTTCTCACCAAACTTCAGGTCATTTAATCTAAAGCTAGCAGAACCCAAATCGAAAATCGGACCCATTAGAACCCAAAACAATATCAATTAACAAACGAATAATTTTAGGCTCATTATGGCCTAATCGAATGCCCCATTAAAAATGTTGGGCTCCACTCATTCTTGACCAACCTTCAGGTCATTTAATCTAAAGCTAGCAGAACCCAAATCGAAAGTCGGACCAAAACAGAAATTAGAACCAAAAACAAGCTCAATTAACAAACGAATAATTTTAGGCTCATTATGGCCTAATCGAATGCCCCATTAAAAATGTTGGGCTCCACTCGTTCTTGACCAACCTTCAGGTCATTTAATCTAAATCTAGCAGAACCCAAATCAAAAATCGGACTTAAAACGAAATTAGAACCCTAATTTTAGGCTCCTGTTAACCAATTTAACAAATACATGATTGAACTCTATCATGTATTTGTTAAATCGGTAAAGCATTATGCATTCGAAGTTGATAACCTACCTTTGGGTATTACCGATCACAACCTAATTAAATTAAAAATAGCAAGATATTCTTGTCGCAAGATTACATTAGGCAGTAGAATAAATTACGATATCCTTAAAAATTATCTGCTATTCGAAAGTTGGCATTCAGTTTATTGCGAAGCGGACTGCAACTTAGCTTTCGAAAATTTTCTTAACATTCTTAAATCACATATCGCTTCTCCACGTTATACAATAGCCATCGACAATACTAGAAAACTCTAGCCATGGATGAACTCACATCTTTTACGTCAAATAAAAAAGCTTCCCAAGTTTTCGAAGAAACTAAAGTGTAATCCATTCAATGGTAGACTATACAAACACTCGGTAAAAAACTGAAAAATAATGTGAAGAGCAGTGTCGAGGCTACAAAGAATAAGTATTACAAAAATAAATTGTCCTCAGTAGGCAATAAGTTGGAAACTAATTGATAAGATTCTAGGAAAAAACTTAGACCAAAGCCCAATAATGCGCATTACAAAATTAAACACAGATTTGGTTGTTTCTGGTAATTTAATTACTTTTTTATAAATGTTACATCCGGCACATTCTCAATGTTTAACAATCCCACATTATTAACAATTGTTCTTGGTATTTGTTAGATATTTTGAAATATCTGTTTAATTTAAGCCTGGATAGGGGAATATTTCCAGATGTATTTAAACTAGCCCTGGTAATACTGCTTTATAAAAAAGGAGATGAGTTAGAGCTGAATAATAGGCCCATAGCTCTTTTATGTACTTTTTCTAAACTATTTCTAACTACTGAGGAGGCATTGTTACACTTTCTGAGTCATATACGAGTATATTTGGCTACAAACAAGTCTCAAAAGCCTATTGCTGTTGATCACGACATTCTGCTTACGAAATTGAAGTTCGTAGGGGTGAGAGGCGTCAGGTGGTCATCAAAAATCATCGTCAAGTGGTTAAAGTGGAAACCACTCTTACTGTCACAGATAACTTGAATTGTGGTGTCCCCCAGGGCTCTGAACCTTTACTATTTCATATTTACATTAATTCCATTTTCGATATCGATCTGTTGGGTCAGACCATAGCGTTCGTCGACGACCTGGCGTTGAGTTATCCATTTGATTACAATTCATCAGAATCTCAACTTGCATTGCAAAGTGATTTATCAAATCTTAGTAAATGGTTCTATTACCATCGGTTGGCTGTAAGCGATAAATCTAGAGTTATGAATTTTACACGACCTAACGTAGTAATTGTCCCAAATACATTGACGTTTTATAGCTACTTATGCAACAGAAATCCCGGCTCTCCACAGTGCTTTGAACTTCTGGTGTGAATGAGTTTCAATACTTAAGCCTAATTGTTGACTTGCAGTTAAATTGGGATTCTCACCTTTATAAAGTCAGTAAAAACGTTATTGCTGCTGTTTATAAATTTTGCAATCTGAAACCGTTCTGCTCTCAAGCCACATTAAAAAACGCTATCATGCCCTGGTTGAATCGATAATTATGTATGGCATCTCTAGTTGGGGTGGGACTTATTTTTCACATATTGAAGATTTTTATATTGCACAGAAACAGATTGTTAAATTAATTTATAACCGTTCTGTAAGGACCAGCACAGTTCCACTTTTCCGTGAGCTCAGACTTCTACCATTAAGATTATACGTTTTTAAAGAATTGAAACTGGTTTTTAATCGGAGTCATACTTTTCACAATAGTTTTCCAATAGGAATGATATGATTTTAAGTGACGTTTCGGCCATTTGTAATATGTCATGATCTGTCATTTTTTGTTTCATTGTATTAATAATGTTTACAATTTCATCGTGGTGAGATAAACGCAAGAACAACGTTTACAAATTATTCAGTTTTATTATCAAAATAATTGTTCTCCAATTGCAACTTTTCGTGCGCTTTTGCCATTTTATATAGTCGTAATAATCGTCCAAGTGTGCTCGCTATTCGTCGAATTGTTGAAAAATTTGACCCTAAATTTTCTTTATATAATGTTGAAGTGGCAATAAGACAAAGATTCGCTCGAAGTAATGCAAATATTGCTGCCGTTCAGGCAAGTTTTGCTGAAGACCGCAATTGGTCGATTCCAAGCCGTTCTCAAGAATTGGGACTGTCTCAAACCACAACTTGGCGGATTTGGGCTTGCATCCGAATAAAATTGTTCTCACTCAAGAACTGAGGCCATTGGACCACCGTAAACGTCGTGAATTTGCTGACTTTGCCTTGGAACAACTTGAAAACGGTAACGATTTTTTTAAGAAAATCATCTTCTCCTATGAGGCTCACTTTCATCTGAGTGGTGCGGTAAATAAACAAAACTGTCGATTCTGATGCGAAGAAAATCCACAAATTATTCATGAAAAACCATTTCATTCACCGAAATTGACAGTTTGGTGTGGTTTTTGGTCTGGTGCAATCATCGGTCCGTATTTTTTTCGAAATGAAGCTGGTAACACCGTTACTGGCAATGGAGGTCGGTATAGATCGATGATAACCAACTTTTTATGACCGAAATTAGAAGAAGTTGACGTTGACAACATTTGGTTTTAACGTCTTGTTGTGCTACGTGCCACACAGCAAGTGCAACAATTGAATTAGTGCGAGAAAAGTTTGGATATTCGATTATTGCAAGAAATTGTGATATTGAATCGCCTCCAAGAAGTTGTGATTTAACACCATTAGACTATTTCTTGTGGGGTTATTTGAAGTCATTGGTCTTTAGGAATAAATCAAACTCTCTTCAAGTTTTACAAGTCAATATTGAACGTGCTCAACATGACATACGACTTGATTTAGTGAAAAAAGAGCTCGAAAATTGGGTTAATCGAAAAAACATTTCAATTTCCTTAACAATTAGTGTGTTTTTTTAAAGAAATCATATCACTCTTATTGGAAACCCCTTTAACATGAGGAATCCAAACATCTTTGCTGGTGTTCGATGCAATAATGAAAAATGTAGGCGATTTTATCTCTTTATGGCACCTTACTTATTTCATATGTTTCCAAAGCATTTAAATCTTCTCACAATAGATAGCAAATACCAATTCGAACGTGAATTACGAAATCGGCTGTCTAATATAAATGATATTGAGCAATATTTTTAACTACAGCTCTTCATATTTTTCTTTTTTTTTAAATATTATTTAATCTTATAAAGTTCCAATATTAATGTTTTAATAATTGTCAATAATTCTTTTTCTTTGTTTAGCAATAATTAGAAATATTTATTTTCGACATTGTCTACATTCTCTACATTGTAGACACCATTTTCTTATCTTTCTACATACATTGTCTACACGTGTAGAGTATTAATTATCTACGCGGTGTAGACAATTCGGCACAATATTGTGCGATATACGTTCAAGGTAAAATAAAGTCGGGTGTTGGTCACAAACCCTCCAATTTTTTAAGATAGATTAAACTGTTAAAAACTTTTCAAATTTAAAATGCCTCACATTTTATTCCAACCGCAGAAAAAAATGTCCAATGCTATAAACTGCATTAAATCAATCGTAATCGAATTTATACAAAATTATTTATTTTTTATTTGTCAATATTGAATCGAATCAATTAAGCTGCGTATTACTCACAATTATAAAACAAAAATAAAAAATCATAAACAAGATACATGAATTATCATCATCCCATCTATATCTTGCACATGATACGCGGTTTAAGAAACAGGAAATTTGATCACGTTAAAACGATGCGATGCGATCATCAAATCGAACGAAAAATTGAATTTTTTATCGCACATTTATAAAAATAACATAAAAAAGCATAAAAATTATGCTGACAACATCAATTGCGAATCGCAACATCAAAAATATAAAATCAATTCAAAAATATTTCTTTTGACATAAAACAATTGTTATGTAGAGGCTTTATAGTTTGTACAGTAAACATTAAACCGAACTGAATTACATATTTTTTATGTTATTTAGCTTTCATGTTAATATGTAATAATATTATGTATGTACGAGTATAAAAATGTTTAAATATGTATTGAAAAATTCATGAGAATCGGAACCGATGTGATTGTATATGATGGCTTAGGAGTTTGGTGTCTCTCGTCATGTCTATACACATTCTGTCTTCTATACACTGGGAATATTTTTTTCCAATCAATAAATTGTCAATTGATTGAGTGTTATTGGAAAATTATAGCATAAATCCAATTTTTATGTATTAACCAACTTTGCATTAACACATACAATATTATTGAAAGTAGTCAGAATTTGTTTCACACGGAAAAGTGTTTTGTGCTCCAGCTTAAGTGTTAAACTTTTACAAATAACTTATTTGGCACAGTCCTTCTAATGAAATTGGAATTTGTACCTATACACAATGTGTATCTATTTCCATTAGATCGGGCGTGAAAACGAGGGTGATGGTGAATTCACCTTGTTCAAGTTAGTCCGAAAGTGAAAAAATCGATAATGCAGATAGTGTCTTGTCTACTTCAGCCGAAAGTTAAACAAACTATATATTAAATTGAGATATCCTCCTACCCGAAAGTGACTAACGTACAAAATCAGCCGAAAACATTTGTATCATAACAAACAACAAATACAATTTGCAATTTAAGCGATATTAATTTATTGTTTAATGTTTATATAGCAGCATACGGCCAACTTTCAAAATTTATTATAACTTAACGTTATTTATGTTTGGAAAAAGCCTCATTTAAAGAGGTTTGCAAGCAGCAATAACTTGAGAGATTCTATAAAAAGAATACCATATCTGTTTCATACAGCCGAAAATTTCCGTTAAAGAAGTTTAAAAATTAGCAAGCTTTAAATGGTTTATAATTGTCGTTAAAGTGGTTTGCAATTCAAGACTATGCCAGTAATACATCGATCTGACTACGTCAATTCGATGGGCCGTGGCCATAGGCAGATTTAAAATATAGGTTTTAAAATGGTTTCTAATGAGGTTATAGGGGTGACATTGTGATTTTTCTCTTGTTTCGTCGATAAGATCAACCATCATTCGAGATTTAACCAGATAGACACAAATCAGAAATTTAACTCCGAGGCTACGGGTGAGCCTGGTGGGGTTATAGGAGTGAAATTTTTATATTTCCCTTCTTCTGACGATAAGCCAGATGGGTACCAATCTGACTATGCCGATTCGATAGCCCATAATCAAAGGTAAATTTTAATTGTAGGTTAGGGGTGAGTCTGATGAGGTTAGAGGGGTAAAATTTTTATGTTTTCCTTCTTCTGACGATAAAATCGTTGATCATTTGAGATTTTGCAACATGGACACCAATCTGGCTATGTTAATTTGATGGCACTTGATCATAGGTAAATTTTGATTGTGGGTTAGGGGTGGGTATGATGGGGTTATAGGGGTGAAATTTTTATTTGTTCCTTCTGACGATAAAATCGTCCATCGTTCGAGATTCTGCAACATGGACACCAATCTGGCTAGGCCGATTCGATAGCCCATAACCATAGATTTTTATCATATGTTAGTGTTGAATCTGATGGGGTTATAGGAGTGAAATTTTTATTTTTCCTTTCTTCTGATGATAAAATCGTCCATCATTCGAGATTTTGCAAAATGGACACCAATCTGGCTATGCCGATTCGATAGCTCATGACCATAGGTAGATTTTGAGTATAGGTTAGGGATGAGTCTGATGAGGTTAGAGGGGTAAAATTTTTATTTTTCCCTTCTGACGATAAAATCGTTCATCATTCGAGATTTTGCAACATAGACACCAATCTGGCTAGACCGATTCGATAGCCCATGACCATAAGGAGATTTTTATTATAGATTAGGGATCAGTCTGATGGGGTTATAGGAGTGGAATTTTTATTTTTTCCGTCTTCTGACGATAAAATTCTTTCATCATGAATGGTTTTATCGACAAAACATGGGGACAACTTAGAATTAGAACTTAAAATTAAAATATTAGGTCGTATTTTATTGAGTTTTCATATAGTGAGACAGACTCTTGTTATATGGCAAAATCTCGATAGATGAACAGTTTTATCGTCTACACAATGGAGCATTGAACATTTTACCAATATAACCTAATCAAACCCACTATACACATATAATCAAATTCTACTTAGGATTCAGTCACATCGGATCAAAATCTTGATACACATACCATTCATCAGCTAAATGTGACTATTGTATAGATGTCTGTTATTAACATATTTCTTTTAGAAAATTAATGATTCATTTGTTACTTTTAAATCTGTATTGCCGACATTTTTCGGTTGAATCGCAGATGGTGACTTAAATCGGTCCTATAGCCTTCGATTTGGCAGGAATTGCTTAAAGTAAGACGAAGCTTAAGTAAAGTAAGCTTCGGCCCCAGAAAATATTGCATGGATTAATAAAAACCTTACAGTTCGGCTGAATTGACTATTCGGAATAAAACTGCATAAATAAACTTTGTTTATTGGTCGGCGATTGATCGTTGAAGGCGAAAAATCCGCCCTTTTGGAATTTCTTTCTCCCGTTTTGGCTTTTTTAGACCTCGGACTCTTTTGGAATTTTTATTAAACGATTCTAGTTTTGGCTTTTTGATTTATTAGACCTCGACACTCTTTCGGACATTCTAATTAACGAGTTTGTTAATTGAGCGATTTTAGATTTTAGGTACATTTTTATTTGATTTTAGATTATTAATTTTGAAATTAGTCTTTGTACTTTAGAATATTTGATTATGTTTATGTCGATTTTTGTAATCCACTACTGACTCTTATTTGCAAAAATATTAAAAGATTAAAAATCTATTACAACGGAATAAACGCTTCGTTTCAATGCCTTTGAAGTTTCTTATGTTTTAGCTATTTTAAATTTAAATTAATATTTAATAAATTAAATTAAATTACGATAATTTTAGTTCTACATGCCAAAAGGGTAGCAAAGTACAAGGGATTTCCCTAAAACTCAGCGCACATGTTATTAACTCAATGGGCCAACAGAAAATCGCAATGAGATCGTGGGCTGATTGGCAAAATTTTTTTAAATATTTTTTCGTGGAGCATAAACTTTTAGTGACTCCTCGATTTTAGTTGTGCATTCCATTAAGGGTAGCAAAATTCAAGGGATTTTCTTAAAACTCAGCACACATGTTGTTGCTTCAATGGACTAACAGAAAATCGCAATGAGATCGTTGGCTAATTGGCAAAATCTAATTTAATTAGATTTCGTAGATCGTAAACTTTTGCTTGACTACACGATCTAAGTGTACGAGTACATTTCTCTTATGTTAAATCAAGTTACGGAAATGTTTCTGCAACTCTTTGTTTTTGTGTTTTTTTTTTTAAATTGTCAGTTTCATTACTGGTATTTTAACTTGTTTGAGGTTATTTGCTTGTTTAATTTTTGCTCTTGGTTTCCTTGGCTAACATAAAAATTGCGTGACACCGCTTGTATTTTGGAGGAACTGCATTTAGTATTCTTCATTGTACCGATGATGGATCTTAATAAATAATCGCTATTTGATGTTGATTAGGCCGTAGAGGTAGTAAAGGCCAAGGGATGTCTTGAATTTTTTTACAGCGATAGTATTACTAATTAGCTAATATAAAAATACTTTGAGACAGATAGTATTTTTGAGGAATTGTCATTTCTTCTTTGTGAATAAATAAATTAAGGTCAAATCCTAATTAATAATTTTTGCCCCTGAATATATGCTAATGAATAGCAGCAAGGGACTTTTAGTAAAATTTAGTAAAAACTTCAATCGCGTTCGTTTCAAACCTTTTACTTGAATTTGAAAAGAGAACCCAGCTAACAAAAATGTTTCTGAAACATTTATTGGAATACCAACGTTTGTGGACATTGTCAAAACCTCAATAATATTGTCGATCTTCCAAATATTTCTATAGTTGAGGCTGTTGCGCCAAATAAACCAATTGATCTGACAATCGACTCTATAGGGATGGTTTAGATGAAGAAATGGAGTATTTTAAAGAAAACATAACGTATAAACAACTTAAAGAAACAAGCAGTTTTGGGATCAAGTCATATGAAATACTGTTTCCACCATGTAAAGAGGAAACTGTTGAAGAATATGGATATGGACAATATTTTAAACATATACAGGGTGGATGAGACCAAATGTTACTGACTTCACTCTGCTGTCATTTGTGTAGTTGTCATTTTCGCGCGTCAATTTTTTGACAGATTGAAGTTTGGTTAGTTGTTTACATGTGGTCAACAAATAATTGTTCTAAATTAATATCTTCATAAAAAAATCGTAATGGAATTCAAACGTAATAGTGTAATTGCACTGTATTTGGGTGGAAATTCACAAACAGCAATAGTTCGTCAGCTCCAGCATTTGAATGTGAATAAAATGTTTGTGTATCGAACCATAACTCGATACAACGAAACTGGTAGCATCGCTAAACGCAACAGAGGTGGTCCTAAAAAGACAGCAACATCAAAGGAAATTATACGAAATGTGAAGAAACGAATCCAACAAAATCCTCGTCAAAGTGCCAATCAATTAGCCGCACGTTACATGTTTCCCGGTACAGCATTCAAACCATATTGGAAAATGAACTACACTTGAAGCCCTACAAGATACAAAAGTTCAAGATCTTGCGGAGGCACAAAAAAAATTAGGCTTGAAAGAACACGAGCATTGAAGGCCTTCGCCAAACGTGATGAGATTCCAAAAATTATCTTTTCTGATGAGAAAATTTTCACCATTCAACAGTATGTGAATAAACAAAATGATCGTGTTTGGTTAGAACACAAGTCCAACGATAATTTGGACACAAGAGTTGCCATGCGCAAGTAATCACCAGCTTATGTTATGGTTTGGGCTGCAGTGACTGCAGATGGACGCACTCCTCTGGTTTTCATCGAACATGGAGTCAAGGTAAACCAAGAGGTGTACCGCCAAAAGATCCTAAATGATGCTTTGCTACCTTGGGCACGTAAACACTTTGGTACGAACCGTTGGACATTCCAACAGAACTCGGCACCGTCACACAAAGCTCGAGCGACACAGCAATTTTTACAAAATTGCGTTGGCCACCATATTCACCAGACTTGAATCCCATGGATTTCTCCATATGGTCCATTTTGGAGAGTAAGGTGTCCACTAAAAAATACGAAAGTGTTGATGCATTGAAGTCAGCTCTTGTTCGAGAATGGAATAAAATTCCGCAAGCTCACGTTCGGTCAGCATGCAATGCTTTCTATGGAAGACTGAATCAAATAATCAGAGCCAAAGGAGGTCATATCGAGCAGTAATATATTTTTCATAAAATGTAATATGTTTTCAACATACTCGTATTCCACGAAATTTCAATAAAAAATAATCAAAATTAAAAAAATTACAGCGTTTTTATTTGGTAACACTTGGTCTCAGCCACCCTGTATATAAATATTTAGAATTCAATAAATATAAATATTCATCAGTTTTGTCAGAATTACTAACCAAAATTACTGCTTGTCTGGTATACATTAAAGACAGTCGAATAAATAAAAGAACTATTTATATTCGTGCTTACTGTGGCGATAGTCATTAAAAGAAGCAGTGAATGTCGAAAATTCAAGTTAATCAATAAAGATCAAGCCGTTAACCAGTTCAAAGTAAGCGTTTCGATCTTCTCAGAAAACAATTGAAAGACTCTCTTAAAGAAGCATCCGTGGAACAATTATCGAAATTTTGCCGTTCTTTGTTTTCGTTTAGTAAAATGCAAGTAAAAATGGTCAAACTAATTATTAATAAAAATAAACCGAAGCAATTGGTAGTGTATATGTATGCAATTGAGGGACTCGTACGACCACCAAATCCTGAAACGTCGATGGTGTTGTATTATGCCCTTATCATTTCAGTGAAACAAAATCAACACGAGTTGTTGTGCAAGTCATAGTTCCTTAACAATAGGAACTTGGCTTACAGCACTTAAAAATTATGTTTTAAATCAAACCAATAAATGGCCTGTTTTTGAAACTTTTACAGATTTTAGTTTCGTAGAAATTAATGCCGTTTTAGATAGTTTTAATAACAATTAATTAACAATAATCGTTGACTATTTAAAAATTAGCCATAAATATATTTGCAACCAGAAAGACAAAGATTTGGTAAATTTGTGAAAATACACCTTTGTCATTCGCATTTAACAAAGAACTTGGTAAAGGATATTAATGAACATTTTAGAGAACCATCCAAAATATCTAAGTATGTTAAAGAAATAGTGGCCTCATTTATTTATATGAAATTAATTTTCAAACACTTTCTTTTTTTATTAAAATATAAATACACTACAACTGAAAGTATCTCTTCTCTTAGTCATATTCTCAAATCAGAATTTAAATCAGATTTCATTAACTCATAATGATCTAATACTAATCAGAAGATTCTAATTGTATATGAAGATAATGATTTATTCAGCAAAACAATTTATGAGCAGAGCCCATTTTTCCAAGATGAAAAATGTTCGGTCCCTGGGTTCGGTCATATGAATAACAAGCAATATCTGCAACAGGTGTTGCACGAAACTTCAATGAAAAATTTTGTGCTACAGAAGTCAAAAGCCCCACATACGAGTATAGACATGGTTTTTTATGATGGCCTTGGTACGTGCAACACCTGTTGCAGATATTGCTTGTTATTCATATGACCGAACCCAGGGACCGACCATTTGGCATTTTTGTACTAAAGTACATATCAAGGCCATCATAAAAAACCATGTCTATATGTGGGACTTTTGATTTCTGTAGAACAAAATTTTTCATTGAAGTTTCGTGCAACACCTGTTGCAGGCCGAACCCAGGGACCGACCATTTGGCATTTTTGTATTAAAGTACACACCAAGGCCATCATAAAAAACCATGTCTATATATATGGGACTATTTACTTAATTAATTTTAATTATTAATTTATTTTAATCAAGCAACAATTGTTGCCAGTATTCCGCCCAAATGTTTACTATTTATATGCACACATGTATAGTATTTGTTATTTGGTAGAAATTTGACTTCGGTTTTTGGTTTACAAAGTAATTGCGAATGTAATGGTACCCAAATAAACGATTACTTTTTTACAAAGAATCCCTCTTGCGTAGCGCAATTTTTCTGCGAAATTTGCGGGAAGTCGACTGTTGAAAAAAGAACTTGCATTTCCATAGATATTGTAATACTGGAAAATGTTCCCATTCAAAATATAGAAAAAAGTTTTTCAGCGATTCCTCAAAAAAGATGTTGCGGTTTAAATTTATTATCGACAAATACCCAATTAAACCAATACGGAATCATTAATACTGAGTACCTTAACAGCGAATCACAGATACCCATAGCCTAGCAGCATATTCCACAAACAATAAAAATTTAAAATAAGGTATTAAAAATTAATTCCATAATCAGTTATAAAGCAAATCATTACACTGCCTATTGTAAAAAAATGATTACTGGGAATAATTGGATGACCTTAAAGAAAATGTGCTTCAAATAAGGGATTCCTCAAAATACATATCTCCGCATTTCCTTTATTATACAATGTGTAAATAAAACAGAATGACTTCAAGATAAAATTGCCTTATTTTCATAGCCGGCCTCATCATTATTCGAAACAATAAGCGAATCTTACACGAAACTATCATGAACATTACATTCTGAACCAAAACTAACTCAAATGATAATAAATATTCGGAATAATAATTATGCAACCAATTTAGATTATTAGGTTATTTTTTCCATTAATGTCGGTTTTCGATTAACTTTCTTCCATTCATATCGCAACAACCCAGACATACAAAAAGATCCTCAGTTCAAAAAACTATATATCAAGTTCACTCCTTAGAAAAATTCTATAAAAATGCGGAAATTACTTTAAATTTAATTCTTCCCGAATAGTTTCTGAGTTTGACCTACTTTAGTTCAACTCCACCCATAGAACAATTCTGAACGAATTATAGAAATTACATTAAATCTTCCTCCATCGCCCTACATAGGCCGATAGTCCGACCAACGAATATTTGCTTAGTTTGAATGACTGTTTCTCAACTCTACCCCATAGAAAAATTTTAAAAAAATCACTGAAAATATTTTAAATCTGCCTCCATCGCCAGATAGGAGCCGATATTCCGGCCAACGAATAGTTGCTGAGTTTGAAGGACTATACCTGAACTCTACCCCATAGAAAAATTCTAAAAAAATCACTGAAATTATATTAAACCTTCCTTAATCACCAAACTTAAGCCGATAGTCCGTCTTAGAATTTTAAGAAAATCACTGAAAATACTTTAAATCTTCCTTCACCGGACATAAGAGAATAGTTCGGACAACGAATATTTGAACGAATATTTAATCAGTTTTAAGGACTACATCTCAACTCTTCTTTAAGTATTTCTCCATCGTCAGACACAAGCCAATAGTCCGGCCAACAAGAAAATCTCAAAATTTCACTGAAATTACTTTAAATCTGCCTCCATCGCCAGATAGAAGCCGATATTCCGGCCAACGAATAGTTGCTGAGTTTGAAGGACTATACCTGAACTCTACCCCATAGAAAAATTCTAAAAAAATCACTGAAATTATATTAAACCTTCCTTAATCACCAAACTTAAGCCGATAGTCCGTCTTAGAATTTTAAGAAAATCACTGAAAATACTTTAAATCTTCCTTCACCGGACATAAGAGAATAGTTCGGACAACGAATATTTGCTGAGTTTTAATTACTATATCTCAACTATATCGCAATGAAAAATTCTAAAAAATTCACATAAATTACTTTAAATTTTCCTCCAACGTCAGACATAAGTCGACAGTCCGTCCGGCCAACGAATATTTAATCAGTTTTAAGGACTACATCTCAACTCTTCTTTAAATATTTCTCCATCGTCAGACACAAGCCAATAGTCCGGCCAACAAGAAAATCTCAAAATTTCACTGAAATTACTTTAAATCTGCCTCCATCGCCAGATAGAAGCCGATATTCCGGCCAACGAATAGTTGCTGAGTTTGAAGGACTATACCACAACTCTACCGCATAGAAAAATTCTAAAAAATTCACTGAAATTATATTAAACCTTCCTTAATCACAAAACTTAAGCCAATAGTCCGGCTTAGAATTCTAAGGAAATCACTGAAATTACTTTAAATCTTCCTCCACCGTCAGACACATGCCGATAGGTCGTCCATAAATGATATCACGTAAAATTTCTAAAAAAAAATCGAGGGTTGGCAAATAATTAATAACATTTATTTGTCCCAGCCCCGAAAATTTACTTATCTTCACATTATCATTAAAATGTAATATTTTTACTCTCAGCCCTGAAAAATTTTTGTGTCGTGATACATTTAGTTGTCATGACAGTAAATATTTTCGGGGCTGATTATAATAATTAGTGTTGTCACCTCATTTGTATGGGATGAAAATTGGGATATTTCCACTTACATAAAATTGGGCTTACTTCACAAACATGTTTTTATAAGTATTCTCAGCCCCGAAAATGTCCACTGTCATGGCATTTTTAACTATCGTGATAGCAAGTATTTTCGGGGCTGTCGCATGGAATGAGACAAATTATTAATTGCTGATTAAGTAGATTAGGATTGTGTTGTTATTGTGTTACTATTAGCCAATAGGCTATACCTAGGTGTCTGAAACCGGGTGTACCATCTTATTAACCTATCCAATCCGTCGGTTTTGTTATTTGTAAACAGAGTGAACAGTGGGCGAGGCGTCACACGGGCGGGAGATCCTGTGTAAAAACTTGGTCGACTTGAGTCTGGTTATCGCGACACCATAAACATATGTTGAATAGAGACCCTTGCATCAGTTTGACATCTTTATCGAAACGAACAAAATTCCAAAACTGCACATAAACCATATAAGCTTCTTGTTCGTTATAAACGCTTTTAAAAACCCAATCACCTCTTATTATTTATTTATGCCTTTTTATTTAAAAGTTTTTTAAAACTTCCAATCCAATTACTTAATATTTTTAATTCGTTTGATATTTATTTCGAAAAAAAAAGTTTAAAACTATAAACAAACCAAAATAAAATATCAACAAATTATTTATAACAAATTCGCTGATGTATTTTAAAAGGAAAGCGACTTTTTTTTTGTCGCCAATCGCCATGTATGGCCACCTGGAAATAACTAAATTTTAAATTATAAATTGTTATTTTTATATAAAGGTATATAGAAGAAATACATACACATTGAATAAATAAATAAAATATAGAATAAATCATTAAAAATAATAAAAGCAGCAAACCAAACAAAAACTTATAAATTCAAGAAACGAATTTCTTCTTGTGCGAAAATGATGACACGTCATGCCATTTAATTTATCTAAAAATACTCCGTACAACGAACGCAGCCGTTTTTATATATTTTTTTTAGCCGATTTATATTATCTAGATATAAAATAATAATACATAAAATTATTATTTTTTTGTTAAATTAATATTTTTATTCTAGTTTATTGATTTATCAAAAATACAATCAATATTTATTATAAAATATGGTTTTTTTTGTGCCCGTTGAATGTTGCTGTGTGCTTTCGCGGGATTTGATGTTATTTGTACGCGATTAGTTTGCTGTGTCTGTTTAATAAAACGTTACGCTTTTATTTTTAAGTATATGATGAATTGTAATGATCTCACGCATAGGTGCACACAGGTAGTGTTTGCTGTCTGGTGCATTTTTCATGTTTTTTTTTTTTGGTTTTATTATTTTTTGTTGCTAATTCGTTTTGAATTTTTCAATTGATATTGATCTGAGTTTAATTTGTGGCAAGTCAGCACGATCAATATTTTATACTTTCGTCGAATTTTTTGCTTTTGACAAATTTTATTTGAATTAATCATTAATGTTGGTGTTGTTGCTTGGTTTGATGTCATGCCTTGGCCGATTTTATCATTTGTAATTTCAAAGATTTGGGTTGTAACACATCGAATGTGTTATAGCTAGTATTTCCAATTCGACAGTGCAAGAAAATAAAATCAGTACATAATAATTTCGCGAATTATCTACAATATTTTCAAGGTTGAATGTAAAACCCCAATAATGGGAGGATTCACTTCCTGCATGTAATATTTATTTATTTATTTTATATTTTTTTTATTTTATTTTTTTTTTTTTTTTTTGTAATAATTGATATTTACGTTTATTTAACTTTAATATCTTCTTCGTGCATGTAATAAGTTGCTTGTTTAAAAAGTGAATTAATTTTAGGATTAAATACAATGCACGGCATATTAAAATTCGGTATTGATCCATTTGAATTTAAAAATCAAATAAATGCATTTTATATTTTAATTTAAAATGCACTAAAACCTCGATCTGCGTCGTTAATTGGGCTCCGATAAAGATGACGCAAATCGAAACGACGCAAATCGAAATAAATTTGCCTATATATTCATATTTTTATGTATGTATAACTAGTCTGAACGTCTATCTTCGTCAGGGTCATTGTTTACAAAAATATCCGTTGCCTGAGGAATGAGTTGCATCGCTTTCGAAATACAACCGGCCGTTAACTGTTTTTCTTCTAGAACCAGATCAGGTGTATGAATATCGTTCTCCAAATAACGTTCAACATTCATATGAGTCAAATCTTCGTTATTAAGCTCTTCGTCGTGTAACATCAATACCTCAGTAATATCATTTTCCTCCATGCCTTCAAAGTTTATTCTCTAGCTAATCAGCAAGTTCTCTACGAACGGTTAGTACAATATCAACTTCTGTATTTTTAAGCACGCATTCTGGCCATAGTTGATGCCAAACTCTGTTCATGCTTGTTCTTTTTACTTCCATCCATGGATGGTTTATATTTTCGATAACCGTTATGACCGATGTTATAATTATATGTTATAATTATGTAACATTTATAGATGTTAATGTTTCATGGTGGGCTTATCATTTCCATCAGTTGATGCAATAAGCTGACTAAACGTTCGCCGTAGGTAGTAACATTTAAAGTTTGATATTACACCTTGATCCATCGGTTGTATGATTGAAGTCGTGTTTGGTGGCATAAACACAAATTTGATATTTTCTGAAATGTCATCTAGATAAATTGTGTGTGCATTGTCTACTAATATCAACATTTTAAAATCAATATTTTGAGTACAACAATAAGTTTTCAGCTCGGGAACAGCGCAATTTTCGGTGCAATCTTTAAATAGAGCTGCAGTCATTCACGCTTTTTATTCGCACGCCAATAAAGCGGTAGATCATTTTTATCCACATGTTGATGGATTTTCAGAGTGGTGAATCAGAAAGGGCTTAAATTTGAAGTCACCTTGTGCTTTTCCTCCTAGAAGAAGTGTAAGACGATCTTTACTAACTTTATATCCAGAGCAAGGCGTTTCGGTTTTGGAAATAAACGTTCTCCCGGGTAACCGTTTCCAATACAAGCCAGTTTCATCGACATTCGTCGAAGAATAACCACCCTCTTCAATAATCGCTTTCAATTCAATTTTAAAATTATTTGCAGCTGCAATGTCTGCACTGGCAGACTCTCGTTTGAGGGCGACATTATGTAGTTTGGCTCTACTATTTTTGAAACGTTCGAACCAACCTTGACTGGCTTAGAATTTTTCTAAATCAAGTCCGCTAGCTGATGGCGAATCATTTTGAATATCATTAAAAATACTTAATGCTTTATTTTGAATCACCATTTTGCTAAGTGACATGCGGCGCTGATTTTGGTTCTCTATCCAAATACTAAAAAGGGACTCCATTTTCACCATAATTGAACTTCTTACTTTGGTGCTGGTTTGTTTTGATTACATGGTGTAGCGGTTTTAGCAAATTCTCTTATTTGATCAGCATCTCGATAACAAATTGTTCTCACTGTTGTAGGTGCTAACATAAGATTTCTGGCAATGTCAACAGCCTTTTCACCAGACTTAAAACGCTTTAACACTTCTAATTTTAATTACAAACTAATTTGTTTCCGCTTTTGACTCATTCTATTCTTTTTATAACGCCTCAAATTTATTTAACCAACACTTTTAATTTAATTATGGAATTGCTGAATTTGTGCTACTATATTGCACGGACTGCAACGACTGACTGTCTATAAATGAGAAATCCATATTCATTTTACCACAAAATGCATAGAACAAAGGCAGATACATAATTAAATGGGGAATTCCCTTTATATAAAATTTAAGCAACGTAAATTGAAATTTTAGCGACGCAACTCTGAAATGACAAAAACTCAAGAACGACGCAACGCAAATCGAGACAGAGTGAAATTATATTAGATAAAATTTTCATATATGTGGTTATTTTACTCAATTTTGCTATTGAACATAAATATTCCCTTCGTGCATGTAATATTTTGTTTGTTTAATACAACTTTAACTTTATATTTTAATTTAAACTGTAATAATTGAAATCTAATATTATTTGTTTAATTTTTGTGAAAGGAGCTTGGTAAAATTTGACTAGATATAATCTTCTTGTATATGGTTGTGTTCCTAAATTTTGGTAAATTAACATTAATATTCTCTTTGTGCATGTAATAATTCATTTGTTTAATAAGCCAATTAATATTGGCTATATAAGGCACATAATGTATGTTGAAATTTCACAAAATTATATAGAAAATGAAAGTTGGTTCTATGCCATTTATGTATCGAATACAATATCGTTCAAAATTTTTATGAACTCTTCCCAATATAAGCAGTTGGCAATGGCCTCAATTCCAGCTCGAATACTGTTCTTAAAATCTTAACTTGTTTGTAAATCATTTTTATACACTTTTATACTACTTTCGAAAAAAAAAAACCCAAAGAAAATAATCTAATGTTGTTCTTAGTGGCCAATTAGCTGATTTTGGTGGCCAATTAACATCAGAATTTCTTGAAATTACGCGATCATTGAACTTGGTTGCCAATAAATCGAATGTTTCACGATTTATGTGTCTAAAAATCCAGTTAATTGTTGTGAACGACGCCCCCAAAGAGATGTCTCGATCAACTGAGATTTACATATGGCCGAGAAATTCATCAAATTAAAATTTTTTTGTAGACTCGTACAGCGTTATGATTATCGATAAAGCTCTTGAAAAGACATAAAATACCGGCATTTTATTAATTTTGCTTAAAGATGTAATTTGATTTCGATTAGAATTGAAATGATTAATTTGTATTTTACGGATTTCTTGACTAATGATTTATACCAACTAGATTACACCTACGAACCGAACAGATATCAAGAACCGTAGTGAACGATCGAATCTTCATATTTATTTTATAATAAAACCCAAAAAATCTCTTATTTCATGCAAATCGTATGTAAAAACATAATTGGTGTTATTCTACGGTTTTCAACTGAAAATATCAGAAAATAACTTTTCGCTAAAATCAATTGAAAGTTTAAACATTGATTTGCATACGGCTTACAAGATTATTTTCCGATGATTTTTCATTTCGCTTTACATTCTAAATCTAAACCAAAACACAAGTCGAATTGCTGTTAAAGCTAATCAGCGTATGTCTTACCTCATAATCTGACTAATACTAATTTAACGGATTGTCGACACACTTTCATCTAAGAATTATGCCCGCAAGTTCATTGATTGTCTCATCAAATTGACGAGTAAAACTAAGAATGAGGCGAGGACGATCACCGGCATCGACTGGCGATAACCAGCTTGGACAGCCAACTGACTCCAGCACATCATTTACATATAGATATCGTAATGTAAAAATTTACCCTAAATCTATGGAATTGCAAAAAATTTTATGGAAAAGAAACCCTTGGTTAAAAGAAATGAAATTTAGAGGGAATTGTGCTATTCCTGCAAATGTACAAGAATTACAAACTCCGTTCAAATTATGGTCGCTCTTATTTCTGGAATCCTTGGAAAAAACTATCGTGGCAGAAACAAGAAGATAGTCAAAATGAGTTCTTTCAATTTGTTATACACCAGATTTACGCCAATTTATCGGAATTCTCTTTTATATGACATATCACAATTTACCAAGTGTAAGAGATTATTGGTCCGATAATAATCACCGTTGTGTCAATATTATAAAACAACAAATGAGCCGAACCCGGTTTGAAAATATTGGGCAGTATATCCGTTTTAATGATAAAAGTAAAGCACCTGCTCGTGAAGACCCGAAACACGATCGCCTTTTCCTTCTCAGACCCGTTATAGCCGCGTTGAACAGAACATTTGGGAATATTCCGAAATTGGAGAGATTATGCGTCGATGAACAAATGTGCTTTTCTAAAATTGGACATTTCGTGAAGCAGTATTTACCAAATAAACCTGAAATATAGGGGTTTAAATTTTTCAATTTGTGTGACACAATGGGATTCACATATAAATTTGAGATTTATTCTGGATTATCCGAAGAACCTCCTCTTCAAAGCTGTTCCAATATGGTGGTTAGATCAATTCGCGAGGTGCCAAGTTTACAAAATTATATAATTTACCTTGATAATTATTATACAACAGTCGCTTTGCTATTATATTTGAGAACCAGAGAGTTCTTTCTATACGAAACAGAATATAAAAACGGAACTAGTCGAGAATATGTCGCATCAATTTATGGGATAGATGTAACATCGCTATCGTGGAAAGACAATCGTATCGTCAATCTCATGAAGACATATGTTGGCGCGAAATCATTTTTAACTGACCAGCAACTACTTCCACCGTCAACAGTTAGACGATTCGACAAAACAGAGAAAAATTTAATTGATCCCTTGTCCACAAATTATAAAGGATTATAATTGCCATATGGGTGGAGTTGATTTAATGGACAGCCTAATGGGACGCCACAAGTTTCATATAAAAAGCCGAAATAGGACAAACAGAATATTCTATCATTTATCGGATACGACGTGCGTTAACTTATATGAGATGATTGATTTCAAATTCGAGATTCTGACGCCTTATTTTCGTACAAATCAATCCAAGCTATAAAGCTTTGACGCCCAACTCTTGAATCTCAAATTCAGGCAAAAAAACAAAGAAACCAAACGCATTTTCGACTCCTCCAAGAGATACTCGATTAGATATGACTGATCATTGGGTAATTTTGAATTCAAAGGGAAGATGTAAATATCTCGGTTATGTAAACTTAAGCCTTACTGTTGAAAACAATTGTTTTTTTAAATATCACCATAATTAAAAATTATACATTTTTACTATATGCATGTCTTAAAAGATACATCCGGTTTTTTTGCCAAAAGTTACTGAAAACGAAACAAAATACTAAATAAATTTTTGATTCGGTAACTGCAGACAAAATTACACAATTTTTGTGTGTGTAACGAATCCCGGTTTTCAAAATCCCGGTTTTGAACAAAAAAAATCCCGATTTTTAGGAAATCCCGGTTTGAATTTATAAAAAAATGTGGGAAAATGGGACTCCTAAATGATTTTTTGACAAAATTCAAAAATGAGTTTGCGATAAAGTTCGAGACAATGGCTAACAGGGATGGAATTTGGACCCGAATTCTCAACCCGAAATTTTAAATTTTTACTTATGGCAATACAACTTCTGTCATGACACAAAACATACGGAAATTATAACTATAAAGCAAATTTGAATCACATGCAAAATATAAGTATTAATAAACTGTGGATAAAATAGCTACGAATAAATTGCTGCTTTTAAAATTTTATTAAAGTAATAAAACCAAATTTATTACTGATACAACATCAAAGCAGAAAACTAAATAGGTCACATATTCATAAAAAATCAAAAATGATTTCAGAACTATACTCAGCTTGAGACAAATTTTATCGGGAATGACTTAGACTATAGTATATTAAATCAAGCCTCATGTGCGATTCACAAGCACATGACATGTACCGTCGAAATCGTTAAACGTATGACTACAAACTGAGAGATATGTAGAAAAATTCTATCTGGGATTATCTGTATATAGTCGCTTGAATCTCGATTCACAGGTGATTCACGAGCAATTGACATATACCACCAGATTCGTTGAAGTATTGACTACAGACTAGGAGATTTGTAGAAAAATTCTATCTTGAATTATCTGGATATAGTCGTTTGATTCTCGCCTCAAAAGTCCAAAATCATTCAAAACTTCAACGAATCCGACGGTATATGCCAAGTGCTTGTGAATCGCCTGCTCTGTGAATCGAGATTCAAACGACATATCCAGATAATTCCAGAAAGAATTTTTCTACAAATCTCCTCGTTTGCAGTCAATAGTTCAACGAATCCGGCGGTACATTCCAAGCGCTCGTGAATCGCCCTGTGAGTCGAGATTCAAACGATTATATCCATAAACATCAATTTTAAATTTCGGGCTGAAAGATGTTGCTAGACTTATAGTGGTCAATCACTTAATGCTAATTAAGTTTCCGCATTGTCGCTTTCAGGTTAGGTTTAAACTGTCTAGGTTTTCCAACAATTGAAGAGATTGAAAATACTTAAAAGTTATATTTATAATTTCGGGCAGCATGGGCTGAATTTTACTGTCGCGAAGGTGCTATTTTTTCGCACTGTATTGCTAACTGAACTTTTTCAACTGAATATTGGGCTTGCTTCATATAAATGAAGAGTGTGACTATGCCACCAAGCATAGTAATATATCTTAAAAATACATAAAAGTAATTTTAAAATTTCGGGCTGAAGAATGTTATAAATGTCATGACATTATATCATGATACTGTTTACTGTCACGATAGTGAGATTTTTTCGGGCTTGGATAGTAAACTCTCACGATAGTGATAGTTTAGTGTTGCTATCGCGTTTTTCGGGCTAGCTTCATATACAAGGAATTTGGCCATTTCTTAACAGATTTTGTTGAAATTCGATACGTACGATGGAAATGAATTTCTAAAATGATTTTTTGATAATGTTCTGAAATATGGTGAACGTTATGGAACTAGGCCATTTTTAACCGATTTAGTTGTAATTTAGTGAAATAGTTTTTCTGGGATCGATATAAAATATTACATTTCAAAATAGTGTTTTTTTATTAATCTTGCAACTACAAAATGTTGCAATTACAAAATGTTACAAACCACTAAATCGAAGATCTCAAAATGCGTTACATGTCCCAAATTCAAAATCAATCCAGGGAGTAATCAACTGATGGAAACTATATCATCCGCAAGAGTTCAACCAACAAGTCCATTTACGCACCCTTGAGTAGATTATGCCGGTCCCGTGAAAATAAAAATAACAAAGAGAAGAGAAAGCAAGACTTACAAAGCATATATAGCAATATTTGTCTGCCTATCAAGCAAAGCTATACATATATGTAGAAGTGGTGACAGAGCTCACTGCAGATGCTTAAAAGATTCACATCTATAAAGATTATGGCACAAATTTCATTGGAGCCAATAACCAGCTAACAAGACTACAAACAAGACAAAAAATCAACTTCAATGACATTATTTCTCCACAACCAGCAACAGAGGCACTTCCAACCGCCCGCATCATCACATTTTGGTGGATTGTGAGAAGCTGGAGTCAAATCGGTTAAAACACACTTTAAAAAAATCGTAGACAATGCAACTCTTACTTATGAAGAGCTAACAATACTTCTAAATCGAATAGAAGCAAGAGACAATCGCAGGCGAAACAACTCCGAACAAAACGGACAACTCACAACAAAAACGAGTAACAAGAGTAAGCAAGAAATCTAATCTCTCGTTTTACATGCCCTCGATTTTCTGCATATTTGGAATGGTAACGTCAGAAACATCATCCAAGTACAACATCTCAAATTTCTCATCACATCCAGGCATTTATTTCGATAGAATTGGCCAAAACATGTCGATTAATGGTGAATGGAAATTAATAGCTTACTACAACCTAACAACATATTGGGCAGAATTAAATCATATTGAGACATCCATTCGTCCTCTACATGAAATATGCGAAAGTAGAACGCATCCTAGTACTGCGGATATACACACAATTCATTGTGATGTAATTTCAACCCAAATGCGAAACCTTTACATCGACCTAAGAGAGCAAAACAAACTGCTGAACACATTTGGAAGAAATGAAAAATCCCGTTATAAAAGGTCTCCTTTTGACTTGCACAATAGCCAACGAACTATTTGGCGTACTAAATCAACGTGCCGGAAAGTTCTACAAAGAAAGCATAGCAAATATTATAACAACAGATCTCTATAATAGAATCAACAGTAAACATTATGAAGCACAATCATGAAGAGACAAATCATGAAGAGTTCACTGACATCACACTGCACACAATGTTACATGATGAAACTCTGCACATTCCAATCGGCTGTAATAGACGCAATAACAGAAGTACATCAGAGTAAACTAAACCCACTGGTTGCGGCACCGACATCAACTCCGAGAGCAAACCAGACAAATATTTGACCTCAAACCGAGCCAAGATTTACCATATCGTTGCAAAGACCTAGCTGCCATGTACAAAATCACAACGGTAAAAACCACAAAAATCGGAGAAACCATAATTTTCGAAATAAAAATCCCTTTGATTCAAAGAATCCGATACACACTGTACAATGTTATGTAAGCCAACAGGACAAATACATGCAACTCTCGACTAAGGAATTAAACGCATGCACCATTCTGAATGGAGAACATCATTGCACCATACGTCAGTAAACAGATGTGAAATATAATTACTCAAACAGAAGGGCAGAATACCATCAAGTTGCCAGATACTTCATAGGGCAGTCGCCACCATTTGGATTCCATTACATCGATATAACGCGTGGATCTTTGTTGTAAAATCAAAGACTACTTGTAACGTGGTTTGCGAGCATAAAATTGATGGAAAATTTGAAAGAACAAGAGTAGCCATTTAAGGAGAGGGGTGCCGGAGCTTCAACAAAGTTACACCTTCAAAGGTGACGGCTTTACATCATTTGCATCAGGATTCAAAACATGCAACATCGAGTTTAAGCTCCCCTTCCTACCACAGTTCAACTTAAGCGATCGCAGATCAATACCACTAACATCCTAAACTTGAATTTATCTTCAACCCTCCCAGGGATTGAAGCCATTGAAACTATAATTCAAGATCATAAATGGACACTACAAGAATCCATTGCCAAGGTCAACATGCACGATTACCATCACTATCTGGCAATTTACTTACTAATATCAGCAACACTCCTTACCATCGGATGGTACATGATCAGGAAAATTAAGCTTCTAATACATACCTCACCGGCTTTACGCCTGCCACCACTATTCAAGGACGGTGAGATCAGTAACCCGAAGGAATAAATGATATCAGCGAAAGCCAATCATGGCGGCCCCGGAATATGTTGAAGATCAACAGAGGCATATAATACAACCCTTCTTAAACTGATACCACAGTTAGAATTTTCATTTGTCTAGACATATCAAAATCGTTTCCGTTGATGTTCGAAAACCGGGATTTCGTAGTACACCCCTACCTAATTTTTATATTAAAATGTATGACCTTGGGCATTTAAGGGTTAAATTTGATCGGTTTATTACATTTTAAACTGAACATGTGTGGTAATGCATTTTGTTTATAACGGGTGTTTTTTTAAGCCCGACAGAAGTTGAAATTGTAAAAAATAACACAACAATTAAATTGTAATCAACAATTTTTGGCATTAATATTTGAAAATGATTTCGGGCATATGAGCACCGCGGCTGTTCTTGACGAAACGCATTCTGCACTTCCAATTTTGGGCCACTTTTCGAGCACTGCTGGCCGTATGTCACGAATAATGCTGGCGCTCAATTGTTGCTGGTTTATCAGCATAAACCAGTGACGTCACGTAGCCCTACAGGAAATACGCGAGAGGTGTCAAACCGCACGACCTTATAGGCCAATTGACAGGTCCATTTCTCGAAATCAACTTATCGCCAAATTTTGATTTTAATAAGTCGATGGTTACGGTTGCCGTATGGCACGTAGCGCCATCCCGTTGAAACCACATCTCGCCCGGATCAATGTCATCCATATTTCCAAGTCGTCTATAAGTTGTGCAAATCGGCGACTGATTTTCAAAGTAAATTTGAATAATTTCGTAGCGTTGTTCAAGCGTGAGTCTATTCATGATGATTTTCCAGAGTATACTGAGATCTGCTAGAGTATTTTTTTCATAAAACTTTAATTTTTTGTTTTATTTTTTTTAAATTCAGAAATTTAATAGGCACGCCTAGATGTAATTATAACTAACATTGTATTTTATTGCACATAATAACTATACTACATAATTTTAGTACATTTGTATACAGAAAATGCGCGATAAAAAGCAACTCGGATCACTGATGAAAATCCATAAAAATGATATAAATTTTGTGGCCAGGTTCACCTTCTCTATAATCAAATGAATAATATATTTCGAAAACACATAATTATATCAAAAGATTTCACCGATGGTAGGAAATGAATCGAATAAAATTTTGAAAACCAAAACAAATCGATTCAATAATAATTTATAATTTATGAATATTTTGACTATTCCTTAATACTCGATCAATATACGTACATCCATGATATTCGTACTGGCGATCTTCATTACTATACGCAGCATCAAAAAAGTTTTTGTCTCTGACGATTAAAAAGATTTATATTTTTATTTTTATTACGAATTTATAATAACAATAATTTTTATTATCATTAAAAAAATAAATAAATTGGAAAAAATTAAAGATCACACTCGGCGCTTAATGTTAACTTAATCACAGAATATTTATAATACGAGTAATCATAAAACGCATGTGTGGTTTATTGCTTCGCTGGGGTAATAAAACCAAACTGTGTCTTATAATATGTAGTTATAAAACGATTTTATGGCATAATTTTTATTAGTCCGCGCAGCGCTATGCATGTGTCTATAGGACAATTTAATAATCTTCTATAAATTTTATAGTTTGTGATCGTAAAATTGTTAGTTTTCTATAATTTTTTTATATATACGAGTATATGGAAAATTTAATTGTATGAGCGAACTGATCGACACCAGATGGAGCAATAGATTAATAAACGAATATCGTTAAGAGGTGTGCATAGTTGGAATGAGAATGGATTACCAATTCATGTGCCATGTGCAAATTCGTGCGGTTTGGATTCCATTAGTTGGCCTCTTTTAGGGTGATCTGCTAGTTGGATTATATTTTATATAGCGATCTATGCCGTTCAGAAATAAAAGTAAGCTAAACCCTAACCCCATCTTTTTTTGATGGGAGTTGTTTTCTAGAACTGGAGTCCTTGAGTTATGAATGGTGAATCTGAACAGCAAATTATATGACAGCACATATCCTATCTGTAACCGTATTAGGATAAATTAGTCACTTTGAATTTCACTTATAACTTAAAAATGATTAGCCACAAATTTCGCCAATAAATGTTTTCTTATAGCAAAAAAATTTCTTCATCAAACACAGGGCCAATAAATGATTTATTTAGCATAATTTTTTTTTTGCATATTTTCAAGATATTTGGAACATTTACTGTAATCTTGAGGAATGTAGTGTTGTGCGGAGCGATTTGGGGATTGGGAATTTTAAACTTCATCTTCACTGTTGCTTAACACTTTTATTATTTATTAGATTTATGGTTCACAATTATTATACACAACTTAAATTTAAACACAATTACTGGTTATAACTATCCTTAATAACTATTTATGTCTATAACTTAAAACTAAAATGTTCGTCGTATATAATAAAATTTAGAGGAAATACAAGCACTACGGAAAACAAATGTATATTTTCCGACATTGCAAGATTGCATTGTCATATTTTGAACGCAGTTGTGTTTATTTTGTTAAAACTTAATGACCTTACTGAACAATGCGGAACACAAATAAATGGATCATCGATCAAAGTCGTTTTCCGGTATATTACACAACGTAGCCAGGATTTTTCTGTTTAAATCAAAACAAAATACAATTCATATCTAGCTAAATTCAGAAACAAATCAAAATTAACCCAAAGCAGTTTTGGAAATATTTCAGTGTCAAACGTAAAGTTGAAGATACACAGCCAATATGTCTTACTATAATAACAGCAGTAATAACGCCAAGGAAATTGCTGATGCTTGCCGATCTTAAACAGATATCACATGTACCAACATTTGAGCTGTATTTTCTACACCACATAGTTAATTCATATTCTATAAGAGTAGATAACATTTAAAATCCTCCACATTTAAAAAATGTGAACCCTGGTTTTTATATGGAATAATCGGAAAAACTGTAATTTCTTTTATGGTTTAGCTGTTTTAGGAAGATTTCGAAAAAATCTGCCATCGACAGACACTTGTTGTAAGCAAATAAGCAATTAAGTTTATAAACCAGACCGAGCGCTGTCGCATTGTTAATGTACTGCAATGAATAACACAAGAACTACACCATAAAACGTAAAATCATCTAATCCTAAAAACCGTGAAAGTTTGACCAAAGGCTTGCAGGATATTTGAGGTAATATAACTTAAGTGAAAAACACGGCACTAATCACCATTTTATTTGGTTTCGTTAAGAAAGTCACTCGATTCTGATCAGTACTGTAATGCTTATTTTTAATAGTAACAACGCTTGATGCAGATAAATTCGTTTACGATGCTCCTATTTCCCGGATTCCCCACCGACGGTTGTTTAGTATCGATACCAATAACGTTTGTTTTTAAACCTTTGAAATCAAAGTTACGAGAGCTAATGTACGGTAATTTTCCGTATGTAATGCATATTACGCAAAATGCGGACTCTAATGGAGTTGACCAATTTACCATTTTAGACTGCACTTCACAGTCTTTTAGATAGTATACTATACTGCATGGGCTTATAAACACTAATTTCGATGATAAATCTATTTCAGAAATTCGACGCTTAAGCAATGCACTCATTTTGATATCGTCCTTGATCCTGGACAGTGAAAACAAATGTTTTGAAGAAATAGCCCTATAGCTTTTATCATGTCAACGGTGGTTTAATCACAATCGGGAACAATTGGACGTTACCAAATTATAGTTCATAGTGCAGGGCATTTCGTATGGTACCGCGTACAGGTGCTCACATCGAAAGTAAATGATTACTAGATGTTGCGTCACACTATTAAAACCGATATATTTGGAGTATTGGACGAATAAGAAAAAACAGATCTAAGCCGACAAAATTTAAAATCAAGTTGATATTTTCTACTAAATTTTATTTATTATACGACCATAAAAATTGTGCGCAGATTACATGGCGAATGCAATATTTGTAATACCCGTATCTTGAACCATTTTAAACGTGCTAATCTCAACCAGTAGTTTTGTAAAAATTAATTTACAATTCGAAAAACCCCATTTTGAAATGGAAAATTATAAGAAAATCCAATTGATTTGATGGTGTGTAATGCTGGTCGTTTTATGCTTGAAATTTTTGTTTTTATATTAAAACACTGTATCCAGCTTCTGTCTTGCTTCTGGATACAGTGTTTTAATACAAAAACAAAAATTTCAATTATAATATGTAACGAAATTCCGTTATCAACCTAAATCTAAATATTTTGAAATTACGTACCTATCGGCATAATTTTCGAGATAACACCTCAAAATTATATCATAAATAATTACCATGCCGTATGTTCACAATTTTTTTGTACTACATTACTCCAATTACTGTATATAACCGTGCAGTGCGTGAATGAATGTGTACTTGAAATCAATGTAACACGATCACTTGTTTTGATTCAACAAAGGCAATGCTTTTGAGGTACATGACATGAGTAATGAACTCTGCTATTGAAAGTAATCAAAAATTGCAAGTATCGTGCAATTAATTTATTTTTCAAGAAAATTGAATAAAAAAATTTCGCAAAATCGATGTCACGTTGTTGTACACGGTTATTATACATTTTTGTATGAAAGCACAAAAATCGGCCAGCGATAATATGTATAACTCGGGTACAAATTTTTCTTAGGGGGTCAGTTGTTTTAGAATGTTCAGACCAAAGTGTGGTCATAGTTTTTTTTTTTATTTTTGTTAGTGAAATTTTTTGTGAATTTGGTGTTGTAAAGTTTTTTGTGTAAGAATAAATTAATAAACAATTTTTTTGGTTGAAATCAAATAGTGTCGTAGTTTTTTTGATAGACTGAGTGTGATCAGTGTTTTGGATCCAACAGGCGGCTAGAAGATTTTTTTTTGTTGTTTTGGTGAGTATATACAAGTAAGTATTAGGTTAAAGTTTTACTAATAACCAAATAAAATTAGTAACAGATCGTTCCTTTAACGGTCTTTTTAAGACAAGAACTGATACGGCCTAGGCTGTCCCTTACCTCTCGGTTAGAGCCGATCTGTTAGTCTAAGCCAACTAATAACATCAAACTGGCTGAATTATTGACACTAAGGAAGGCCAGATAGGAGATGACTCACTAGAAGTCAGAAAATATACACACCCATAGTCAACTCATCAGCGGAATGGGTTGACATATTTTTTTTTGTTTCTTCCGCCACTTCAGGGTCCGAAACCCACCCAAATCCCCCCGTTAAAACTCTTTCTGTCCTTATTAGTTTCCCTCAAAAGGAATCAACTGATCGCGGTCAACCAGGCTACTATCTGGGCATCCTCATCCCCACGCCGTTCCCTCTACACTGACTGAGCTGCGGGAACAAATGCCGCGAGGTATGCCATACAGATAGTGGCAATTCTATGAAACTGGGTTTGCCCTACCGCTTGTAGAGGCCAACCCATTTCAAAGAATCTAGCATTGTACTGAAAGAATGCAATGGGAAAAAACAAAAAAAGGAATATTCTACATTGTCTACATACTCTACCAATTATCGACATTTTTCTACGCAGAAACTAATTGCCTACATTATTTTCGACACCGACATGTCGACAATTGCAAAATATGAACACCATATATCAGATTCGGTAAACAATATAAATTGTAATATTGAAAGGGTATCACACCTCAATGCAGTACAGAACCAGTAGAAAAACTAACGTTTGCTAGCACGGTAAAGGGATAAATTAGAACTCAATATGCAGACGCAGTTTATCCTACCCTTACCCTATATGTCTCAAAGATTATTGTTATTAAAAGATGGAATAACCAGACTATCCAAATCACCCAATAACTCCCCAATTTTGGCCGTGCCCAGAAAAGTAGACGCATCCGGAGAGAAAAAATATAGGATAGTCATCGATTACCGAAAATTAAATGCGGTAACAATCCCAGACAAGTACCAAATTCCAGATATAAATGATATCTTAGCAATCCTCGGTGAGAATATTGTATTCACCACCATACACTTGAAGAGCGGCTTTCACCAAATTCGGCTCAAAGAGGCGGACATCGAGAACACAGCTTTCTCGATTCATTATGGGTAATATGAATTCACTCGCCTTCCATCCGGTATGAAAAACGCGCCATCAATTTTGTAAAGTGTTTTAGATGACATACATCGTGAACATATAGAAAAATGTTGCTATGTCTACATCGACGACATAGTCATATTCGGGAAAAGCGAAAAGAAGCACTTCGAGAACATAGAAATAATCGTCAAAGCTCTGGAATAAGCCAATCTTAAAATATACTTGGATAAGTGCGAATTCCTAAAGGAAGAAGTTAAATCGTCATCACTAAAGACGGAATCAGAGCAAATAAGAAAAGAGTTAACGCTTTAACGGAAATTCCCATCCCTAAAACGGTGATAGAACTGAGATCAAACTTGGGAACGATTCTATTTACGTTTCATCGAGATTTATGCTTAATTAGCTAAACCCTTCACTGCATTCTTAAGTGGGAAAATGGATATCTGTCCAATAGGGTTTCAAGATTCAAACAAGTGAATTCCAATGAAGACCAAATCTGTGCGTTTAATAAAATAAAAAATTCTGTTACCTCAAACGACGTTATATTACATACCATTCCTCTACTTCAAAATTCCAATTGATAACAGATGCTTCCAATTTCGTACTAGGTGCAGTACGTTCCCAAAACGGAAGATTAATTATGTTTCTGTCTAGGACATTAGACCAGACGAAAGAAAATTATGCAGCTACCGAAAAAGAAATGATTGCCATAATTTGGTCCCTAATATCAGGAGAAAAAAATTAACATTACATAGACAGCAAACCATTCAAACACATTACTAACCAAGTATGAACAGAAAAATAGAACTGCTCGTCAAACCACATGTAGAGAAAATAAGCACGACTGACGACTGAAAATCAATTAGTCCGCGAATTGACAAAATTCTCCATTTGTAATGCACTAAAATTCAGGGCGATAGAAGATATCAAACAACCAGTCAGGGATATTTTGTTTCCATTTAATAACACTTACAGAGGTAGTGCTGATTGACAACAAACCATCACCTAGTTCGAATACCATAACATCTATGATGGAAGATTCCCAACTTGGTCAATGTTAGACCGGTGAATTTATGAAAAAAAGAAGTAAATATTTTCTAATAAATTAAATTGTTATTTGAGTTTGATCTTCACGAAGATTGGGGAAAAACAGACATATCATTCTTGCATAGCATTTTTTTTCGCTTCTTCGGACTCAGGCTTTCGATAATAACAAATTAATTATTCTGATGTCACTCTCCTAAATTGAAAACATTTCACACAGTTATGAATCGTTTGACTGACTAGTCCTTTACCATGCAGGATCCAATATTGTATGCGTGGTTGTGCTAATATTGCTTGTACGCCTCCGTGGAGTCAGAGTGATTAGGTAGCCATTAGTTCTTTTGATAACTGATTAGTTGCTTGACCCTTAGGAGACCATTTTCATCAATGAACGGATTGAGTGTTGACAATTTATTGGTGCTGTTCGTAGTTTATGGATTGAAATTAATCTGTAGTAATATACTTTTGTGCTTTTGGCTTTAAGAACAGACGAAAATTGCTAGAACTCTATTAATTTCGAAATTGTTTCGAAATTGCGTGCCGATAATCAAGCAGTTTGTTATTTATTTTTCCTAGCCAGCTTCTTAAGTTAGAGGTGCAGTTGACTGGACTGCACTAACGACTAGGCTTCAGCGAGTAACGTTTTATATTTATTCTAATTACCTTTTATCCAGCTTGGAATAATTATACAATCAGTCCATAAATAGGTCGTTATCTGTAAAAGGCCCAACGATTGCTCTGAAGTATCACTGAATCTGTAAAGTTCCTTTTTCTCTTTTTCAATATATCCAATCCATCTGGTTTTTGTAAGAGTCTCAATATCATGTAAATCCCTTTTAAAGCCGGTTCATTGTTGTTTTACTTCTATATTGAGTTTTTATCCCAACCCATAATTTCTTTTTTAGCAATTATTGATGCAATTTATATCATCCTCAGCAGTTGCCATAAAGATTTTATTGCTAAGTTGTTGCTGTAATCCCATAAGACACTGTTTCAGTTTAAATGTTTTGATCTCTTTTTTCGGTTATTTCATTTTATGATAATGGATATCAGATCCTGCTGCAGCGTCGGACCAGTTAACATTATATCGTTCAATGATTTACCGTATTTTTGCCGTCGACTCGAATACAACCTTTTATTTTGTCATTCTGAAGATACAGGTTTCCGAAATGATGAGACTAGCCATATGTGATTTATACACTGCTGATGAGATCCGTGTTTCAGCTAGAGAATATCAATGCGCTGGAAGATCAATCCTTCTAGGTGACCAAGCAAGTAATTAACACCGGTCAAAGATAGAGGAATTAAGTGTCAACTCAACGGTTATTAAACCGCTGAAGCTGCATAAAATACTGAAGTGTTGTTTTATGGCAGTGATGTGAGTGTCCCCATGCCACCAGTGACCCTGTTCTGGTAATTCCCGGAGAATGAAAACTGGTAATATCAAAATTCAATTTTTCATTTTAATAATCAAAATTTACTCTTTAAGTAAAATTCTAATCGTCAGAATTAACTTTTGGAAAACGGGGAAATGGGAAAAATGTCTGGGGACAGCTACTACAAAAAAAATTATTCTCTATTCCCGGGTAATTACCAGAATAGGGGAGGACTACAGGATGGAAGAAGCAGCCACGAGTTACCAACGAGACATCCCAATACAAGACGCTTCGCATCAATACATAGATCAGGAACTCTCTGACGAGATAGAGAGGTGGCGAAAGAGGAAAAGAAAAACAGAAGGATGTACTTTGTGGTGCTGATAATCGCCCTCAGAAAGATGAACGACCACGATTTTATAGGGCCCAATTGAAAGGGTTTAAGAAAAAAGCTGATTGTTTGAGGTAGTCCACTCCAAGTGTTACCAATCGCTCCAATCGCTCGAAACGCTGTAATTTTTTTGATTTTTATTATTTTTTATTGAAATTTCGTGGAATATGTTGAAAACATTTTACATTTTATGAAAAACATGTTACTGCTCGATATGACCTCCTTTGGCTCTGATTATTTGATTCAGTCTTCCATAGAAATCATTGCATGCTGACCGAACGTGAGCTTGCGGAATTTTATTCCATTCTCGAACAAGAGCTGACTTCAATGCATCAACACTTTCGTATTTTTTAGTGGACATCTTACTCTCCAAAATGGACCATATGAAGAAATCCATGGGATTCAAGTCTGGTGAATATGGTGGCCATTCTTTCGACGAAATCAGCCGCGGAACGCAATTTTGTAAAAATTGCTGTGTCGCTCGAGCTTTGTGTGACGGTGCCGAGTCCTGTTGGAATGTCCAACGGTTCGTACCAAAGTGTTTACGTGCCCAAGGTAGCAAAGCATCGTTTAGGATCTTTTGGTGGTACACCTCTTGGTTTACCTTGACTCCATGTTCGATGAAAACCAGAGGAGTGCGTCCATCTGCAGTCACTGCAGCGCAAACCATAACATAAGCTGGTGATTACTTGCGCATGGCAACTCTTGTGTCCAAATTATCGTTGGACTTGTGCTCTAATCAAACACGATCATTTTGTTTATTCACATACTGTTGAATGGTGAAAATTTTCTCATCAGAAAAGACAATTTTTGGAATCTCAGAATTATTTGAAGTTGTCGAAAGTGTACAAACCGGTATCGACGATGGATACCCGTTGTACCGACGTCGGTCACCGAAGGATAATGGCCATACAACAACAATTAAAATGCGCAATCAAGACATTGAAGTTGATAATCGTTGGATTGTGCTTTATTCTCCACTATTGTCAAAAGTATTTCAGGCTCACATAAATGTTGAGTACTGTAATTCTGTGAAGTCGATTAAATACATTTGTAAATAAGTGAATAAAGGCAGTGATATGGCTGTTTTTGGAGTAGCTGGTGACAATAGCAATAATGAAATCGCCCATTATCAAATGGGGCGCTACATTAGCACTAATGAAGCTCTTTGGAGAATTTATTAATTTCCAATTCATGAGCGATATCCTGCTGTTGTTCATTGGCTGTGCATCTTGAAAATGGCCAGCGTGTGTATTTTACCGATGCAAATGTACAGCAGAGAGCAGCACAGCAACAACATTAACTTCAGAGGTAACGCATTATTTCATTTGGACTGCAAAGAAATGGCAACGACGTAAACAATGAACACTTGTTAATGGCAATCCGGGTATTTTTTTTGCAGATACCATGGGAAGATTATACACAGTTCATCCAAGCAATATGCAGAATGTTATTATTTGCGGTTGTTGTTAGTAAATGTTGTTGGACCACGTTCATTTCAACATTTGCGAAGAGTAAATGGTCATTTATGTGTGACGTATCGTCGTGAAGCATGTCAGCAATTAGATTTACTTGAAAATGATGCGCATTGGGATTTAACGCTTGATGATGCATCGATTGCTTCTTCTCCACATCAAATACGTATGTTATATGCCATATCATATCAACAAGTTTTCCATCAAATCCACTTGAATTGTGGAATAAAATCTTCTGATTTTATGGCAGAAGACTATTTGATTGGAATGCGTCATCACACAAGGAACGCTGATTTGCTGATTTCATTGGAAATGTATAATGAGGCATTGATAGCGATTGAAGATATGTGCCTAACAATTGCAAATAAAGCATTGGGACAATTAGGTTTGTCACCACCCAAACGTCCAATGCATGATTTATTTGATCGAGAATTGCTTCGTGAACAACAGTATAATCTCAATGAATTGCCAACATTTGTGAATTTGAATGTTCCCAAATTAAATGACCATCAAAAACATGTCTATGATACCATCATGCAAGCTGTACAAAATGAAGTCGGTGGATTATATTTTTTGGATGCGCCTGGTAATACGGGAAAAACATTTGTGATATCACTGATTTTGGCAGCCATTCGATCGCAACGAAAAATCGCATTGGCACTTGCTTCGTCGGAAATCGCTGCTACTCTATTGGATGGTGGACGAACAGCGCACTCTGCATTAAAATTGCCGTTAAATGTGCAGGTGTGCTTATATTTATTGATTGATCACTTTAAAATTTAATCGATGTTATTGTAAAATATAATTATTCTCAAATTAACAGGTGATTGAACATCCCACGTGCAATATTTCAAGAAATTCTGCAATGGCAAAAGTTTTGCAACAAGCAACAATTATTCTTTTGGATGAATGTACAATGATGCATAAAAAATCGCTGGAAGCATTACACCGTACAATGCAAGATCTACGTCAGAATCAAGAAATTTTTGGTGGTGCATTGATATTATTGTCAGCCGATTTTCGCCAAATATTGCCTGTGATTCCACGATCAACACCGGCGGGTGAGATCAATGCATGCTTAAAGACTTCTCTTCTGTGGCGACATATGAAAAAATTGACATTGCCGAACAATTTTTGTACCATTTCTCCAATTACTCCAGAGTTGATTGAAAGTGTGTTCCCAAATATTGTTCAAAATTACAGGAATCACAATTGGTTGAGAGAACGCGCAATACTGGCATCAAAAAATGTACACGTCAATGCAATCAATTATCAGATTCAAGAAAGATTACCAGGTGCAGTGACATCATATAAATCTGTTGATAGCGCAATGAATGCAGATGATGCAGTGAATTATCCAATTGAATTTTTGAATTCATTGGAACCACCTGGTATGCCACCGCATTGTTTGAATTTAAAGGTTGGCTCATCAATTATTTTACTGCGGAATTTAAATGCACCAAAACTGTACAATGGCACAAGATTGGCATTAAAAAAATTGATGCCGAATTTAATTGAAGCCACAATATTGACCGGAGTGAAAGGTGAAATTGTGCTCATACCACGTATCCCACTTATTCCAACAGACATGCCATTTGAATTTAAGCGTTTGCAATTCCCAGTTCGTCTATTATTTGCCTTGTCCATCAATAAGGCGCAAGGACAAACGCTTCCAATATGCGGATTAAATTTGGAGGAGCCGTGCTTTTCACATGGACAGCTATACGTGGCCTGCTCAAGAGTTGGAACTCCAAATTGTTTGTTTGTGCTCGCTTCAAATGGGCAAACAAAAAATATTGTACAGGGTGTCCGCCGGGAAGGTATACTACTTTGTTTGTTTATGATTTTTGATTAAATGAAAGAGAATGGATCTTATATTCATAAATGTTTTATTTAATGTCGGCAATGATGTATGGAATACAATATCATATAAATGTCCGCCTCTGTTAGCCTCACAAATGCGAGCCCTTTTGAGCACATTTTTCATTACATTCTCACACATTTCACGCGGTATTTCATTAATTTCATCACGAATATTTTGTTTGAGTTGCTCAAGCGTTTCTGGTTTGTTTGCATAAGCCTTGCTTTTTAGATATCCCCACAAAAAGAAGTCCGGAGCAGTCAAGTCAAGCGACCGTGGAGGCCAATCAACATCACCATTTTTTGAAATAACTTGTTGTGGAAAGAGTTCTCGCAGTAATTCCATTGTAATCCTGGCTGTATGCGATGTGGCACCGTCTTGTTGATACCACATGTTAAACAAGCCCAAAGTATGCAGTTGTGGCGTTAAAAAGTTTTCAATCATATCACGATATTGCTCCCCATTCACAGTTACCGTTACGCCGTTTTCATTTTCAAAGAAGTAAGGTCCAATGATTCCTCCTGACCAAATTGCACACCAGACTGTCACTTTTAATGAATGTAAAGGTGACTGATGAATAATGTGAGGGTTTTCCATTGCCCAGAACCGATTATTCTGTTTATTCACATATCGATTTAAATGAAAACGTGCCTCATCACTCATTATGATTTTTTCATGAAAATCGGGGTTGTCATGGGCGAGCTGTAACATCCTATTGGCATATGTACGGCGGCGTAAATGGTCTTGTGGAAGAATTTGCTACGTGTCTACTTCACGACTGTCAAGTATGAACTGTCAATACTAATATTCGCCTAAATGGCGGCAAAACAAATTAGTATACCTTCCCGGCGGACACCCTGTATATCCAAATGTTTTGGATTGACATTAATAATTTTGAAATACAATACATTCATTTCAGTAAAAAAAATCAAGAATCTCTCATTTCTATCATTTCTAACAATATTGCCAAATCAATTTCCCGTTATAATGTGTACACTCTAATACAATGTACTTATTGTACAGATATACGAAAAATGAATTTTCAATAACTAAATGCTGTGACATCTATTTAAATCGAGAGACAATACAAAAAAAAGGTTTACTTAGGGCCAGCAAGGCGGACCGGGCTCAGCTAGTTACTCATGAAAAACCATTATATTCACCTAAATTGACAGTTTGGTGTGGTTTTTGGTCTAGTGGAATCATCGGTCCGCATTTTTTTCGAAATGAAGCTGGTAACACCGTTACTGTCAATGGAGACCGGTATAGATCGATGATAACCAACTTAAATTGGAAGAAGTTGATCTTAACAACATTTGGTTCCAACAAGACGGGGCTACGTCTGTGTGGCACGTAGCCCCGTCTGTGCAACATTTTTTTTTTAAAGAAATCATATCACTCTTATTGGAAAACCCTATAATTGTTATTCTCCTACAACCATGATTTGCCGAGAATATTTCATTCGAGAATGATTTAATTTGTAATTTTAAATTTTACTTGTATATTACTCGAGTACAAGCACGGAACCTAAATATTTTTTCTGCAACTGTGGCGGATAATATCTATTTTAAATTTATTTAAATCTTAATACTTTGTGGCTTATCGTTATAGTCATTAACTTCACTTTAATTACAACAAAACTGTTCAACAATAATTAACTAATCTGACACTGCAAGATAAAACCTTCAGAAAAACGACTTCTTGTTGCGGTTCCATCTTACAGTGTTTCATCTATCAACATAATATTGATTTACATAATACCTTATCTTCAAAATTAACGTAATCAAAATTCATAAAACGCCAATAAAATATTGATCAGCGTTTTTATTAAAATACATCAATAAAAATATTTTTGTTAGTCCATAAATTAGTACCGTGAGAAATTTAATTAAAAATTTGATAACCAAAAAAAAAAAATAATTTAATATGACAACCAAGTTTTCTTGATCATTTTAAGAATCTGTGATCTATAATGAAATGTTACAGACCATAAAACGGACGGAATTTTTTTATTATTTTTGGATTATAAATAAAACATTAAATTTTAGTATAACAAAAAGAAGGATTTTTATTATTAATTTATTTCATTCGTTTTATATTTTATTTTATTTATTAAATGAAAATAGCAAAAATAAAAGTTGAATGGAATAAAAATCACACACAAAATATAATTTTTTATTATGATTTGGCGGTACACCAAATCAGATTTTTTTCTTATTTCATGATCTACAATAAATAACAAATCATAAATAATTTATTTCGAATGGTTTATAACGAAAAAACAGATTATTATTTTTTCTTACTTAATGAAATCAGTTTTTGTCTCAACGATTTTTTTATTAAACATTTTTTTTGGTGATCTCCAGGAATCACTAAAAATCGCGTCTCTAAGAAATTTAAAATTCTCAAATTTTTTCTGATGTTGGTGAAATGCGTTTTTTTTTGTTTGCAACATGAAAATGATTTTTTGTGATATCAGAACATTTTTCCGGAGCAGAAATAAACGTTAATGTCTATGTTCCAATAATACGGATTACCGAACTGTGATTAACATGCTACTCGTCCAGGCGATGCTATGAAACACAAAGCCGCAAAATATACTACTGTGGGCAAAAAGTAGTAAGACTTTTTAATTTAAATTTCGCGCGGAAAACCATTCATCGAAATATTTTTTTTTCTATGTTGGTATGACTGTCAGTGACATCTGTGCCAAATGTCACATCAAAATAATCATTAGTGTATAGTATACGCTTGTCTTTCTGAAGTACAAAAAGTGCATTCGGCGATTTTTACAATGAGTGAAATTATTCAACAAAGAATTTCCATTACATTTTGTGTGCGGAATCAATTTTGTGGTGTTAATTGTATGTCGCGAGCAAGTGTTTTTGATTGGTACAAATTGTTCAAAGAGGGTCGAGAACCTGTTGACGACGAACCACGTCTAGGACAGCCATCAACATAAACTGATGTGCTCGAGAATCGACGATTAACAGTCAGAGACCTTACTGGCATCGTTGAAATATCGGAAGGATCAGTGAAAACCATTTTGAAAGATCATTTGGGCCTAAGAAAAGTGAAAACACGATTGGTTCAAAAATCACTCAATTTTTTGGAAAAACAGTGTCGCGTTGACGTCTGTGAAACAATGCTTTCCGACTACCAGGATGTCATGAAACGTATTATAACTGGCGATGAGTCTTGGATCTATGCTTACGACCCGGAAACAGACGATCAATCGGCCGAATATCGTACCAAAGGTGAAACGAAAAAACCACGTCAAAACAAGTCAAAAATCAAGGTGATGTTGACAGTTTTCTTCAATTATCGAGGTGTGGTGCACTCCGAATTCCTTCCGACCGGCCAAACTGTCAACAAGGAATACTATTTGAGTGTTATGCGTCGTTTGTGCGAAGCTATTCGTAAAAAGAGGCCGGAATTATGGGTCGACAACTCTTGGTTTCTGCCCCACGATCATGCACCTTCTCATACTGCATTGGGCTTTCGTGATTTTTTCGCCAAAAATTCCACCCATATCGTTCTGCAAGACCGTTCAAATGATCTTTAGTCTCGAGCTGGATCTCAGCATTAACGAGATCAGCATAGCAGTTTTTACAACACACAGTAGCAGCTCTACCGTAAAGTCACCTAACGGAATCAGTTTGTGCTAACTAAGCACACCAGTTTTCTTCTACGATTATAACTCATCATGACTCCCAAACAGAGGAATTCATTAAACAACAAGATATCATCGGCGATAAGATATCCAACATGAGCCAGAATTATGGAAAAGTTGGCGACCATCGCAAAAATCAGGGTTATCTACAAGAAAGTATTGCAAAATTGAAGGAGCTGTATGCAAAATTCATTTCAGCCAACAACAAAAACATCGCGATGCCGCCGCTCAGCGATAACCTTCCTATCTTAAAGACAGGAAACACGTAGCAGAAAATTACGAAGTTCTGCTGATTGAATCGAGGACAAACTGGACAACGAAGTTCGTCCACCCGAATACTTACAGATAAATATCAACAAGCTGCAAAAAAGGATGGACGAGATCGACCAGTTGCATACGATGATCTTGATAGAAATAGATGAGAAAATCTTAGAATTAACTACTTTATCAAGGCTTACTACGGTACTTTAGTGGATAAGGTGGATGACACCATAGAGGAACTTTAATCGAGTCAAAAGAGGTGCGCAGTATCAAACTACCGAAGTTAAATGTACAAGCATTCACCGAAGATTATGAAACCTGCAGCTTGTTCAACGTTTTATTCACGGAACTCGGACGCATATACAAACAAGAAAATCTCCAATACAGTTAAAATGCGTTATTTAAAGTCACACGTCCAGAAAGGTGCGGCTCAACTCATCAACCATCTCACAAACGTAGAAGAAAATTATGAGGAAGCATGAGATTTGCCACAGACCAGGTCAATCTCCTGCACCAACGCTGCAAGCGGCTTCTGCAGACGCTTAGAATTAAGTTTCACATTTGAATCATTCGTAGCGTTCATTCTATTCATTTGAAAATGGAAATTTCAGTTTTTAGAAGTAATGGGTAGCGCTAAATCAACATAATGGAAAACACAAGGCAATTTATCGGCTGTGCAACCTTCAAAGCGAGTCAACGTTTCTACTGTTAATCCTGTTTGTTGGGTTAAAGCATGCTCCAAACGTCACCCGCTCGACCAATGCGGCCAATTAAAACAAAATTACGATATTGGGGAGAGCTAGCTTGATGAACACATTGAACTCCTGTGTAAGATGCCTCAAGCAACACAGTGGCTCATGCATATGCAAGGCGAACGTATGCATCGTATGTAAGACGTCTGTACATCATCACACGTTCCTACATTGCAACAACGCGGCGTCTTCAGTATTGTTGCCTACTGCAATAATAAAGGCGGTTCTGATAGACGTGGAATCTCAAGCCACATTAATCAGCTCCAAGGTAGCCGCCTACAAGCTTAATCTAAAAAAAAAGACGATCAATGTCAATTTTTCGGGTATCGGAGGAAACCAAGCCGGTACTTGCACTCACTTTAAGAGTCTAAAATTGCACCAATGATCAATGTTGATGCGCTGATTTTCGTGAAACTCACTGAATGTCTTCTCGAAATCAGCATCAACACAAATAACTGGAAACATTTGGAAAATCTACAACACGCCGCCCTACTTTACAAGCAATCACATTCAACTGATGTAGTGTCAGCCGTCGATTATTATCCGTTCATCGGCGCCACTGGTATTATAATGGACGAGCAACATCAACCAATTAAAACACTGAGTTCGGGTGGATTACCATTGGGAGCCCCGGGACTATCGAGAATGTGAAAATAACAACCAAGGTGATAGAAGAACACTCAAGTTATTTATTGAGAACGACTTCATTCCAGAGGAAAGCAATCATACTGAAGAAGAAATAAGAATAGAAGAACACCTCCAGACAAATTTAAAACATGGCCCTGATAGTAAATATACAGTAAAGATTCCCTTTAAAACTTCTAACTTTCGCCAATCTAAGAAAGCAGCTGTTGCCAGACTAATATAACTGGAAAGAAAATTTGTGAGGAATCCACCGTTTAAACAAATGTGTCACCAGTTCATCCAGAAATACATCAACCTCAATCGTATGGAATTAATGCAAACGGAACAAGAACAAGTGGCAGTTAAAACACAACACGCTAAAACACAATGGCAGCACAACTAAACTCCGTGTGGTATTCGATAACTCAGTAAAACCGACAGCCGGCGTATCATTGAACGATTTAATGATGACTGGCCCTAAGATTCAGTAAGTTCCTTCCAGTCGCCTACTTCGACGGCAAAAACACAAGTTTGTCGTAACCGCCGACATTGAAAAAATGCGCAGACAAGTATGAATACATAAAGATGATCGGGATTTTCAAAGAATTGTGTAGAGAGATGACCTTAAAAAGCCTTTCACGGTTTACAGGTTAAACACTATAACCTATGGTATTACGGCTACTAGTTTTCTAGCAGTAAGAGCTCTGTTACAACTAGCTCAAGAAAAATACAACAACTATCCAATAGCTTCAAGAATTGTATCGTCGGATTTTTACGTAGATGACATGCTAACGGGAGGAAGCTGTTGCAGCCGTAAATAAATTAAGAACAACTACCGAACAAGGCGGTATCGTATCGTATATGTGACCAAATATCCTTAATCCTAACTACCAGAAAGCCTACGTTTTGAAAATTGTGTACGATTTTCCAATAAGTCAGACTGAGACCTACAGACTGGTGCCCGCATTAAGTACTATTGAATTAACTTTTATCTCGTTAATATGCAGTTATTTTATTTATTCGATAATACAAGTTTTTACACACACACACATAGAGATTTTGTTTTGTTGTTGTTGGTTTTAGGAATAACTTTGGATTTAGGAAAACATTCACAACCGTAAATTTGAAGTTCTGAGCCAGTTTAAGCATCATGTTATGCAACGAACATGTTAGACAACAACTGCTAATAACCAGCGGACTATAACAATATAGTCCGCTGGTGTACACAGAGGACAACTATGTGACAGGATGGAATACGCTGCAGCAACGCTACAACAATAAACGTATACTAGGTAAACATACCAGCGTATCAAATAGAGACAGCAGCACTAATTGGGGAACTAGTCTACACAACTAGAGAAACTCCACAATGCATCGCCAATCAGACGTCGATGTCACATCATGCGATCCATTATTATTGGAATTGTTGCCGCCAAAATTAGGCAGTAAAATTTATAAATTATACAAAGAAAAAATATTTTGGCAGGCGACTGTGTAAGGTAAAGGCGAACTGCGAAAGAGTTGGGAGTGCTTCGGCCCCAGAACAGTGATCAGTTTGTTGAATTCCTTGAAACTAGATTATTGCGGACAAGAGACTAAATCCAAGAGATAAGGATCTTTCTCCAACATCAATAAGGTGAAATACTTCCCAAGAAATTCGTCGTATATTCATCACAGAATAATGCAAGAGTACTGTAGATATTATACGAGTAAGGGTAATCATTTAATCACAAACTACAACAATTTTAAAAATCTTAGGCCAGGATGGAGACATGAATTTACAATAATAACAGAATTATCTAAAAAGTGTTTAGTACATTTAATCCACAAACGATAAGATTCAAAAACACAATGCCTGTACGGTAGCACATTATTCCTTACTACACCAACGTACCTCCATAACAGCAGTGGCATATCGAGAGCACACGATTTTCAGTTTTCGAGAAATTGCGCTAGTGAAACTGAACCTAAATAATAGACAGGAAGAAGTTGCAAGAGTTTTTATTGATAGCGGTTCTCAGGCAACGCACATCGATGAATCGACAACTCTGAGATTAAAACTCAACAAACAAAAGACGAACGTGTAAATAACAGGAATCGGCGGCAAACGAATAACATCAACCAAAATAAAATAAGAATAACAATTTAACTCCGATTCGCTTCTGATTTTGAAGAACGCCAAATGAGAATCTAAATACAGAAACTTAGAGACACAAAGACGATTTAGTTTGGGCCGCTCCGAAGTTCAATGTTTCAGGAGCCGAAAATATTTTATTAAATCTAGAAATAATAAAGGGTGAAACGGGCTCCCACAACCCAACGTACTAAATTGGGTTGAATCTTGTTTTGAGCTATAAAATAAATTTTCATTGACATGATGATCTACAGCGGTTCTGGGAAATCCAAAAGCTTTTATGAAGTGAAGCTTTCATTAAAAGAAAACATAGCGCTAAGTGACACTAAAAAACAAATAATTGGGAGATTTCTTCAGCCGAGGACATATGGTTCCAGTAAACGATTCAACAAGGAGAAACATTATTTACTCCATTTTGCAGTCATAAACGAAGTTAGCACAACAACTAACATCGAGTGGTTTTTTATTATTCAATGAAAAGATATTTAGGTGCTTCTTGATACACAACTAATTGAGCCAATCCTACCCTAGCAAGATCTTTAGGCAATCGTACTGAGATTCCGAAATTATAAATACTTATGTCGATAATATCTTGACCGGGCACACTCGTTAGAGGAAACATTAATTTTGCCGAAAGAATAAATTAAATTGTTGAACTGTGGAGGATTGATTATACCTTATAAAATGGTGTAGCAATTAATTGGACGTACTGCTAACAGTTCCGGTGAAAAATGAAGAATTTATGAAATGTAAAATCACAGAAGATTTAAATGTATAAACATTGGGTATATACTGGTATAAAAAGAAATAATAATGCAAAGGTTATGGGCAGAAAACAATGGTTGGGACGAAAAATTACCAATCACCTGGACGTTCAGTAGATAAAAGTTCAACAACATTTACAGCTTAACAGTTGCAGATCAATTTTAATCACAATGTCACAGGATTAATGGGTTCTGTGATGCTTCGGATGCGGCATATGCTGCTGTCATATATTAATCAAAACTAGAATAGCTCATTAAAGAAAATAAATACACCACGACTAAAACTAAGCGAAGCAGTTTTATTATCGAGATCAATGAATAACCTAAGGCAGTTAGCCAGAAGAGTCGTCAATATCAATATACACTGGAACGGAGTCAAGCATTGCTCTTGCTTGGATTAGAGAGTCTACAAACAAATGGAATTTATTCATAGGAAATCCTGTAGCTGAAATACAAAACATCATCAGCCCAGCCTATTAATTCCACGAAGAAACAGAATATAACCCCGATGACGCGGCTTTATGCCTAAATGGTGGTCTGGTCCCAAATGGCTTTAATGTGTGAATCTAGATGGCAGCTGCCATCATCAATTCATCAAGTTTTCAGCACTCCGGAAGAAGCGTAGAAAATTATAATCACCACGTAACCAAGAACATCCGGTCCACGATCGACTGACGAGCTAAGGAGCAATCTAACCTCAATAATCAACAACATTCAGAAGACTGCATTTGACCAAGAAATAAAAATGAGAGAAAGTGGCTTAATGGGGGGGGGGGGATTAAATTAGAAAAATTCTGTCAATATTTTCAGTCTTGCCAGTTCTCAATAACACGATAATATTGTAACTGGTGTCTTGTTTAGAGGTTCACAATTTTAAATTAAAATAGAACAAAGAAAAACATTTTGTATATCAGTGAAACTAGCGTTATTGGATAAATAATGGTATGCCATTTTTACTTGAATATGATTTCGGCCATGTCGTCGCCGCGGCTGGCGCATACATGGTGTAATCTGGAGGTCCAATTTTCGATTACTCTTCGCAGTAATTACAGCCGTATCTCGTTAAAAACTCACCGAATGTTGTGTTTTAATTGTTCAATCGTCCCTGGTTCATCGGCGTGGACAAGTGACTTAGCATATCCCCAAAGAAAATAATTTAATGGAGTTGGATCACACGTCCTCGGTGGCTAATTAACAGGACCATTACGTGAAATTAGTCTTTCATCGAATGTTTCTTTGAGTAAATAATTGTAGTCCTGTCCCGGTTGCAACATACCAGCCAGATTTATGCCAGCCAATTGGGGTACAAAAAAGTTAGAAATCCTGTCAAACAGTGATTTTCTTTGGATGTAATGATGTTGCTGAGAACGACGTCGAATTGATTGATTTGGGTCTTCCTCAATGCTACGCTGTACAGCGTCTATTGCTTTTTCGGCATGCACTGTTTAACGTCTTACTGAATGCGTATTATCATGTAGATTATACGTGGTGCGAATTACCCGCTCTGATGGACGAATATGACGACCGGAAAATGAACGTAATGCACGATGCGTTTGGTGAACAGAACCATTATTTTGATAAAAAATTTCAACAAATCGGCTGTCAAACAAAACAGTGTCGCCAACTTAAAGATGTGAACCTCTAAAAAAACACCCTTTATAACAAAGGCAAAACTAAAATCAAAGAGAACAAAACCTTAATGAAAATATTTTTTCTTAAAATTGAAAGACGATAAAAGATGTTAATCTCTATAATTGAAATTAAATTTATTCAAAAACTTATAAATTCAATTTAGAAAAATATGTAAATATTGAGATGATGAATTTTATTGCTGACGGATTTATTATAATGCAGTACCAAAAGAGAAATTGTCGAGTTAAATCGAATATTTTGGTTTTCATGTCTGCCAAATCCTAAACTGGGGTGTGTAAAAGAAAAATTAGTTTTATGATTAATTTCTGCTTGCATAACATTTGAAAAAGCAACAAAATATTTTTAAATTGACAAACATATGACATTTGGATATTAACGGTTCTTTCATTTCGATTAAATTGAAATTCGAAAAATTTAATTGAATTCGTGAAATATTTATTGTAATATTATGTAATTGATTTATTATCTGTTTAGATTTTGAATTACTTTAATAAAATTGCTATGTGATGACACTAGATTTTGAAAAGCGATTTTCATTGGTATGAGTTATTCTTACGTGTGTTGGCGCTCGAGTGACCCATAAAAATTAATTTTGAATTATTTTATTATTTTACCGTCAATTTAATTTCTGGAAACCACAAATAGGATTTACTACTAAATCAACATTTTACTAAGGAAATTTTCGATTTCAACATAAACAACGCGTAAGTCTTCGCAATGACTTAAACTAGCTCTAACTTTATTATCGCCTCTATTTTCGTTAGCCCACAAAGTTTTCCAAACAAATCGAATTCCTTCATATTTATAGAATTTTACGTTATTTGAATTTTTGCCCGAAGCTCGGTTATTTTTGGAAAATACACTTGCAAATATTTATCCTGAAGCTGCTTCCGATCCCTTAAGTTTCGAGGTGTATTGGACTTACAAATTGTTTCCTAAAGTTTCTCTTTTAAAATTCGTTGTATTTATTGAAATTACCAAAATCGGATCGAGCTCGAAAGTTTCCAATATCGCTGGCTCTTCCTTATCATTTTCTAGCGTATATACAACATTCAGAAAATTTAATCCTAACGTTGTAGTTAAATTCTCACAGAAAATCCTGATATGAAACAGAATCACATCACCTACTAAAATTTTTTGACAGTTTTCCATGTGTTAATCGTACCTGTTTGTTTTATCTCTGCCGTCAACCAATTATCGACAATGTTGTCAAAGGGTGTTTTTTAGAGGCAAAATATCAAAAAAAATTTAATATCCATGAAATTGGCTTTATTAGACAGATAATTTTATGTCATTAATATTTGAATATGATTTTATGAACTCCATCGCAAAAGCGGTCGATGTTAAGCACGAATATATACCTACGTATTCACAATACCGACAAACATTCACTTTCCACTACTTGTAAAAAAAATTTGCCTTAACTTAATTCCAATAAATAAACTATTTAACACTTTTTTACTTAATAATTAAATTAAGCAACAATTCTTAGTTTTGATTTTGGATGCTACACAAAACTGAATATTAATGATCGTTAACAACACTCGTAACATAAGTTGCACGCGGCCGGCGCGCTTATCCGATAACGTGTATCCCTATCGGTTTGTATGCGATGGGTTTTCCAATGGTTCGTAATATCAACCGTTGATTCCAATTAAAACCCTTTCCGTTTTATTTTCAACCGCGTTTGACTTCGCGTAATCCGGCAATCGTATCGTAACGGCTTAGTTGGACGTAATCCGAAACCAGGAGTTGAATATGTACAGATGAGGCACAAATATTTTTGGTACAGTCACTATAACTACTTTTTTTCTTTCGTTTTACGTCAAGTATAATTAAATATTAATTTTACTTGGATTTACCATTGACAACGTTTATTAACTGATGAGCGTAAGCTTTTTACTGAAACAGGTATCTCAGTAACCAAACTAAAAAAAATAACTGGGCAAAACACAAAAGTAACCGTATTGTGTGTGTGATAAATATTTTAAGTTCTTCGTGGACACGATGTACGAGGCATACCTGTAGTTCCCAACAACAACACGATCTTATTATTTATATTTTACAACAGCAATTTCCACTTTCATACGATAAAATTCGACCGACATAAATTAGGATGTTACAGGGCAAGTTCGATTTATGACTATCTAGTCGTCTAATCGAAACTGAATAAAAAAACCCGCTATCTGCATTGTATCTATTTAGGAGTCCGTTAAGGGGAAATATCCTTCACATGATAAGTTCCAATAGTTTTGCCTGTGCCATCAGCTAATACATAATTAATATTACACACCTTCTTTACTACTTTAGCTTTAAGTCGAGTCGGGGCAAATTTAGTTGCGCATTATTTACTCGAATTGCACTGTGGGAAAGTTTTCACATACATGATTTGACCGCAATGGTCTACGAGACGCGTACGTAAATTACCTATATCCATGCGCATATTTTTTGTATGTCTCTTGTAAATGTGATTTTATAAAGTCATGGATAATTGGCATTTTAAAATTTGTTGGTGCACACTGAATGTTAGAATCGGTTAATAAATTTGCTTCTTTCAATATCCGGTATTGATTACCATGATCAATACGATGGTATACCTAAACATCGACTGAAGTAATACACAGCTTCTCAGTACCGCTGCTTTAATATAGTTATGAGCGGATTGCCGCAATGATTGAACGATGGGGTGGTAACTCGCTCGGAAGCATTGCTTTGTGGTGCATAAAAGGCAGTAAAAATTGTTCGGTTACCATAGATGTTAAAAAAATTGGTGTATGCAAGACTTTTAAATTGAACCCCGTTATCTGAATGTATGCTCTCAGGAACTCCCAATATATCGAATGTTTCTTTTAAATGTTCGATTATTTTGTCAGCTGTGGCCTTGCAACGTCTTTAATAATACAAATTTAGTCAGCTGGTCTAAAATAATCAAAATCACAGTTTTCCCCTTTGAAGATCGTGGATAGGGACCAATTAGATCGATGTATATTGATTGCCATGGCCTTTCAGCGAAGACAGTTTTGCCTAATGGTGAACGTAATATTTTGTTACTGGCTTTCGTTGTTTTGCACACCTCACAATTAGTGATATATTCATAGATCTGTTTGATCATTGCGGGCCAATAATAAAAGCGTCGTATCCGCTCACGTGTCTTTTGAATTCCCCCATGCGCCCCAATTCCATTCCCCCAGTCATAGGTTTTGGTATGTATAATTTCCATACGGGAATATCGGTTAGACATTGGAACATTTTTCGGCTCGATGCGAATGTAAATTCACTTTTGGAAAATTTTTAAATTTTCAAACATTTCCGGTATTTTCTCTATTTTCGTCCATAAAATCACATAATCCACTTGTTCAAAATCTGGAGAATCTAATTCGATGGATTTGGATGATAGACTAACCTGATCATTCAATTCTTCTATGCTACCGCAAAATCCGCGCGAAATGATATCTGGCACCACATTTTGACTTCCTTTTTGGTGCTCAATCAAAAAGTCAAAACCTTGTAGTTTTAAACTCCAACGTGCGAGTCTGCCGGTTAAATCCTTCTGGGACATTAGCCATTTAAGCGCGGCGTGGTCCGTAATGACTGCAAAAGGGAAACCTTTAATATATGTCCTAAATTTTTTTATTCAGTTCACCACCACTAGACATTCTAACTCTGAAATCGAGTAATTTCGCTCGGCCTTATTCAATTTTGAAGGCATAAAGGCAATTGGTTGCTCATCACCTTGTTCGTTCTTTTCATTGGTATAGTCCGGATTAATCAAAAATGGTGCAGTCGTTTGCAAGTATTTTATTCGGTCAAACCCAGCTTGTGCCTCAGGCGTCCACATAAATGGATAATTCTTCTTTAACAATGAAGTGGTGGGAGCTGTAACACCGGAAAAATTTGCTACAAATCGTCGATATCCGCCAACTAGGCCCATGAATCTCCGTACTTGTTTTACCAATACAGGTGGAGAAAACTCAGCAATAGCATCAACTTTCGAGGGATCACTTCGTAACCCGTCTTCCCCTACCAGGTAACCTAGATATTTAATCTGAATCCTACAGATGTGCGAGCTACTTATAATTAACTCTGTCATCTCACAGATTCCAGATTACTTTTACTTAATTCCTGATTAAGGTATTGGGGATTCTAAAACTGTGCCAAACATTTATTATTAATACATTACCTTACAGATTCCAGATCAGCTGTTTTTGGAACCAGTTTTCGTTTGGTCATTTTCTATTTTTATAATAAACATATTTGTATTAGATTAGGGATGGCAAGGACAAGTGACTTTCTTGAATATGTTTTAAAAATAAATCCATCAAATCAACAGACTTAGAAGTTAGGAAGGCCGGGCCCGGCGTCACCCGGGAACTCCTGTGTAAGAACTTAGTCGTACATTCAGAATCAATCAATCAATCAATTAATATTTGAATATGATTTCGGGCATGTGACCGCCGCAACTAACGCGTAATCTGGAAGTCCAATTTTCACACACTCTTCGCCATGGTTAAATCATTATGTCAATAAACAGATTTTCTGCATTTTAAGCGATGGTAATCCACAAGCCATTGTCGAAACATCATTACATCCAGAAAAACTCACCGTTTGGTGCACTTTATTTGAAGAACGATTAATCTCACCTCGTTCGTGCGATTTGACCATTAGATTATACAGCCTGATTTACTGCGAAGAGTGTGTGAAAATTGAATCTCTAGATTACGCCAGGTAGGCGCCGGCCATATGCCCGAAATCGTATTCAAATATTAATGGCACGAAATTATCTGTCAAATAAAGCCAATTTCATGGTTATTAAAAACATTACAATCTTCTCCATCCCTTCCGACAAAAAAACCGCCTTGACTTATCCCTTACTTTTAGCCCATAATTTAAAAAAAACACTAACAGCACAAGTGTTAAAAGCTCGCCCCAGACTTTTTACATTTTAAATACATAATACATATTGCATAATACATATTATCCCACGATTGTTTTGATCCCATACCTTTCTGATTTTCTCATCCAATAATTTTACTTGAAAGATGAATTTTTATATACGAAATCCTTTGCAAGAAACAAATTGTACTATTAAAACCTGTAGAGAGTTGACAGATTCCTCAACGAAATTGTGGCTGAAATTGTTTGGTTGTTTCGAACCCAAGTGATGAATTTCGTAAATCGAGGGAATCAATACTATTCAAATATATGTGACACGAGAAGAGAGCCTTAGAATACAAACGTATCGATTCCATTGGGAAATAGAAAAAATCTTCAGCTTCAGGGAACCCACGATCAGCGGAATTCTGTGTTTCAGGCCTTTCACTGGAAACTTGTAAATTTTGATATAATCTAGACTGCTATGGTCACCTACCTTGCGAGTATAGGGACCCCCTGATCGTGAGAATTCCCGCTGTGTAATTTGAGTGAGCATTCTACGATATTCTACGAATTTGAGTAACTAAAATTATTCTGGGATGGAAACTCTATTTAAAGGTTCACCGATTTGTTATTGCCAATGGTTTCTGTTTCGCTGATCATGGAACATCTCGCTATTCGAATATATGTTACGTATCGGTTCAGTTGGAAAATAGAAAAATTCTTCAGCTTTAGGGTGTTAACGGAGCCGGTCCGTTCTCGTATCACGAGTGAAGCGAGAATAGCGGGTATTCCCATGATCAGCGGAAGTTTATGTTTCGTCATATCGTGGCCAATAAGAGAGAGAAACTATAAGCAATGACAAATCGGTGAACCTTTTACTAGAAGTATCCATTCCAGACTAGCTTTCGTTGCCGAAGTTAATAGAATATCGATGACCGCTTACTCAAATTTACATAGCGGGAATTCGCATGATCTGCGGGTTGTCATCAGAGTAGATGGCCATTGGTGTGCAAAACTTATATAAATCAACAAATTTGCGGACCTTTTAAACCGTTGGGCTAGAGAATTTGTCTACTATTCATTGGAACTGACACGTTTTCCGTATCATGTATATTCGAATAGCGGTAATTCCCACGATCAGCAAAACTATAGGTTTCGTCATATGCCCAACAGAGTACAGAAACTCTTGGCAATAACAAATTGGTGAACCTTCCAATATAAGTACCCATCCAAGGCTAATTTGCGTTGATAAAATTTGTATAATATCGTAGAACGCTCACTCAAATTTACATAGAGGGAATTTCCACGATCAGAGGGTCCTCAGACTCATACGGTAGATGGTCATACGGGTCTAGAACTTATCTAAATTAATGAAAATTGCAGACCTTTTAATTTCTAAGGCTGGAGGATATTTTTACTTTCCAACGGTACAAATTCGTTTTCCGTAATATACAAAAATGAATTCGTTATATAAAATGAATAGTTTGGGATGTTTTCAACGCGGTCTGAAACGATGGGTTTGCTAGCTTTAGAAAAAGTTAGCAGAACCCATATCAAAAAAATGAAATTCAGCAATAGCATCAGCAGCTAATTAAATGCCCCCTTTAAAACTGTTTTGATCTGTTCGTTCTAGAAAAAGCATTTAGCTTTTTCACTTCAAAGCAGACCGATGTTGTAGTTCACTGAAATACTCACATGACCAGCGTTACCCATACTGCGACATATTGTAATCGTTGGTACCTAGTTAAACGGTTGAAATTTGCATATGCAGAAGTGTACGTTGGAAGGGAGTTGATAGAACACCCAAACAAAAAATGACCTAGAGTAATGCTGGAGAAATCGTTTGAATCATTTGAGAGCGATGTAAGTGGTCTTGAATTAAGACATTAGATTATATAAGATTTGTCCCTCCGAAATTGGATGATCTCAGACGAATTGTATTCCGCCGAATGACTACATAAGTATCTCATGTTGAGGAAATCCGTTTTCAGGGAATTTTAAAAGATTTTGTAATTCCACTTTTGCTCCGATAAAATTATTAGCATTGTCGCTGAATATATTAGATGGTCGCCCTCGTCTTGACACAAAACGACTAAAAGCAGCTATATGATTCCGCTTGTAAAGTCTGATTTTTATTTTGTTTCTTAATTAAAGTCAGGGGTGACATGTTGTAGCATCATATTTTCGAGCGAGAAATAAACTACGATAAAGTATCGAAAATGTGATGTTACTACGTGTCATCTCAGATCTCAAAATGTGTTGCCTTTGTGGCAAAACAAATAAAATTTCTAAGTAAGCCTTTGACATAACCTAAGAACGGAGTTTATAATCGACAGTGAAGGGACCACCGAAGTCAATCCCAACATTTTCAAATGCTCGGGAAGGTTGTACGCGCTCTGCTGGTAGTTGACCAATTATCTGGTTAACCGATTTATGTTTGGTCATGAAACGTACAATATGTTTGTTTACGACTTTGTGGCACAACCCTTATCCTCTAACAATTTAATTCATTTGGCGTTTTGTAAAGGGTGTTCCATTTGTAGTTTTTTGACAAATTTTTTTGACAAATGAGAAGTAAAAACTATGCCATTTTTATTCATTTCGATAATTAATTGATCACTTTGGTCAACATATACATCCTACAGAACCTGGAATTCGCAAAACTGTTGATCGTTTTAAAAACTGGATCAGTTGCAGTGAACAGTGAATAGCGGGCGCTATTGTGGATTTTTGTAGCCAAAATTGGGCGAAATTGATTTAGATGATCTATAGCTTCAACAAGGCGGTGCCACATGTCAAACAAATCGTAAAACATTAGCAAATAAGTTGATCGAATTATGATCGAATGACTTCAAGAAATTCTAATGTCATTTGGCCACCAGGATCATGCGATTTTACACCGTTACATTATTTTCATTGGGGCTTTTTAAAAATTATATAGAGTAAATCATAGCAATGATCCATAAACAATTCTAGATCTTAAGAACAACATTCAAGCTGCAACTGAGGTCGTTGATCTGTTTTTATTGGGAATAGTCATTAACAATTTTGATATTTGGATGCAGGCCTGAAATAGGAGCCATGGTGGTCACATGAATGATGTGTAGAACCAAAATTAATTTTAAATAAAATAAATTGAATTTCCAACATACATTAAGTGTCAATATAAAAAAACTATCGTATGGAATACCTTACAATGCAAGACTTATGAACCACAGTGTAAATTAAATAACGGCTCGTTCCGTAAATCATTTGTTTTAATCTGAAGGCATTACATCGTGAAGAATTATATTCGTACGAATTCAAACGACATATACGACCATAGTTCAGGAGCAGAAATATCTTGGATATGTGATCCCCGGTTGACAAGAAATGTTGCGCGAGGTATTGTTTGAATTTTTAGCAGTACAATCAGCGGACATAAAGGCAACTACCATATCCAACCTCAGACGCGCTACTGAATCAATGCAAAATAATGTTGCCATAAATATAACTGGGGCACACAGTCCTGGTGAACCAAAAATGTTCCTCGTATTTTAAAATTAACTTCGCATTCACCCTTTATCAACGAAATATTGGTAGTGTCATCTTCACAATCCCATTGAATTCCGAAAAAGGCCAACGATCCTTTTATTCAAGAGGTATTTCCTTCTTGTTCAATACCCATTTATTTAATTCGAACCCACCATTGTCGAGAAATGAGGTGATACTGGATTTTAAATATTTTGGTCGTATCGAAAAATTATAATAACATTGCCTTATTGCTTTTCTGTGGGGTGGAGTTCAGATGTACGAGGGTTGTCTGAAAAATTTGCTACCTAACAAAGATAAATTTATTTTTATTTCTTTACATAGTCTCCTTGTAATTATATACACTTCTCCCATTAATGTTCCCATCTATTCAACCCGTTCAAATAGTACTCGGCGTCTTTCTCTTCAAAATAATTGTTTACGAGGATAGTGGCCTCCTCATTCGACGAAAATCTCTGTCCTCTCAGCTTAGGGAAACTTTTAGCTTAGGGAAATAAGCCGCTTGGGACTAGATTTGGTGAGTAAGGAGGGTGGTCAAGCAGTTCAAAACATTATTCGTCGGTTTAAGCCATAGCAACCGCTGAGGTGTGGGGCAGCGCACGGTCTTTGTGGATGAAAATATTTTTCCTGCAAATGTGGACGTTTTTCCGCAATTTCTACCTTCAGCTTGTCAAGTGATGATACGTAGTATGCTCTTGTAATGGTTTTGATCAACTTTTCTGTCTCAGAAAACAGTCGCCATCAGTTTCTCAGCCGAAGGAACAACCTTGGCTTTTTTGGAGCCGACTTCCCCGTGCCAATCCACTGTTTTGACTGTATTTCTGGTTCTGGTGTGTACAGTTGTACCTAAGTTTTTATCGGCAGTAATTAGATGGAGGCAAAACTCTGATTTATTGCACCTAAACTGTGCCAACAGAGCGTTGGAAATGTTCATTCGAACACGTTTCTGGTATAAATTGAACAGATGCGGCACCAAAATGTGATAAAGCAGTTCTTTGATCATATTGATAGCCCCTTCTATCTATCTAGCTTGCTTCAGACTCCCAGTAGATTGCGTCTAACTCGTCTTTGATTTGCATAGACGTATCGCCTATAACAAATACATATTTAGCTCGATACTCGATTTTTTCCCTTTTTACAAAAACACTCACATCGACTCACTCAAACAATTGTTAAACAACACCTGCGCATTCCAAATGGCTGATATTTAGGTGACTACCTTGCAACGCTTGCACAAACACACTTCCCACTTCTTTTGACGCGATCTGCCGTATTTATGTTGGTGGGAAAATTTTCAGACAACCCTCGTAGTTCCTCAAACTCAGCAACTGTTTGTTGGTCGGACTGTCAGATTATGTCTAGTGATGGAAGAAAATTTAAGGTAATTTCTGTGATTTTTCAGAATTTTTTTGTAGGTGGAGTGGAGACATAATGAAGGCGATAGTCCGTCCGACGAACGAGTACCTGCTAAGTTTGAAGTTTGAGGATCTATATCGATAATAGACCTAATGTTTTTTCTAGGAGGGGGGGGGGGGAGGGAAGGATGGACGGAGTCCAAAATTTTTTAATATAGCATTTTATTACCTATTGCTAGCCATAATTAGGCAAAGGTATCTGATAATATTTTGCCGTATGCGTTCTGCTAGCTTGAGAGACGTAAAAAACAATTCGCTACGCTATCGTCTCCTATAAAATATGAAGAGATCCACTAACAAGAAAGAAGTAATTAGTTTCCGTAAAGTAAGGTAAAACTAACTTCTAAGTGACATATTATAATTGTCATCGGCGTTTCAACCATTAATTTCGATTTTATTTTGTTATTGCAATTCTATTCCATAGAACCATTTAAAGTTTTTTCTAGAGATACCCTCCACACCATTCTTGCAATTTAAAGCAAATAATAATATTAGTTCAGCAAAAATTCTATGTGAGTATATGTTTATATACATAAGACGCAAAAAAACGAACAAAAAATTGCAATTTTAGCAGATATGTTGACACATCATTAAAATAACAGACAGGGTTGAGTGAGATTTGTGTGTTCAACACAAGACACCAACCAAAAATTATTTATACAACTCTACTATCAAATGGATATACGGAATATGACAACAAAAACAACGGCGGTAATAAGAATGTAAAGCTATATGACAACAACAAAATATTATTGTCTTATAGAAGAATGCAAAAAAGGATAAAACTTGACAGTGAAATATTTGATTTGAATTATTTTTGATGATGAGCATCGTTGAAGGAAAGGTATTTGGACCATATTCATTACAGTATCACTAATCCAATCTGTTATAAAGAAGAATCAAGACATGTGGACGTCATTTTATAACTGTAACTTTATCTTTTAGGAATCTAGAATATTTTCACCCTTTTCACAAAAACTTGCCATGATGCTTAGTAAAAATGAATTCGCGCGTATACACAACATGAATATTGTGTATATTTGTCTAAAACTCTCAATTATTTATGATTGACATTTGATGGGCAAATCAAATAATTTATAAGGAACTGATTGGGCGGTGATTGATTATCTTATGTTTTTCAGTAAGTCGCGTTGCTATAATTATAAAGATTAACCTGGATCTCCCGAAATTCATAGGCCTATCGTACATTATTTACAACAACTGATTTTCACTAGTTTGACCATACCAAAGGCCACTGCATCAAATCCAAAGGAAGGAAATGCCCCAATAAAACCGTTAAGATCACACAAATTGGGTCGGATTACAACAGCGTAGTTGTTATTGGCAACTTGGTAGACCCGGAACCTATTGTTCGTTTTAACTTCAGAAAAATAAACTGCATGCCCTTAATGCATGGACAAAAATATCAAATGATATACAAAGTTTTAACTTTCAGTTTCCGGAAAATATAATATTCAACACATTACATTGTGGTTTTTATGGAGAGATGGCATGATATGGACAGTTTACGATTATTTCATGAATATTTTGTTAAAATAATCCGTTTGTTAAGTGAAAATCTAAAATTTGTTATATTAATACTGTGTGCCTGACGTCGAAGCCTTCTCGCGAGGTTGACTATTTGGTTGCTATTTCTTCAAATCGTAGCATTTGGACTTTTACATTTTCTATTTATTTGCAAATTTATAATTGGTTTGTGAAAATTTATCAACGCATATGAATGCTGGGTAAATTTTAAGACCTTATAGAAGCAGCAGGTAGCGAGAAACATTATTTTGTTAGCATCACCAAGTCGACTTATTGATCAAATGTTTTATAGGATAGTTCGCGATGAAGAGTGGGGAAAACAATTTTTTTTGAACCTGTTAACGATGTAGACTTACCTGTTTTATGTTGCGTTAAAATTTAACGCTAATGTTAACCTAATAATATTTATTTGATTTAGTCAATTGTTGAATCCCATAAACGACAGATTTTAAGGGAAATTTGCTTTGAGTCAAAAAGCTAACAGAAAACGGGTTTGAAGTGAATTTCAAGGACTACAACTGTGAAATAAGGGGAAACAGTCGGCAAATTGCGGTTGGCGAAATCAGCGGTAAACTTTACAGACTAAAGGAACCTCACAAAGTTTACTCGGTCGAAAAGGAATCCAATGGATGCATACATTATTGGTGGATAAGGTTCTAGGCCATAGAGACATCGAAGTTGTGAAATCATTGGCGAAACGAAATTTGGTTAAAGGCATCAACTTCAGCGAGTGTACAGCGGATTGCGAAATAAACTCCAAGTGCAGAGAGTGTCTCGAAGGAAAAATTACTCGAATCAAGTTTCCGGTCAAGTCGAGTAATAAAGCAGTTGCAGTCATGGATCTGGTTCATTCGGATGTTTGTGGTCCGATGCAAACGACCACACCAAATCCCCAAAAGATTTTCCTGAAACTTTTATGCAGAGCTTAAACTGATCAATATCTATCTACAAATATTCGCTTATTGACGCCTTCGAATTCTAAAGCAGTTTAGGAAAGCAAAATTATGAACGGAAAACGATTCAATTGATCTACAATTTAATTTGTGAGATTTTAATCAAATTTAAGCCCCAAATTTCCAAGGAGTTTTCCTGAAACTTTTATACAGAGCTTAAACTGACCAATTCTTTGATAAATGGCTTCGAATTCTAGTTTAGGAACGCAAAATTATGAACGGAAAAAGATTCAATTGATCTACAATTCAATTCTTGAGGTTTTAATAAAATTTTAGCCCCAAATTTCCAAGGAAATTTCCTGAAACTTTCATACAGAGCTTAAACTGATCAATATCTATCTACAAATATTCGCTTATTGACGCCTTCGAATTCTAAAGCAGTTTAGGAAAGCAAAATTATGAACGGAAAACGATTCAATTGATCTACAATTTAATTTGTGAGATTTTAATCAAATTTAAGCCCCAAATCCCCAAAAGATTTTCCTGAAACTTTTATACAGAGATTAAACTGACCAATATCTATCTACAAATATTCGCTTATTGACGCCTTCGAATTCTAAAGTAGTTTAGGAAAGCAAAATTATGAACGGAAAACGATTCAATTGATCTACAATTCAATTCTTGAGGTTTTAATCAAATTTTAGCCCCAAATTTCCAAGGAAATTTCCTGAAACTTTTATACAGAGCTTAAACTGACCAATATCTATCTACAAATATTCGCTTATTGACACTTTCGAATTCTAAAGTAGTTTAGGAAAGCAAAATTATGAACGGAAAAAGATTCAATTGATCTACAATTCAATTCTTGAGGTTTTAATCAAATTTTAGCCCCAAATCCATAAGGGATTTTCCTGAAACTTTATGCAGAGCTTAAACTGACCAATATCTATCTACAAATATTCGCTTATTAATGGCTTCGAATTCTAAAGCAGTTTAGGAAAGCAAAATTATGAACGGAAAACGATTCAATTGATCTACAATTCAATTCTTCAGGTTTTAATCAAATTTTAGCCCCAAATTTCCAAGGAATTCTTCTGAAACTTTTATATAGAGCTTAAACTGACCAATATCTATCTACAAATATTCGCTTATTGACGCCTTCGAGATCTAAAGCAGTTTAGGAAAGCAAAATTATGAACGGAAAACGATTCAATTGATCTACAATTCAATTCTTAAGGTTTTAATCAAATTTTAGGCCCAAATCTCCATAAGATTTTCCTGAAACTTTTATACGGAGCTTAAACTGACCAATACCTATCTACAAATATTCGCTTATTGATGCCTTCGAATTCTAAAGCAGTTTAGGAAAGCAAAATTATGAACGGAAAACGATTCAATTGATCTACAATTCAATTCTTGAGGTTTTAATCAAATTTTAGCCCCGAATCCCCAAAAGATTTTCCTGAAACTATATGCAGAGCTTAAACTGACCAATATGTATCTACAAATATTCGCTTATTGATGCCTTCGAATTCTAAAGCAGTTTAGGAAAGCAAAATTATGAACGGTAAACGATTCAATTGAACTACAATTCAACTCTTGAGGTTTTAATCAAATTTTAGCCCCAAATTTCCAAGGAATTTTCCAGAAACTTTATGCAGAGCTTAAACTGGCCAATATCTATCTACAAATATTCGCTTATTGACGCCTTCGAATTCAAAAGTTGTTTAGGAAAGCAAAATTATGAACGGAAAACGATTCAATTGATCTACAATTCAATCCTTGAGGTTTTAATCAAATTTTAGCCCCAAATTTCCAAGGAATTTTCCAGAAACTTTATGCAGAGCTTAAACTGACCAATATCTATCTACAAATATTCGCTTATTGATGCCTTCGAGTTCTAAAGCAGTTTAGGAAAGCAAAATTATGAACGGTAAACGATTCAATTGATCTACAATTTAACTCTTCAGGTTTTAATCAAATTTTAGCCCCGAATCTCCATAAGATTTTCCTGAAACTTTTATACAGAGCTTAAACTGACCAATATCTATCTACAAATATTTGCGTATTGACGCTTTCGAATTCTAAAGTAGTTTAGGAAAGCAAAATTATGAACGGAAAACGATTCAATTGATCTACAATTCAATTCTTGAGGTTTTAATCAAATTTTAGCCCCGAATCTCCAAAAGATTTTCCTGAAACTTTTATACAGAGCTTAAACTGACCAATATCTATCTACAAATATTCGCTTATTGATGCCTTCGAGTTCTAAAGCAGTTTAGGAAAGCAAAATTATGAACGGAAAAAGATTCAATTGATCTACAATTCAATTCTTGAGGTTTTAATCAAATTTTAGCCCCAAATCTCCAAGGAATTTTCCAGAAACTTTATGTAGAGCTTAAACTGACCAATATCTATCTACAAATATTCGCTTATTGATGCCTTCGAGTTCTAAAGCAGTTTAGGAAAGCAAGATTATGAACGGAAAACGATTCAATTGATCTACAATTCAATTCTTGAGGTTTTAATCAAATTTTAGCCCCAAATTTCCAAGGAATTTTCCAGAAACTTTATGCAGAGCTTAAACTGACCAATATCTATCTACAAATATTCGCTTATTGATGCCTTCGAGTTCTAAAGCAGTTTAGGAAAGCAAGATTATGAACGGAAAACGATTAAATTGATCTACCATTCAATTCTTGAGATTTTAATCAAATTTTAGCCCCAAGTCCCCAAGAGATTTTCCTGAAACTTTTATACAGAGCTTAAACTGACCAATATCTATCTAAAAATATTCTTCGGTAATAGTAAATTCACAAATCGGTTGGCCGAGAAACAATTAAATATTTTAAATGATGCACACTGGCAATCCTAAAAATTAAGATGTCAACGTTCCTTGGTTGAGTTGTTGTCATACATGAAGAAGTGGAATGGGATAGACACGACATAACTGAAATTCTTGAATTCACATTTTGAAAATTATATGACAGATTATAAAATATATTGTCACATATAGAAGACAGGCATTCCTGAGATGAATAGACATTACATCTGTATAGATCAAAACATACAAGTTAAGCAACTCCTATAAATCTAAGGCATAATTACTTCAATATGACTATTAACGATATTCTACCCAGTTTTATTATATTTTGTTTAAAAATTAATAGTTTTTTGTTGCTTTTTAATTATAACTTAAAGAATTATTTTTACGCATCAAAATGTTGTACGTACAACATTCTTGCTCTCCATATAATTGTATCTCGAAGAAGAGCCAGCAACATTCCTTCGATATGAACGTACAATGTTTTTTGGTTTTGTTGCTTAAAAGAACAGCAACAACAACAACAACAATAAAAAAATCAAAAGAAATCATACAAATCCATTTCGAAGAGATAATTAAAAAATAATAATTTCTTTTGATGAACCCATTAATGTATTTTTCACAGACAATTTATTATACAAAATGTAGCTTTTTAAAATCTTATATCATCCTCTTCTTATTCTTACTAGGTGGATATACATATTCATATTTTGTGATCTTATATACATATCTGTACACGTACTCTGGTAGAAATACATGTAGTCTTAAAATGGTGCGGAATATTTTATAAAATATTTATATGGATATGGATGGTGTTATGAGTATTTTTAATACATTTTTAAAAAAAAAATATTTCTTTCCTTGAAGCAACAGTAACAAAATATAAAAAAATTTTGATTGCTTTTTGAAAAAAAAAAAAAAAAAAAATCCAGCGATACTCATACAAGATTTGCTTAAGGTGATGTTATGAATTGTATCATTTCATTTTCTTAATATAACACATAAACCTTTTTCTTATGTACCAAAATAGAGTTTGGATCTTATGATTGTATTTCGGATGATTGAGAAGTTCGAAAGTTGGTGAATTTATGATCGTTTCTGTTAGTTGATCGCAAAAGCGCGAAACAATGAAAGGATGAAGAAAACCAAATATTAGAAACCGCAGGTCTTTTGTTTTTTAAGGTACAACCATTTGAGAGTTTGCTAAATACAATGATACATCTTATGCGAAAAGTGTTTCTTTGTAATAATTTTTGTTAAAATACATATATTTTGTTGTATTTTTATATTATATGATTTATATTTATTTTATTACTGATTTAAAACTGTACCACAAATTTTTAACTACGTATATTCGTTGGATTGATTATATGCTGTCGAATTGACGAGGTCAATAAATTACCGATCGATTGCGAAAAGCCGAAATTATATAGTTTGTTTTAAACGTTTGTGCGGTTTTGTGGATTTTGTTAAATTTTGCAGAGTAATTATACGGTGTTGTGTTATTTGTGTGGTGTTTTTTTTTACTTGTGTGAAATGGGTCAGACGGGATTTGGGAATTAAGCAATTTGTCTTTGCATTGTACAGTGCGCTTGGCGTAGAATTATGATTACCAAATCGAGTCACAGATTTTCATTTTCGTGTAGAAGAAAGTTATTGTGGCTGACCCGAACCTAAAAATCAAGTTAAAAAACACTTGGCTTGTGAGGAAGATCACACAGTACGGTTATATATCGTTTGATCGTAGCATGGTGTTCAATCGACACTAACCACTTACGGCAACAATAAAATTTCGAAGAGTCCAGTCATACTTACCTTGTCATTCACTTTTGGTTACCTAGAAAAATTACAACGAATCACAACGAATTAGCTACCTAAATCATTAAGTTTTTTTCAATTTGTACATTGTTTTTGTTGATCCTTCGAGCCCGATCAGCGACACGTGGCGAATGTAACCTAGAAATAAGGGATTATCGAAATAAGCAATTATTGAAGTTCCTGCAATTTACCAACCAAAAGGGAAACCATCCATCCAAAATCCAGGTAACCGTTTTTATTTATTTTTTTTTCATTTGCCCCAAATTTCATTAAACTTATCGTGTGTTTGAGTACAAGTTTATTTTGGTAAAATGCCGTTTGGTAAAGCCGCGATTAAAGGTCAGTTAACCAAAATAGCTAACTTCATTAATGGAAATGATTGTGATATTGACGGATTGAATTCCCGTTTGTCCAAGGTACACGAATTGTATAATCAGTTTATCGCCACTCGAAGATAAACTGTTCCAATTAGATTCCGAAGTGGTCTCCGAAATGGAAGATCTTAATAACCAATACTTTCCACTGGTTACGAAAATCCAATTAATTCGTAAATTCAGTCTTCAACCAATTACCAAATTGGATGATAGTATTGATCACTCTGCGCTTACTAATTTCAAATCAGATTTTAAACCACCAGGACTAACGTTTCCTACTTTCGACGGTTTGGCAATCCTTTTATGAAACTTTAATTTCGACCGTTCACGAGAACACATCACTGTTATCCGCTCAGAAATTTAAATATCTGTCCGTATGTCACTTTCGCGTAGATGACGCGAATTATGTCGAAGCATTGTCTTATCGTCTTATAAAGAAATATGACAAAGAGAAACAAATTATCGAAACCTACATTCGAGATTTTTTATCGCTAGCCAAAATTAGTTCGAATCCTGGATTAAAGACCACTTAATGAAAATGTTCGATAATTTAGATGAAACCATTCGTGGATTGAAATCGCTTGGTCCCAAAGCAATTGAACGTGATCCTTGGATCATTTATTTCACTACAGAGAACCCCGATGAAGAATCTAAACGGATCTGGAAATATGAGACGTCAGAAACCGAGTTTCCTACGACAGATGAACTGTTGACATTCTTATCCAAGAGAATTAATGCATTAGGAGAATCTGGTGCGAAACGTAGCCACAATCCGCCGAGCCTGCCTACCACATCCAAATCCTTCCATATAAAACCATAACCCCGATGTCCAACATGCGTTAATGAGAACCACAAGTTATTCACTTGCACTAAATTCCGCAACCAAACTGTTTCCGGACGACGAGAACTAATCAAAAGATTAAATCGTTGTTTTAACTGTTTAAGCGATGAACATATCGTAACCAGCTGTAAAAATAGTAAAAGCTGTTTTAAGTTAATAAGAAACATAATTCCTTACTACACATTCCTCAAAATAATTCGCCCCAGAACAGGGAACAGATCGTCCGATACTGAATATCTCCGTTGACCCGACCAAATCACAAACCATGGTAGCCGATTATATTGAACCAAAACGACGTATGATAGCCGTCCTCCCTACAGCCGAAATTAAGATTGAAGATGGTTGCGGAAATTGGACGAAATTTCGAGCCTTACTCGACTCAGGGTCAACACATTCATTTGCCACAGAAATGTGTATCAACCATTTAAGGATTTCAAGATCAAAGGCTAATATTTCAGTTGAAACATTGAATAATTGTAATGCTGGATTGTCAAAAGGAGTAGCAAATTTGAAAATTCGTTCTTGTGTAGATCATGACTATGTTATCGAATTTATTGATGATGATAAGTCATACTTCAATTCTCTTAAACCCTTAGCTGGTTCCAACTTTAACACGCCATCCCATATCGATATCTTACTTTGCGAACAGCTATTTCACGCATTGACTGACGGTAAAGTAGCACATATGGAGAATACCCTTGTCGCCCGAAACATAGCCGATTTGGCTGGATTATGGGGGGAAGCTTTAAATTGGCTGATCCAGCCACCCTTACCAGTGATAATTTACATGTTCAGTTAAAGAACGACTCGTTAGAATGGTCCAATATAGAGAGCTTGCTCCAGAGGTTTTGGGAAACTGAGCAAATAACCACCAAACCAAACATGAATGATGAGGAAATGATGTCCGTGAATTTATTCAATGAAAATGTAATATACACAGATAACCGTATATAAATCGTGCTGCCATTCCTCCAGCGCCCACCAAACCTTGGTGACAGCTTTCCGCAAGCACTCCGAAGGTTTTATTTGCTTGAAAAAAGTTTGATAGCAGAACACCTAACGTTAGGGCATATGGAAATTATTCCTGACCGAGTATTCGCGAAACATTCCAACCAATTATTTGATGTTACACACCACACAGTTTTCAAAACATCCAGTGTTCGACCTAGTGTTCGATGCATCCGCCAAGTCCACGTCCAGAGAATCATTGAACAACAATCTTGTAGTAGGCTCTACTATTCAAGATAATCTAATTGATAATCCTAATCCTACCGAAAATATGTTCCGCCAAATCCTTATCCACCCAAATGATCGAGGTTATCTGAGGATCATTTGGCGCGAAAACCCATGGGACTAGTACCGCACCGTTCCTGGCTACACAGTGACTCCATTATCTTGCAGATAGACTTGCGAGCGAATATCCAATTGGCTCCAAAATCCTAAAACGCGACTTCTATATGGATGACCTGATGTCAGGTGGAGAAACGTTGGAAGCAGCCTTACAGCTGCAACAGGAAATCATATGTTTGCTCAATCAAGGAGGGTTTAACCTACGTAAGTGGTCTGCAAACCACCCCGTCTTATTGTCCTCTTGGGAAATAACCGATGATTTCAAATAAATATCTGTTCTAGGCATAAAATATGACCCGATCCAAGATAATTTTTTTCAACCAAAATCTCAAAGCTGTCATTTTCGTTTAAAAATTATGTTCCAATCGCTTTGGGTTAAGGGCATTGGCTGGGATGATGAGCTCCCTCGAGATATTGCTGAGGAATGGTGTCTCATTCGTAATCAACTTAATAGTTTAACCAATTTGAAGTTCCCCCGATGGATATATGCAACTGACACCCTAGAACTTCATAGATTCGCGGACGCATCCAAAGAGGCATATGCAGCGGTAATATACGCTCGTGTAGTAGAAGGTTCAAATTGCAGCCAAAACTAAGGTGTCTCCCGTCAAAGTAGTTCGACTTATAGAATTAGTCCAAAAATCGTTACGCCGGTCAAATCACCCCAAAATTTGTTTGTATACAGATTCAACCATCACGCTAGATTGGTTATCTAAGCCACCCAATGCATGGAAAACATATATAGCAAACCGCACGTCCAAGATTCTTACCTGTGCAAATCGTAGCCATTGCGCTACGAACGGATTGCGCCACGAGGGCCACCGAAAGAATTTTGTCAACAAAAGTTTTGGTTTAATGATTCCAAATTCCTGCTTGATTCCACCCTTAACTCTCCTGGTGAAAATATAGAACATCAATTACCTTCGGCCGAACCTGAAAAATTCAGTTGCCAGGTTGCAGCACCACAGATACGTGGATTTGTCGCTGAGGAATTAATGAAAAAGGGGGCAACATACCGAAAATTGACACGGATAATAGCATTTCTGCTAAGAAATTGGAGCCTCATCGGCGCTTGTTCAACTCATTGAGAGTGACTGAGATACAGGAGGCGGAATTTGTAATATTTCGAGAAGTTTAGGAAATGATATATATTAATGAGATTAAATCCTTAAATAAATCAAAGCCACTTCCATTAAATTCTAATTTAATTTCTTTTTTTCCATTTTTAGACGAACAAATGGTGAAAGAACTGCACATTAAGCACCTGCATAGTGAACCGAAGCTACTTATGATCATCATCGCCCAAAGATTGTTAATTTCTCGAGCCAGAAATCTAATAAAACGCGTAATTCATCAATGCGTCATTTGCCAGCGACATCGAGCTGAGGCTCAGCAACAGCTTATGGGTCAATTGCCACCTTGCCGAGAAACCCCCACCGCTAGAGCATTCTTACAAACTGGCATCGATCTGGCTAGTCCATTCACCCTTAAAACACGTCGCTCCCGAGGAAGTAAAACATAGAAGTCCTACATAATCATCTTCGTCTGTATGGTAACAAAGGCCACAACCCTAGCAGCCTTAAAGCGATGTTGCGCCGTTCGAGGAATCCCTACCGATATATATATATATATATATATATATATATATATATATATATATATATATATATATATATATATATATATATATATATATATATATATATATATATATATATATATATATATATATATATATATATATATAGTGTGGCAATGGTACAAATTAGTGGGAGCTAAACGGGAACTAGCTGGATTTTACGCGAAGTACCTAAACCAAGCAGCAAAAGCAAATCTAATCAGCTGTTGCCTACGGTTCCTACATTCGGTGGGTATTGGGAGGCCATCATAAAGGCAATTTCATCTACGCCGTGTGATTGGAGAGCCCGTATTCACCTACGAAGAGTACACCACCCTTATCAAACAAATAGAGGCCCTACTTAATTCCCGGCCTCTACAGGACCTTCATGATTGCGACTACACTTCCCTTGTCACCCGGCCACTTTTTAATTGGCCAACCAATAACCCATATACTAGAACCAGACCTTACAACAATAAAGCTTAATTGGTTAAGCAGATGACAATTAATACAGTCTCTGTTGCAAGAATTTGGGAACCGACAGTCATTGGAATACCTAACGTCCTTGAATAAATTCCATAAATGGCACACATCGAATCATCAGATAAAACCAGAAAATTTAGTGATTCTTCGAGACCAACACCTACCCCCATCGAAATAGCCACTAGCACGAATCTACGATGTACACCTTGGGAAGGATAACCTAATTACGGTTATTACAGTCAAACTTCCAAAGGGCAAGCTCCTGAAAAGACCGATGACCAAAATCTCTCTTCTTTCAAGTTTTGACTCTAACGAGTTAACCCCGGCGGTATGTTCAATCGTCACTAACCACTTACGACAATAAACACAATTTCGGAATAAATGGTTACGAAGTTTATGACACAAAACATCTCTTGGGCAGAAGTCGAGGAGGAACTGATATTATATAAAAAAGCGGATTTCCCATTATGTTCTACATGAACATAGCACTGAAATTCAAGCAACCTCTGTATGTGTCGACCTTGACAAAGAAAGTTTAGTCATCGCTTCAATATATTGCCCTCCAAATAATAACGTTGGCAGATATCTACAAAAAATTGTTTGCAACCCTAGGTCAACGTTTTATGATCGCCGGCGATTTTAATGCCAAACATACCTACTGCAGTTCAAGATTGAACACTCCAAGCGCACGTCAATTAATGAATGTTATTCAAGAAAACCATTATGAAGTCGCGTCGTGTGGCCACCCAACTTATTGGCCAACTGATCGTCGAAAAATCCTTGACGTCCTTGATTTTGCAGTCACAAGTAAAAGAAACCGAGAAATAATCCAAGCTAAACCACTTTTAGAATTATCTTGTCATCACTCTCCGGTCTTACTGCATGCTAACAACTATCTAATGAACACCTTCACTAACTGGTTGAAATTCAAGATGTACATCAGTTCACATATCGACCTGACGTCCACACTGCAGACGGCTAACGATATAAACGATATTGATATGGAAAACTTTAATGATTTACTGGAGAACGCAGCTGTTGCCCTGATCGTGTCGGTTTTCATTGATTTGCTTACTCGAGTTGTTTTATACGGTTCAATTTCGTTCGTCAATTAAATTCAGTTAAGAGATAATACATCGATTACAATGTGTAAAGAATCAGAAATCTCACCTCAATCCACTTCAGCAGTCAATCCAGCCATGTTGCCACCATCAGACATGAAGCATTTGATACAAGTGCTGGTTCGTCGCAAATGCTAAACGGAAACGTTGCATTACTCACGTTAAAATTAACTCCATTAGTAGCTCAGGAACCAAAAGTGTAGTTCCATATCGTTGAATCTCAACTAGCCCTTGGAAAAATCACTTCGGAGGCAACTCGCTATAATTATTTCCTCTGTGCTCTGAACAATCGTGTCATTGCTGATGTAAGCGATATCATAATTGGACCCAAAAGTGACAGGTCTATCGACTACTTCAAGGATTGGAACTAGGAGATTTTAAGCCGTCTCAGCTACTTCGAAGGATGAAAACCAATGATAGAGCCAACGTCGATGACGAATTTGTTAAAATGATTTGGCTAAAGCGGTTACTTCCAAGAGCTCAAACGATTTTAACGCCAATAGCAGAAGCGTTAAATACGACAAGACTTGCCTAGTTAGTCGATCGATTGATGGAAACTATGTCACATTATCATGGTATGCCTTTGACCAGAATCGATAAAACAAAAAAAATGGAGTCGTCCATTTTAACACAAATAAACGAAATTACTCGTCGATTAAAATAAATGGAGCATTATAGATCGCGACATTTTTCTCGTAGTTCCTCTCATCAGAAATCGCGTTTGCCTAGAAGATTCGATAACCGACAGAATTCCATAGCACGTATAGATTCTGATTCTACTGAGTGTTATTTTCATAGGCGATTTAATGACGAGGCTAGAAATTGCAAACCGAAGTGCTCACGTTGGAGCGAATTCAAAGCAAATAACAATCAATTGTCGCCTGAAAATTGTTGATCCTCCATCACAAATTACCTTTTTAATTGATACTGGAGCTGATGTCTCCGTCATTCCTGCTAACAGTAACGAAAAAAGGAACATTAATCCGAAACTAGAACTGTTTGCGGCCAACGGATTATCAGTCAAAACATTCGGTTCCCGTCGATTAGAGTTAAACCTCGACCTTGGAAGATATTTCATTTGGACTTTCATTTTGGCGGATGTTACAATGCCAATCATAGGTGCTGGTTTTATAAAATATTCAGGTTTGCTGGTCGACATCCAGAACAGTCGTCTGGTCAATCCTTTAACTTCTCTACAAGTACGAGCAAGTTTCCGTTTCTTGTATTTAGATGATTTATTAATCGCTTCACGATCTTTCGAAGAACATTTACAACATTTAGAAATAATCTTTACGAAATTAAAGGAAGCAGGTTTAGTTATCAAGGTCACAAAGTGCAATTTTACAAAACAAAACAAATTCTATTTTTGGAGCATGAAATTACTTCCGGAGGAGTTTTACCATCAACCGAACGCATTAATGATATATTAAATTTCAACAAACCAGAGAATGTTAAGCAACTAAGACGCTACTTGGGAATGTAGAATTTTTATAGAATTTTTATTCCTAATGCTGGTGACAATCGATCCATCCTCTGCGACTACTTAAAAGGAAGTAAGAAGAATGATTCACGAATTATTAACTGGTCAGACAAAGCCGTAGATGCATTCGAGCTCAGAAAAAAACAACTCGGCGAAGTTGCTATGTTGGCTCATCCATTACCTAATGCTAAACTCGCAATGATGGTAGATGCATCGGACAAAGCCGTTGGAGCAGTTATCCAACAACAAATCGAAGACGTTTCCCAACCTCTGCAGTTTTATTCATTAAAATTAACCGACTTTCAGCAATGCTACAGTGCACCTGATAGAGAACTGTTAGCCGCTTATTCTGCCACAAAGCGATTACGGCATCTAATCGAAGGCCGCAAAGTTACAATGTTCACAGATCACAGACCATTAATATATGCGTTTCAGCAAAATTCTGCAAAAGCATCACCTCGACAATTCTGTTATTTAGATTACATTACCCAATTCACCACAGATATTCAGCACATTTCTGGTATTGATAATGTAGTAGCAGACGTACTTTCAAGAACCGAAGTCATATCATTCACAGAATCGAATTAACCCAACTAATCGAAAATAATAAATCGCTAAAATTCAAAAAAATTCCGTATTTAGTTCAACAATAACTCTATATTGTGAGACTTCAACAGAGAAAGGACACAGTCTGGCACAACCAGGTATTCAAGCTACTGTCAAAACCATAACAGATAAATTCATTTCGGTCAATAATAAAAACGACGTTAAAAAATGTCTCAATGTTGTTTGGCATGTCCAAAAGCCAAAGTACGTCGTCATAATAAAACTCCATTGAGAAGTTACACTCCGGTAGTTAAAATATTTGCCGAAGTCCATCTTGACATCATTGGTCTACTTCCATAATCTGAAGGACAACGTTACTGCGTCATATTGATGGATCGATTTACTACTCGTTGGACAGAAGCAGCACCAGTTCCAGATATCAAAACCGAGACTGTAACTTCAGCCATTCTCAAAACCTGGATTTCTCGTTTCGGCATTCCAGTTTCAATAGTAACTGATCAAGGCTCACAATTTGAATCAGAATTATTTGCAGAATTTTCAAAATTGTTTGGTTTCAAACGAAAAAGGACAACATGATATATCATCCACAGTGCAATGGCTTTATAGAAAGATGACATCGGACACTGAAGGCCGCTATCATGTGTCATCAGAATAAACAATGGACACGTGTTCTTCCATCAGTATTATTGGGGCTTCGTACATCATATCGGGAAGACTTAAAAACTTCTACTGCATTACTCGACTTCGGAAAACCCATACGGATTCCTAGTGATATGTTAGAAGAAAACAAAAACAAACGGAACCAACCAGAATTCGTACGTCAGTTCAGAGAACACTTCTCTTATATTCGATCACCACCACCAGCAAAACATCAGCAAGATAATTTCTTTATTTCTAAAGATTTGAATATGTGTTCAAACTAACAATCAACTAACACATGATAGTCGCGCACAGATGTGGTTACAGTTTCAGTGCATTGGATGCAAGGTTGCAAAACCAGTTTGCAAGTTTAATAATGAAAAATAAAGGCAAACAACCTTATACCTTTTTTAAACAGGAAGTGATTAGAGTGTTAGGTTAGTCGGAAAGGTCGAAATTAAATAAATTGTTACACGGGTTAAGGCTAGACGATCTAAAACCATCGCAGTTGCTAGAGCAGATGAATTTGAATGCTGGCGAACATTTCGAGGAAGGTACAATAAGACGTTTATGGTTGCAAAGATTACCGCAACAAATACAATTAGTTTTGGTTCCATTTGAAAACGATGTAACTTTAGGAACGTTAGCTGAACGGGCGGATGATTTAATTAAAACTATGACGCAGCCGCAAATACATGAAGTCAGTGATACATCGAAATTAGTCAAGCAAAAGGAATCCTCAGCTTCATCAGTTAATGATTTTCGAGAGATGTTAGCTGAGTTTCGTAAGGATATTTTAATGGATGTTTCTGCATTACATAGCAAGGCGAGAAGATCACATAGTCCGCATAATTTTTCTAGAGGCCAGATCTAAAGAGCGAATGTCCGATGAAACCGAGTGTTTTTACCATCGACGTTTTAAGGACAAAGCTACCAAATGCGTTTCTAGTTGTCGTTATCACAACAACTTTATCGTGAGTCAATCTCAAAATTCGTGTTCAAAAAATTAAATTCGAGTCAGCATCCAGTGACGTGTGTTGACGAAATTTATACAAATCGTCTGCTTATTTTAGATCAAAATTCAAACCGTAAATTTCTGGTAGACACAGATGCAGACGTGCCAGTTTTACCCGGAAATTTCTGTAGCAAAAAAATCATTGAGCCGGAATTTGATTTATACGCAGCAAATGGTACTAAAATTAAGCCTTACGGAACGCATACCATTTCATTAAATATTGGGTAACGTAGGGTTTTTAAATGGGCATTTATTGTTGCTGACGTATCAATGCCAATGATCGGTGCAGATTTTTTGAAGTCAACTGGATTAATTATAGATGTTAAAAAAGGCAGAGTGATAGATCCGTTAATAAATTTGTTTACAGTGGGATCCATCACGCATGATCAAAGTCTTTACTTAGCATTGGTTGATAAAACCAAAATTCATCCAGATATTAGTAAATTATTAAGCAAATTTGAAGTAATTACACGGGAATCCGTTAATATGAATACTCCCAAGCATAATGTGACGCACTGCTTAGAGACTCGAGGACAACCTGTTATGTGTAAGACGAGGTGCTTGGCTCCTGATAAATTAAAAATAGCAAGGGAGCATTTTGAGAGTATGATGGCTCAAGGCATCTGTAGTCCTAGTAAGAGTGAATGGGCCAGTCCGCTGCATTTGGTTTCAAAGAAAAATGGCGAGTGGAGACCCTGTGGAGATTACAGAGCATTGAACAACGTAACCATTCCTGACAATTACCCTGTACCACATCTACAAGATTTTTCCTTTCAGTTAGCAGGATGTACTGTATTTACAACATTAGATTTAGTAAGAGCGTATCATCAAATTCCAATAGAGCCAAGAGGTGTACCCAAAACAGCCATTGCTACACCATTTGGACTTTTCGAGTTCAATAGTAGAATGACATTTGGTCTTAGAAATGCAGCACAGTCGTTCCAGCGACTAATGCATTCAGTTCTGAGAGGATTGTCGTTCTGTTTTGTTTATCTCGATGATATTCTGGTTGCATGCACTTCGTTAGATGAACATTTATCACATGTTGAATAGGTTTTCAAACGGTTAGCCGAAAATGGTTTAGTAATTAAGACCGGTGTGAAGTTTCTAACAAAAAATAACAAAAAAGCCAAATTATATATGTGTTGGTAACACTCAATATTAAATTCTTATTAGAAAAAATTGAGTGAGATTTATTACACTGTAAAATTATTTTCCGAATGAAGATATTTTAAAATTAAATTTTCTTAAATATAATTTATTCAAAAATACAAAATATTAATGAAATGCAATGACTATTAAAACAGATAAGAAAAAACAAATAAAAATCAAGTGAGAATTAGTTAACAAATAAATAAAAGTAAAAGCTATAACAGAAAAATATCAGAATTGTTTATTGAAATTTCTCGATCAAAATACTTTGTATTTTATCAATCTGGGCCAATAACAAGCTACTTCCAGAGATTAGGGCAAGACACCACTGTATAGGTTAAATTGGCCTATCTCTTAAGAACATTTTCCGGTATAAGGTTTTCCCAAGCGGAGAAAATGCAACCTTGTTAATATCAATTTTCCACCGTAAATTTTGAGTATTTATCAATCTGGGCCAATAACAAGCCTTTTCTAGAGATTAGGGCAAGACACCACTATATAGGTTGAATTGGCCTATCTCTTAAGAACATTTTCCGGTATAAGGTTTTCCCAAGCGGAGAAAATGCAACCTTGTTAATATCAATTTTCCACCGTAAATTTTAAGTATTTATCAATCTGGGCCAATAACAAGCCACTTCCAGAGATTAGGGCAAGACACCACTATATAGGTCGAATTGGCCTATCTCTAAAGAACATTTTCCGGTATAAGGTTTTCCCAAGCGGAGAAAATGCAACCTTGTTAATAGCAATTTTCCACCGTAAATTTTGAGTATTTATCAATCTGGGGCAATAACAAGCCACTTCCAGAGATTAGGGCAAGACACCACTATATAGGTTGAATTGGCCTATCTCTAAAGAACATTTTCCGGTATAAGGTTTTCCCAAGCGGAGAAAATGCAACCTTGTTAATAGCAATTTTCCACCGTAAATTTTGAGTATTTATCTGGGCCAATAACAAGCCACTTCCAGAGATTAGGGCAAGACACCATTATATAGGTTGAATTGGCCTATATCCAAAGAACATTTTCCAGTATAAGGTTTTCCCAAGCGGAGAAAATGCAACCTTGTTAATATCAATTTTCCACCGTAAATTTTGAGTATTTATCAATCTGGGCCAATAACAAGCCACTTCCAGAGATTAGGGCAAGACACCACTATTGGGCAGAAGAGTCAGTGCTAGCATTTGAAAAATGTAAATTAAAATTGAGTGAAGCTACACTTTTAGGTCATCCAGTCACGTCAGCGAAATTATCGGTAATGGTTGATGCTTCAGACACAGCGGTAGGTGCGGTTATGCAGCAGTTGGTAAATGAGGTTTGGCAACCGTTGAGTGTTTATTCCGTTAGGTTAACTGAGACGCAGAAAAAATACAGTACCTACGATCGTGAGTTGTTAGCGGCTTAGTTAGGTGTTAAGTATTTCCGATTCTATCTCCAGGGACGAAATTTAATTCTCATTACGGACTATAAACCACTCATTTACGCTTTTCGACACAATTTGGACAAAGCATCATCAAGACGTCAACTAGACTTTATTGGACAATTTACAACGGACTTACAACATGTAACCGGAATGGATAATGTAGTAGCTGATGCGTTATTCAGAGTGGAACCGATTAACATACATGAGACTATTGGCTATAACGAACTAGCAACAGATCAGTTACAGGACTCAGAACTGAAAAACATACTACAAGACAAGAATTCTGGACTGAATTTAGTACAACGACCGTTAGCTTTTAATACAAAAAAATTAATTTACTGTGATATTTCAACTGGACAAACAAGACCTTTTGTTCCAAGAGTATGGAGGAAGAAAGTATTTGAGTCGCTACACAACCTGTCACATCTCGGAGTAAAAGCTTCAATTAGATTATTGTCAAATCGTGTAGTGTGACCTTCAATTAGGAAGATGTTAGAAAATTGGCACAGAAATGTTTGGTGTATCAAAAATCTTAAGTTACAAGACACTCAAGCACCAATAGGTAATTTTGAGTTTACTAGGGAACGTTTTATGGAAGTTCATATTGATTTAGTTGGACCGTTACCCATATCAAATAGTCAAAAATATTGTTTAACTATGATTGATAGGTATTCCGGACATCAATGCAAATACGGATGCAAATGCATTTTATGCAAATTGGATAGCGAGATTTGGTGTTCCACATTTTATAGTAACAGATCAAGGATCACAATTCGAGTCAAATCTTTTCACGGAATTATCACAACTGGTTGGATTTGAAAGAAGACGTACTACATCGTATAATCCTAAATGTAATTAGCATCGGACGTTAAAGGCAGCAATTATGTGCCATAATATACCAGATTGGACGGAAGTATTACCATTAGTGTAATTAGGTGTACGTACCTCTTTTAGTGAGGAGTTAAAAACTACTCCTGCAGAGTTGGTATGTGGAAGAACCCTCAGAGCTGGACAATTCATTGAATCATCAAATACTTCAATTCCACAATCTGAATTGAAGATTTAGAAAATTGTTCTCACGTATTTATTCGAACGGATGCAGTTAAAAAGTCACTCCAACCCCCGTATACAGGTTCTTTTAAAATTTTGAAGAGGGATGAAAAATTTTTAGATCTTGAAATTAAAGATAAGAAAGTTAATGTTTCGATTTAATTAATTAATAAATGTTTTCTTTCATTTAATTTACGTTACTTGTTAATCGTTAAATAAAAATAAGTGTTTTAAAAATGACGTGTTATAACTTTACTGTGTAGCTGATTTATAATCTAACTGAAGATTATTATGGGTCAGACGTATAAGCATAAAACCCATGTACCCCATGTGATTAATATTTGACAACTTATTGTTATTTTCATGTTTGAAAGATTCAATAAATAAATAAAATTGTTAAAAAAAATTGATCAGGTTTTGGTCGTTACACAAACAATTAATTAATTCACTCAATCATATTTGGTCTGCAATAATTTCTAAATCGCTCCGATTAAACACTTTTGTCTTACCATACGAGTGTAATAAAATAAAATACAAAACCATAATATGGATGATTTACTGTTTATTGATTGGTGTTAAACAATATGTGAAGAAATAAATATTACAAAAAATAAATTGTAAATTAAATAAATGTAATATAAAATGGTAATAGTAATAATAATAATAATAAGAGATAAGAACAAAAACAACCAGAATTAAAATCTAAATGATCTTCGAATGATCTCGATGATGTGTATCAGTAATTTTTTTTTTCATTTATGTTGTTGTTGTTTTTATTATTAAATATAAATTCTTTTGTCGGTAAAACAATATTCAAGTACCGCTAAAGAAAAGAGGAAAACCTAAGATAAAAGCAAATTTTCGATTTTTCGAATTTTTTTTTTTATTAAATTTATTTATAAGGAACTGAAATTGATAATAAGCAAAGAATCGAGCTGTATTTTCAACTGCGGCACATTGTGGAGCATCATAAAGTCTCTGGGTTGTTATAAATCGAATATATTATGTGTTTTAGAATCAGCGATATTTTTTTGTGAAAGTGAATTACTTACTACAATATCGGCATCTTGTATACTGTGTTTATTCATTTTATGTACCGAACCTGCAATACCAACGTACAAATAATAAAACTTGTGTCGGAACTTTACAATTAATCAAATATATTCGTATAGAGATTTAATATACGACATTATACAGTAGTTAAAATTGCAATAAATTAATGGCGTTTGGCGGTAAATGACACGCCGAGGTGCAGAATCTATTTAAAGAAATAAAATAGTTTTGAAATTATCGCGCCTTTTAAGCAAGATATTACAGCATTACTTCATTGTAGCATATTTAATAATCTTACATCCATATAGTGTATACCATCTTGCATGCAATGCATACAATATAAATGGGCTAAGCAAAATGGTAATAAATATAATGATAGGGTTTGCTATCGTCATCGCATTTAACAAAACAAAAATTTCTTCATTTCAGCGCGGATAAAAAAATTGTATTCGTTTCGTACAGACAGCGAAGAATATGCAATAAAATTATGATCTTTCTATCTTATTTTCCTCCAATTGGCTACCGATGCATCATAAAATTGGATTCTCGCATCTTTTGTTTCAAAAGCCCATTAAATTGAAAGTTTTAATATGTATATACGAGTATAGGGAAATTATCCCTTCCAGCTAAAATTTGAAGGTGTGTTCCAAAATATTGATGAATTTGCCGAAATTATTTTTATAACATAATAAAATACATTGTTGCTTGCAAGTTGCAAGTTACGTTTAAAAATGACGGCTTTAATGGCCAATAAAAATAGAATATTTTTATTGGTGGTAAAATTTGGATTGCAAAATTAAAATGCAAGGTATAAATTTCCCGATTTCTTTACAATCGATTTTGGAAAACTTTGCTGTCCTTTGAAAGTAAATCGATTATTGTTCATTTATCTCAATTATATTTGCCACCCTTTAGAAAATAATTGAACCGGTGCAGTAAACTTCTACTACGCTTAAATGAGCAAGTTTGATTGGAGACTACTATAGATGAAGTTTATAACAATGTTTCTATTACTATTTTGAAAGTTTGCAAACATAATTGAGATAAGTGAACAATAGTCGACAAAATTTTGTAAAGGGTGTTTTTTTACGGATTCACATTTTTAAATTAAAATAGAACAAAGAAAAATATTTTGATTATCAGTGAAACTAGTGATTTGGATAGATAATTTTATGCCATTAGAGTTACATGGCGTAATCTGGAGGTCCAATTTTTGACCACTTTTCGCAGCAATTGCATCCGTATCTCGCTAATAACTCGCCGAATTCTGTGTTCCAAGTGTTCAATCGTCTCAGTTTATCGGCATAGACAAGTGACTTAATAATAGGCAGGGGAAAAAGTTCCCTATCTACCCTTTTACCCGGTAAATGGCTTTAGATTCATATTTCTCAGTATTCATATATATCTTGGTCGACCAACCACTGGAAAAATCGATGAAATCGTGCAGAAAATTGAAGAAGACCGGCATTTAAGCAGCCATGGTAAAGAACTAAATATTGATCACAAAACAGTTGTAAACCATTTGAAAATAAACTAGATACAAAAAAAAAGCTTGACGTGTGGGTACCACATGAGTTCACAGTTAAAAATTTAATGAACCGGATTTCTATATGCGAGACGCTGCTAAAACGGAACGAAATTGAGCCATTTGTAACGCCTCGATGTCCACCACAGCGTTAACAGTATGGTTGTCCGGCTATTGTTACGCTCTACTGTTGAGTAAATTTTGGCAATACCAATTACCAATCAGAATATTTTTTTAATGGCTAAAACTGCGCTAAACATTCTAGTTCAGTCACGGAATAATGTCGCTGAGCTCGGTTTAACTTACGTGTCATGAACGATATAGATCGGTCTAACCATTCACTGTCCATTTAGGGAAATAACAGCACCAGTGCCAGTTGAACTGTGGTCACATTGGATATAAAAGCGTTTTGTGAAGTCCGGAGGAACAAGAACTGGAGAAGTTTTTAGCTGATCGAAGGCCGATTGAGTAGCATCTGACCACCGAAAATGTTTTCCTTTTTTAAGGAGGTCCGTCAAAGGAGACGACAAATCGGGGTAATATCGAGTAAACCACCCCGCCACACCCAGGAATCGACACACTTGTCGAACGGTTTTTGCCCTTGGGAACTCTGTAATGCTTCTCACTCGATCTGAATCTGCGCGCAGTCCCCCCACACCCACCACATGTCCAAGATATTCGGTCTCTTTTAGAAAAAACTGGCACTTTTCCACATTGATGGTCGAACCGGCCTTCGAAAAACGTTCTGCAACGTCTTCCAAAATAGAGAGATGATCATCAAAGGAGACAGTAGCAATCAACAGGTCATCCAATTACATGAGTATCTTGTTCTGTAGATGGTGTGGGATAACTTTGCTCATCAGTCAACACAATGACTGTAGAGCATTACAGAGTCCGAAAGGCATTACGTTAAATTAATAAAGCGGCTGCCCTAGGATGACGAAGGCGGTCTTTTCTTTAGATTCCGACAATAAGGCAATTTGCTAAAAGGCATCTTTAAGGTCTAATTTCGAAATATACTCAGTCTTGTCGAGTCGTAATAACAACCCGTCCACTAAAGGCAAGGGAAAGCATCCTTCTTGGTTACGCTATTCAACTTCACGCATCGAGGCTCTATCTCCATTTCCCATTTCGCTTAGCTACCAGTGTCATGGGCGAACTCCACGGACTTGAACAAACCTCAATGACATCAAGGAGCAGCATTCGATCAATTTCCTCGTAGATTTGTTTTTGTCGAGCAGGTGAAATAGAGTGGTATACTTCTGTTTAATCGGAGCTGCGTCTTCAGTGTCAATAACATGAGTAAGTAATGGAGTTCGACCTCAACCAAGCTTTTGGAAATCCGGAAGAAGACCAATAACCGCTTGAAGCCGAGTACGTTGCTCCTCAGATAAAATGTAGTGTTTTGGTGGTGAAGCAGAAATATCTGGATCTCTTGGATTCAGAAGCAGGGCTAATGGAATTATTTGTCGAAGGAATTTTGGATATTTTATCAACTTCAGAGACAATTTATAGATAACAGCCACATCGACGTATCCTAAAATGGTTTGTTTCGATCCATTTGCAGTTTGTACAGAACCCGACAGTTTAATTAATTTTAACTTATTTTTTAATGAAATCCTCTGCACCCCAACCTAATGTACTAATATTGGCACCACTGTCTAATAATCCTTTCATCCGAATACCATTAATAAAGATTACTGCGTCTATTATCGAACAAAGATAGGTGAATCGTACCGCGATTCGAAAATTTGTCCACGAAGTTTGCGTCGAAAACGAAAATATGATATAGCTCGAAGTATCTGACTTTTATGTGTACTAGTCGATCTTTGGTGGTTCTTATGTGGTAGATTAGGAAACGATGTAGTTAAGATTGATTGAAAAGCGGTCGTTCCTTCGGTTGATTTGGTTGATCCGAAGATTGGTGATTTTGCAGTTGGAAATGGTGTTACCCAAACCGTCCCATTCCCGGCTTTCCGTTTCCCTCGCGGTACAATTGGTGCAGTGTGGCAACATTACGTCGGGTATCCCGCAACCAAAACAGAATGTTTTGAGAGGGACACCGCAGTGCCAACAAAAATGATCTTTTGGCAGTTCCAACAATTTAATCTTGGTTTGTTGTGAGAAATTTACTTCTGAGAATAAACCGGCTTCAATTGGATGGTTGAAATATTTTGATTTTCTGCCTCGCTGTTGGGAGGTGGCAAATGGTCAGAATGGGATAGGTCGTATGAAAAAGCTTTTATTCTCGGGTTCTGAGCTAGCCAAAATTGTGGTAGTTCTGGGACATAATTTACGTTTTTCTAAATGTATTTTACGTTGGTACAAATACTAAGAAGATCAGATACAGTATTGATAAAACGACCAGCTAAGTGTGTGTTCAGCTCTCTGCGCACAGTTTTTTAAGGATCTCTAAGATCTCTTTATTATTTAACGGAGTGCCGAGCGGTTGGGCCAAAAAGAGATGTAAACCGTTTACAAGTTGTTTGATAACTTCATTTGTGAACGATAAGTAGTCACCCAGGTATTTTCAAAACTATCGAATTAATACGACGTTTCTTTTACTGGCCAAATCTTTCTAACGATGTTAAAAAGTTCATTCACAATTGTGAAGAATGTAAACGTAATAAAGCTGTCATTTACTGTACTCAGCCTCTTTTGTCGTCGCTCCCTGTCACCTCCCGACCATGGCAGAGAATATACCTGGATTTTCTGGGACCGTCTCCCCGTACACGTCAGGGTAATACCTGTATATTGATCTAATTAGATCACGTTTCTAAATTTATCCCGGTCTGGCTACTACGTAATGCAACTTCTACTGATGTCGTACGGTTTCTAGAAAATCAGGTGTTTTAAATGTTTGGGGTCTCGGAGGTAATTGTGGCCGACAACAGTAGGCAGTTTGAGTCGAACCAATTAAAAGATGTATGCATCAAGTACGGTGTTAAACATATTTTTACGACTAAATATTATCCTCAAGCCAACGCCAGTGAACGAGTAAATATGACCTTTTAGCCGCTTTACCTGCTTACATCAGTTTAGGAAAAACTCGCGCATGAATCTGGTAAATCACTTGGCATATTTCATATAAAAGACTTAAAACTTTAAATACAACTTTGTAACTAACAGTAAACTTAAATATCTTTACTATGCACCAACAATAATTTAGTGCCCGGCTTTTAATGAGACCTTCCTCGGGTGTGGATCGTCCGCGTTAACAATTGGGAAATAATACCCAACCCTCCAAAAGGAAAAAGATCGAAGAAATGCGAACAAAGAGATTAGGATTCGGTGCAGATATAATTGCAATGGAGAGATTGAAAAATATCTAATAGTCAAGCACGAGCAGGAGGGACAAAACCTGTCAAATTTTTCACCTTTTGGAATACAAATAGCGCTGGATATGATAACCAAAGGTGTCATTAAAACGCAACGCTCGAGAGCTGGAGAACTGCTGGTTCTGACAAAAAATCAGGCAGCGACGGATGCTTTACTGAAGACCACATCTCTGGGACAAATGTCTAAAATAAAAGTGACGGAACATCCAATATTAAACAGTTCCAAAGGTGTCATTTTCTGCCACGACCAAAAAAGATTAACTGAGGAGGAAATCAAAGAAGGGCTTAAAGGCCAAGGCGTCATAGAGGTATATAAAATAAAGAAATGGGTGGAAAACAAGATAACGGACACAGCAGCAATTATCCTGACTTTTAAAGTAGGCTTTCTACAACTAAGTATTCGGTTGTACATTCCAAATCCGTTGAAATGCACCGAATTTTACAAATTTGGTCACACATAAAAGAGAGGCACAAGCGATCCTAAGTGCTACAAATGTAGTGAAGCAACACCACACAACCAGCCGTACACTACACTAAAATGCATAAATTGAGGCACACACCAGCAACAGTAAGGAATGTCGAGTATACCTATGTCTATTAACGTACCCATTCAGCCATGAAGTGAACTCCATCGCTGAACAAAATTTTGTTTGGAAAATCAACATTTTCGAATTTAGTCGTTTACTTTACCAAATAAATGCCAGCTCACAGAGATGTCCAACGAACAACGTTTATGTGCGCAGCTTGTTAGAGACCTCTTGAACAAAAAAAAATTAAATAAGTATAATGAGATTGAATGCTGCTAATAAATCGGTGGTTAGATTTAACTAGGTTTAATAATAATCGGCTGATAATCTATCAGTGTGTCTGACATAACCTCAAATGAATTTTATTAAATAAATTGATTGAGACTTACGGCTGCTACTCTATCGGTGATATCCGGCTTATCGTCAATTGGATTTAATTAAATAAATAAGGAGTTTTTCAATTTTGGCGGATCGACGTTGGCAGCCTGTGGCGATCATCTTGTTTTGGTGATGTCTGTCTAATCTGATGTTTTTTTCAGCCACTGATGCCAAATCACTATGACAAGTTACACGATTGAGCAGCACGTTCAAATGATAAAACGTTATTATCAAAATATGTGTTCCTTAGTGTGAACATTGCATGCTGCAAAGGAACGCCAAATCGGCCGAGAACATCGCCGCGGTCCGGGAAAGTGCACCAGAATTCGGCCTCTCACAGACTTCAACTTCGCAAATTTCGCGTACCCATACAAGGTCGTCGTAGATAACGCCGTTTGTTCGCTGACTGGGCATCGCAGCTTTTGGAAGAGAACCCCAATTTTGGCCGAAGAATGATCTTTAAACACGAGGGGTATTTTTGGATGAATGGCTATGTTAACGAACAAAACTGCCATATATGGGCCGAAGCCAGCTCACACGATGTTCAGCAGGTGGCAATACATCCACAAAAAGTTACTGTTTGGTGCAGATTTTGGGCCGGCGGCGTCGTTGGTCCGTACTTTTTTTTAAAATGACGTTGGTGAGCCCATCACCATCAACGGTGAGCGCTACAGAATGATACTAACCTATTTATTTTTTTACAAATTGAACGATGGGTTAGGATAAGCCATTTTCGAAAATGGCAAGGCACATTTTTGTCAAGAGTTGGTACTTTTAAGATAGCTTAGTTCATATAGCACCTAACCATATGGTGGCTGTCGTGTCAGATTGTGGATAATTTAATAAATTTAAAATGTAATATTAACGTAATCGTCTTTATGAATAATGACTAATGAGACAACTATTTTTTCCTACCATGACCGACCAGTATGGCCAAAAAATACTTTAGGTTCAGGAAATATAGTGAAGGGAAGCGGCTACATAGTTTTAAATAATTTACAATCATAACGGTTTTAAGAAGTTTAATAGGATTTATAAGATCTATCAAAAACTTGCCAGATATTTAATTTTCGTATTTGACGTTTGTTCTAAACGAATCTTAATTTTTTTTTTTTAGAAGAAATTTAGGACAAACTTCACGCGAATACTGGGGTGTCGAGTATCTTGAAACACTATAACAACGACCGAATATGCTAAATACAAGAGCACAGACTGATTAACTTTAGGTATATGGAAATTCTATTTACAAAAGAGCCATAACAAACATTTTGGTTTTATCGAATGGATAAGCCTAAAACATAAGTTTTGGGCATTACTGATTTGGTCATTCACGCTAAATTGGAAACCATACAACTATAAACTTTTCACTCCATGAAAATAGGTACCATCTAAGAGGCTAACCAAGAACGAATAGACTCAATCATATTAAAACTATTTCAACTACATAAATAGATCAGACCAAACAAATGTTCATGCCGAATGTTGAATTTAATATTTTGTTCCTCAAGAAAATTTCAAAAACCATTCATATTTTGTAACACGCTGGTTATTACATAAGTACTTTGAGTTTCTAAAGTTTGTTCGCGCGATATACATTCGCGCTCGTTCTGAACAGCGGGAAGTGGAAATGAATTAGTCGCAAATATTTTTGAACGCAATAAATTTGTTGCTTACCTTAAAATGTAATCATGTCGTGCAATACTCATCTTTTGACACTACAATTAACACTCCAATGTAAAAATCACAAATTATTCCACAAAACTAAAATATCACACACTTCACAATATATCATGCAAAACACTTCACTATAAATTACTACAAACACTAGCCCGATGCAACCGAGCAACGATGCTCACATAATTGACCCGATTATCGATTTTCTAAATTAAGCCGCGCCGCACACTTGAAATTCTTTACACAACTAAATACGAAAATTATTTGTTTTACATAATTCCAAATCTATCCCGTTATCGTGTTTAATTGTATCAACGTAAATGTATTGGTACACACAAAACCGGAATTTTAATTTTATTTCGTATAGTGTGGTATTGATTGATGTTTAAGCGATGGCACTAATGTTAATGCCAGGAGTGATAGAAAATGTTACTGTCACGACAGCAAGCAAAAAAGTCGCGACAGACATAAGCGACGATCAATCCAAGTTTGTTTTGTTTCGTGAATTAACATTTTAATGCGGATTTATATCGTCTACAGGGGATAAAAACATTTCAAAAATTTATTTATTCATCGGGCGGCAATAAACCTAACCCGATGTCCGTACAACTTATATAAAAATTGGGTATCAGCTTTGTGATCGAAAAAATCCACAATAAAATTTAAACCGGTCTCAGATTCCATTAGTGGCGGTTTAAGAATACAGGAAAATTATGATTGTTGAAGGCAATGTCCAACAAAACCCAGACGCTTACGAAATGGATGACTAATTTAAAAACCAGTTTAAGACCTCTTTAATATGCAGAAATAAGGAGTAATACTTAACTTATTAGAAAAGGGTTTTAACGTCAAAGTAAGTATCGCAACTAGAGATCTTAGTTGATTATGAGTCATTGTGGGCTACAGAAACTATTGAAGAGAGGTGGCAGAAAACTGAAGGGAGACATATGTTATAGTGTATGGATGGATGGACAACCTTTCTTTTATCACGAATTTAGTCGAGATTTAGAATGTAGCATTTCCACTTTAATTTCAGAAAAGTAATAAGTGGATTAATTGCAAGAAACTAGAAATATGAGAAACTCCATTGGAAGCTGTGACTTAAGGTGCCACGTACCATACTAGTGACCGCAGTGGTAGTGGTCCAGCTTGAATACTCACATGTCTAGGTGTCCTATGTTGTAACTAAGAAACTTATTAGTTTGTTGCACCCCAAGCGAGTTTTATCGATTTACTTTGTAACGTGGCTCTTGCAATAGGTAACATTAGGATCGGGTCACTGAAGCTGCTCTCTGCACTATTTCTGACATAGAGTTTAACTGTGGCGTTTCCTGAAATTTGCCAGTTTAGAGTAGAAGACCGAACCGGCAATACTGTCCTAGATTATGGAAACCACAGTTTACTTGTATCGTGTTCTGTTAAATTGATTTGCGCGAAAGTCTATTTTGATAATTTTCGATTAATATTTGATTGTGTATTTTCCTTAGGGTATGCGGAGTGAGGATCTCGGACTGATTTCTTATAGCTTCCGTCCCAGTAGCTGAAGCGCGTATATAATGTTCTCAATTTGGCCACGTTTGAGAATCCAGATCGAGAAATTTCTCTTAAATCTTTTTATTTCATTAATGAAATTTGTCATAATTGAAAAATTTTATTTGGTCAGCCTCAGAATTGTATTTATCGTTATGCACATTTTTGCACTGTTTTTGACCACTAAATTAGAGCCGCGTACGAAAGCTTATGTACGAAGTCCTTTCATTCAAATGAAATTCGGCCATTTCTAGTATTGTTTCGTCATAATTGACAAAATGAATCAATTTAAGCAATTTTCACTAATTTTGGGTTTTAATAAAGTGAAGCATATTTTTATTCTATTCAGGAAGGCCGTCATAAAATTTAACTTTCTTTAAAAAAAACAAATCTGCTAAATCAATACTTGCTTAGCTTGAAATATATTGTACCACTATATGAACCTCAACTATTGGCAACACCAAATGAGAATTTAATTTATTTTATTTTATTTTATATTTTTACTTAATTTGATCACTGAGATGAGGATCTGTGTCAATCACGGTATGAATCATGCGTCCAGCTTTTAATTTATTTGACTATGATGCTACATAAAATACGCCCTGATTTTTGATAAAGGTGTTCACCGTTAGTGAACCCCGAATTCTTTGTTCCCCTAACACGACAAATTATTAACATGAGGTCCAGCCGTTTACGAATTAGTCTAACTTCACCCAGTTCATATTACCTTTAAATATGCGATTTATGTGAAATCAATTTTTATTGATAATTCAATTTTTTTTCGGCAGAAAATCTCGGCTAACTTCAGTAGCATTGGCAAATGTTTAAGTTTCATTCAAATAGACAACTTTCAGAACTCTTGTTTTCTTTCAGCTCCAATTTTAGTTACGTTCATATTGGACATATTCAAGAATATCATTCGAAGCCCGTAGTGGTTTTTAGAATCAATTAGCAATAGAATCAAAGATCAATTTTCATATTTCAAATCGAGCTTCAATCCAATTAGTTAAGTAACTGTTAGATCCATTCAGATTGGCAATTTTCCAGAAACCGTGTCTTGTACATAATTCACCAGTTTGCCATTTTTATTCAAGAAACCAAGTTTCATCGCTAATTGGGGGGGGGGGTGAGTGGGGTTAGTCTAGGAGGTCTATATAATGGCGCAAATGTAAATCTTACCTGCACGTGACCGAGAAACGGCTGGATAACTGAACACCGAGAACCTAGCAAACGAAATTCTACGAAATTCTAAATAATGACCTACTACCAATGACCCTGGTTAGGTTGGTAGCTGCTGCAAAAACTAGGCGTTAAAGCAATGAGTGTACAACACAACGGAATCTTTAGTCCAAGTGGTACGCCAAATCTACAGTTGACAGATCCACTCTCACACGAGGTATGCTCAAAGTATTCTGGTTTGAGCCAACCATTGCAAAACTCATTTATACAAAGCTCAAGAATCTCTAGATTACCACCTAGATCAATGAGTCACGTGTCATCAGAAGAATGTAAATGCTGACAGTAGAACGAAAAGACCCCTAACGAATCACCCATCGACCCTAGAAGCCAATGCCCAGCCACAACGAAGCAGTATTAGAGGGTAGTGACATTTTTTCAACAGACAAAGCCTCTCTTCACCCGGACAGACCTCTAGAGGGTCTCTCACATTACACACTCCGACAGCTTGAGACTACCGGAGTGCCACGGGGAGAACGTGTAGATTCTACGGTCGTCCCCGAATGGACAACACATATACTGGACTCACCACTCCGACCCTGTGTATGTCCTGCCAAGGTGATGAATGGGAGTGGCAAACCCAGTCTATAAACGTGGAACCGACACGAAATGGAACCGTCCTCCCAACATACCAATCCGAGAAAATTTAATAACTCATTTTATTGAAGAAAAGAACGGACCAAAGACATACGGAGAAAGAATGATAATCTTAATGCCGGAGATAATTCACCGTTCAATTTTATTATGTATTTAGCAACGACAAGTCAAACGAAAAACAAAAATAGAATGAAACTCAAAAGAAAAAATTGTTTTACTGTGATCAAAAGATCCCAACCTGAAAACACCATTCGTCGCACGATCCGTTTAGGTAAATTGTGTTTCGATACAAAAAAATGAAATTAAGCAACAATTACTATTTCGGCGATCCCAATATGCACACCCTGTAAGAGTCACTCGACCGTGATTTGGGCGCACGATAATATATATTTAATTAGAATTTGAAAGTTTATAATCGAAAATTAAAATTTTGAAAATTAAAATTGAAAATGGAATTTAACCCAAAAAATAAAAAAATATGGTACCATTTGACCTAGGATACGTAACCCTGAAAGGTTCCGCGTCCTTGACTGCTGAAATGGGTTGCCGCCGTTATATAATTTTGCCTCGTTAGGCAACCGTACATGTTGGACGTCTTTCCGCGGTTATAAAATGTTTCTCTGGTGAGGCAACAGTAAGTGTTGGCGACTTCCCGCCTTTATAAAATTTTAAAGACAATTTCCTCAGTTAAATTTTACACCACGTAAACAAAGGGTAATCCAAGGGAAAGGCAATTAAATAAAATTGGCACAATTAGTGTGTCTGAGTAAATCAATTTACTGTGTCGAGTCGGCTATCCTCAAATACGAAAAAAGTGGGTGCCTGTACCACGTGTACAGACATATGACGTGAATACGTACAGGTGGCTATATGCCAGAACTTCTTCCAAAAACCATTTAAAAATATCATGTTAATCCAATATGCAAAATCACATCAAAATCGGTTAAGAAATTACCGAGTTCCGCCCAAGATGACCATATTCCGGAACCTCTACCAAAAATCATTGATAAATCCCATTTCAACTCAACAAACCCAATACCATCATTCAATAATCTCATTTCCGACCAACACATCCAATCTCACCATAATTGGTTAAGAAATTACCGAGTTCCGCCACAGAAGGCCATATTGCAGAACTTCTTCTAAAACTCATTTAAGAATCCCATTTCAATCCAACATGCAAAACCCCATCATAATCGATTAATAAATTACCGAGTTCCGGCCCAAGTGGCCATATTCCAAACCTTCTTCCAAAAATCAGTTAAAAATCTCATTTAAAACCAACATATCCAATTCCATCATAATCGGTCAAGAAATTACCGAAATCCGCCCCAGATGGAACAGAACTTCTTCGAAAAATCATTTAAGAATCCCATTTTCGTCCAATAATACAATCCCATCATAATCGGTTAAAAAATTAATTACCAAGTTCCGACCCAAGTGGCCATATTCCAGAACTTCTTCCAAAAATCAGTTAAGAATCTCATTTCAATCCAACATGCTAAACCCCATCATAATCGGGTAAGAAATTACCGAGATCCGCCCCAGTTGGCCATATTCCAGAACTTCTTCCAAAAATCATTTAAGAATCCCATTTTCGTCCAATAATACAATCCCATCATAATCGGTTAAGAAAATTCAGAGTTCAGTACCAACGGCAAAAATTTATATGGCGGTGCTTCCTCCTCCACCGCAAATGATGGGTCACGTAACGCCAATCAACGTAACGAATTTTTTTTATCTTTTAGCTATCGACTGATGTAATTAAATTTTGGATGTGCTGCAGCATCAAACTGTATCCCCCGATTATGTTGACATCAGTTTTTTGAATTGTCTCTATTAAAGCAAATTTAAAGACGTATTCACGTGAAAAGTTGTAGTTGTAGGCTGCTTTTTATGAAGTAGATTGTGATGCTTGCGATTGCATTCTTTACATCTTGATTGACTGGAACATTGATGAAAATTGTGTCCAGTGGCTAGGCACCTTTTGCATAGATCATGCAAGTTGACAAACTGCATTCGTTCTATGTGACTCATTTTGTTAAACTCGTGACAGTATTCTAAATTGTGAATGCCCGAACACAAGATACACGATTAATTTTTATTATTGTTGCACTGAATGCTTGTTGTTTATGACGGCATTAATTTTGGTAGTCGTTGGAAACGTCGTTTCAGAAACTTGAGAAGCCCTTTTGTGCTTTAAAGCTCCCTTGAATTTTTTAATGACATCTCTTATGATTTGAGAGTTTCGTTGTCTAATTTTTTCGTTAAAAATGGCACTAACCAAGCGCCCCAGGTCGCAATGTCGACTCCTAAATTCTTTATTGCATGTATTGGCTGCAAATGTTGGATAACTTTGCTCGCTGCTCCCTCCAAATGTGTTTTAGGTACATGATTTTGTGGGTAACAGTTAGACTGTCGTTTTGGTCCACTAATTTTGAGAACAGTTCATGGAACTCAACCCAATCTTGATAGTTCCCATTGAACTTTGGTATCTCAATTTCTTCTAACCTGTGTTTTTTGATTGCTGATTGTTGTTGGTTTCAAAGGTTTCAATCTTCTTATGCATCGCCCGTTGTAGCTTGGCACGGCAATCTTCCGCGCAGCTGCTAATGTCGAAGTAAAGGTTGTTTTTGAAATATTCTTGATTTTCTACTCGTATGTAATTGTTTCTAGGAGGATTTCTTCGTGCAGCTCATCTATTTTTCGTTTTCTTTCGTTTATGAGGCCATATGTGTGATAATATTTTCCACGAAGTTAATTTGTATTGATTGCTTTCGGAGCAGCCTTTTCTTGAGATCATCGTTTTTATGTTGAGTTGTCGGGATTATCAACTTGGATGCGATTTTTCTTGATGCCTTCGTAGTTTATTAGTAACTGGTCGTTTTCCTTGTATCTCTTGTAGATATCCGCGACTTCTTCTATCCTTTTTTCCACGTGAGCCTTTTTTTACTGGCAGCTGGATTCTTTCTCATGTTTATGGTTTCTGTATCTATTCGCCCAGATCGCTTTGTTCTTTCAGCAATTGCTCCATTATAATTTCTTGTTCTTGTTGTTGTAGAGCGTTAACTTTTCACCTAACGTGATTCATTTCCTCAAAGGACTAATGTTTTTCCGTATCATAAATTTGACATTAATAATTAGAATGTTTCTCGCTTGCTGTAGGTCAGGATGTTACATCTGCTCTACCGAAATACTACCCTAACATCAGTAGTATGAATACCGTGCAAATTTCAGCCAAATTTATAAACCTGCCGAAAACTTTGATGTCGATACCTCTGTTAGATAACACATTCTATTTAACCTTTACCAAAGCTGATAAACAATTAATCACCCAGCTTAAGATACCAGAATCTAGCAAAGTCATGACGATCTATGAAGCACAAGGATTAACCACACCAAATGTGATATGTATTAGAATCAATTCTAAACCACTTGAGCTATTCGATAGTGTACCCCATGCCATAGTGCAATTTCAAGACACACCCAATCATTTAGATAGTTTTCATCAGTGACTAATGATAGACTACACTCACTGGTTTATGAGAAATATGCAATTTACTATCAAAACGTCAACAAAATGGCATCAGGGGCATGTAAGTTTTATAACTTCGTTTTAAAATGAAACTACCTAATCTATGTAATTTGTGAAACTTCATTAAAATTCGGCATAATGAGCAGTGAATTTTTTGGCCATGAGTACGTTGTCTACGGATGCGATCGGTCTCTCGAAACTAGCTCAAGCAATGGGATGGTGGCGTACTGATAGCAGTACATTCTAAACTCTGGAATGCTCCAGTAAGTTTAGCCCCATCGAGAGTCGAACAAATTGGTGTAAAAATTAAAATTAACCAAACCAATCTATTCATTTACACAGCACATATACCACCTCAATCAAATAGTGATCATTACGCAACTTGCATCGATGCGATTGATGAAGTTAATAATACAACAAACTTGTAAGATTTAGTTCTTGTGCTTGGTGATTTTAATCCTCCAAATATAACCTGGAATCTGGAGCCGGAACTAAATTGAATTTTTCCAAGCAATATAACAACAGATGCGGAATTTTTATTTGTGGCCGCCATACTTGGTTATAATTTGAACATGATAAACACAATTGCTAATAATCGTGATAGGTTACTGCATCTTACCTTCAGCAACGACATTGACACTTTCAAAATTTCAGAATCCTTGCCGTATTTGACCCAACTAATTTAATGGCGAGTTCAGAACACCTACAACTAATCAAATACAACTTCGAAAAACAAACCGTGCGGGGCTACAAAGTTACCTAGAATCCATCAACTGACAAACAACTCTCAATTCCAATGATACTCGTATAAACTGTACACCATAAAATGCTCACCCTCAGTGGTTCGATGATAGACTAGTTAACTTAAAAAATCGGAAGTTTAAAGTGTATGCCAAAATGTTGAAAAACGGGTTAGAAGCCGACAAAACAATGTTTCTACAACATAGTAGTAGAATCTCGTTCAAATTCAAGGAAAAATCAAAGTAAATCCAAAACAATTTTGGAAATACTTTAGGAATAAACGCGAAATTGACGGATATCCTGCAAATATGACCTATAAAAATATCAGCTCCTCAAACTCCAAAGATATAGCTGACATGTTCGCGAAGTTTTTCCAATCAGTCTATAAACGAAGCGTTACTAGTGGATTGTACGAACAACCCAGCAATAACAACGTATCCATTACCCCTCCTGTTATATTTAAGGATAAAAATGTATCGGCTTTACAGGGATTTGGAGACGGTTGTGGTCTTGATAATATATTCTCTTCTATTCTGAGCCAGACGGCCGGACAAGTCCCGTTGCTCCATCAGCCACTTCAAACTAGCGTGGTCTGTGGTGATAGTGAATGGCAAACCTTCCACATACTACCGGAACTTTACGACACTTAACACAGCTGCAAGGCACTCTAACTCTGTGACGCTGTAGTTGCGTTGTGCTCCGTTGAGTTTCTTTGAATAAAACGCAATAGGGCAATCTTCACCGTTAGCAGATTTTTGGTAGAGAACGCTACCTCTACCGATTTTTCAGGCGTCACATTCGATGTAAAAGTGTTTATTAAAGTCAGGATTACTTAACACGGGCGAGAAGAACAAGGCAGATTTTAATTTATAAAATGATCGCTCTGCTTCATCTGACCATTGGAAGCGTTGGTGTTTTTTTAGAAGGCGAGTAAGAGGTTCCGCTATTTCGGCATATTGTGCGATTAAGCGGCGGTACCAGCCGGTGACTCCAAGGAATTGACGTACTTGTTTAACGGTTTTTGGACGATTGTAGTTAGTTATAGCAAAGACCTTTTCTGGATCAGCCTTCAAGATTCCATAGACAACAATGTACCCGAGATACTTAATTTCTTTGAGCAGAAATTTGCTTTTCTCTATATTTATCGTTAAACTTGCATCCCTTAAAAAACCAGCACCCTTTATTGAATCATCTAGATAGACGAATATCCGATGCTGCAGTTCGTGGAGTATCACTCGATGCATTAATCTGCACATTCTTAGCGGTGCGTTGCACAAACCAAATGGCATGACTGTGAATTGATACAGCGGTCGACCAGGCACAGTAAAAACCGTCTTATCCCGCGCCTCCTCATCGAGCGGGATTTGCCAGAAGGCATCTTTCAAGTCCAGACTCGAAATGAATCTAGTATTATTAAGACGTCCTGGCAAACCGTCGATGAGAGGAAGAGGGTAAGCTTCCTTCACAGTGACCTGATTTACTTCCACGAACAGCAACTTTCTTCTATCACGCCTAACGATAACATACCGTCTAATTCTTTATAGATCTCGGCTTGAACCGCGGGCGATACTGCGTATTGCCTTTGTTTCATAAGCTTCACGGACCCAACATCTATTTTATGAGACACTAAATGGGTACGACCGAGACCCAAAACGGCCGACGATGGAAATTTACGGATAACATCATTTAAAATCATTTGTTGTTGTTCGGACAATACGTGATTAGTATCATCAACAATTGAATCGCTAGTCAATTCAGATACATTATTCACAGAGGGTATCATAGATTTTTCATTAGAGATGATTGAGATCGGTTTTGATGCGCATGACGATGAAGAAAGTGCAATCGTGAGGTTATATGTTTGAAAAAAATCAATTCCTAGGTACAACTCCTGCGCTAAATTAGGCGCAAGATGAAACGTATGGAGGTTGGTTTTGTCAGCGAAATTAATGGGTGATTTAATATAACCGAGAATTGGTTCCTTTTGCACATTAGCTGTTTTAATGGTAGATGGAAATGAATGAAATTTAACAGCAGGGTGGTTGATAAAGATTTCACAACCCTTACCTAATAGCGATATGTTAGCGCCGCTGTCTAACAAACCAACATATGTTTTGTTTAGAATTACTAGTTGAACGTAGGGTCGGACCCCTGTCGGGCCCGTAGACGGGGTTTGACACTAGTGACTCTGCAATGTATTGCTTACAAGTACGACGGTTTCTCCAATATAGTTTACTACGGTTCAACTGGGAAGTGTCCGATGATGGTGGAAAAATGATTGGAGGAGTAGCTATGCTTAAGACATGCGCCTGACTAATTCGGGGTCGGTATTTGATGCCGAACCCACGAGATTGGTCTGTTGGGGGCCGCTCTCTAGTTTCCCGACGAAGGATTACATCTAAAACACTGATTTCGGCGATACCCTTTAGAACCACAGCCAGCGCAAATAATTGAGTAATCCGGGCGACGGTTTTCAAGCGGCTGTCGGCGGTTAAACCGAACGTTACGAATTAGACCCGAAGGTTGGGGGAGATTTTGACGGGATTTGAGGTCTGAATACCGCAAATGCCCCTGTGTTAGACAATGTAGACAAATTTGGACATTTTGGTTCAGTTTCTTCGGGGATGGTGGTAAGTACATGTGGGGTGGTAAGTACATGTGGTAGCGTGGGAAAAAATCAGATTTTGACATTGGGTTCCTTTCATCCTCGGTGGTGTCCAGAGCGTTAATTGTTTTCGTCGAATGGCACATAAGTACAGGCAGGAAAGCCGTTCGAGCCCATGTATCTTCGTAAGCTACGCATCTCCTAAATAATTCGTCGACACTTCAGATGTTAGAATCGGTTAATTTGTCCTGTAAGCCTGCTCTCATATTTCGTTTAATAACGCGAATTATTTCTTGTTCGGTGAGAGGTGTTTCTAATTGTAGAGTCATTGAGATCAAATCATGGTAATAATCATGGAAACTTTCACGATATTTTTCTTTCCGAGTTTCTATCTGTGACCGTATATCGTCGTCTGTACGTGGTCCTTGGAAACATTTTTTTTAATTCGAACGTCCAATACCAATCAGTAGCGTTTCCTTTAAGGATATAATGTAAAGCGGTAACCAATCTTTGAGAAGAAATATATTCAGATTTTGCCATTTGTTCAACGCGGGTTAAAAATCTTTTAGTATGTATTCCCGTTGGATGGCCGTTATAAGTAATGTCCCATTTTGACAACGATTTGTGAGAATTTCTGTGATCTTGAAAAGGCGGATCAGAAAATCCTATAACAGGCGACTTGTTCTCAGATTTAGTTGCTCGTTTTATATTACCTTGCTGAGGGTTTGCCTTTGGTTTAACAGTAATATTATGCCATGGTTGTCCTGCCGAAGTAGTAGCCCCGTTAGCATATTCATTAGAAATATAATCGTTTTCTTCCAACTGCATCGAGTGCATTGATCCTTCGATGGAAGAAGTATCGGACTCATCTAAATCTTCTATTATCATCTGATCGTCACCCGTGTCCAAATTAATTTGATGGAGTTCTTCGAGAGACCCATCTAGATCTATTTCTTCTTTGGCTTGATTGGTAACCACAAAATTAATAAGCAGTGTAATCTTTTCGAGGGTTTCAGTTACTTGGTCGCGCACTGCTTTAGAATATTTTAAACGTAATAATCTTCCTTGTGTATGTAATAGTCCGGATTGACATTTAGTTAGTTTGGCTTTGTTAGACTCTTTAATGGCTTCTTGCAAATCCGTGTATAAAAAGGTAATTCAATCAGATTTGGTAATTTTTCAAATTTAAATAATTTAAAGAAAATACACGCGTAGCTAGCAAACGAACGATTGTAAAATACAAGAATATATTTGCAAGTATGATACCTATGCCTTAATTTGCTTTACCATTTGGGCGCCATCTATTGTTGAATGATGTTTGAATTTTTGAAATTATAGATGGCTTGGAGACTATAGAATAAAATTTAAATGCAGACGAATATTGATTTACTTAGATAGTTTTTGTATTTTCGGGGCCCATGGCACTTCTTTAATTAAATTATTTTCTAGGTTGTTCGGGAGACTGTAAATTGGTAAAGGTTTTAGTTAAAGTTGGATGAATAATTATCGCTGGTTGTCAATTATATATTTTTTTTTTGGGTGGAGGAAATGGTTATCACTCATAATTATGAAATTTTATTTCAGGAAATTTACCAATTAAACATTTTTTAGGATCTTGATTGCTGATTATTTATATCCAGAAAACAAAAATTATCGTACCGTCTTGTGCTTTACTAACTATTGACTACTTAGGTGTCTGTAACCGGGTCAAGTCTATAATATCTAATAACCTTTCCTATCCCTCCACCTTATTATATGTAAAAGGAGTGTACGGTAGGCCCGGCGTATCCGAGATCCCTGCTTAGTCTTGGCCGTACATTCTAATCAATCAATCAAATTTAACATTTGTATTTAGTGATAATTCAGATCATGAGTAGCATTGGCCACAATAGAATGCGAATTACAGATAACGTCGATCCAATTTTATTCACTAAATCTGTCAAATTATGTAAACACACCACAAAGTTTTTTTTATCATTTATTTTAATAAAAATGTATTTTGTTAAACAAAAACTATATTACGAATTTTATTTAAAAATTATCATTTTAATCAAAAATTTATAAAATATACCTACATTGTTAAATGGATTCCAGCAATAAAATAAAATGAAATAAAAATATAATTAAAATTCAAATTATATTTATTTTTATTTTTTAAACACTCACTAGACATAAATATATTATAAATAAACTATAATCTAATTTAAATAATTAAATGCAATTTAATTTCATATTATAATCATAAATATATAACATTTAAATATTACTAATATTTCTTTTTTATTACAAACATAATTTTGCATAATTTTATATAGGTGGTGTGGTTTGTTGTGTGTGGTATGTTGCACATCACCCATATAATACATTATTATGTATTGTGTACGAGTATGTACAAGGCATTTATTTAATATGCTGGAAAAAAATTAAAATGACTATCTAATCAAAAATCATTTAGGTGGTAATAATAATTATAATTAACAATGAGCAAATATTATTTTATGCACCCAAAGTAGATTTACTCGTATGTACGATTTTAATTGGATTTTTAAGATAATTTTTTTGTTTAATTTCTATTTAATTAAATTTGCAATTTTTTGTTTGTTTTGTTTTTTATAATTATCGGTAGTTTAAAGAAATTGATTTTTTTTTAATCGCTACGTTACACATGCATGCGTTTCCATTGTTTTCAGTCGCCTCAACCATTTTTACATCTCACACAAAAGGTGCGAATATTTAAATGTCTCATTCATTTTTATTAACTATGTAATTATACAATTTGTACCATTCATATCTACTCAAACCCTAAAATGTTGGATTGCGTGCAAAAATCGACGGGTAATTAGCTAGACGTACACATAATTTAGTATTACATGCCAACGTATAAACAGAGGTGTTTAATAATGGCAGGTTTTTATGTACTGATCGTTTATTTGGTGTTTTAGTTCTGTTAATTGGATGTAAACAGCTGATGAGTGACACTGGATGCCTCATTATAAATTTATTATATCTAAAATCTCTTAGAATCTATATGAGTATTTAAACGCATACAATCCCAGATTTCAATTTTGACATTCAATGCGACATACCAGATACCTGTGATGGTTTTCTAATCACGAACGTGCAACACATAACCTGTAACCAAGGATGGGTATGTAATATACGTAATCTAATACGTAGATTAAGTTGGATTACTTAGGCCAATTATGGTGATATTGATACCACAGGATCAGACATCATTAAAGTCCCTTTAAAACCATTTAGTGCTATTAATATAGCGTACAAGATCTCGGACATTACAGCTTTCGAAATCAGAGAAACTATCCTCCTCCTCCTCGTCCTTGCTTCTACAGAATTCATTTGCATCCAAACCCAGTCTTCTCGCATGATCTCCGAGGAGCCAGTGCCCGGGGAGTACCCTTAAATTCTGCTTAAATCACGCCTGCTTAGTGTGATTAAGATCTTGAAGCGATTCAAGTTTAGCTCAGACCATACTTGTTTCGCTACCCTGCCAGTCGGACTGGCGAGCCACCTAGCATTTGCCAAGGCAATTCACAAAGGTCTACCTACACATTTTCTCCCTGGTTTCAGTTGGAGAGTCGCACTAGAAGGGCCCGGAACCCAGACCAACTGGATATTGAATAGTTCACATCCAACGCCACCCTTGACGCCAGAGAAACGGAATCCAGTAAAAGAATGGCCGTCTGACTGTCCGCATAAATAGTGATATCAGTCAACGATATTATATTATGCCAACCAGTTCATGACCTCTTCAATCGCTATAACTTCAGCCTGGTACACGCTGCAGTAATCATGAAGACAAAATGATAGACTCACATTTAATTCCCCATAAAACACACCAACTCCTACTCTACCATCAAGCTTGGAGCCGTCGGTGAAGAATTTAATTGGCCCGGTCTCCGTAAAGAGATCACTCTTCCAATCATCCCTAGAGAGGAGAATCACCTAAAACGCTTGCAAAAGCATAACAGGGGTGTTATATAATCCAAATTCTCCAGGTTATGCCTCACAGAATTCACTATAGTTGAGTACCCTTTTTGCAGGCACTTCCACCCCGAAATCGCTGATACCCGGACGGCCGTATTGACCGCTAAGGTACTAGTGGGTGTCGTCTTCAGCGCCCCACTATCAAACAGGCTACCCTCTGCACCTTCCCCATCATATTCCTGTATGATAGTTTCTCCAGAGCCGGCCACCATACCGCAGTACAGGCCTTACTACTGCAGTGTAGAGCCAGTGTACCAGCTCCGGTTTGAGACCCCATTTCCTTCCGATGACATTTTTTCAAGAGTAGAGTGCCACAGTGCCCTTCTGCGCTATTTCTATCGTATTTGGTGTCCAACTGTGTTTACTGTCCAAATCTCTAGAAATCTCGCCTTATCAGTAAAGGTCTGCATAGTACAATTTAGACTTGGTGGAACCACTTCCGGAATTTTATATCTCCTCCAGAAAATTGTACCAGGGTGCTTTCCCAAGACTATCGCTACGTCATCAGCATAAGCAACACCTTCCTGAGGTGTTCTCCGAACAATCCGTCTTCTGATGGAGACTTCATCCCCGCAATAACCCTTCTGCTTCCCAGCAAGTGATTAATTAGCCTGGTTACCGGGTGTTCAATCTGGAGTGGCAGCAATCATTCCCTAATTACACACACCTTCACGTTGTTGAAAGCACCCTCGATATCGAGAAACGCCACCAGCTAGAATTCCTGAAAATCCAGTCACTTACAAAACATCCGGACCCATTCGGACCAGCTGACTTAAAGGGCTTAACATTTTTTAATAGCCCATTTTATCTTCCGTGTATTCAGAATATCCTCTGTACACAACGGTTGGGCTTCGCAGTCATCCATAGACCCGCAGTCATCCACTCCCGCATACGACGCATCCTCACTTCCGGAGAAGTGAGTTTCCATCAGAAGATTAAGAGTTTCTTCACTAGAATCCGTCCATTTGCCATCCGGTTTAATCAGATTGCCTGGAACAGCTGGACTGGTAGAGAGAATATTTCGTAGGCAGGGAGTTTCCGAGTCCCCTTCCATTCTATCACAGAAGAGCCTACTCGAATTGATTTGCGCTTTCCTTGTCTCTCTTTTACATTCTCTGAAGCATTCCTTGTAGAAGTCCTAGTCTTGATTTTTCGACACTCCGCATGTGCCGAGGTCCATCAAACAGGTTTCTACTTTCCTCTAAGCATTGTTAATGGGCCTGCCTTCATAGAGGTATTGCAAGCCCTAGTAAGAGTATCCACTATTTAATCCAGATCACTACCCGTGTTGGGGAGTTCTGAAACTCTAGATGGAATACTTTCCTCCAATAAATATCTTTATACGTGCCATACTGTCCTCCTGGGATTTTTGAAAACGTACTGATTTGTAATTTGGAGATTAAGCTAAAACGTTAGATCAGTCGTCAGTGAAGGAATACTCCTTCGCCATCCTCGATTTCCTGATGTTAGGTGAGATAAAATCGGAGACCAGAGTAACATCCAGAATCTCCTGCCTATTTCTAATAGTAAAGGTGGGTTCCTGACCTATATTACTAATAATGAGGTTAGTTTTTAGAAGAAATTCAAAAAGTAAGTCACTCCTGTCATTGATGTCCGGGTCGCCCCAGATGATATGGTGCGCGTTTACGGCACACCCTAAGATATTGTAACACCGACCTTCCTCCTTTCTGCTTCACAAACAAGTGCTCCCAGTATATCTGGCGGCATTGGCTTCTCCCGGTCCATGTATGCGGATGCAAACCACACTCTCCTACCCCCCGTCTCTATGCAGACCGCAGTAATGTCCCCATTGCAGTACTGCGGAAGTAGAAAAACATTTGTATTATTCTTCACCAGTAAACATGATCTGCTCTTATCCGTCCCACAAGCGTATAATAGGGTGTAACTCTTCACTCGCAGACGACAGATCTTGTTATTTTTGAAACAAGGTTCTTGGATCAAAAATAACAGGATCTCCTCTCCCGACTTAGCAAGTGTGGTGAAAAATTATCTGCAGCAATCTGATCATTGTTGACAGTATTCACTTACCTACTTACGACAGCCGTGCTACGTCGGTTAGTTGGACCCAACTGAGTCGACGATCTCCTCCGTTTCATTCCCTCCGCAATCCATAAACTTAAAGAAGTCAAATTCCCCACCCTCAGAGTCCGATGTGTCCCCCTTATCCATGCTTAGGGATAATCAATCCCTCTCCCTAGGTCACCCCTCATTTGGGTACGCCACTAGCTGCGATTTTACTACCTCCTCCGGAGAGAGTAAAATCGTCAGGCTTTTCTCTACAGGCTGTATCTCTTCCTCAGTGTTACTGACCCGAAGCCGAAATTAATAACCCCTTTAGTTTTTGACGAGGGAGCCAGAGATTCCTTATTGATTAACATGATGGATAATCTAGAGCTACCGCTAGGCTGCTCCTGCTTTACAACCTTCCTGTTCCCGTCGGAAGATCCGGATTGCAAACCTAGATAATCCTCAGGGATTTTTCTAGGTTTTCTGGCTCCGTGGGAATCCAGACCATTGCTCTAGGTTTGATGGGTATATTTCCTCTTTCGGAACTGCCCTGAGCTTGGCTCCTGGCCTTACCTTGCCTAACTGGTCGATCGCCTCCCTGTACAAGAAAATCGATCTCTGAGCAGCGCACGCAGTCAGCTTCAGTCGTCGCTTATACCAACCTGTGTTCCTGCAAATTGGCGAAGGTCCCTGATGTTGTCCAAGGACCTTAAGAAAGACGAGGTTACGTGCATTAAACACCAACCTCCATCTATCATCTGTGATGCATCCGTCCTCATGGCTCTCGTCTATGAAGGCTAGCACCACCTCCTCATCCTTCACGATTGCGCTGAAAAGCTTATGCCCTTTTGGCGACTGTCCCACATGAAGCTCCTCTTCGTTGGATCTCTGCCTTTTAGACCGAAGATCCTTCAGCGCATGGCCCAGTTGGCAGATTTCCACTGTTCTTCAGTCCACTGCTCTTCCGGAACTGTAGCCAGTCTGTCCAAGACATCGAAGGCCGAACGCCTAGTCATGTATCTCCGAACGGATGGAGCAATGATTTTCTCTTTTTTACTACCGCTAGTCCCTGGCTTGCAAGCCTCGGAACCCGTCCTAGCATCACTGGCGGCTGGAGTCACAGATCCCCCTGTCTTTACCAGCATTTGAAAAGTGCTGACCACTTGTTTAGATTTTTTATTTTTAGATTCCATTAGGTCCCCACGAGTATCGGAGAAAATGATGGTCCACCCGTAGAGAGATTCGTGCACATGGGTAAGGCTATATACAAGTTGAGGTCGCCAGGTATGCAGAGGACTCCGTTCACGACAGGGCAATTATTTTTATATGCGTCCCCAGCCTGGCTGATCATCGGCTTCATATCCGAACCTTGCTAGTGCGGAAGTTGATATTGTGTTGCTTCACGGGCCGATAAATAATAAAGCCAGCTTTAATTTTCCTCCATTCTAAGTGACTGACTCCATTCATCTAATTTATTGCAGTGCAAGTATGTTTAATGTGTAATTTTTTGCCTGGTTCGTAGGCCTCAAGGTTTCAAAAGGCTAAACACGTTCCATGTTTGCACTTTGAAAGCATTGTCCGGGTGCAATTTCCAAGGTCGTGTTTATGATGAATCCAATGTGGTAATTGGACGCCTTTGCGTAGGGTTCATAATTGAATAGTTTTTATGACAGAAGGTTGTTAGCCTAACGGTCAACCCGCGTGTTACATAGGGTGGGCCATCTAACTTTTTTCGAATTAGCGATTATTTTGAGTTATGCGGTTATGTCACTTCTGATTTGAAAGAAAGTTAGTTTTATCCTTCCGCTGAACGAAAATGGTTGTGTATTTGCTTGAACAACGCTGGGAAATATTGAAACATTACTTCGAAAATCATGGTAATGTTGCAGAATGTGTGCGAAAATTGCGTGCGGTTTTCGGAAGAAACGAAGCGCCGAGAGCTCCATATCTGCGTTATTTTGTGAATAAAATTAAAGAAACAGGCTTGCAAATTAATAAACTAACACGAACCAAGCAGCCAACCAAGCGTACACCCACCCGAAAATGTTATTGCTGTAGCCGAGAATGTGCGTTAGTCACCGGGAACGTCAACTCGTCATCGTGCTCAAGAATTGAACATTTCACACACAACATTGCGACGAATTCTGCGACCTTGATATGACACCGTATAAAGTTCAATTGGTTCAGGAATTGAAGCAAAGAGACCACCCATTGCGTTTTCGGTTCGCTGAGTGGGTTTGCGATCGACTTGACGGAGATGCCGATTTTGGCAAAAAAATCATCTTTTCGGATAAGGCGCATTTCCATCTTGGCGACTATGTAAACAAGCAGAATTGTCGCATTTGGGGCACAGAGAACCCGCACGTGATCGTAGAGAAGCCGATGCATCCTCAACGAGTAACTGTTTGGTGCGGATTTTGGTACGGCGGGATCATTGGGCCACTTTTCTTTGGAAATGAGAAAGGAGCCGCCGTTACTGTCAATGGTGAGCGCTACCGCGCCATGATAAACGATTTTTTTTCCCGGCACTTGAAGAGGAGGACATAGGCAACATTTGGTTTCAACAAGACGGCGCTGCGTGCCACACAGCACACGTTTGATGATTGATCTTTTGCGCACTGTCTTCGAAGATCGAATTATCAGCCGAAATGCTGATGTGATTTGGCCTCCTCGTAGCTGTGATTTGATGCCGTTGGACTATTATCTTTGGGGTGTCGTCAAAGATAAGTGTTACGCCGATAAACCAGCAACGATTGACGCTCTCAAGAACAATATTCGCATTGCCATTGAAGACATAATGCCGCATACCATCGAAAATGTGCTCAAAAATTGGACCGACCGTAAGGGGTACGTCAAGGCTAGCCGAGGCAGTCATATGAATGAAATAGTATTTCATAATTAATCGGAAGGATTGTATTTTACAATGAAAAAACAAATTTGAAAAAATATTGAGAATTTTTGGTTTTATTGCATTTTAAAAATAAGGCCCACCCAGGCATTCAGTTCTGCCTTGAACGCATTTTTCTAGCGAGTCGCTTGATGCAAGACAGACGCGCATTATTAAATATAATAATAAATTATTATATTTAAGTGAGAGCAGGAAGTCATTGAAATATTGTTTGGAGAGAAAATCAAGTGGTGTTTTGACTAATTCTAAATTTGGGATCAGGTAACATTTAATGGTTAGTAAAAAAAATATAAAACAACGCAACAACAGCTTATTTTCTCAACACATGGAATTACACAAAAAAAGCAAGTGTTTTCCTCACATATATCCCTTCTCATGTTTATAATGGGGTGAAACTATTCCTAATAACAAATTCCAAAAACTAATTTAGAAAAAATTTGAATTGGTGATGGCAGCTTTATAGGAAAACACCGGACTGTATGTTATAAACGACAGTTCGCTCAACTAGTCCTTTAAAGTTAGAACCTTTAACATTTCCTAATCCTGTAGTTTTAGAGATCTCATTGTTCTATATATTTAGGTTATAATCGAATTCAGTAGTGGTAGTATGAATGTTCTCAAGTAATTCAGTTGTTGCGATGTATAGAGAAATGAGAGAGCATCTGGCAGAGACGCATAACAAAAGTATGCGTTATAGGCTACCAGCTTAACCGCTGCCCTGCATTGTAACAATCATATCATATCATATCATAGAAATGATAACTACGCATGTTTCAACGAATTTCTCGTTGGCCGGAATTTAAACGAAATCCGGATACAATTCCTTCAAGTCAGTTTCCACTGTCATGTTTCTCAACAAATTAAACATAACTGGGTTTGGTGTCTTCATTAAAACCCATAAAGTGATATTAAATGCATATATGCAAACATATGTACTTACAATTATTTCAGCAAGAGATTTAAAAAGGCGAATCTGTAATAAAAAATACTTAAATTAAAAATAAAATTAATCGTAATGTCGAGCCAATTAACAAAATATATATTCAACCAGTCTCAAGGTTTAAAAAAATTTTACTATAAGAAATAAATTTAAAAAAAAAAAAGTTAAGATAAAAAATATAAAAGATACCATACAGATATAGGTACATACACAGCACTGTTCGCCGTGGCTTTAAAAGATATAACCGTAGATACATAAGAAGACAGGTTATGATTCATTAAGAAATAATTTTTGTTGCCATTTTATATTCCTATTTCTGTTGAAATTTAATATTTTTTATTTTATTTTATTTTATTAATTTTATTTGGACTTCATTATACATATTAACTGTTTAACTTTAACAAAAAATTATTTTTATTTTATTTTATTTGTGTAATTAAAATAAATACAAATTATTTCCAAGTAAACCGTACCTACCCACAAGATTAATGCAAAAATTATTCTTTCGGCTCTGTCTCCTTATTTGTTTTAATAGATATTACAAAGATACGGGGTACTTGTGTATTTACAAACATAAAAGATAAACAAAAGATGATTATTTATTTTTAACAAGAATTAAATATTTTAATTACATTTATAAAATTGAAATAAAATGGTAAAACATTGTAACGTCGAGGCAATTTGATATTAACGAATATTAATCATTTTAATCATTGTGACTTCGGCACTGCGGATGCTTAATTCTGATTGATTGTTTTGAGAGGGGCTTAGTATATTATCGATAAAATTAGATCTGCTGCACAGTAAACTAGTACTTGTTAGCGCTTTCAAGGCCAAATGAGACAATGTTATCATTAAGCATAATTAATTTATCACATTAAACTAATTTATCCAGGCCATCGATCAGAATTAACAGATCTAATAGTTAAACGTGCGATTTTAATAATGGGTTAGGTGGTTGGTGGAACCGGACAAGTGGTGCAGTGGTTAAAGCTTCGGCCCTTGGACCGGGAGGTGCTGGGTTCGAATCCCATCAGAGGCTAGATGCAAATCGAATTTTCAACATCGATTACGATCGGTGATGCTAATAAATACAACTAAGACCCTCTGATGGAGTGCAGAATTTCGTGTCACGCGCCGACCCACCTTCCATGTCAATGTACAGTTTGACATGGAGCTTGCAATGTGCAGGTGGTATACTGTAGTTGTGTGAGTAGGTGAAGTAGGTGGGTTAATGATGTGGAGTGAATGAGTGGTATCACAATGGGCCTAAAAATTGGCCTAAGTGTGCAGTAAGCAACCACTGAAACCTAAAGAAACCTAAACCTAGGTGGTTGGTGAAAATTTCCATTGTTATATTGTTTTCAAGATGTGAATATTAACAATGGCTAGACTTTAACGATTCTACATTGACCAGTATTTTAATTTTCGACATACATTGTTTACACGTGTAGAATATTCATTATTTACGCGGTGTAGATAATACGGCACAACACTGCCAGTGAGTGCAAAATCCTCAAATCAAGTGTTGCGGAGATCTACTAATTTTTACGTGATCGCGTCGACAAATCGTCACTACTCGTCGAAGAGTCTCCAGAGTTTTCAGTAATAATTAATAGTTAATGCAAATGAATATTACTATAAAATATACAGTAGAGCCTGTCTACGTTGACCACAACTAACGGAGGTGGTCAACTTAAGAAAAATTATGGTAAAGATCATTGTCATTTATGTCATTTCCAATGACATTCACAATGTTTACGACTATCCAAGTCAGTAAAAACAAAGACATAATTTGTAATTTTGAACTTTACTTTAATTTGAATGAATTTAATTGTTGTTGATTGAAAGGTTTTTATTTAAATCAAAAACAAAAATATAACAAGATCGACGAGTATTGGAGGAATTACGTGCAAAGGAGGAGGAGAAAATTCTAGAGGAAAAAATGCGTAGATTGAATGAGCAAAAGCTGTTAGAATTATCAGATCGGTCTAGTCGCATTTCTGACGAAGATAGTTTAAACATCGAGTGCAACAATGGATCAATTCGGTAGATCATTCTCATGATGAGAAAAATGTAAATGATAATAATAGAACGTCTTTAGCCGATGATAAGACAAACAAAAAATGTTCCGGGTCTATTCGAGAGACACAGTTAAAATCAACGAAGTTGCAACCTATACGACAAAGGAATGTTCAGTGTTACATTCCCGAATTTAAAGAGGTAGAACTAAACTATTCTGCTGACAAGTGCACCGGTGAAACTGATCACTTGGGTAACGCAAGCGGTAAATTAAATCGAGCATTTCCTGACAATAAACAAATTGTGTTTCCAGACCAGAGGACAGGAGGAATTTATTTTAAATCAAATTCGTTGAATATCAAGAGCAAATAACCAGCGGTGATCCAGATCATTTTAGGATGAAGCAACAGAAATTGGCTTCAGCAGCAATATCCATCGATATCTAGGCAAAGTGCGTACACAAGACAATGTCTAGAAAGTTGCCCGAAAAATTAAAATCCAAGTAAAACCGATTGGGACGATCAACCAGGAATAACAATGAAGCAGGTGACAATGAGGCAAGTTATTTCAAAGGAGCTATCATCATTTTGTGGCAGTCCATCGGAGTGGCCTATGTTTATATCAACGTATACACGTACAACACAGTTATGCGGGCTAATGATGAAAACCTGGAAAGACTGAAAAAATGTTTGAGGGCTGATGCAAGGGATGTGGTGAAAGCCTATCTATATTTTCCACATAATGTGCATAAGATGCTTTTTGGATAGTCGGACGACGTCGTGCTCAACTTGATGATAGAGCAGATTGAATCAAGGCCACCAGTTCATCCAGAAAGTTTAGAAACGTTAGTTAAATTTTCAATGCACCTTTGTACAACAGCAATAGTGTGCCAGAACGGGGAACATCTAAACAACCCGAGTCGTTCAGAAATTACCAGCACAACTAAAATTGCAATGAGTCGAATTCAAGGTCAATTGAGCTCAAAGGCTGAAATGGCGAGCACAGTGGTTACAATAAAGTTTGAAAGGCAGCAAGGAAATACGTCAATACTATTCAAGTGGAAACGAAACGATCATTCGAAGCTTTAGATGGCCATGCCAAGCTCAAGGAGGTGGCTGTTGCTGACAACACAAGCAGCAAACGGTCTTTGTCGAAAATGCTTCATGTAAGGGAATCCATCGTCAATTTTGCATAAAACCGTAGTACACAAAAACTACAATGCAGCAAATCATGTTACTACGAAATCAATAGGCGTGGTCGAGATTCATCAACCACATAAGAATACCCTTTTGTTTCGAATAGTACCAGTAGTACATGGTCGAGAAAGTAGGGTCAAGACAAATGCTTTTTTGGATGAGGGTTCCAGTGTAATTCTGCAAGATGAGGTGCTGGCAAATAAGTTAAAACTCGATGGTCCACAAAAGAGCATAGAACTAAAATCTATAGGCAGTACAACACGGACAGAAAAACACAGTCGTCTAGTCGATTTGGAGATTTCGGGTGTTTCTAATAACAACGTGTACAAGATATCGAACGTCTATACGGTTGCACGCCTCGATATTCCAGTGCAAACAATGGAAATTGATAGTACCACTACAAAGTTCAGTCACCTACGAAATTTACCGTTTGTCGGCTATAAAAATGCTAGGCTTAGAATTTTAAATAGGTTACAACACTTGCATTTAGCAATACCACTTCAGATTCGAGAAGGCCATATGGGGGAACCAATCGCTGCCAAAACACATTTGGGATGGGCAATTTTCAGTAAACTAAGCCAAATCCAAACTAAATGTATCAATTACAAATTATGTCTTTGTTTTTACTGACTTGAATAGTCGTAAACATTGTGAATGTCATTGGAAAAAATATTTTGCCTATAAAAAGCCGAAAAAATTTGTTTATCAATACAGACGAATTTCAAACTTCTTAACTAAATTGTATAATGCTAGATTGCACATTTTTATCACGATAATTAAACTTCTATTGGTAAAGTTTTTTAAACAATGTTCAAAAACATCAGAATTTTTTGATATCAGAAAATATCAAAATTGTTCATTGTTCATCAAGAGATGGCCTGGTCCGCAAACCAAATAATATAAAGGGTGATCCAACAAGAGCTTCCGGAAGTTTTTTTTTGAAATAAAACGCATTAAAATCAATTTAATAATCAAAAATTGTACTTGTGGCGTAAGTTCGGTTGTCTAGGAGGGATCAATCCTCACGAGTCTGTTTCTTGATATGATGATCTCATTAAAATTTTCTTTCAATAAATCGATCAAACGGCTTCAATTCTTGTAAACGCTGTATTTTGTATGCCTACAAACCAAGATCTCTCTTCAAAATACGCCACAATGTGCCATACGAGAGATTCAGAGCTTGAGAACGGCGACGAATTCATTGATTGCGGTCTTCCCGTACACTTTCAGCTATACATCAGCAATATTCACAAAAGATCGACTTATACGTACTCTAGTCGGTTGATGAATATCCAATAACGAAAAAGTGTTTCGTGAAATTTCAGTTGGACGATTATGAACACCATAAAATGGTCGAAGAGCACGAAAACAATTTTTAACTGAACACTGATTTTTGAAATAAATTTCCACAATTTGTAAACGTTGTTCTCGCGTAAGTCTATTCATGGTGAACTGTCAATGAATACCGAACACAAATGTCATATGAACATGACAGCTGTGACGCATGAATCCCAATGAGAATCCCTATTGGAAAAAGTACTTCCTATTGGATCACTCTTTATAAAGCTTAAGGCTAGCTATTCTCTGTGTGTGAAATTTATTACTCGACTAACGCAACTAAGTATTAGAAGCAAAAATATACAAAAATTCAGGTTTTTCAGACCAAAATTTGAATACAAATTCATTCAAACGGATGATTAATGTTGCGGATTTTCGGCATTTTGAATTCACGCTGTATATGCCCTATTTACACTTTATTGTGCTTATGGCCCGATCTTTTTAACGAAATGGGATTAATATTAAACTAATCAAAAGCACTAAGGACTTCTTTACGTAACCTTTAAATAATGAATATATATATATATTTTCTAAAATAAAAGTTTATAAACAAACTCAACCACTGCATTGCGTAGAAGTTATCCAGATTTTTATTAAAACAAATTAGAACTCTCGGTGTACTGATGTCATTTTTACTGAAATTTGGATGGCCATTATCGGCCATTCCCAGAGATCGTGATTCAGGAATGGCTAGTACACGAAGTTGGTCATTGAGTCTCCTAACTAAAACTACCTAGTGTTATTAGTGCACGACTTCGGATATATTGCTTCGAATTTTTATATTCTCGGTGTACTGATTTGAGCTTTACTCAAATTTAGATGGCGAATATTAGCCATTTCCGAAGTTTGTGATTCAGGTCAGTGTCATCTATCAATGGTCAGGAGGATTTTTGTTTTTTTACTAAATTTTGATCACCGTTGGCGACCATGTCTGGAGATTGTGATTCAATTCTCGCTAATTCGTGAAGTAGTTGATTAAACACCTACCTAAACCCATCTAGTTTTAATAATGCACTGCTTCAGGTTTATTGCTAGGAACTTTCATCGTCAAGTTTTACTGCTGCAAAAGGACATTCTTATTTGCTTCTTAAACCTAAAAATTCTTAAGTTGATTCGGTACAATTCTTTAATCTCTGGAAAAAACTCTGGAGTTTTTGTTAATTCATAGGAAACTGCAACAATTCTTATTAGAAATTAGTGGGAAATTCATAAATGCTATGAGTTCAGTACATTTGGCTTGCATCCCGACTGTTTTAGTGCAAAATTTTAGTTGAAAATTTATGGTTAAGTTACAATAATATTTTTTTCTTCGTGGTTTATCAATTAAAATTTTATTTGTTACTTTAATTATAAGTTACAATATTTTTCTGCCATTTTAATTAAGACTATTTGATATAGTACTGTGGGCAAAAAATAGTAAGACTTTGTTCATAATTTTAAAATTCTTTATTTATTTCTCCAAATTTATTTCGTCCCCCTCAAAGTAATCTCCCGGCCTCAATACACTTGTGCCAACGTTTCTTCCAATCCTCGAAACAGTTGTGAAAGTCAATTTCCGGAATAGCCTCCAATGCGCATAGCGATTCACGTTTAATGTTTTCAATTGACTCAAAACGGTTTCCCCGGAGCGGTCGTTTGAGTTTGCTAAACAGCCAGAAACCACACGGAGCTAAATCAGGCAAATACGGTGGTTGCGGAACGTATGGGTGGAATTTTTGGCGCAAAAATCACGTAAAACCACTGCAGTATGAGAATGTGCATTATCGAGGTGCAAAAACTAAGAGTTGTCAACCCATAATTCCGACCTCTTTTTACGAATAGCTTCGCGCAAACGACGCGTAACACTCAAATAGTATTCCTTATTGACAGTTTGGCCGGTCGGAAGGAATTCGGAGTGCCCACACTTCGATAATCGAAGAGAACTATCAACATCACCTTGATTTTTGACTAGCTTTGACGTGGTTTTTTCGACTTCGGCTACGTTATAGTTATAATACGTTTCATGACATCCTGGTAGTCGGAAAGCATTGTTTCACAGACGTCAACGCGACGCTATTTTTCCAAAAAATTGAGTGATTTTGGAACCAATCGTGCTTTTATTTTTCTTAGGCCCAAATGATCTTTCAAAGTGGTTTTCACAGATCCTAACAATATTTCAACGATGCCAGTAGGGTCTCTGACTGTTAATCGTCGATTCTCGAGCACCAATTCCTTGATTTTATTAACGTGTTGATCATCAGTTGATGTTGATGGCCGCCCTAGAAGGCATTTTGCAACATTCTGAACGTTTCGGCACCACAAAATTGATTCCGCACACAAAATTTAATGGAACTTCTTTGTTGAATAATTTCACTCATTGTAAAAATCGGCGAATGCACTTTTTGTACTTCAAAAAGACAAGCGTATACTAAACACTAATGATTATTTTGATGTGACATTTGGCACAGATGTCACTGACAGTCATACCAACATAGAAAAAAAATATTTCGACGAATGGTTCTCCGCGCGAAATTTAAATTAAAAAGCATTACTACTTTTTGCCCACAGTAGATCACCAGATCGAATTCCAGAACAAGACGAAAACAGGTATTATTTACCACATCATGCAGTAGAAAACCAAGCAGCAGTACCACTAAACTAAGAGTGGTATTTGACGCATCATGCAAGTCTAGTACGGGAGTATCACTTAATGATGTTTTGCAAATTGGTCCCAATTTACAAACTGATGATCTGATTACAATCCTATTAAGATTTCGCAAACACGCAATTGCATTCGTAGCAGGTATAGAAAAAATGTATAGGGAAATTCTCGTAAACACTGATGATGCCAGTTTTCAGTTAATACTCTGGCGTGAAAACTCAACGGAGCAGATCAAAACTTACAAATTAAAAACGGTGACTTACGGAACTGCTTGTGCACCATATTTAGCAGTAAAGACGTTGAAAAAATGCACCGAACGCTCTACTAAACTTTATCCAAAAGCTTGTATGTGCAGTTAAACAATGACTTTTACATTGATGATTTGCTAACCGGATGCGATAGTGTTCAAGAAGCTGTCATAATCAAGAAGCAAATAAATACAATTTTACAAGAGAGCGGCTTCAAACTAAAGGAAATGGAAATCCAACTCGCAGGAATTTTTAAAATCATTTCCCCAGAACGTTGAACTTCTGAAACTCATTGAACACGATTCATCAATCAAAACACTCGGCATTATCTGGAATGCAGAAGCAGACACATTTTCCTTTCAGATACAGGAAACTGTTGAGCACATAAAGTGGACTAAACGAAAAATACTGTCAACGGCATCTAAGGTATATGACCCGTTAGGCTGGCTTGCACTGACAGTAATTTTATTCAAAATGTTGCTTCAGAAGTTATGGCTGCTGAAGTTAGAATGGGATACTTATTTACCTAGAAATGCCCTCAATTCATGGAAGAGTATATACGAAATGTTACCCGAATTAGAAAAAAATCTAATACCTCGGTGTCTCACACAATCAACAACTACATCCCATCTTCAAATACATGCATTTTGTGATGCCTCCGAAGCCGCTTATGGGAGTGTGTTGTATTTACGAAGCATGGACGAGTCCGGCAAAATCAGCGTGAATATTATAACTGCAAAGAGTAAAGTAGCTCCGCTAAAGCAAATTTCGTTACCTCGATTGGAACTCTGTGGAGCGGTCCTTCTGTGCAAATTATTTAAATTTTGTGTTGCATCTCTATCTTACAGGGACATAGAAATCTACGCCTGGACAGATTCCACGATAGTACTACACTGGGTATCCGATGTACCTCGACGTTGGAAAAGTTTCATTGGCAACTGAACGGCAGCAATTCTGGAGATTATTCCTCGACATAAGTGGCATCATATCGAAACCACAAGCCAAAATTATCCCTGTGGTGGCACGGACCTCATTGGTTGAGTCAACCAAAATCTTGTTGGCCAAAAGCAATTTCCATACCAACAGAAGCAGTTAACTTTTCATTCGAAGAAAGGTCAAAATATGCAAACGTTTTTACTGAAATGACCACCGAAGACAACATCGCTATAAGCGTAATATCAAGGATCTCATCTTGGCTCAAAATACGCAAAGTATTAGTATATATGTTGAGATTTGGAAGTCCAACTCGAACAAGACAATTGGCGAAGCAACAATATAACACAATTACTGTAGCCGGGTTAAATGCCGCTGAGAACGTAATACTTCGGAACGTAGTACCACTTGACCCATTTATAGATTCTAATGGGTTACTAAAAGACGGTGGCCGCCTAAGAAAATTCTCCTTACCTTATTCAACGATGCATCCTATCATTTTGCCGAAGGATAATACAGTATGCGATAAAATTGTTCGAGATATTCACTTCAAACACATGCATGCTAGAAATTCATTAGTTTTAAGTATTGTCAGAAACAAGTATTTGAGGATTGGAGCACCAAACATCATTAAACGCTGCATAAAATCCTGCACGGTGTGTATTCGTTACAGTTTTTACAAGAATGAACAGAAAATGGCTGATCTCCCAGCAGCATGATGTAACCAAAGTCGGCCGTTTTTACACACTGCATTGGACTATGCTAGGCCACTATATATCAAAAGGAGCAAACGCAATAATTCTCCGGTGGAAAAGATGTATGTGGCAGTTTTCGTGTGCTTGGCGGTGAAGGCTGTGCGCTTAGAGGTAGTGGGTAGCCTAGATACCGAATCGTTTTTAGCTGCCCTAAAACGGTTAATTTCAAGACGTGGAAGTCCAGAGAAAATTTGGTGTGACAACGGATCTAACTTTGTTGTAACAAAGAACTCCAGAAACTCAAACTTCAGATAATAACTCAGTCGAACAACCAATTAATTTATGATTTTTTCTTGCAGAAAGGAATCACTTTTCTCTTCAATCCTCCTAGCGCTCCACATTTTGGAGGATTATGGGAAGCTATAGTTAAATCATTTAAGTATCATTTGAGAAGGGTAGTCTACATAAACCTGACATTTGAGGAAATGACTACACTCATAATCCAAATTGAGGCACTGTTGAATTCGATGCCATTATGCAGACTTAACGACGATCCAGCTGATGTACAAGCATTAACACCCGCACATTTCTTGGTTGGAGAACCACTGACATGTATTCCTGAGCCAATGTTGAACGAGATACCACAAAATAAACTATCGAGATGGCAAAATATTCCGCAGCGACTACAAGGATTTTGGAAACGGTGGCATCAGACCTAACTAACGTCATTACAACAACGTATGAAATGGAAATCTACGACTGATCAGTTCGAAGTCAATGATGTAGTTTTAATACGAGAAGAAAACTTATATCCCAGTCAATGGATACTTGGTAGAGTTATCACGATTCATCCACGGCAGTGACGGCCTCACCCGCGTAGTTACACTAAAAACATCGAAAAACGAACTGAAACGTCAAGGTAACAAATTAATAAAATTAACTGTTAATCTTAAGTAATAAAATTCCTTAAGGTGCGGGAGAATGTTGGTGAGAATAAAAACACAAAACACCTTGAATTCTGGCACAAACACATCGAAAGAGTAGACAACAAATATAGCGACGTTTGCAGATGATAGGCCATCTTAGTAGTCGCTGATAGCATAGAAGAATCCACAAGCAAATTGCAGAGAGCTACTAATATTGCCAGTACCTGGACAAAGTGATGGCGAATAAAACTTAATGAAATAAAATCTGTTCACTTAAACTTCACCAACAAAAAAGTCAACTGGATACCAGTAGAGCTGAACTCTCAGCAAATTCCCTAAAATTTGTGTGGACTTACGGTATGTAGCTCTAGGGCTGTACAAAGAAAACGTCAGTATAAGAAGTAAAGTATAAGAAGTCGTCAGTATAAGAAATAATCAAACATGCGAGAAAACATATGCAACGAATTAGTCTACATCAAAATGCTGAGATCCGTCGCACGTGGGATGACAGAAACAAGGAAGCCGGCTGCGAAGGAAGATACCACTTGATTACCAGATCCAATCTGGATCAAGTTAGCTTTACATATCTCAACAGCGCCTACAAATTCACTAATCACCCGAGAGCCAGAATTTCTTGAGTTGTCCTTAGATGCGGGCTTTGTGAGTAAGCACGTAAATAGTTATTGTATTGCTGTGAAGTAAATTTAACAAATTATATTTCAACACCCAAATCTAATAAACCTGCCTTGCTAAGGGCTTTTGATAAAAACTCTTAACTACTCTGTTGATAACGTTGCAGCATACTATGTATGCAATATACACATTTTAAAATGTCATTTCAATCCAAAAAAGTACTTAAAATTTCTCAAGTAATCGCTGTACAAAACAAATATCTATCATCAAGCCGAGTAATAAAATTTAATTTGTTGCGACTAGCGCATTACAATGAAGCTTGCGTTGTTAAATAGTCGCAATCAATAAACAATTACGAGTATTTTATTGAACAAATAATTTACGACAAAAAGTGTGAAATTTACTTTTACAATAAATATATTTTTCCATATATAAAAAAAAATGTTTAATTAAATCAATAATAGAAGATATTGCAATAAATTAATTTTAATTATTTTGCCATTTAATAATGGTTGGAATAAAAATATAAATAATTAAAAATTCATTTGAGATCTGGTAATTTCTTATTTTTTAGTATTACAACTTTAATGTGGCTAGTGTGTGTGTACGTATGTGCTGTGCTGCATATTATGTTGCACGATAGTTAAAGTTGAAATATCATTTAAAATGCAACGAAGCTGGAGAGCCGACGGCTTGTTTTTAATTTGTTATTTTATTCATTTGCGTTATTTATTTATTTATTTAAATTCAAATTTTAGCATTTAAAAAATGCAAAACAAAAACTTAAAGCAAAAATATTAACTTAAAAAAAAAACAGGTGAAAATGTTAAATTTATTATATGGGATTTTTTTATTTCATTTTTAAAACATACATGGTAGGTACGTACAACAGTTTGTTAAATCGATTGCAATTTTGCTGTTTCAAAATATCAGCTTTTATATGGTCGAAAGGAATCATGTACGTACGAGTATGTATAGCTGCTTTTTATATTCAACATACATGTATTGTACCTGCTGTACTAAGCGACCTGCAATGACTGATCAAGATTAGAATTTAAATGTTTTTTTTTTTAAACAACAAAAATATGATGGGTAGTTGAACTATGTACATGCATTCAACTTATTTATTATGTACTTAAAAGTAACGTGGAGGGACGGCAGTTACGGTTAGTCGGTGGTGGGCATAATAAATCAATTTATATTCGCAAATTAAAACCATTGTGGTCCTAAGTTTAAAGATCAGGCGTATGATCTAAGTACAATTTTAAGTATTTATGCGGAAGTTATTAACGTTGTCAACATAATTTCCTAATTGGCGGATATCAATTACACGCATTAATTATATTTTAATTCACTATAATTATTACTAATTAATCAACGAGAAAACTGATTCTTAATTTATTGAAATTGAATTTTTTTATTAAGCGCTGGGGGCAATTTGGTTTAATTATTTTTTTTCAAGAAAACAAGTTTAATCGAATATAATTAAAACAGCAGCATGTTTCTTCTAAGCTCTATCTCTGTAGTAGGCACTCCTTGAATTTTGGACTAGTGTGTAGATTCTGAGAAAAAAATGATAAAAAACTGATTGGGAAATTATCTATCCTAAATTCCGCTACTAGTCGTATTGTCGCTGTACCATTCAAATTAAAAACGAATTTATCTAAAACAATCTTTCATGTCAGGCTGGCATGGAGCTATGCAATGCGCAGATGGTAACTTAAACCGGTCCTATAGCCGTACGTCTTCGATTTGGCAGGAATTGCGTAAAGTAAGACGGGAAAATCAACCGCGAAAGAGCAGGAAGTGCTTCGGCCCCAGAAAAGATTGCATAGATTAAAAAAAAAAAAAAAAACTTTTAAGGACCTGAAATAAATCAAGTGACACTTATTTTGACATGACGTTATAAACAGGGATTTATCTTGCTGCGTTTTCAATTTTTATTGTAAGACTAGATGAACTCCAACGACAATTCGTTGAGATTGACCATATTGGCCACAATGTGTACGGTTCGATGATGTTCATAAGCTTTTTCATAGCCAATCTCGTTTCATCACCCAGTCGAGGTTGATTGATGTTACGCAACAAGATGATGAGCGAGCCTACTGCCATATGCAATTCGTGAGGTGGTAATCTGGATAATTCCAGCAAATTCAAGAATTATATGGGATAGTTGACTACTTCATCCTGGTTGATAACTGTGTCATCCGATTTGAGGGAAAACAACTGTCCTGGAATGAAATTTTGAATGGTCGCGTTGAGATCTTCGACATCTTAGTTTTTCGGCGCTAGTATGACTCGTTTGCTCAGTCAATTATATGGTTGTTTAAGTTTTGCATTATGTTCGGAAAAACACGTCGAATGAGCTCTACCTTCGATTCGGTCAATTGGTAGAAATCAGTGGGCAATGTGATGAATCCGGTCGAGACGTCACTGCGATTGACAAAAACACATCTGCAGATCTTGTTCTTCTTCCACCAAAAATGTTTTGATTGCCACGAAGACGTCCAAACTTTTGTGGGCTATCATACATTTGTCCCAAACGTTCAATTTGCACCTCTATAGAATTTTTACAATTGCGCTGCTTTTGGCGATTTTGCAAGTTGGTGTCTTGTTGGTTTGCATGTTCAGTGTAAATTTCAGTGTAGAATTTGCAGTTCGTTCGCCTTCTAACAAAGTCGCTGCTATTGCCGATGAAGCCCATGCCAGGGCACCTTAATCCTGTGATCGAATCGACACCAAAAGCAATGAAATTGAAAACGTTAGTAAATGCCGGAAGTAAATGCCACCAGTTCCATTATTCACAGCTTTTATCAAAGGGTCGTAATGCTTCAGTCTCATATTGTTGTTTCCTTTGTAATTCGTGGTTGAATGCATCGTGCATTGAACGATTAGGTGATATTATGCCCAAATACGACAACACTCTATTCGCCATCAATAAATACATGTCTTCTTTCATAATCAATACCTCATTGTTCATTTCTGCTGACATTTGCAATGTCGGATTTGAAGTTTGGCGACGCAGAGGAAGCAAAACATCATCATACATGTCGTCATTGTATTTAATCCACAAATCGTTCGGATTCGAGGAGGAATATGTGAATATGATAATGGCAAACAATGTGCGAATTTTATGCGATGATGAAGATATGACGGAATCTTTGAACGTATTGTCCTAATGCGAATCGTTCTCGAGCAATTGTAAGAGTTGACGCGCCAGATGGTAAGTCACGCACAGATGCCCATTAACGGTTCTCAGTTGTTGAAACGACGTCGGACCACAAAATAAAATAAATAAATTCGTCCAAAACAGAGTACTCTGGCTCTTCACAAAAGTGTTTCGGACACGCGTTTTGGAACAATGGCCGAGGATGAAGCACGATATGTCTAGATTTCCTGCATTTTGTCTCTGATGACGATGTTATGGCTGTCGGATGGTATCCGATCCAATGCAGTTTTGAACAATTTGATCAATTCGTTGTTTTGTTGAAGAAGCGTTTGCAATTACCCGGCAATCGTTTGCTTCGTTGTCAGATTGTGAGCACAACGCTGTTTAACTTCAGCATCCGAATTGTCCATGTAATAAATATATAGGAATTGATTGTCCGCATCGGGTGACAACAGCACTCCTACTAAATGATATATTTGCCCTAAAATCTGCAATGGTGATTTGAAATTGACTGTGTTATGCGGAAGAGAATTGAATTGTAATTACCTTGAAAGAGGGCATGAAATTGTCCGGTACAATATGCGTTGCGCCAAAAGACGTCATTTGGAAAGAACTGTTGTATTTTTGGATGTTGGCCAGGAAATGGATAAAATCACTTCCTGTTCCAGCAACCAATTAGCGTAATGGCTCTGGTGGCGGGATGAATTGTGGCAATTCTACTTTCCCACCTGCGCAACACAATCCAAGAGTTTTACAGCTGGACTTCAGCGCCTTACAATGTAGAAAAAACGACTCACATTTCTACAATCGTTACTAATCTGTTCCAGATTTATAGGAGCCTGGACCGGCGCAATCGTCCATATTCATTGTCTCGTTGGCGTTGTATTTGATGTGCACGAACTTGTTGCATTCTGAATCTATTCGCTTCGCGTTCATCTTCAGTCGCTCTCGAACGTAATTGAGACATGCCAATGCGACTATTTTCATTATCCGTCGCGCGCAGGTTTTCAGTGCGGTTCGCACGTGTAGTAAATATGTTAGCTTTAGGCATTGTATTGTAAAACGACACGGAATTGTTTTCACAATCACTTGTACACGAACTAAATCCGTCGAAATTACTTTGTTATTCTTCACTGAGAACTTTACAATATTGAAACCCTCGTAAATCAAAACTAATCGAGCCTCGCTAAAAAACATTAGAATGAAATTGGGGCTATGTCTAAGCCCGCAAAGTTATACGAACAAAATAACTGATCAAAATGATTGTTCGCAAAATGTAATTAAATTCGCTTTAGCCAAATCTGTTCTCAAAATCCACTACCTTTTTTTACGAAAAACAATTTTAAATCTATTATATTTCACAAATTCTCGCTAAAATGTTAGAGCACAACCACACGGTGTGAATAATCGAATCAGAAATATGTAATGCATAGCCCAGCTGTCAAATGATAGAAGGGCCACCAGCGCCATCTATTGAAAATAATCCGAAGTGACTATATAAATGAATGCTCATTGTCGAAATATTGGGTTTTCCAATAAGAGTGATATGATCCAAACTTTTCTCGCAATAATTCAATTGTTGCACTTGCTGTGTGGCACGTTCAAATGTTGTCAAGATCAACTCCTTCCAATTTCGGACATAAAAAGTTGGTTATCATCGATCTATACCGATCTCCATTGACAGTAACAGTGTTACAAGCTTCATTTCGAAACAAATACGGACCGATGATTCCACCAGACCAAAAACCACACCAAACTGTCAATTTAGATGAATGTAATGGTTTTTCATGAATAATTTGTGGATTTTCTTCGCACCAGAATCGACAGTTTGGTTATTTACCGCACCACTCAGATGAAAGTGAGCCTCATCGGAGAAGATGATTTTCTTAAAAAAATCGTAATCGGTAATTGCCATTTGTAAACGTTGTTCTTGCGTATATCTCACCATGATGAAATTGTAAACATTACTGAATACAATGGCCGAAACGTCACTTAAAAATCATATCATTCCTATTGGAAAACTCTATACAATTCTCACTGGTAGTGTTAAGTGCATTTCCATACAAAACGCAAGTTGCGATTTTCCGAATTGGATTTTCCTTTGGGTTTTTATGAATTGACGTACCCATTAAAATGAAAATGTGCTTCATCAAAACGACAACGATTTAGAAATCTTTAGTCCTTGTGAACGATTCCTGGTTGATGTGCTTGGTTCGTTACGAAGACTTTCACTAACAGCTGGCACTGCATCAGGAGTACGAACTGGATGAACATGTTTATATACGGTCTACGACCTTCCACTGAACCAGTTTCTTCAAAACGATCAATAATTTTTCCATTTGCACGCTCAGTAGGACGTCCAAATCGATCAAAACTCTCACGTAATTTACGACAACATTTCGTTTTAGATCAATTATTTTCATAATAAATTTGGACAATCAAAATGCGTTGCTGTGTTGTTAGCGACTCCATGATGATAAATGGCATATTTTTGACTTTTCATATGCTAAAGAATTTTTAGAACAGATAACATTAAGTACTAAAATTTGTCGATTGAAAAAAGGACCAACAGATGGTCCACCCTTTACATATCGCAGCACGTAACAAAATCTTAAAATGGATAAAATATGGCGTATCGACCTACCGACCAAATGCCACAGCGGTTAAAGCTTTGGCGTTTGGATCGGGAGGTACCGGGTTCGAATACCGATAGGGGCAGGATGCAAAAGGAAATTTGCATCAACAGATCACGATCTGTGATTAAAAGGAACACAACTACGACTTCCTATCGGCGTGCAAAACCCGTGGGCCGACCCATCTTCTATGTCCAGTACTTATAGGCTGGTTTGGAGCTATGCAATGCGCAAATGGTAACTTAAATCGGTCCTATAGTAGTACGTCTTCTAGTTTTCACAAATTGCGTAAAGTAAGACGGAACAATTACCCGCGAAAGAGCCGGAAGTGCTTGTGTGATTTAGATAAAACCAAACCTGAAGTAAAGAATTGCAGATATTGTAGGCAAAACCATACCGCTAATTACAGAGGATGCATTGTGTATAAAGAATTAAAGAAAAACATGACACCAAGGCAACGAATTGAGCAACGAGCTATCAATCAAATACATAAACGTTCAAACAATGAGAAAACTATTTCTGCAACCATTAACACAGAAACATCATACTCAAAGGTGGCTGCGGGTAACGTGTGAAATAAAGCAAATAAACCTCCGAATGATGATCAGAGAATCTACAAAACGATAAATACCCTCAACGAAACAATGAACAAATTTATGCAAATTATGGAAACAAATCTGGGACTCATGCTGCAAAGCATGACTACCCTGATGCAACTGTTAATGAACAATCAAGATATATAAGATGATTGAACTTAAATTAGCCTTATGGAATAAATGCCAATGGGCGGGCTAGCGCAACATAAATTAGAAGTACAGCATTTTCTTAATGAACACAAAATTGACATCACGATGGTTTCTGAGACGCATTTTACACAAATGAGCTCTGTAAAATTTAATGGTTATAAAATTTAAGATACCCAGCACCTAACGGGAAACCTTGTGGGGGATCAGCACTTATTATTAGAGGTAGAATATGACACCATGAACTGGAAAAATATCGCGAGGATCATATACAGGCAACTAGCATTTGCTTTGAAGAATGGTTCGGTATATATGCACCACATCTGCAGCTTACTGTCCATCGACTGTCCATTCAACTAAAAAGCAACAATTTGCAAATTATTTCAAAACCTTAGGAAAAAAATTCCTTGCAGGAGGAAATTTTAATTCCAAACACACCCAGGGCTCTCGATTAACATCACAAAAAGGCAAGCAGCTGTGGGAATGTATGCAGGAAGGAAAACTAGATCATGTTTTTGGCGGCCGACCAACATACTGGCAAACCGATAGACGAAAAATTCCCGATTTAATCGACTTCTGTGTAACAAAGAGTATTGCTAGAACTTATGTTACGGCCAAAACATGCTACGAAATATCATCTGACCACTCCCGGGTTTTATAACATTAAGCACACAAGTTTTAAATTCAGATACAAATATTTTTTTAACGAACCGACACACTAATTGGTCCCAATTCAAATCTGCAATGACAAGAGAGTGCTCATTAAGCATCCCACTTAAAACGAAACCTGACATCGATGAAGCAGTACAACACCTAACGAAGACATTAGAGCAAGCAGAGAAGGATGCTTCATGCAACAACTCTACTAAAGTGAAAATGTACCAAGCGTATTCAATATTAAGATCAAGTATTTACTCCGAACGAAAATAATGGACACTAGGAATTGCTGTCTGAAGAAGACCAATTAAATATAAATGGTGTGAAGTAAACACAATAATCAGCGAACATATAAACCCCAAAAACGCGCCTGGTCATGATCTTATCAGTGCTAAAATACTTATAGAACTTCCAGATATATGCATCAAATTAATAACATACATTTTCAACGCTGTAATGAAAACTGGGCATTTTCCTGAAACTTGGAAAATTTCACAGATCATAATGATACATAAACCAGGTAAAGATGAAACAAAAATAGACTCGTATCGTCCAATCAGTTTACTGCCAACTCTGTCAAAGCTCTTGGAAAAAATGCTTCTTAAAAAGCTTAAACCAATTCTGCAAGAGCAAAGTATTATACCGGATCACCAGTTTGGATTTAGTGAAAATCATGGAACAAGTGCATAGGATCGTATCAGAAATCAGAAACTCGTTTGAACAAAAAAGTACTGCTCTGCAGTACATGCAGTACATTTTGCACATAAAATTAAGGCCCAGCTACCATAAAATTATCATGCGATCATTAAAAATTACCTGCTAAACCGGAAATTCTTGGTGAAATATAATAGTGCATCTTCCATTTTAAATTAAATACGCGCAGAGGTTCCACAAGACAGTGTACTGGCTCAACATTTGCAGATGATACAGCATTATTAGCGACATATGAAAACCCTCAAATAGCATCAAGAGTTCTGCAAGAACACTTCGCTAAGTGGATTTCAAAATGGAGAATAAAAGCAAATGAGCAAAAATTAGCACACATTACATTCACTCTCCGTAAACAATCCTGCCCTCCGGTGAAGTTAAATAACATCAATCTATACCCCAATGCGAAACCATTAAATACCTAGGTCTGCATCTAGATAGAAGATTAACATGGGAGAAACATATAGAAACAAGGCGACAACAATATCAAAAGTGATCAAATAAACTGGTTAATCGGAAAACATTCTAAATTAACTCTAGACTGTAAAGTCTTGTTGTATAAAATGCTAAATCTGAACATACGTAACACAAACATATACCGTGATCTCAACATCGAAACAATGGCAGATACAATACAGCAGGACAGCAGAAAATACCAAACTAAGTTAAAACAACATCCCAACACATTAGCTCGAGAAATATTATGGAGGCCTAGATATCAGCGCCCTAAAAGAAAAGATCCCTTAGATCTAGCTAACTAATTCATATAAACAACAAACCAAATAGTGCATAGCATTAAGAATTAACATGAGTTAAGACTTAAACATTTTTCTCGTTTAATTAGCTTGTAAGCTTTGAAAAAAACTTGTGAGTTTCCCAAGATATGAAAGATTCAAGAATAAAGCCAAAGGCAGGAATAATAAACAAAATTATATTTCTATGATAAGCACCACTTTCGTCAGTTTAACGGCCTTTGGCAAATTTTAAAATTAGGCTTAAACTATTTATTTCGGTTTTTTGGCTCCTGGACTAGCACTAATTTTGTCCCGTGAGAACTAATTAGCACAAATTAAGCCCTGGGTCAGATATACCTATCCAACACGTATTCGAACAAAATTTAAATTTAAATTTCGCACTTTAAAAGTATACATTTGTCGGACTAAGGCTATGTGGTTTTGAGATCGTCACACTCCTGCCATAATTTTTAGAAAATTTAGAAAAAATCGTTCCGTGGCAACTTTGCGAAATTGGGCCCTGGGCCGGATATATCGTTTATACACATACAAAACGTATTTGAACAAAAATTAAATTTAAATTTCGCACTTTAAAAGTATACATTTGTCGGACTAAGGCTATGTGGTTTTGAGATCGTCACACTCCTGCCTTACCTTTAGAAAATTTAGAAAAAATCGTTCCGTGGCAACTTTGCGAAATTGGGCCCTGGGCCGGATATATCGTTTATACACATACAAAACGTATTTGAACAAAAATTAAATTTAAATTTCGCACGTTAAAAGTATTAACTTGTCGGATTAAGGTTATGTGGTTTTGAAATCGTCAAACTCCTGTCTAACCTTTAAAAAATTTAAAAAAAATCGTTCCGTGGCAACTTTGCAAAATTGGGTCTTGGGCCAGATATATCGTTTATACCCATACAAAACGTGTTTGAACAAAAATTCAATTTAAATTTCGCTCGTTAAAAGTATACATTTGTCGGACTAAGGCTATGTGGTTTTGAGATCGTCGCACTCCTGCCTTACCTTTAGAAAATTTAGAAAAAATCGTTCCGTGGCAACTTTGCGAAATTGGGTCCTGGGCCGGATATATCGTTTATACACATACAAAACGTATTTGAACAAAAATTAAATTTAAATTTCGCACGTTAAAAGTATTAACTTGTCGGATTAAGGTTATGTGGTTTTGAAATCGTCACACTCCTGTCTAACCTTTAAAAAATTTAAAAAAAATCGTTCCGTGGCAACTTTGCAAAATTGGGTCTTGGGCCAGATATATCGTTTATACCCATACAAAACGTGTTTGAACAAAAATTCAATTTAAATTTCGCACGTTAAAAGAATAAATTTGTCGGATTAAGGCTATATGGTTTAGAGATCGTTATACACCTGCTTTACATCTAGAAAAGTTAGAAAAAATCGTTCCGTGGCAACTTTGCGAAATTGGGCCCTGGGCCAGATATACCGTTTATACCCATACAAAACGTATTTGAACAAAAATTAAATTTAAATTTCGCACGTTAAAAGTATAAACTTGTCGGATTAAGGCTATGTGGTTTTGAGATCGACACACTCCTGCCTAACCTTTAGAAAATTTAGAAAAAATCGTTCCATGGCAACTTTGCGAAATTGGGCCCTGGGCCAGATATACCGTTTATACCCATACAAAACGTATTTGAACAAAAATTAAATTTAAATTTCGCACGTTAAAAGTAAACATTTGTCGGACTAAGGCTATATGGTTTTAAGATCGTCATACTTCTGCCCTACTTTTAGAAAATTTAGAAAAAATCGTTCCGTGGCAACTTTGCGAGATTGGGCCCTGGGCCAGATATACCGTTTATACCCATACAAAACGTATTTGAATAAAAATTAAATTTAAATTTCGCACGTTAAAAGTATACAATTGTCGGACTAAGGCTATGTGGTTTTGAGATCGTCATAATCCTGGCTAACCTCTAGAAAATTTAGAAAAAATCGTTCCATGGCAACTTTGCGAAATTGGGCCCTGGGCCAGATATACCGTTTATACCCATACAAAACGTATTTGAACAAAAATTAAATTTAAATTTCGCACGTTAAAAGTATACAATTGTCGGACCAAGGCTATGTGGTTTTGAGATCGTCACACTCCTGCCCCACTTTTAGAAAATTTAGAAAAAATCGTTCCGTGGCAACTTTGCGAAATTGGGCCCTGGGCCAGATATATCGTTTATACCCATACAAAACGTATTTGAACAAATGTTAAATTTAAATTTCGCACGTTAAAACTATTATACATTTGTCGGATTAAGGCTATGTGGTTTTGAGATCGTCATAATCCTGCCTAACCTCTAGAAAATTTAGAAAAAATCGTTCCGTGGCAACTTTGCGAAATTGGGCCCTGGGTCAGATATATCGTTTATACCCATACAAAACGTATTTGAACAAAAATTAAATTTAAATTTCGCACGTTAAAAGTAAACATTTGTCGGACTAAGGCTATGTTGTTTTGAGATCGTCACACTCCTGCCCCATTTTAGAAAATTTAGAAAAAATCGTTCCGTGGCAACTTTGCGAAATTGGGTCCTGGGCCAGATATATCGTTTATACCCATACAAAACGTATTTGAACAAAAATTAAATTTAAATTTCGCACGTTAAGAGTATACATTTGTCGGATTAAGGCTACGTGGTTTTGGGATCGTCACACTCCTTCCTTACCTTTAGAAAAAATTTAGAAAAACTCGTTCCGTGGCAACTTTGCAAAATTGTGTCCTGGGCCGGATATACCGTTTATACCCATACAAAACGTATTTGAACAAAAATTAAATTTAAATTTCGCACGTTAAAACTATTATACATTTGTCGGATTAAAGCTATGTGGTTTTGAGATCGTCACACTCCTGCCTAACCTTTAGAAAATTTAGGAAAAATCGTTCCATGGCAACTTTGCGAAATTGGGCCCTGGGCCAGATATATCGTTTTTACCCATACAAAACGTATTTGAACAAATGTTAAATTTAAATTTCGCACGTTAAAACTATTATACATTAGTCGGATTAAAGCTATGTGGTTTTGAGATCGTCGCACTCCTGCCCTACTTTAAGAAAATTTAGAAAAAATCGTTCCGTGGCAACTTTGCGAAATTGGGCCCTGGGCCAGATATTTCGTTTATACCCATACAAAACGTATTTGAACAAAATTTAAATTTAAATTTCGCACGTTAAAACTATTATACATTAGTCGGATTAAATCTATGTGGTTTTGAGATCGTCGCACTCCTGCCCTACTTTAAGAAAATTTAGACAAAATCGTTCCGTGGCAACTTTGCGAAATTGGGCCCTGGGCCAGATATTTCGTTTATACCCATACAAAACGTATTTGAACAAAAATTAAATTTAAATTTCGCACGTCAAAAGTATACACTTGTCGGATTAAGGCTATGTGGTTTTGAGATCGTCACTCTCCCGCCTAACCGTTAGAAAATTTAGAAAAAATCGTTCCGTGGCAACTTTGCGAAATTGGGTGCTGGGCCAGATATATCGTTTATACCTATACAAAACGTATTTCAACAAAAATTAAATTTAAATTTCGCACGTTCAAAAGAATTTAAATTTAATTTTTGTTCAAATACGTTTTGTATGGGTATAAACGATTTATCTGGCCCAGGGCCCAATTTCGCAATGAATCAATTTTTGTAAATAACTCGTAAAGTAATTGAGTTTCTAGAATGCGAATTTGTAAAAAAAAGTTGTGTGTACGATTAAATGGGGTTTAGGTTGACTGGTCTAACGTTTAACTAGGCTTACGATTAACTGGTCTTTCGATTAAGTGCTTAAACGATGATGTGGCCATAAGGTTTACGGTATGTTTACGGTACGGACGCAAATTTTTTCAACATCCGGATATGACAAGCCAAATGACATTACACTGATTTCAACATAAACTCAATAAACATAATCACAGCACAATCAAAAACTATTTCCGTTTTCAGTTTATTTATACGTAACTACACAAAAATAAATTTATGGTAAAGTTGTATATTTATTAAATTAATGAAGTAAACACGGTCGTAATTATTTTACACAAATGCCACTGATTTTATCAAAAGTAAAAATATTAAAAACAAAATATAAATTACGTCAAATTTGCACATAAATTAAAAATAATAAAAAAAAACTTTTAACTTTTTATTTTGTGTTCATAAACATTAAAAATAGCAATATTAAATTACAAACTAATATTATTATAAAAAAAAATATAAATAAATAAACTTTTAGTATTAATTTTTTGTATGCAATTTCATTTTGTATACATAAAAATTTTCCCAATCAAGGAAATACAATTTTCATATCACAATTAAATAAATACTTTGGGTTTTTAATTATTTTCCTGTCATTTAAACATTTTGGTTTATAAACTTTTAATATGTTTTATACATATTTTTTTTTTTAAATCATCACTCCAACACTAAATGTTTAACGTATCCAAGGTAAATAAATAATTTTATGTTCTTATCGTTTAAAACATCGGCTTAAAACTGAGCTTACACGCAATACAAACAATTTATAATGTTTTTGGTTTTGTATGGCAAAATTTTAAATAAAAATTAAAATATATTCGAAAATCTCTATCAATTTCGTAATGTGTGCTATGGCCAAACGTACGGAAAAAGAAAATTCCAAAGACCTCGTCAGCAGAGTAACAACAACAAATCGCAAAACTACTTTGTGAACAATAATACTTTAAGTGACAGATGTTCATCATCATATCTTTTGTCTGCCGTACACATTTTCTTTAAGCTTAAATTTCCTTCTTTTATTTTTTTTTTTATTTCTCTCGCAAGCGCTTATCAAAAAATACTATAATTCAAATTCAATACAAAACTATAAACTACACAAAAAAAAATTATCTGTATTTTATGCTACTACATACAGGTACGATAAAGGCACAATAAAAAATTTCGAAGATTAATTCATTTCATTTGTGATTTTGATTTAATTTATATTGAAAGGAATCTTGGCTGGTGGATGCTGCAGCCGCGTACACACAAAAAAATAATAATTTTTAAACGTTTTTGGATGTGATTTATGGGATGTAAAGGACCATATATACGATCGAGTCTATATACCACAAGACAGTATTATAGAGGTATGGAATCAATGGACAATAATTAAATTTAATTAATTTAGGTGTATGGACGACGACGTATCATCGAGTCGTATTATATAAAGGTTCATAAATTTTAACTTAATATAGAGATCGTTTGTATCGTGGGAAAAATTAGATTTTGTGATATGATAAGGTTGATTATTTTTTTAAGGTTATGTTATTTCGTCGCAATTTTACATTTGTCATTTTTTGTCTTGATACCGATGGTTAACCCTTTACTGATCGATGTGTTTTGATCCGAGTAACGTTTATGCCAGAATAACAAAATATACACTGTGTGCTGTAAGTACTTAGAATTAAAAAAACACTCAAAAATTGAACTACGAATAAACACAAATATTTCTGCGTGTGGGTAACCGCGGCAAGGAAACTTCCGAATTTCAAAATTATGAAACTTTGCATACCGATTAAGCTCAATTTGTGCTAGTTAGTGCTAACGGGAAAAAATTAGTGCTAGTCCAGGAGCCGAAAAAACGGGAAAAGAACATTTCAAATTTCGCCTGAAAGACGGAATAAATAAAACCCGATTTCTACAAAAAAAAACAGAAATAATTTAAGCCTAATTTTAAAACTTTCTAACGGCCGCCAAACGGATGAAATTTGTGCATATCATAGAAAAATGATTTTCATAAATTTTCATTCATAAATCGAGGAATATCAAACTAGCTAGTATGATCTAAAATCCAGGTCATAAGCAATTCAGATAGTATATTCCTGTCAGGTATGTTCATTGCCATCCGAAGAATATAGTGACGTAATTTGTACTAATTCCATTGAACAACAACCACCCTTGAATGAACAAGTGTTTACGAATATTAGATTAATTTTTGCTATTCTGGACTCGCAAATAATTTTTATCTTTTACTGTAGTATTTGCATAACAGATAAAAGTAATCGTCGTTTATTCTCCCATTGCGTGGCCATTGGTAATTTTTTTCTTATCTTGTGTACTATTTACAATGGACCCAAGTGTTTATTCGCAAAACTTAACTTCTCCAGAGTTGGAAGTTGAATATGCGGTTTAACAAGTTTAACAACTGACGCTAAACAAATACTTTTAAATAGTTTGGTTGCGGAAAGCTCAGATAAAAGTTTAAAACTGAGATTAACTCACGAGAAGCTTTACCCGGATAAGGAGATTGAAGTGTGTGCGTCAAAATTTATCGAATTGTCAGATTGAATTTTTATCTGGGGTCTTTGCAAAGAGTTTACATTTTCATGCGAGAGTAGAACGTTTGCGAAACACTGTGGGAGAAACGAAAGAAACATTACCGACCCTAAAGAACTGGATAAAAACTGTGAACTGGTGCACGAGTACATGGAGCAACTTATTAGAAAGAAAAGCTAATGGATCGGGAGCGGAGGCATTTTCTTCCCACTGCAAAATCTGGCGAGTTCTTTTTCCGAGAAACTTAGCAATATCGTGGATAGTCAATTCCCACCTCTAAAAACGGTGTCAGCAGTGACTGTTAAGCAAACAGCACCACACATTAGAGACACCACGAAGCTGACTCAGTCGTACTTTCCTTCCTCGGAAACTGGTGCAATAAAAAATAGGTATATGATTTTATTTCAAAAGTTGGGAGTCAACAAAACCAAAACTTATTTCCTCATCAATACGATAATGAAATATTTAATCCAATACAGCAGACTGTGCCGACGAGGCATGCATCTAAACGCCATATGCTCTGCTGTTCGTAATTCTACTCAGGTAAATAACCATATACCAATAATCAACCAGTTTCGTTCCGAAAATTTGTACAAACAGCGACAAAGATGGAATTTATCATTTGACGATAGTGAAACGACCAACATTCATGATTTTTTGTATAGGCTGGAACACTTGGCTCAAGATGGTGGTTTTCCAGCAGGAAACCTACCAAAAATAATACACCTATTTCTGTCCAAAACGGCAGAAGACTGGATCTGGGTGTATAAATCAAACAATCCTAATTCTACATGGCTTGGGATGAAAACGGCTATGTTATAATTTTTTAGTAGTTTTGATTTCGAGGAAGAAACAAAGGAGCAAATCTTCCGACGATTCCAAAAAGCCAAAGAAAGTTTCTCCGATTTTGCTTTAGCGGTACAGAAACTAAATACTAGGCTTCAACACAGATGTCAAAATATGTCAAAATATGAATCCCGCTTTATGCAACGTCACTCTTCCATATCATAACACAATGACATCCGTGGAAGAACTGAGAACATTATGCCACCGGTATGAAAAATTGTGGGATCCGTCAGGTTATGATCCCCGGAAATTTACAGAGAGTGGTAATAGACGTAGAGGCACGATAAACGAAATTCAGGCGACCAGTGAAAATATTACCACGGTGAGAAATGAGCATATTGAAACGTCCACAATAAGTGAAAACAAAGACGAGCAACTAAGAGAGCCTGTATTCTCACTTGAAGCTGTAGCGAGAACCATTTCAGATTATCGCAACTTTACGAAAGTTCGTGCGATTCAGCGAATATGCTGGGATTGTAAAGATGTTGGACATGGATATCACGACTGTGAAAAAGAATTCCTCAACGTATTTTGTTTTGGGTGTGGGGCAGCAAATGTACGAAAACCTCATTGCCAAAACTGTCTTAACCGAACACAGGAAAACGACCGACCAAGTGTGATGAATATGAGGGCTCCGCACTTGGTGGACAACGTAAAAGGAAAAATAACGCCTCAGAACATGAAATCGCCAAAGTAAACATCGATTCCTCAAAACACGAATTAGTCGAATCATCTAACGAACCATCATTTTCTCGTTCAATTAAATATTTTAAAAACAAAATGTGTTTAATTAAAAATTGTATTTCGTCAATCTCTCAAAATATTTTCCAAAATGATCCTCGCCCGTATGCTAAAGTAGTTATTGCGACAAAACAAATGCACGCATTATTCGACAGCGGTGCATCAGTAAGCGTTTTGGGTAAAGGTTCGCTAGAGTTGTTGGCTGAACTCAATATAAAATATAGCAAACTCAAGTTTTTCATTAAAATAGTTGACGGAACACACAATGCTAGACTGAGATATGTATGGCTACCAGTCACTTTCGGTTCAAAAATTCACAACATCAAATTCTGCATTGTACACCAAATTTAGAATCCTCTGTTTATCTAGACATTGATTTTTGGGAATTAATCAACATAGTCCCAAAACTCAATGTGAGCGAACTAAACGAGGCGGCAACAGAGTCGATAAAATCCCATGTACTGAGTGATACAGACAAGACGAAACTCGAGAAAATTATAGATAATTTTCCTTCATTTTCCAAAAATGGACTTGGAAGGACAAGCACGAAATTGTTATCGAGACAGGTGTCAAACCAATAAAACGAAGGTACTACCCCATATCTCCAGCCGTTCAGCGATGTCTCTATGAGGAAATCGACAGACGGTTAGCATTGGAAGTAATAGAGGTCAGCAAAAGTACGTGGTAGTTCACCGGTGACGATTGTACGGAAACAAAACGGAAAGACCAGACTTGCGCTCGTAAACTCAACGCGGTGACAAAGAAGGACGCTTACCCCCTTCCAATAATTGACGGACTGCTTGGTAGACTTTCAGAGACGAAATACATAACTGGACTAGACCTAAAAGACGCATTTTGGCAGATTCCGCTAGCGGAACTATCACGTGACAAGACTGCTTTTACCGTACCAGGGCGGCCACTCTATCAATTCAAAGTGATGCCGTTTGGGCTGTGTAAGGCGGCCCAATCACTGTGTCGGTTGATGCATCAAGTCATTCCACATGAAATACAGGATAGAGTTTTTGTCTATCTGGATGACTTGCTGATCATCACCGCCACATTGAAGGATCATTTTGAGTTGTTGGAGCTGGTTGCAGACTTATTACGGACGGCAGGACTGACAATTAATGTTGAAAAAAGTAAATTTACTTCATTGGTAAAATTGGTTCTAAAACACTTTTTGTTAAAAAATTGTTGATTCAACGATCGTTGTTGTTCAATGGAATTGGGCCAATTCTGGATTAACACAAACTCAACCACTATTTTTTTCGGTTGGCAATGAACATACCTGATACGAAAATACAATCAGAAGTGCCAACTTCATTGGTTTCTAGAACACTTTTTGTCGGAAAATTGTTGATTCAACGGTCGTTGTTGTTCAATGGAATTGGGTCAATTGTGGATTAGCACAAATTCAGCCACTATATTTTTCGGATAGCAATGAACATATCTGACAGAAATATACTATCTGAATTGCTTATGACTTGGATTTTAGATCATACTATTTCTATTGTATAATTTGTTGTTCAACACAAATATTATTGAACAATATATCACTGTTTTTTATAGTATCTTTCAGGGGCTAGTTTGGTATTCCTCGATTTATGAATGAAAATTTATGAAAATCATATTTCTATGATAAGCACAAATTTCATCAGTTTAGCGGCCTTTAGAAAGTTTTAAAATTAGGCTTAAATTATTTCTGGTTTTTTGTAGAAATCGGGTTTTATTTATTCCGTCTTTCAGGCGAAATTTGAAATGTTATTTTCCCATTTTTTCGGCTACTGGACTAGCACTAATTTTTTGCCGTGAGCGCTAATTAGCACAAATTGGGCTTAATCGGTATGCAAAGTTTCATTTTGAAATTCGAAAGTTTCCCTTCTGCAGTTACCCACGTCATTTTTGCCCAATAAGTATAAAATATTTAATTTTTGTGAAAAATTTTGAGTGAATTTTGAAATAAGAAATTTTTACAACAAAACACACTACAAATCACACAGAGGTGATCGAAATGGTTCTGAAGAAGTATTTGGTGTAAGAAACCAATCTTATTTATCCACATGCTTGGAAATGTCTGAGATATTTGTTATTCGACAGAGAACATCAATGAGTGTAATATGAAAATTCTTAAACATTTGGAATTGTTTAACTCGGACCCTACAAATCGCACAGAGATGGTCGAAGAGGCTCTGAAGTAGTATTTGATGTAAGAAACCAATCCTGTTTTCCCTCGGAACCTGCTCGAAAATCTTGGAGGTTTTTGTTATTTGACAGAGAACATCATTGAGTGTAATATGAAAATATAAGTATTTTCGTATTACACTCATTGATGTTCTCTGTCAAATAACAAAAATCTCAGACATTTCCGAGCATGTGGATAAATACTTGTTTCTTACACCAAATACTACTTCAGAACCACTACGATCACCTCTATGCGATTCGTAGTGTGTTTTGTTGTAAAAATTTCTTATTATAAAATTCACTCAAAACTTTTCACAAAATTTAAATATTTTCTACTTATTATGCAGAAATATTTTATGTTCATTAAAAAATTTCAGATGATTTTGTGCAGTCTCAGTTTTTGAAAAGAAACAAATCTGACAACATTGTTCCATATTTTGTTTACTGTGACGAATGTCGGGCGTATAGATTGTATTCGAGTTAAAATTCTCAATCCGTATTGGAAGAATACTTCGCGGCTGAACCCCTTAAACTTTACAAGACAATCAGAACTTCGGTATAAAACCGCGAAAAATGATTGCAACACGAGTCAGGAAAATATGCTGATCATCTTTGGTTTCGTAAAAAATTTTAAAACTAATGATTGTATAAAAATTTTGTTTTCGTCGTCTGGAAAATCCAAGACCAATTCAAGACCTACTAAACAACAAACAGAAGAATTAGTTACAAGCGCTAAAACGATGGATTTGTGAATTAAATTGCAGATAACAAAAAATGTAACCGCCATCCGCGCCACAACAGTAATTTTGAGTATTACGATACTTCAGCTAAATTGGTGAGATTTTTCGGAACCTGTTCAACAGCGTTGTGCCGTATTGTCTACACCGCGTAGATAATTAACATTCTACACGTGTAGAGAATGTATGGAGACAATTAAAAAAATTGCCTTCGACAATGTAAAGAATGTAAACAATGTCGAAAATTATTGTTTCTGCTAGCAATAAGTAAATTTACTGAATTTCTTTGTTAATGGAATCATTTGGTCTCATTTCTACCTCACATTAAAATATTCGAACCTAAATTTTAAAATGGCAATGCTTTGCTCCTATTTAATATGTGGTGATATTCTCGGAAAGCGGAATATTAAGAAAAAATGAATATTTCTTGCATAAACCTTAGCTGGTGTTACTACAATTTTAAAATATTTTAACAAGCCAATAAACTATATTATAAATTAGAGCTTTACACACAGTTAAATTGTTAAACCAAATACAGAGCTTTCAAATTAAACTACTTCGGAGAGATTAATACAAAATACCCTAATATTTATAAGTAGCTTGTAAATCCAACAGGTAAAATTCGATTGAACACAGAACACATTCGTGTGGCCGCCGAATCTGCATGCCGCCCTTTTGCTTAAGAAAATTCTTAAGAAACAGTATTCGTTTCGAATAAGTCCGTGGCAGTCGGTATTGCACAGAGAATGACTTTCATGACTGCGAATTTAGAATCGTACGGTGTTATGATTATCGGAGAACATTTTATTTGGCCACGTTAAAATATATCTTGATATATTCGGTACCAATTATAACTAAAAAATTTAATTTTTTTAACGCAGTAGATTCAAAAATATTATTTCAAGAAGCCAATATCTTCTGGTTTTCTTTATTTTACTCGAAGTGGATTACATCGACGATTTTGAAGTATATCGATAATATAGAGTGTCTCAGCAAGAGCGCTGGATTTAAATTTGCCGCCATTTTGTTAATACGAGTTGTACGGTGATTTTTTTGACAGTGGTCATGAACAGACCACGCGAATTAAGACTATGGAGAAGTATTCAAACCAACAACGTTTAGTTATTGTAAAACCACATTACAAAAATGGTGAAAGTTTTTCGCATAAATGTGGCTGTATTTCACCAATAATGCGCCGTATTTCCTCTTTAAGATGTTCAACTGTTTCAGGCTTATTCGCATACACCTTTTCCTTCACATAGCCCCAAAGAAAAAAGTCTATCGATGATAGATCGCACGTACTTTGTGGCCAATGTTGATCGCCAAATCGAGAAATGACACGGCCTGGAAACTTAGTCTGCAGTAACACCATTGTTTCACGTGCTGTGTCAGGTCGCACCGTCTTGTTGCAAAAAAACATGTCCTCTACATCAATTACTTCCAATTCAGGCCACAAAAACTCAGTTAACATCTCGTAATAACGCACTTCCAAGTTCCTGAATTCTCGGCCACAGATTCCCTCACTGTGGCTATATTTTCAAGTGACCGCCAAGGACGACGACGAACAATGATCTTATGATCAATCAGCGTAAATTAGGTCTCAAATTTTGTAATTAAGTGCCTCACTGTCGATTCATTTGGCGCACCGCAAACTTGACGTAATTGGCGAACTGTTTTCGTAAAACTTTCACCATTTGTGTAGGGTGTTCACAATAATTAAACGTTGTTGGTTTGAATACTTCTCCATATTCGTAAATCATGTATGTAGTCTGTACGTGACAAGTGTAAAAAATCACCGTACAACTCGTATTAACAAAATGGCGGCAAATTTAAATCCGGCGCTCTTGCTGAGACCCCATATACAAATAGCGTATCAAGAAATGTTGCAGGATCGTAATAAACACCTGTGATTTAAGTTAAGGAATACGCTTATTTACCAATATGCAAATCACACGAGCTGCTAGTTCTATGGTGTACGCTAATTAACCGAGTGATACATGAGAAATAATTATTGAGCCAAATTCAACAAATACACGTAAACGTGTAAATTACTTGCACAGCAACAACGCGACGACGAATTGCAGAAATTGATTTCAGCACGCACACCGAAATCAAGCGTAAAGCAGCAACCGATCGACTTACCAGACAAACAGCAAATTTGGTGTGAGACTTCAACGGGTAAAAATCGACCCTTCATTCCCCGCAACATGCGACAGACAATCTTCGATAGTCTACATGGCTTATCACATCCCGGCATCCGTGCGACGCGAAAACTTATTGCTTCAAAATACTTTTGGCCAAGAATGAATACTGATACAAGCAATTGGACTAAATCGTGTATCGCATGCCAAAAGTCCAAAGTTCACCGCCACACAAAATCAGCGCTTTGTAAATTCGAGCTATCAATTGACAGGTTCGAACACATTCACATGGATCTGGTTGGTTCACTGCCCCAATCGAATGGCTATCATTACAATTTAACGATAGTCGACCGATTTACCTGTTGGCCAGAAGCTTATCCAATCCGGGAAATGACCGCTAAAACCGTAAATAAGATCTTCTAAAATGAGTATATCTGTAGATATGGTGTCCCACTCTTCATCACGACAGACCTCGGAACGCAATTTGAATCAACGTTGTTCATCGAGCTCACGAAACTCCTAGTTTCCCATCGCATTCGGACAACTGCATACAACCCGAAAGCGAATGGTCTTGTCGAACGGTTCCACAGGCAACTAAAAGCCGCGTTAACAGCTTGACGTAATACATCCCATTGGAGTTCAGAACTTCTAACTATCCTATTGAGTATTCGAACCTCCGTTAAGGAAGACCTCAACTGCATACCAGCAGAGCTAGTATATGGAAAAAATATCAAGGTTCCCCGTGAATTCTTCATCAATGATCCAAATTCGAACCCAAACACAGATACTTCGGATGTCGTGAAGCAGCTTCGTACTATCGTGAGAGCCTTAGTTCCTACGGACACACGACATCCAACCGGACAGGCAACGTACATTCCCAAAAATCTGGAAACCTGTTCACAAGTATTCGTCCGTGTGGATAAAGTCAGTGGTCCTTTGAGTACACGCTACTTGATTACACCCTATTCTGGGCCGTATCCAGTAACCCGCAAATTGCGCAAATTCTTTGTTGTGGATATAGATGGAAAATCAACAACAATTGGCATCGACAGGCTTAAGCCAGCAAACGGAATACTCGTGGTAAACCCAGTAGAAAAACGTAGTGTTCGAAAAATGGTTACACTTAATTTAAAACACTACGGTTTTCGATACAGGAGGGGAGTGATGTAGCGGCTCAAATTCCTTTTTACTTTGTGACAATCCTCGCATCAAAACTATGTATACACTGCGCCGCTTAATGACGAGGCATAGCTCGTTTTGTCGAATAGAGCTATTTCGCCACCTACATTCGCGAACCTCGATAAATATCGAGAATTCAAATATTTATACGAAAAAATAATACCCGATAACACCGCTATAGATATTTGTTGAGGCTTCAGTTTGTGTTCTTCTTGCAAGACGGATCAAGACTTTGGGCCAGGATTTTTCTCACAAATAAAATATATCAAAATCCTAAAAATTCTCAATTTGTGCGGAGTTATGTTAAATTAACGATAACATTTTACCTGGGTTGTACAAACACGAAGAATATACAAAACCTTGGTAGACTTCAAGTCCTGTTTTATTTGCATCTTTTTCAAGTTTTTATTATTGGACCACACTTTTTGATTTTTATGTCTTTTATTTTATTCGCTACATTTCATAATTCATATTTATTTATTTCTTGTATTTGGTTTTTTCCAAAAGTCGTTAAACAAAATAAAATTCCATCCGAATGCGAATTCATTAAAAATATGCAAAAAATCAAAATGTTTAAAAAAAGCATAAAACCAAAACGATATTTTTGCTATAAGCAAAGTGCGGGAAGTTTCACTTTTTATGCAAAACTGTAGCTTACAGCCGCATATAAATATTTCGATCTGTGTGTGTTTCCAATCCATATACATTTATGCATGGCAAATTGGAATTTATATAAAAATAAAAATTCGCGTTATTTTCACGTAAATCAGTTAAGTGAAATATTGGCAAATGAGATGTCAAAACTTTTATCAACCCACATAAATTTTATTATTATTTTCTTATTAAATATTTTTTTTTTATGTTTTATGCTTAGAGGGCAGATTGAAGCTTTTTTTATTATAGATTTTGTTGGTGGAAATAGTGAAGTTGTGGGATTGAAAATATTTATGTTTTGTAGTTTGGTATGTATGCGTTTATGTCGATGTTATTGGCAATTTTATCAAGATTTATGCATTTGGTGCGGAGTCAATGCAATTTGTGTTCATTTTGAGTAATATAAATGTCATTAATACATACATTAGTCTACTGCGTGAACTATGATGGTTGAAGTCACTATAGGCATTTCGTTTTTCCTTCATAAGATTGTTCTTATTCAAACAGTAACCAAATTGGAAACAGTGTAGAGCATTGAAAATAGTTACAGTCGACTCAATACTAAGCGAACAGTCTAGTTGGGTTTTTGAGCTTAACTTGTTCTCTTCAGAGGTAGGGAAGGGGGAGTTCAGGGAAATTGTACTCTCTCCTCATCTTAACAGTTTTCCTATTGCAAAGAGTTATACTACCCCCATATATAACTCTTGGTCGTCGAGTGATTAAAGTGTCGAGGGCCGAGTCGGGTCTAAAATTTCATTAATGGAGATTGTTTCTAAAATAGAAGGAAAATAATAATATCAAGGGCGTTTATCATCAAGACGGGAAATTGGTGACTGGGAATGTTCCAGCAAAACGCAAGCATTGTATCAGAAATATGTAACCGCATCATCAAACACGACGTAGATATTCTAGCAGCAAACCAGCTACAGTCAGAATCAATTAGTACTCACACCATAGTCAGTTTTGTGATAGCCACTGCACGTTTATTGAAATTCAAATATAATTTTTATTCAATCGGATTTTGGATTTTTCCGCCTATTTTTAATACGAGACCGATACAGTGAACTGATCGTATCTCTGATCAAACGAGACCAAATATGAGGATTAGAGATATAATAAAGGCACTGTTGCTTTAAATGAAGAAATGAATATGCATTGTGCCGAGCAAATCGGGAAATCGGATCAAACCAAATACGTCCATGATCTTCAAATTAAAAACCTAAAGTTTGAAGAAGAACTTGAAAATAGAGTCGAAAAGAAAAACAGGCAGAAACTCGAAAGTAATGTCAAAAAAGTGGAGTCCACTTAGCAACTCATTATGGTCGGAAGTTTCGAAGGATTTTTTAAATCTCGGTGTCGAGAATTTGTGTCAATTCGCAATATACCAACACAAATGAGATGCTAATGAATAACTTGCATCGTTAATTTTGGCTCTGAGAAGCACAACTGAAAGGAATTGCAAACGGGTTTTGAAAGAGTTAGAGTTAAGATACCATCAGTTACCTTACACGATCAACAGCTTTCTGAAGAACAGTTGCATTAACGACAGTGTTGTGTGGTATTGTCTACACCGTGTAGATAATTAATACTCGACATGTCGACGCGTCGACAATGTAGAGAATGTAGACAATGTCGAAAATTATTATTTTTGTCAGCGATCATCAAAATTCTATAGTTTCTTTGTTTCAAGATACAGGTCATTTTTTTCTCACATTTAAAATTTGAACCCAAGGTTTTATATGGTAATGAGACACGGATAAAGAGCGAAATCGTTAAATGTGCGAAATTAACATTTTTTAAATCGTTTACACGATTAAAAATCGATTGTAAATTGGTCCTATGCTACCAATTTACTAAGCTCTTTACCTAAATACCCATATTATTGTTTGTTCACCCTTGGGAGGATTAAGCGGTGAAAAGGAGATGCAGGATCTTGCCACATGCTCGCGACATTATGTCGGTTAGTAATCCTAATCAATGCTAAAATAAAACCCACATAAGACTCACTGGATATTTCGAGCAATACAACTCCAGTGGAAAAGTACCTGGAAAAACGAACGTCGATTAATAATCAATTGGTGAATCTCTCAGTCAGATGTATTCCTATACTCTTCTTTTAGAAAAGATTAATCACAGTTACCAGACGATTTTAGTTTGAAAAAACCACATAAAACAATCGGTTTTGCACAAAATTGTCGGGTGGCTGCCATATATGTACGCCACATTTTTATTAAATTATAATTTTTTTTTAATTTGGGCCGAAACACAACCAAAAAGCCTAAAATCAATCAAAAAAACTCATTTATCCGCTCAGGAAACGGATGGTAAAATCAGGAATGAAGTATTCATTTGGTACAGCGAGTTTCTTTTAAAACCTATGCCGCATTCAAAAAATCTTAGAGGGTTCTCCGGCCTCGTGAAAGTACATTGCATACTCGCTGGATACTGAAAAGAGCTTAGAAGCTTCTCCCATTTTCCGGATTCCATTTTGAAGGACTACATCGACGTCAATAAAGAATCGGATCGTGTGTAAACACCTAGTGTGAAAGTTACGGGGGGCTATCATTGTACCATTGTAGAAATGACAACTATTTATAAAATAATTTAATTTTATTCCATGAAAGAAATTGAAATCGCTTATGGTTGTACCAATATCGAAGACGTCGATTAACCAAGATATTTCAATTTCACCTATTTGTTAGACCCTAATTTAAACTAGAAAACTATAAGATGGCGACTCCGTACCGAAAAACAATGGAAAAAATAACATCAGAAAACAATAATCTACCTTAGCTACATACTCGACCACTTTACGTTTACGCTATTTTCGACATCAACACTTAGACAATTCCGAAATACGCGTAAACGCACAACGATGATTATGAGGTTAACACCAGCCTTATAGCAGTCAAAACAAGAGTCATGCCGGCAAAATCAAAAGAAACATTACTAAGGCTAAAACTAAATGGCACTCTTCTGTTGGGCAAGTTACTTAAAGAAGTGAAGCAAGCGTTAGAAGTACAGCAAGCATCAACTATCACATGTATTGATTCAACCATAGTGTTGTCATGGCTACAAGGAGATATCCAGAAATATAAAACTTACGTTGCCCACAGAGTATCAAAAATTAGGAATCTTCTGAACCACAGCAATGACGTCACATCAAATCAGGAGATAATTCAGCTGATTGCATCAGCCGCGGAATAATAGTTGATAAATTTATATTTATTTATAAATGGTGCCTACAGTGACTACAATCGGCACAACAAAACAATTGGTAAAAAAATTACGTCACATAAGCTCGACTACAAAAGATTATATAAAGCTTTCTTGAATGAATTTCTCGACAAGTGATAATCGAAAGCTCCGTAGATCTTGTTGAACACCCGCTATACCCTCGGAATTGGATCAGAAAGACCGTAGTTCGTTACCACCGACGCATTCGACGTTTGGGAGCGTACAAGTTGATACGTGCTAGTAACTCGATACAATCGTCACGGGAATTGATGATACCACGCACAAACAGCGCGGAAGCTAGGTATCGGTGATTGTCTAGACGTTGCAGTTTCAAAAGATTGCATCGATTCTAATAAGGCGGAAGAACGTAGTCCACATCACGCATGGATGGTAAACGTCGTAGCGGGAACAAAATAAACTGTTTCTAGATACTCTCAATCCTCTCAAAATGACAGTGGTAGGAAGGTGACCAAACAGGAGATGCATAATCCAAAATGGACCGAACAAAGAATACGTATAATGATGTCAAAGTTAACATAAGCATAATGTACGACTTTGAAATAATGGCATTAACATGTCTGGTAAATGTAGCATCAGATTCAAAGATCACACCAAGATCCGAAATGAACTCAACCCGATCAATGGTTTCGTTGTACAGCTGATATTGATAAAAAAAACTGGCGAGCGGATACGGATGAAAGAAATAGTTTTGCATTTACTCACGTTTAAAGCCAGTAAGTTGTTAATTGACCAGCTGCAAAAGCGGTTTAAGTCGTCTAGTAACATTTCGCAGTCTAACACGCTAGAGACCCAGGCGAAAATCTTTATGTCATCTGCGAAGAGGAGGCAATTGGTAAACTTAAAACATTTTACAACGTCGTTAATAAATAATGAAAATAACAGTGGGCCGATATGGCTAAAATGAGGCACGCCGGATGGAATAATGGTGAGAAAGAATCCAGAATTCTAACAGATTGCCAAAGATCGGAGAGATAAGAACGCAACCAGTCGATGGGAATGAAATCACCGTTGAGACTCTCCAACTTGCTAATAAGACTGGAGTGATCAATCACATCGAAAGCCTTTGCGAAGTCTGTACAGACAACGTCAAGCTGCTGCTTGGAGTTTAGGTTGTCAAATAGATGACCAATGGGGACAAGTTAGACACGGTAGACCTACCGGGATAAAATCCATGCTGAAAACGAGAAATTAGTTTCTTGGTATGGAAGTGCAATACTCTGTGAACGATGGCCTCAGTTTGGGTAAGACAGAGAGAATGGCGATCCCAGGATAATAACTTACCTCACTTCTATTACCCGCCTTGAAAATTGGATGAACGCTTGATATTTTTCAGGGATCTGAAAAAATACCACGACGAAGGCTTTCGTTAAACAAGAAGGTAACTGCACGGGCCAGACTTACGGCACAACGTTTGAATAGGATCGGTGGAAGACCGCCATAACTAGTTCCCTTGCTAACATCGAGAAGGAGTAGTTGATTCAGAACCTCCTGCTCGGTAGTTTGAAATGATCGAGTACAATGGAGGCGGAAGTAGCAGGAAAACCGGTGTCTGTTGACCGTAGTGGCTTGTAAACCGATGCAAAGAATTTGGCAAACAAATTGCAAATGTCGGACGGCTGACTAGCGGTGGAGGTCTGGTAAAACATATTCGACGGAAAACCAGATACCTTTTTCTTGCTGTTAATGAAGTTTCAAAAATTTTTTGGGATTGGATGTCGAAACTTGCTCGATTTGCACTACATAATTATTGAAAAGGAACCAATTAAGGGTCTTAAATTCATTGAAGGCATTTATGAAATCGGGATAGTATTCTTCGCCATAAAGCCTGTAAAGGTAATGAAACTTGTTGCGTCATTTCTCGAGCAGCATCAACTCGGTATTATACCATGACTCCCGAAAGCCGGATTTATTATTGATAACCCGCGGAACGTGTCTCTCGATACCACTCCCGAGAAGCTCGTTGAATCTGTGCACCGTGTCATTCAAATCCGCACCGCGCTGTAAAAAGTCCCAATCGGCAGTGCTGAGAAATTCATTCAAGGATGCGTAGACGGCCATTCTAATATTAAATTGAAAATCGTTAGAAAAATAATTAGTTGTACATTTGCACACACATGCTCTCGCGTCCAGTAAAGTCCAAGCGCGGAGCAACATCGGCATGCAAGGTGTCGTTGCCAAATTTCAGGTCCAGGAATTTCCCTCGACTGTTGCTGAAGCGGTTAAGCTGCGTTGTGGATATGGAAGCGAAGTCATCGATGATAGTCAATGCTTTTTCGTCGGTTGAGGATAAAGAGAACACACCATCGACATCGTTCCAAGATATACCGGGTAAGTTAAAGTTACCCACGATGATAATTTGATAACAAGGGCGAACTGAAGGTATAACGGCTGAGTCGATGTAGTTGATAAACGTGTTGTAGATATCCCGGTCGGATCCGTACAGAATATAAATGGCGACGGCGACAATCGAGGTATTTTAAGCTAGTCTGATGCGAACGGCCATGACATCAAGGCAGGGATGGCAGGCGATCACTTCATTGGAGACTGAATACTTTAAAGCAATTAAAACACCACCGCCTCTACAAATGGTGTCAAAATCGTATCTGTCCTTTCTACGAACGACATAGTCTGGTGAAAAGTACTCTTCGGATAACATATTGATCGTGAGCCAGGTCTCGCTGATTATTATAACATCGAAATCATTGTCAAGTATGCCTAAGCGGAAATCCCTGGTTTTACCGCGGATACTGGAGGCATTGTGATAGTAGATAGAAGTGAAGGCGTTGGTGGTATTGGATGAAGCGACGGTCGTTGATAAATTAAACTGGCTAATTTTTTTACTTTTTGTTTTCTATTGTAATGGGTTTTATTGTGATTGTTCCGTACATTGGTCTGTCTTCAGTACTCTCGAATTAAATACACAATCATAGGAAATTATTCCATTTTAGCGTCAATCTAGTGACACCAACTATGATAATCGACACCTACTTACACACAATCAACTTCCCAACCACCCCATACTTTTTCGTCCGTTATCGCTGTTCGAAACTGATTGTTGGTATTCTTCAAATTTTCCATCTACGAGTATGAGTCAAAAATTCAAAAATAAACTGGTTGGTTAACGCAGTAGTTACTTCGGCTGTTGAAACGTGGCCATGGTCCGGTTTTTTGATATGCGTGAATAATTTGTAAATGGGCGGATGAAAGCACCAGCAGGCCAAACGTCAGAATTGTTAAGTAGGTTAAAATCAGCCTCCTTCAAACCAATTTTAAATGAGACGAACGTCAGTGAGCTGTCAAAAACGTCTCAAAAACGATTTACGTCACCTGGCGAACAATTTTGAAGTTTATCGCAGACATAGCTAACGATCTGATCGGTTGAGACGGATGGATCGATACGACTGAGATATAACTATTTTTTGACAGGCACTGAGACAGTTTTGATAGAGTTAATGGGAGGCCTGATCCAACAATAGCTTGCGGCGACGTCGATACATCATGGATATTGGAGCTAAATTAATCAATCATAAACGGCCTGACACATACAACTGCTCTGTGCTAGAGGAACCAGAAACAACAGAAATAAATATATCAATTTAACTACCACTACTGTAGAGAACGACTTTGAGGATTGCAAAAATTGTTATAAATTTTATAAGGAAGTGTAGAAAAATAAAAGTGAAATAACTCCGCTATTGAAAAATAATTCTATAGATAAAAACGCAAGCTACTGGCACTGAATCCATTTCTTGATTCCCAGGGAATTCTACGGGTAGGTGGCAGACTGTAAAAATCATTGTTCATCATCAATTAAGTAGACCTTTGCATGGAGGTATCGAACTCACTCTTTCATTCGAGCGGAAAAAAATTGGATTATAAGAGGAAAATCCACAACTAAATCAATAATCTCAAAATGTGTTAAATGTTTCAGGCTCAAAATCAATCCAGGGAATCATCAACTGATGGGGAGTCTACCCTCGGCAAGAGTTCGCCCAGTAAGACCATTTACGCATGCAATCAAAGGAAGATGATGCAACACTTATAAGGCATACATGGCAATTTTTGTTTGCCTATCAACCAAAGCTATACATGTGGAAATAGCAATCTCACTGCAGTAGCATTTATTGCGGCCCTTAAAAGGTTCATATCTAGGCATGGATTATGCACTGACATATATGGCACGGTGGTGACAATGGCACAAATTTTCTTGGAGCCAATAATCAGCTGAAAAGGTTACAAAAAGGTCAAACAGCTAACTTCAACAATATTGTTGATTAACAATTGTCAGCATCATCCTATTTTGGTGGGTTATAGGAAGCTGGTGCAAAATCAGTTAAAATCAACCAAAGGAAGATCAAAAGAAATACCACACTTACCTACGAGGAATTAACAACACTGCTTAATCAAATTGAGGCCAAATTGAGAGTGGGTTCTACCAATTCATTAAAACAATTATTTCAAGGGGCAAAGAGAAATCCAAACATAACAAACACTATTTTAAGGGTTTATAAATAATTGTAATATCCGTTCTGAAGCTTCTTCGCAAAACGATTTTAACGAGGTTAACGTGCTTATTGCATTCGAGAGAATATGAGCATTACAACCAATTCCTAAAAGAGTCTTGTCGATTAATTCCATAATCTTTTTCTGGACAGTTTTGTTGCCTTTGCGATTCACCGCTTAAATTATTATTATCAGCGCAAGCAGCAATTTTATTGAGGGCTGATCAAATAGTTAGTGATCAAATATCAAAAGGCAAGTGATTGCCATTCACACTCAAAAGGATAACACTTATCCAAAAGTGAAGGAGCGTATATTGAGACGAAAAAATTTAAGAATATGAATTACTCTTTCAAAAAATCAAGCGAGGCGGGAGTGAAATATACAACAAGACCAATTAGGATTTAAAAGAAGAGAACTCCTACCAAAACTCATTTTGGAATCCCATTCCATCCAACATACTCAATCATATCATAATCGGTTAAGACATGGTCGAGTTTAATAAAATTTCATGAACCAAAGTCATTTTAATATTCTATTTAAAACAGTTTTTCAAAAAGACGTCACTCGAACCAATGGTGAACAATCCCGAAATCAGTTAATTCTTATCATCTTTTTTTGATTTTTTTTTTCAATGTTTTTCCTGTCGCCGAGTTGACCGTCGCCGAGTTGGTTTCGCCGAGTTTCCCGTTTCGATCCGATTTTGCCTTTTATACTGAATTTTTATTTGCATTTCATGTTTCGAACTATTATGTCGGTCATCTGGCCTAGTGTGGTAAGTAGTGGATCATTATTTCTCGGAAACGGCAAAATATCAAACATGTAACGCATTATCTTCCATATTTCATTAACTTTTATAACGGGTGATTTTTTAAGAGCTTGAGAACTTTTTTTTAAAAAAAAACGCATAAAATTTGCAAAATCTCATCGGTTCTTTATTTGAAACGTTAGATTGGTCCATGACATTTACTTTTTGAAGATAATTTCATTTAAATGTTGACCGCGGCTGCGTCTTAGGTGGTCCATTCGGAAAGTCCAATTTTGGGCAACTTTTTCGAGCATTTCGGCCGGAATAGCCCGAATTTCTTCGGAAATGTTGTCTTCCAAAACTGGAATAGTTGCTGGCTTATTTCTGTAGACTTTAGACTTGACGTAGCCCCACAAAAAATAGTCTAAAGGCGTCAAATCGCATGATCTTGGTGCCCAACTTACCGGGCCATTTCTTGAGATGAATTGTTCTCCGAAGTTTTCCCTCAAAATGGCCATAGAATCGCGAGCTGTGTGGCATGTAGCGCCATCTTGTTGAAACCACATGTCAACTAAGTTCAGTTCTTCCATTTTTGGCAACAAAAAGTTTGTTAGCATCGAACGATAGCGATCGCCATTCACCGTAACGTTGCGTCCAACAGCATCTTTGAAAAAATACGGTCCAATGATTCCACCAGCGTACAAACCACACCAAACAGTGCATTTTTCGGGATGCATGGGCAGTTCTTGAACGGCTTCTGGTTGCTCTTCACTCCAAATGCGGCAATTTTGCTTATTTACGTAGCCATTCAACCAGAAATGAGCCTCATCGCTGAACAAAATTTGTCGATAAAAAAGCGGATTTTCTGCCAACTTTTCTAGGGCCCATTCACTGAAAATTCGACGTTGTGGCAGATCGTTCGGCTTCAGTTCTTGCAGGAGCTGTATTTTATACGGTTTTACACCAAGATCTTTGCGTAAAATCTTCCATGTCGTCGAATAACACAAACCCAATTGCTGCGAACGGCGACGAATCGACATTTCACGGTCTTCAGCAACACTCTCAGAAACAGACGCAATATTCTCTTCTGTACGCACTGTACGCATTCGTGTGGTTGGTTTAATGTCCAATAAAGTAAACTGAGTGCGAAACTTGGTCACAATCGCATTAATTGTTTGCTCACTTGGTCGATTATGTAGACCATAAATCGGACGTAAATCGTGAAACACTTTTCGAACCGAACACTGATTTTTGTAATATAATTCAATTATTTGCAAGCGTTGCTCGTTAGTAAGTCTATTCATTATGAAATGTCAAAGCATACTGAGCATCTTTCTCTTTGACACCTTGTCTGAAATCCCGCGTGATCTGTCAAATACTAATGCATGAAAATCCTAACCACAAAAAAATCACCCTTTAGTATATGTCTGTCTGTTTAAGCACTATTTACGATTAAAGCTACTAAGGGTTTTGCTATAGGGAACGATCAACCAGTTCAAAAGTTTTATTTTTCCTCACGGCAATCGAATATTATGTGTTCCGATGTTTGGCTTTGAGCAGTGGAATGCGATTTTTTCTTCACTTCTTCGATTTGACATTCATTTTCATTTTTCAGAAAACTTTTAATACCCGTCTCTGCGATCGGATCTAATGCTTCCAATGTTTACTGGTGTATACGGATCCTGGTAATCGGCGTAAATTTATACTACGTTCTTGCGCAATCGTTTTTCTGAAGTGGTATAGGGGTTTATCGGTAAAACCGGGTAAACGGATTAATATTTTGTAAAGACTTACGCTCGAAAGAGTCTAAACGAAAGTCTAAACTAATTCCGCAATGCAAAAGATGTCAAATATATGGACACACGCAAAAATTTTGTGGCAAACTTCCAAAGTTTGTTAAATGTGCCGGGCACCACCTAACTGAAGAATGCTACAATCCGCAAGCACATCTATATTGCGTGTACACTGTGGACAAGTCCATCCTGCTAACTATCGAGGACGTACTCAGGAAATTCAGAAAACTTAAATCCAAAGGATGAACAAAACTCAAACGTATGGTCAGGAAAATTGATACGACAGGCAGACAAAACAAGACAATAGTCAACCTGTTGGTTGCCATTTAATAACTGAAGCTGTTACATATACCGAAGCAATGAGAGGCGTAGTCAGTTAACTATAGCAAAAATCGATAGATGTAGACATCAGTCAATCATTACAAGATATTATCACGAAACTAACAACATTTAATGAGTGACCACAAAAATTGGAAGTTAGCGCATTGGGAGCTAACCCCAAATCCACACAAAAATGAACAGCACAATGAAAATTGTATCATGGCATGCTAATGGTCTACTCCGGCATCAACGAGAACTACAAGCAGTCATCGATATTGAAAATGTGTCTTGTTTCGGAAACACATTTTACTAAGCAATCCTACATAACATTTAAAGGCTATTGTGTATATCACACTGCTCATCCAGATAATTCTGCCAGAGGAGGAAGTGCAGCCATCATAAAAAAAATATCCAACATTTTGAAGAAGCGAAGTATGAAAAAGAATAAATTCAGGTCACAGTGGTTTATATAAAAATCAACATCTTTTCTATTGTTGAGGCAGGGTTGTACTGTCCACCAAGACATTCCATTAAAAACAAACAATACTCAAAGTTCAAAAAGGTTCATAACAGGTGGTAACTTCAATGCAAAGAATACTTATTGGGGTTCTAGATTAACTACAACTAACGGAAAGGAATGACTGATTGGCATTAAATAAAATGGATGTGAATCCATTTCAACAGGTCAACTAACATATTGGACAACTGACCCAGGAAAAATACCTGACCTGATCGATTTTTTTATAACCAATAATTTTATGAAAGTCGAAGAAAGCCAAGATAAGAGCTCAGATCATTCTCGGATAGTACTAAGCCAAAGTGAGTATATCAACCAAAAAAGGAATAATCCAGTACTAACCATAACAAACATACGGATTGGGACAGCTTCAACAATCAGTATGAGAAAGTACTCTAAAAATCTCCTTAGAGATAAACGAAAATCCAGACAAAGTGGCACCAAACTAGAGGTCCACAAGACAAAAACAGACTAAACACTCTTACTCAACAATTAACAAGAGAAATTCAGAAACTAAAAAATGCGTCAGTTAATTTCTACTTAAGTAAGTTGACGAATGAAAATAATACGGATTATTCGCTCTGGAAAGCAACTAAAACTCTGAAAATGTCAATAATGCCGATTCATCCTATCAGGAAAATAGATGGAACTTGGGCAAGGAAAAACAAAGAAAAAGCTGAAGGGTTTGCTAATCATCTTGAAAATATATTTCAACCTCATGAATGTCAATTACGAGGAACACTGAATGAAAACATAATATAAATTCTCGAAGATGTCAGACCTACATCGCCTACTGAAGTAACAAACGAAATTAAAAACAATTTAAACTTAAATAAAGCACCAGGGTTTGATCTGATTACCGGAGAAATAATAACGCAGCTACCGTAAAAGGTACGGTAAAGTTAACTAGTATCATAAACGCTGCATTCAGGTTAAAATATATATGATTCCCAAACCAGGAAAACCGCCACTTCTAATAACATCATATAGGCCTATATCGTTGCTGCAAATAATATCTAAACTCTTTGAAAAGTTACTATTAAAAAGACTCAAACTAATAATTGAAAAAATAACCTAATTCCGAATCACCAATTTCGTTTTCGCAGTGAGCACTCAACTATTGATCAAGTGCATAGAATAACCAATATCATTGCGAAACTCTTAGAAGAGAAAAAAGTTTGTTCCGCAGTATTCCTTGATGTAGCGCAGGCCTTTTGGCACGAAGGTTTAATCTACAAACTTAAATTAATCCTACCTCAACAGTACAGTATGATACTGGAACCGTATATAGCGGAAAGATATTTCAGGCTTAAGTAAGAAGATGAATATTCTGAGTTTAAGGAAATAAGAGCAGGAGTTCAACAAGGAAGTGACCACTTCTGTATTTACTATACATACCCGAGATGTTCCAATCCCACAAAACAACACGATAGCCCCTTTCGCCGATGACACTCAGATACAACAAAGAAATTAAAAACCACCATAGAGCAAGTAAACAACTGGACAAAAAAATGGCATATACAATTAAATGAAACCAAATCGCTTTGCTGGAACGCGCTCATGTAAAGAAGAAAAGAGACGAATTCGGATTAAAATAGAATAAAATGTATTGGTTACTGGGAAGAAACTTTCATCTACCAATCCCTAATAAGCTTCTGCTTTATTAGCAAGTATTGAAGCCTGTCTGGACTTATGGTATACAGCTGTGGGGATGTACCAAGCAGAGCAACATGGATATTATCTAACGATTCCAAAATAAGGTGCTAAGAAATATCGCCAACGCACCATAATTGGTCGGAAATAGCGACAGCCATAAAGATCTGGGCATAGAATCCATCAAAAATTATGAAATTTGTTAGAAGTCATGAACAACGGCAACTTCAGCATGTCAACATAGAAGCCATCCATTATTGGATAATATAGATTTAGTTAGAAGGCTCAAAAGAGTAAAGCCTTTTCAGTTAGGGTAAAATCAGCTAAAATAAATCTCTATCTAGCGCACAACAAAAGCGCGAGCGAATAATAAATATCAAAGCTAAGACGTACATCGATGGATGAACCCTTAAATTACACTAAAGAGCCACTTCTGTTCTTATACACACCTATCCAACTCTTTCGAAAACTTGATAAAAAATCCGATCCACACGCGAGGTGTTTTCCATGTATTGAACTTCGTTGGTAAGCTTGAAGGACTGTAACAAAACAGTAAATAATTTTTTATTTTCACAAATAAATTACACAGTTAAAGTTAGTTCTGCTTTTTCACACAGATGTCACAAGCTGTGTTGATTTTCAATTTTTTTTTGGAACTTTGGAAACCCTATTGTAAAAGTTTTAGATATATGACCAAAACCAAAAGTCCGTTACCACCATGCAGATCAAAATAGTAAGTAAACTAACTACGCAAATTTGAAATGACTTTAATACTGCTAAAGAAGTTTTTAATTTTACCAATTTAGGGTACAATCAACTTTGAATGGTACCCAAATGAGCCATTTAAATTTATAGCAATTTTTCTCAAAATCGAAATCAATCAAACCGTATTCAACCAATTTTATGGATGTAAAACCTTAAATAAGCAAAAAGTTAAATTCGTGTACGTTAGTAAATCTTTAAATTGAAAGTCCCATTCATCGATTTTTTGTTGCCTTGCTGGTATATCAATTCAATGAAATCATGAGAGATGTTATTTTGTTTAACAAGAACGTAACAAAAAAAAAAAGATCTAAATACACCGCTACTGTCATCCTTGGTACTATTGTTTTTTCACTCAAATTTTTTTCGTATTTTCTGGAAATAGCAGGAAGGTAAATCTCACATAAAATTAAAAGTAAATAATCTTGGAAGCCCCATTGTATTATATTATATCGTATTTTTTTATTATTGTGTGCGCGCACAACGACCGAACGAACCTAATCGAACAGGGGAAGCACAGATCGAGTCAAAATATTGTCAATTTCGTGTACGTGCATCTTTTGTGTTGCTTATTTTTCTGAAATCTTTCGCGATTTATTTATTGACAATTGTTTTACTACTTTTGCCATAGAAACAGCAACAACACATAATGTTTTACGAACTTAATATCAGGTGTATTTAGAAGGAAAAAAACAGAAGATATGCAGATTTGCTTTAATATTCAAATGGTTTAGCATTTCTTCAAATTTTTGTTAATCCAGAATGCAAAATACGCGAACCAAAAACTTGTAATAAAAATAACATTTGGGTCTGTCTGTCTGTCTACCTCAATTTAATTTTTTTTTTTTACTTTTGGTTTATTTTATAATTTAATAATATGTATGTTAAAATAAAATACTGATATATAAGCCAAGAAGTGAACGAAAAAACTTTTAAATAAAATTACAAGAAATACAATAAAATAAACAAATAAAACAGCGGAATATGCAAATCATTTTTTGAATTTATAAAGGAATTTTTGTTTAATTTTTTTGTAGTAGCGCAAAAATTGTTTATACACCCGGTTGAATGAACCGTAGAATGAACTCCTAGAATGTCCATAATTATTATCATTTTTGGCTAAAATTTAAAACAAGTGACTTTCTTTAGAATGATCTAATTAAAGAAAAAATAATCTTACACTTGCGGTACATACAAAAATACTTAGCCTACATTTTACTAAAACAACGAAGAAATTTCGGTAATTACTGGAACTCGAACTCATTTATAATAGCTCGAATGCTGCACCAGCACTTCTAGCAGAATCCAATAAATGCACTGGTAATAGATTTTTTAAGTTAGGTTCGCGATTGTAATTCGTGTAATTCATTGGACAAAGCTACATCACACATAGTCCAACCCCCCAAAAAGTTTACCACGATTTTTGGATTCCTGGTAATATTTATTGTATCGTACTGGTGGGCGCTACTATAAGTTTTTACAAAAGAATAACAATGTATTGGGATAGCTCAATCACAAAAAACTTTTAAGTAGCCAAACTCTTCATTTGCCTTATTTATCTGTAATGTTAATTGACTTACTTCAAATGACACAGCCAATATTCAAATTTAATTAACCCTTTCGGTACGGAATGGTACATATTTGTCATTAGTGGTACATCTCACCATCTCTTTGAATACGGCTGCTACACATTTGTACCACTAGATGTTTAAAACTGCACTGCTTGCTCTAAATGACATTAGCCATGTATCGGTAATTTACGAGAATTGCCACAATTTTCTTTTCGTGCAGTTCAGTTTAGTACCAAACTCGATAGTGACAACAAACATTTTTATAAATTAAAACCGTTTACGGGTTGGGTTACTCGTAACGGATTTATAATTTCCACTCAATCCCAATTTTTTGCTGCTATATGTTGATCTACTATCTATCTGAACAGAATCACTTAAACACATTTGAGAGGAACCTCATGGTATAGGTAAGGGGTATGGTACATATTTGTACCAACCGTATAGAAAATTCATAAAAACCATTAAACCAAATTTTACTTTATTTGTAGTGAGTATATTTATTTTTGTGTAATATGGTACGATTCGAAACAATTTCTACATAATGGTATGTCACACTCCTGACACAACGTGGTGGTGCGTTTTTGAATTTTTTAGAGCAGTTTGCGCAACGACGTCTTGAATTGGTTTCTATTGGTAAATGTTGAGAAACTTTGTCCAACAGTTTTCTAAACAAGCGTCCGTTTTTTCGTTGCACCTTTGCAGTCATTTTACCATCAACTATTAACATTTCTGACAATGATGTTAAGAATTCAATTAGTGGAGTTTTCTTCTGTCTTACCTCACACTGTATAATCCAAGCATTGGCAACTGCTATCATAAGAAAACGATAGAACAATTTTTTCCACCATTTGTTGGATTTTCGGTCGTATTCATATATACCACAGAATTGATCCGCTAAATCCACACCACCCATTATTTGGCGATGAAATTTTATCATTTCTGGATACGCGATTGGGAGCTTTGATCCACCTCTCTGTGTTTTTGTAATAGTCTTCAATACTGGTTTATGGTTTATTGCTAAAAACCTTAACTTCTTTTGTGTCTTGGCCTGTTGTAGAAACTTTAAATGTAGATTCTCCCCGTTGTAGTTTTCCGTGAAATTTTCGATTGGCTATACATGTTCCTAAAGCGGAGCAATTTAAGGTTTCCAGTAAATGAACTGATGAAAAGAACCGATCAAAACAAAATGTAACGTCAGGTTTCGATACAGTGCTCCAATTTATTTACCACTCTCTCTCCTAGAGTACCTTCCATCGCTTGTTGTTCCTTGCCAGTATAGATATTAAAATCATATGTATATCCAGACTCTGCATCACATCTTTGCCACATTTTGATTCCTCTTTTTACATGCTTGAGGGGCATATATTACTTCAAGGTTGATCGTCCCTTGAATTTAGTCATTGACTCGGATTGCTGTTTTTTTGGTGGTGCGAAATTCAGTTTTGAGCTTAAAAATACATATCTATCGCGAGACATCGCTTTTTTAATGCATTCATTGCCCATTGATTTACGTTGAGACAAATAATGGCTGACACTGGGCAATCGATTATCGCACATTATAAGCATGCATCCAATAACCATAACAATTTCACCTCCATCTGTATCTCCTTTATTATTCTGGGTTGATTGATTAGGATGCGAAGTTTTGAAGAAGTTAATTCTTTCATTTGTTCTTTTCATTCTTTCATTTTTTGGATTAAAATCTCTACTAGGTGGAGACCAACTCGTTGTTGCTTCAGCAATATCGACATCCTGATCTTCATTCGCAGATGATTTATTTGCACCCCTCTTCGAAGCTTCGTTTACATTATTGTTCATTATTTTTGTGTATACGTTTCTCACTATATTTAATTTTAAATTTAAATAAATGAGAAATTTATTATTTTATTTTTATTTGGAACTAATCTCTAGAGTCCTCGCTTTATCAGTAGAAATACTATGTACGGCATTCTATCGTTCCTCTATTCTACTTTTTCGCTCTTTTCATTTTATGTAGGATTTCTAAATTTCCGTCATATCCTGTGTACTCGTACGTATACTGTTGATGAGTCAGATGTTCTGCATATTTGGACTGTGTTATGGGGTTTTCCACATCTTTTACGTGTGCTTTAAGTCGTGTAATAAAACTCCGACCAGTTTGTCGTTGTAGAACGCCTCACATCGTTACATTTTACTTTATACCTGTATATTGATTTATTGCTTTCCCTTTTATTGTTTAGGCGGTTTTCTATTTTATTTATTGACTTATATGCTGGGGCGTAGGTATATTTTTTGAGAGCGTTGCGTATTGCTTTTGATATACCTGTGTCGTATTCCGTTATTATGTATTTATTGGTTTTTCCAGTGCCACTTTTTAGTAAGGTGAGCGATCTTAATCTTGTTGGTGATATTTTCTTTATATTTGGTCAACCATTTTATCAGTCGTCAACCAGAATTGACGACTGTTACAAAAATACAGAGAGATGGATCAAAGCTCCCAATCCCGTGTCCAGAAATGATAAAATTTAAAAAAAAATTAAATGGTTGAATATATATTTGTATCGTTGTCTGGAATCGCAAACTTTTTTTTGTGACAAGCTGGGCACTCAGGGGGTAAACCTAATTCAAGTATGCTGAATTCTATGGTGCTAGTCCTATTTCAAAGTTAGTCCTCATTTTTGAGATATCGCTTTCGACATTTTTTGGCTCTGAGTCAAAAATTTGCCAAAATACACACTCATTTTCACGTTGATAGCTCTTGAACCATTAAGATTTTCGGTTTGCTTTCTTTAGAAAAGTTGTTGCGCAAGCATATGAAGAGCGAAACCACATCTAGATTCAGTTGATTTTATGGTGATTATTCTTAATTTTTTCCTAAAAAATTAACATTTTTCTTAACGTTTTTAATTTTAATTTTTTGATTCATTCGTGTCGTCCTCGGGATCTTCTTCCTCTTGCAAATTCCAACAAATGACACCCAAGAGTGCATGTTGCTCTTTGCCGCTGTACCAATGTTCGAGCCTTGCCGTCACTTGGTGAAAACGCTCGCCGTGCTCATCGGATTCGGCTAGTCATTGTTCGGCGAATTTTTCCACATGGCAATGCAAAAATGTATTTTCAATGACATTCGAACGTTTACATTATGAAAAGAGCGAACTATCGGATCGATTAATTTCGAGAACATTCTTAATAACTTCTTTTACACATTTCCTTGCCACAAGCTCTCGTTCGCTGAGAGCATTCTCGAATGCATCATCGTTCATCAAACGACGACTATCTGGTCCATTAAGTATTCCTGTAATAAAAGACTCCTGTAGTACTCAAACACCAACCTTCTTTTATTTTCATTCCACTTAACCGTAGAAAAATGCGACGCAATTCGATGAACGAATTTCCATGTGGAATCTGCGCTTTTATACAATTTTAACTACTCCAAGCTTGATATGAAGTAGAGATAGCAATATTTTTTCAATTGGCACAAATAACGCCTCAACGATATTGTCGTATCGCAATCTATAATGTTCTCACCTAAAGCCCAATTCCGTTCGTTGTATTGATCGCCTTTAAAACGTGTATTCCATAAGTGCATGCCTCGTAAAAGAGCTATCACTTTTAAATCTGCACAAACTTTCCATTGATGTTCATTGTATTTAATCAAATCAATGACTTTTTATCATTGATGCATACGTTTCCTTTGTGTTTGTGCTGAGTGCAATTGGAATGTAATTTTTTGAGTTGGTAACGTGAAGGAGAACTGCCTTCAAACTGCTTTTAGAGGAATCGATAAACAATCGCCAATCGGGATTATATGCATTGTACATTGTGGATACCAAACCACGGATATCAGTGCAAAAAGCGAGTGAATTAATCTCAATTGATTTGAAAAAATTCGTAAAATGACGATTACAACTTAATGCTCCATATATCTGAACATTTGGAGCCAAAATGTTCACTTGTTTTAAATCCTTTGACAATAGAATGGCTTGCCGCTGCGATAGTTTCATGCGTCGTACCATAATATTCAAACGATTTCGCGAGGTTTCAATGTGATTGCATGGCGAAGTGACATTTGTTGGTTGATATATTGTTGCAAATATTTCTCCGGTTTCATCATTTGTTTGATCTTACCGGAACAGGAATTGTATCTGAATGCGGCAGCGTTACTTGAGCATTTGTCGTTGCAGTGTATGTCAAAGAACCAATTTGTTTTCTGTTTGTACCGATAATATAATTCATGCACCCATAATATTGAACTGGATCATGTCCTTGTGGATCTATCCATATCATCGGGACACCAAATGACATTGCGGTTTCAGTGTTTTGCGATTTTGTCAAAAGTATAGTCGATATAAATCAGGGGTTTGATAAATTATTTTGTGGGGATTGATTATAATTGTAATTTTTTTTTATAAAGAAAGCACTAATTGTCTAGTGGATTTAATGTCCCTTGAAGGTCAATTAATACCCTCCTTTTCATTCACGTACACGCCACCCATTCACACTAATACAGTATACCACCTGCGCATTGCTCCATGTCAACCTGTACATTGACATGAACGGTGGGTCGGCGCTGAATTCTGCACTCCAACAGAGGGTCTTAGTTGTGTTTATTAACATCACCGATCGTACGTCCCAGTCCAAGTGCCGAAGCTTTAACCACTGCACCACTTGTCCGGTAAATTTTCCACACACATAACAAAAGCACTTGAGTTTAAAACACCTATCCATATTATTTATTTGACCAGATTTCACAAGCCGATTTTCACTTTATTTTTGTGTTCTTTTGTCACTTGTAGTTTTTAGTTCTTACTTATTGTGTCAATTTTTTAACTTTTTTATATATATCGATTTCGAGAATAATCTGTTCTAATTTATTTTGAAGCTGTTTATACTGTTGCTAGGCGCTGCTGTTTGGCACCTCCTTTGTTTTTAAGTTATGGATAATAAGTCGTAAATTGTATTGGATTTTGTGTTGATTTGGTCGTTAAGTAAATTGTTGGTGTTTTTGTTTTTGTATATTTTCAGGGTGAGAATTTTGGCCGCAATTTGACTCATGACTCATGACAAATTTGTATACGTAAATGTCTCATGACTCATGAGTCAAATTGTGCCCAAAATTTATACCAAAATCTTCTAACCGGTCTAATTTCGGTTCTTTACTGATTCTGTGCAAAATGGGTAAATTTCTATTGAATTTAGTGTACCTAAGATTTTCAGTTTTTATGTATTCTTTGTATCTTATTTGAAATGAGCGTCCTGTTTGGCCTAAGTATGCCGACCTCTAGTTGTATTTAGCCTTACCTGTGTAGACGGATCTCTGCTCAGGTGGACCCATGTTTCTCTAGATGGCAAGGAAGAGTTTGAGTCTTCTGTGAGAAGCTTTTGCCTAAAACTGACAAGACTCTGGACAACAAGCGAGGTGCACAACAAGGCATAGGTATTGGCATGTACAGTATGACCAGCCTTTCAGATTTCGCGGACTCCGAATGGTTTTGAACAGGAGTAAAGGGAAATAGGATCCTGTGGTATCACAACGGGCCACTACTGGCCTAATTGTGCGGAAGCAGCTACTCTAAATTAAAATACCCTAACCTTGGCCTAAGTAAAATACCACATATATGGTGGATGTGGTTTTTCGATCTTGAAAATGAGTGTATAATTTGACAAATTTTTGACTCAGAGTCAAAACATGTCGAAAGCGATATTTCAAAAATGGGGACTAACTTTGAAATGGGACTAGAACCAATGAATTCAGCATACTCGAATTAGGTTTACCCCCGGGTGCCCAGCTTGTCACTTTTTTCAACTAGCACAGTGTATTGGTTTTATGGGTGTGGGCTGCTGTAATAATTTCAGGGGTAACAATTTCTTGTAGAAAAGGGTAATTCCGTGGATTACAGCCCACACACGAATTGCAGCTGAGGACCTTTAAAACCGGTAACCTGTATAACGGGATTTGAAAAAAATTATTTAGCTGTGTACCAAATTTTTAATTAATAGACAATTCTAGTACCATTTTCATTGAATTGTATGTGGCGGTGCAACATAAGGGCCATACATTTATTTTTCCGAAATATAACTCGAATTTTTTTTTAACAATCTTATTTATTTATTGAATCTTTCAAACATGGAAATAACAATAAGTTGTCAAATCTTAATTACTAACGTAATTATGTAAATCTGCGGGAGGAGAATCTACTTCTGTTTAATTCAGCGTTAGCTTAAACTAATATAAAAATTTTCCTGTGGTAGTTTAAGCATGCCTCTATTTGAGCCGTGATTGTTGTTGCTTCTTCAAATGTCAATGCCGTCTCGCCTATGACTTTGTTCTTGTGAGTCTTTACTGACTTTACCTCTGCCTCCCATATTCCACAAAATTGTGGTGCAGCAGGTGGTATAAAGTGCCAGGTTGTTTCATCTTGTTGAAATAACGTTACAATTTCTGGTTGTAAAGTTGCAATCTTCTTACTTTGCTGTTTCAGTACTCGTTCCGCCCCAACAAAATTAGTCCCATTATCCGAATATGTTTCTGTACACAACCTCCTGCGAGATGTGAAATTGCGGTAAGCTGCTATAAATGCATCTGTTGTTAATCTGCCGACTACTTCTACATGTATGGCCTTGGTAGTCAGGCACACAAATATCGCAATGTATCTTTTGTACGTGGTTTGACTTCTTCATATCTTGTTCTTTAGTTGAATCGGCCTGGCATAATCAATACCTACCTAACTGAACGGCCGTGATGGAGTTACTCTGTAGGCCGGCAGATCACCCATTAGTTGGTTGAGGGTTGCTTGTTTAAATCTGACACATGTAACACATTTCTGTATAATGTGACGTGTCAGATTTCTACTATTAAGTATCCAAAATTTATTGCGAACATTTGCCAATGTTAGTTGTATGCCCTCATGACGTGTTGTAGTCGTATGCTTATCTTCAATTATTCGCTTGCTGATTGAGCTTTCCTTCGGTAAGATAATGGGTTGCTTTTGGTTGATTGGTAGTTGCGAATTTTGTAAACGTCCGTGCAATCGTAATATCCCATCCCTAGGCTGGGTTTAAAGCAGATAGTTTGGATTTTTTATTCAATAAAATCCCCCTCATCATTGCCTGAAGTTCTTTACGGAAGTATCGATGTTGTGCAATCCTAATTATTAGGACTTCCGCGAGTTTCAGTTCTGGTACTGTCACTTCTTTCGACTGTTGACGTTGTTTATGAACATGCACGTTTATAAACCTTTGGCAGTACACCAATATACGCTTCAACTTATGGATGTTTGAAATTTTATCAATTAATTCATGTAGCGTGTTTGCTTTGGATTCAGCGGTTATTGTGAGACAAGCGATATCTTCTGCGGGGTCTTGGTTGTGACAGCTTGTGTTTGCTATGTGAGGTAATTGAAGACGGTGCTAATCCTCTTGTTGCTAAATCAGCTGGGTATCAGTTGGGCTCTCATCCAGCTTAAAATTTTGGTGGAATCCGACCAGCTTTGGACCTGTCAGTTTTGTTTTGATTGGAGCAACGCTTGGTTTTTGCTAACAGGAAGCTGGTTGTAACTTGCTCGAATATATTTGTGGTTCTTAGATAAACCACCGGTGCATATGCTTGTTGCAAAACATCTGCAGATCCATGTAATTCTGATTTTTGCGTTGACGTTGTTTTAACCCATCTTGGTACCTTTATTCTGCTTAATGCATCTAATTTGATCTTATACTTTTTCCATTTTTCTTCATTTGCTTCTGATAGCTTGTTATCCCACTGTGTATCAGTTCTCCAGGTGTCCTGCAACAGCTTTGCTATTATAGTTATTGGTGATAACCACAGTAGACGTTTCGTTGGTTCTTCCATTGAAAGATTTAGCCTGGTCAGGTCCAATTCAAATGTGTCATCTTCAAGATTATAGAGAATCCCTAGTATTTTTATTATGTAGTTGATTTTTAAATTAATCATTCCGTTTGCTCGTAGGTGCTCAGGAACGTTAGTCATGAGTTCAGCTAAATTCGACGGCAATGGAAATCCTCCGCTCCGTGCAAGTTTTGCAATCTGTAGTTCAATGGTTACGACCTTCTCGACGCGGTCACCCCCCTACTGTGGGCAAAAAGTAGTAAGACTTTTTAATTTAAATTTCGCGCGGAAAACCATTCGTCGAAATATTTGTGTTTCTATGTTGGTATGACTGTCAGTGATATCTGTGCCAAATTTCACATCAAAATAATCCTTAGTGTTTAGTATACGCTTGTCTTTCTGAAGTACAAAAAGTCCATTCGGCGATTACGTGTTCGAGACGTGTTGACGATGAACCACATCTAGGACGGCCATCCACATCAACTAATGATCAACACGTTAATAAAATCAAGGAATTAATGCTCGAGAATCGACGATTAACAGTCAGAGACCTTACTGGCATCGTAGAAATATCAGAAGAATCAGTGAAAACCGTTTTGAAAGATCATTTGGGCCTAAGAAAAGTGAAAGCACGATTGGTTCCAAAATCACTCAATTTTTTGGAAAAACAGCGTCGCGTTGACATCTGTGAAACAATGCTTTCCGACTACCAGGATGTCATGAAACGAATTATAACTGGCGATGAGTCTTGGATCTATACTTACGACCCGGAAACAGACGATCAATTGGCCGAATATCGTGCGAAAGGTGAGCCGAAGCCGAAAAAACCACGTCAAAGCAAGTCAAAAATCAAGGTGATGTTGCCAGTTTTCTTCGATTATCGAGGTGTGGTGCATTCTTATCACAATGGGCCTAAAAATTGGCCTAAGTGTGCAGTAAGCAACCACTGAAACCTAAGAACCTAACCTGAGGTGTGGTGCACTCCGAATTCCTTCCGGCCAAACTGTCAACAAGGAATACTATTTGAGTGTAATGCGTCGTTTGCGCGAAGCTATTCGTAATAAAATGCTGGAATTATGAGTCGACAACTCTTGGTTTTTGCACCACGATAATGCACCTTCTCATACTGCATTGGTTTTACGTGATTTTCTCGCCAAAATTCCACCCATATCGTTCCGCAACCACCGTATTCGCCTGATTTAGCTCTGTGTGACTTCTGGCTGTTCAGCAAACTCAAACGACCGCTCCGGGGAAACCGCTTTGAGTCAATTGAAGAGATTAAACGTGAATCGCTACGCGCATTGGAGGCTATTCCGGAAATTAACTTTAACAACTGTTTCGAGGATTGGAAAAAACGTTGGCACAAGTGTATTGAGGCCGGGGGGGGATTACTTTGAGGGGGACGAAATAGATTTGGAGAAATAAATAAAGAATTTTAAAATTATAAACAAAGTCTTTCTATTTTTTGCCCACAGTATTACATACAGTCAATAAGACCCAAATCCCCATTAAATACTTAAGGCTTAAGCCTATGGGCGAATCCTTGCACCGATGTTTCTTCAGCTTATAAAGTCTATTTTCCAAATATAATGAATCGGGGACTATTTTTGTGTGAAACTAGCCATATCAAACGGATTCAAAAAATTATTAGCCAAGGTATCTAAAGTAACCGACATTTACTTAAAACAACATAAGTAAACCACTAACGAATTGGAAAACAGAACGAAAACCGAGTACAACCTTTTCAGTTCCAACACTAATTAATTTTGTATTTAACATAAATATTTCTTCGCTATTAAATTTGGTTTTAGAATATTAGGTAAATATGGAGGCAGAATGGAAGCCACCCATCAACTTATTTCAATGTACCACCTAATTTATTAATATCTTATAATGTTGATGCATAAGATTTATTGTCCGATTCACAAAACCACAAAAAATCGTAGAAGGCATTTATTACGATTTGCCCTCGCTCTATAATAAATCTTATAAATCAAATCTCCTTAAGTCATTAACATGTTTATTAATTCCCAATAAAACCCCTTGTAGATCTATCTATCTATCACAATGGTATTTGAACTCCCGCTGGTTTTTAATTTGTTTTGTCTGATTTTTCTTATTTTTTGTGTTGTGTATGTTTGTGCTCCGTGTATGGTTGTTAGAAATACCGCGACTTACTAACTAACTGCACCGACAAGGTTAGACACGATGGATTTTAAGTTAAGGTAAATTATTTCATTTCTTTTGTACATTTTTATTGTCTAGAATATTTGCATATTTTCATAATTTATATACGAATGTGTATAAAACTTTTTTTTATGATTGTTAATTGAATTGGGTTTGGCATTATCTCGAAATTTGCAATATCGTGCTGTATGTTAACGCGTTTGCATAACGAAAAGCAGAAACTTTCACTTTTTGTTTTAATTGTAAGCAAATTAATTTTTAACAGATGTTTAATAAAATATGAATAAGTTTGAAGCGTTATACAAAATACTCTGGCTCAATATGTTGTTAATTAACAATCAAGAGCTTATCGTAACTTGTAAATTAGAAATTGTAATTCAATGCTTTTCTCTTTCAACTTTTGTTGCATATAGACTGTATTGATTCGACGATTATCTAAAATTATTAGATTGGCTTCATAGAACTCAAAAAATACAGTGACACAAAAAAGCCTCCGTACACATTAAAAACTCAGTTTTTAGTAAAACTACTGCGAGCTTATTAATATTTTTTTGTAAAGTTGTGCCTTTTTATTTAAAATTAAAAACTTTATGCAAAAATTAACATCAAAGGCTTTTCCAATGTTCATACTTTACAATTTTTAATTTTTTATACCAATAAAATTCTACGAACACTGAAAGCACAGCGTTATATTTTTAAATCAATCAGCAACCTTAGTTACCGATTTTTGTTTTTTTTTGTAATTAATTTGACGTGGGAATTGATTAAAAGAAGAAGCAATACAATTTGAATGTTTTAACTTGAAAAACGTCAAGAAATTCGGCAAGATATTAGAATGCTAATTGTGAAGCTACGAAGCAAAGGTAAATCTTATGCTGAAATTGCAAAAACCATTGGAAAAAGTCGATCAACGGTTCAAACAATTATAGAAAATAACAATTTAACGAAAACCGTTCAAAATAAACATCGAACGGGCATACCAAACAAGCTATCTGAGCGAGATAAACCAGATGTTGTTAAGATTATTAGAGCCGAGTCGAAAACTAGCGCACTTGAAATTGCCAAAGATCTCGAAATTTCTAAAGAAATAAGTATTCATGCAGAAACAGTTCGGAAAGTTCTGAGACAAAATGAGTTTCACAGTCGTATTCCAAGAAAACAACCTTTGATGAGGAACATTAATATACAAAACCGGCTAAAATTCGCAAAACAACATCGAAACGATGATTTCGATTTTTGGAAAAATTTTATTTTTACTGCCGAATCCAAATTTAACATTTTTGGATACGATGGCAAGCAAAGAGTTTGGCGTAAACCTAATACATGTATGGATTTAAAGGATTTAATGCCAACTGTAAAGCATGGCGGAGAATCGGTTATTGTTCGGGGTCCATGTCAGCGGCCAGGGTTTTTATTGAAACAACAACCGGTCATTATATTTATTTGTACTTGCTCAAAGCAAATTTAAAGCAATCTGCTATTAAAATGGGGCTCCAGAAAATTAAATCTTTCAGCAAGATAACGATCCGAAGCATATGTCCCCGTTATAAAAGCATCGTTGCTTTATAACATTCCAAGGCAATTGCATTCTCCGCCGCAATTTCCGGATACGAATGCAATCGAGAATTTGTGAGATTAATCGATGAATTCGAAATAAGCAACAAGGCAGATCTGAAAAAGGTGTTACTTGAAGAATGGAGCAAAATTTGAAGCTGTATTAGCATCGAAACGTGGGCCCACACAAAATCCTTTATTTTTTATAAATTTCAAAATAAACTTAACCTGTACGTAGACTTTTCTGTGGCTGAAATAAACATCTTTTAATTTAATGTACTGAAATCAAATTAAAAATATCAATTCTTGATTTATCCGAACACTTTATTTTCTTAACCAACCCTAAAAGTAATCCTTATTCTTGAAAATATTCCTATTTTATATGGTGTACGTAGACTTCCCAGTCCCACTGTATCTAATTATGAAGTTGTTCTATTATAATTTCTACAGATTATCGGAACATCATCATATTGGTCTAGATTGGAGATATTTGAATACTGTCTCGATTAGATTGGCCCACAATATTGTCCCATTTTGTTCTAATGAGCGACTGAAATTTTAAAAGTATTCCCACATCAAGTCGAACAATCGTGCTTCCAGTGCGAACTCTACTCATAACGAACAACAATAAGTTCAATCTATTACAGCTAACATGAAATGTTGCGCAAATTTTGTACGCCCTTGCCGTTGTTTAGGCTAAAAGTATCGGTGAGATTGGCTAAAAATATTGTGTCATGTTGTTCCAATGAGCGATTGAAATTTTAAAAGTGTTTCAACATCAAATCGAACAATTGTGCCTTCAGTACATATTATACACATAGCTTCGCCATCAATTTGAGGTTATACGTCACGAACAGTAAGTTCAGACTAATTCAGTCAACAATAAATTTCGAATATTTGCTCAAATTTTGTAAGGTTGCCATTTTCTAGGCAAAACAATTTTGGTCTAAAATTGATTAAATTTATGGTAGAGTTAGAAAGAATGGAGAGGTTTGAACTCGGCATTGGATAGATTGGCTCAAAATATTGTCCTGTTTTGTTCTAATGAACGTTTAAAATTTTAAAAGTGCTCCCACATAAAATCGAACAATTGTTCTCAGTCATCAATGTGACATTCTAAGTCACGAACAGAAAACTCAATTCAGCCAACAAAAAATTTCGAAAGATTGCACAAATTTTGTAAGACTAATCCTTCCTTGGCGTATTTTAAGAACAAAAATGTTCGTCTAAAATTAATTAAATTTATGGTCGAATGGTTCTATATGAAATTTGGGTTTTTCTGGGTGATATGCTTGGTAACCTCACCTAGATGTAAAAACAATATCTGGCTATCACCCAGAATAACCCAAATTTCATAAAGAAATCAAATACAATAAAATTCGAGGTTACGAAGCGGTTGACAATTACGTACCGAAACATAATAATTCGCTAAGGCGTTTTTGTAGTTTGGTCACTGCAGTTTGCTGAGACGGAAGTTTCATTAGTTCGAAACCAAACGGCTTGGTAACCTCACCTAGAAGTAAGTTCAGTCTATTTCGGCCAACAAAAAATTTCGAATTGTTGCTCAAATTTTGAAAGGCTAATTAACCCCTTGTCGATTTTTTAGTCGAAAAAATTTTGATCTAAAATTAATTAAATTTATGGTCGATTTAGACAAGTTGTCCCAAAATATTGTCCCGTTTTGTACTAATGGGCGACTGAAATTTTAAAAATATTCTAAAATGAAATCCAACAATCGTGCTTCCAGTGCGAAATCATAACTCCAACATCCATATGACATTCTAAGTAACAAACCGTAAGCTCAATCTATTTCAGCCAACAAAAAGATTCAAATTGTTGTTCAAATTTTGTAAGGCTAACCCCATGTCGTTTTTAAGCGAATTTTCGTCAAAAATTTCTTAAAGTTATTGAAGAGTTAGATAGATTAGAGATGTTTGAATACTACGTCCGTTAGATTCAAAAAAATTACAAGTTGTTCGAATCTCCTTCACAGTTTCATCTGGACGATATGATTTGGTGAAAATGGACTAAGCGATAATTAACTAAATTATGGTTTACTCCAACACTGACAATTTTTTTTATATGAAAATAGATTAGTCTTTATTGCGTCAATCCGAACAAGTTGAAATTTTTATAGTGGGTTGTGGCCATCGTGGCAAGTCTCACGGAAGCCGAGCCAAAATAAAAATATCAGAACAGGTTAAAATTCAAGCATGTAAGCTAGTTGATTTGACTCATAATGAACACAATTCAGATATAATTGAATGGTTGCTGGAAACCTGAAATTGAATGTCTATATCACAAATTTCATATATCCAGGTACTGATGTACAATGATATCGCTCACGATGCTAAAAGTTCAAAGGAACCATTCGTCCAAATTTTAAAAATGTTTAAATAAAATGAACCATCCTATAAATTTTGTTTTGGACAGTGGACATCATGCCGTGTTGGAATCAGAATAAATCGGTCAAGAGACTTGTGGTTCCTGGGAATCATTAATTGATACATCTACTGAATGGACCATACACATATGAGCCCATTGTGCCAATCTCAAGTAACGGCTTGTCTTCATCGTTTAAATCATAGGTATTTGAAAATAGACGCTTAAGAATTTTCTGGGATATGTTAAAATTATTATTGCCTGATGAACATTTTTTTTCTGATATAAAAGTTTGGGAAAACTGCACACACGTTAAGATCTTACTCCTCGCTTTCATTAACGAAATTATTTAGAACTGCGCATGTAGCGTGAGATATCTCTCATTTCAAGTATTGAAAGTTCAGTTTTGACCAAGCTTATTTTGTTATACTTCATAACGAAGGTTGATTTCTCATTCCGAGAGATAGTTGATCGCCACATTCCTTCGACATAGTCAATATTACTTGCTTCCTCTCGTTCTCAAAAGTACTCTGTATAAAATTATGTTCCAGAAAAGAAAACATATACATATATAACCCCTGGTGAGGCGGTTTTATTTGAAGAGTATATTAGAAGAGAAATCTCAAAGACCCTCCAGTTTCATAGAAGAACCTCGAAAACTTCTCTTCTGCCTTTCTCTGCTTGCTTTTCTTTAACCTTAGTTTCTCATTATAGAAATCCCAATGATGAACCTTTCTTGTGGTAACATTTCGGTTTTTACTCTCCCTTAGACTAATCTACGGAATTTAGAGTCGGAGGTGAGAGGTCACCAGTATAATAGATATCATTTTCTAGTCCTCCCGTAAATAATACAGTAGAGTCTTCCTACTCCAGTTCCAATACGCTGATACTAGTCACATTTCATTGCGATTTTCTGCCGCAGGCTGGATCTTGTCACGGTGTCTATATTGATTAACTAGGAGGGCTGTTGAGGCAGCTTTAGAATAATATACGCTATATAATAAAAAAGTTTCGGAAAAGTTTCTAACGGTTTTCAAGCAAATTGCTGCAACGGAGTAATTTAGGTTTTTCGAGTTCCAGAAAGCGATTACAAGGAACACAGATTTCGGGAAAAACCATTAAAAGTCCGCCGATGGATTGCTCACGCTGATATTGCACTGTGTTGCATTATGTTGAATATGTCGCGTAATGTTAGACGATCGTCCAACACGTTGCTCTCAGTTGCAAGAGGTTGCGTCATATTTCATATTATTGCGTCTTGTGTTGTAAGTTAATTAGATGTCCGGCATTTTTTTTACATTTGCGTAATGTTGCGCCATGTTGCATTGTTAATGCATCATTAATTTGTACACTACAAATCTGGTACGGTGTATGGAAATGGAGTTATAATTTTTTTGGATAAAGTTTTAAAAAATGATAGAACTAGATCGAAATAATGTTCTAAAATGATTTTTAGAGAGCGCTGGAATGAAACTAGAACATTTTTTAACGATGAAGATAAAATTTTGTATCGTGAATAGAAATGGGATTTTTAAACGATTTTTGAAGAAATTTCTGGAATATGGCTAACAGAACTGGACCATTTCTCAACCCCTTAGATTAGATTTAAGCGCCATGAATTAGAATGTTTCATGTGGGTGGTATTTAGCTACTTTCTTAACTGGAACAGGAAAATGCGTCAATTTTAGTGTTTGAATGAGTTGTATTTTTCAATCAACCGTTGCTAAATACAACTCATAAATACCTGTTAAACGAAAGCTTTTTTTACTGCATCACAATTATGACTGCGCACCAGTAAATTATATCAATTCTCAGACTTTTCATGGGAAATTTTAAGAAGTTGATATATTTTATCAAATGTTATGTTTAAACAATCTACTTTTTTGATTACAAAGGATGCTTAAGATAAGTGTTATTTTTATTACTTTATTTTACATTATACATTATATTTTATTACATAATAATCAATGAATCGTATGGATGAGTTATTTGTGTTGTTGTGGTATGAAACAGTTTGTGACGACAGTTGCTAGCATTCATTCTATGTAATCTGTTTCTATGAAAAATACTGTCGTGGTCTCTAATTTTTATAATTTTGTTTTTTCTCTCGCATCCTTATTTCTTTTAATTTTTTTATTTAAGGATATACATATAAGTGAAAATATGGTATATGGGATGCGCAAAATATAAACAAAATGATCGTATAATATTCTCTGCTCTCTCACGGTTGTATTTATATTTTTGTAGTGGATTACACTAAAACTTCGTATTACGTTGTCTAAATGGGCGAATTTCTTTGGATTTGCACTAAATGTTCTTGAATGTGGATGATTCAATTTGTGAATTGGGAAAGTAGATTAGACTTTAATTGTTCATAATTTGTTGATTTGTTATATGTATAATAATTTAGACTTTTGTTAACTTTGTGAGATTTTTTTTTGCCGTCGTTGTGGAGAGGCGGCTGACGTTGACCTCTCCTTGTCGACCTGGGTTGGCGTCATCGGCAAGGGGTGGATGTTGTCGCAGATCGAGATCGCGCAAAATGAATATTGTCCATATAAAGGAATGTATATTTTTGGCGATTGGGAGGGGGTTATACTTTTTCTCTGTGGTGCGAAAACTGGATTAGATTTTGACGAGTGGTGTATGTGTGTGATTGGTTTACACAGGATGTGCGGCGAGGATGTGCTGCAGCTGTATTGCAGTGAATCTTTTTTGATATTTGGAGTGATTTGAATGGGTTTCGTTCATGGTGAGTAATGGCTCGGTGTCTGCGGTTTGTGGTGGTTGTTCGTTGAACGTTGTGTTTCTCAACTTGCGGAGAGTTGTGTTCATGTGTGTTCTGTCGTTACCTGTATTTATAAGGTATTTTGACTGTTTTGAGTTGTTTTGTTTAGGAATTGAGGTAGTTCTCATTTGTTAGTGTATGAGGGCGGATTTGCAGTTTAGTATTGAATCATTGCCTGAATGTTGGATTTGTATGTCCAAATTGGCATCTTTGCTGAATGCTTCGGGTGTTTTTATTGGAGTTTGCTGTCGATTTGGCGGGGGCTGAATCATTTTGGGAGTTTGGTATGATCGGTCGTACGCTGAAGTTTTTGGGCTGTAGGGTTGCCATAGTTCGTTTGTGATCTGTCATGGATTCGTCACGGCTTTGTGAAGCGTGGTTTTTGTTGAATGGTGGTGTTGGCAGGAGGTCGCTTGGTGGATGGTAGTGGTTTCATGGTGGGAAGATTCATGCCATCTGTTGGGATCGTTTCGAGGTAATTTTAGCTCCTGGATGGACATTGCATAATTCTCTTGGTACATTTTACTACGATTGTTTGTAGAGGTGGTTTCTTCCACGCTTTGATTTCGGAGATTTTCGGAGAGAGCTATTTTGGTGATGTTCCTTCATCCTAATATTCAGCGTTTGTGTAATAAATTGTTATATTTATTTTTATTTTGGTTTGATTAGCGATAGAATTTTCCGTTTCCGTATTTCTTCTTTGCATTGAGAATATAGTGTAGGTAATTTATGATTAGCTGTTTTCTATATTGTATTTCCTTCATAATCCATCATTTTTGCAAGATTAATTGCAACTATGTTGGACTTGGTAACGAATCCTATTATTTACCGCAAAATTGCCTTTTTGTGACACTCAATGGGTTACTAGTATTTTCTCACAGCTTATTAGCGATATTTTTGCTTTATAAAAAGAAATATTATTTGCATTGGATTTGGGATTTTAACAATCTTAACATAAAGAATTGTTTATCGGCAACTTCGTTATATCTATGTAACTGAAAAGCTAGAAATATTTGATATAATTAATATAATTATTCAAAAGAAAGAGAAGGTTTGTATACTTCAATACACCAACGACTGGATGTTTGTCATAAAATGCAACGTTGCCAATCTTGACTGTTTTAGTACAAGAATTATAATTATTAATTCCCAATTTCAAATCAACCCTAAATATTAAACTACATGTACAGTGCCGAGCTATTATATTAAAATTATTCGGTTCTCAGGAAATCTCATTCAAATATATTTAATATACGAGTACATATTATCCCTCTTTTAAGATACTGGTACGATTTATATTTAATTATAAAAATTATAAAATAAACTTATTTATCATTTATTTTAGAATAATTGTTTCAAATTTTATCGAGTTGCCTTTACTTAAATATTACCTTCCAGCAGGAAAGCCGTTGACGACACACTAATTACTAATTTACGTTTGTTACCAGTCTGAGATGAATCGTGTATGACAAGTCTAATACGAGATGACAAGTCATAGACGAGTCGCATGTGTCATGTCTGAGATTAATTGTATGTGATATATCCCCAGCAAACGTAGAAGAAGTTCCAGAACTAGTGCAAAAGTAGTGATAAAAGTATTTGTTTCCTTGTGAAAAAGGATGGGCGTCGGGAAAAATTCATCAGTTTTATAAAAAATGTTTAGTAAACATACGAAATTTTTGCGAATTCTAAATTATTTAGGATATTTTAATGGATTTTAAGGGATATTTGAATGCAATCCGGTAGTTAATCTAGTTAATCTGTTTTTTTTTTTGCTATTTCGTGTTCGCCCAATTCAACGGTTAAATACTAATGAATAGTTCAAATAACTTTGGTTTCAGGAAATTCTAGTTAGGAAGCCGAAAAGTATTAATAGAATTAAATTTCAGGAAAATTCCAGATGCATGTGAAATAATAATATTTTTTCTTAGGTTGCCGTTTTAAATAAGCAATTGTTGAAGACCAATACCATCGTTATCCATTAACCTATTAAGCCTTTATCCTTCATCTAGTAGATTAGAATTGTGTTGTCTTTGTGTTACTAACTATCGGCTATACCTAGGTGTCTGTAACCGGGCCGATTCTGTCCCAGTTAACTAACCTATCCAATCCTTCGGTTTTGTTATGTGTAAAAAAGGGTGTACGGTGGACCCGGCGTCATCCGGGAACTCAAGCCTAAGAACTTGGTCGTACATTCAAAATCAATCAATCAATCAATCAAAATGTTATGTTTAAACAATCTGGTTTAGTGATAAAGCAAACTTTATTTCTGGATCCCAAATTATCCATCATAGTTTATATTTGTACTTTAATATACAGTGTTATCTCAAAGCTTCGAGTGAAGATTTCACAGTTGTCTATGGAATCTCTCTACCAGTGTGAATTCTATGCTCGCCTAAAGTTCGCGTTAATTCAGCTTAAATATACTCTCAAAGAGACTACCTTAATCTGTCGTGATTTCAAGAGGTACCCCGAATCATGATTTGAAGAGGTACCCCAATTCTTATTGCTGAGTTAAAGCTTTAGCTATCTAAAAGTTTTAGCTATCTAAATCTATCCACAATATAGTAAGTAAGTATCCACCAGGTTCCGATCTTGTGTGAAGCTGAACTTTACTCTTTTGACATTCAATACATGTTTTAGTTCATTGGGTAATGTCTTTATTCATATATGGAAAAAACTATCTCGCTGCAATTAACTTCTTAGAGGCTCCAGTACTAGGGTGCCAAAAACCGTGTAATACATCGAATACTGCACGTCTTTGAGTAGCCGAAACAAACAGATTATTTTTACCTATTGATACTTCAGAACAAATCTCTAAGTCGGGAAGGACTGTGAGTTCCATTATCGATACAAATAGTTTGCAACCACATCGTCCGTAAATGTGTCTAATTTCAGTCGTGAATTGAACAATTTAGTAAAGTTGCCTTGATTGCCGTAGATTTATAAACCTCTGAAATTTTTAACCGCTAGGTAAATTCCCAAAAATTCCCTATCATGGAACCCATACCCCAACAAGGGCTCATTCTATTTTTCCAAAAGCAATGTTACACTCTTCTGACTACCAGAAATTCGTTTGTAATTTTGGCATTTTGATTAATTTTGCTACGACTGCATGGATTGGAGACAATAATTGGTATGAACCTGTGATAATAATTCCTACGAATTGTAGAATTTTTCAAATGGTTGATGGAGACGGTAATTCTTTAATACAGTTAGCTCAGCGTAGCGATGGTACTATGCCTTGTGAATTGATTTCAATTGGCATTTGGAAGTATGGAATTTATACCAAACTCAATTGATCTCTTGAATTTCCTTCGCTTCTACTGGCGACGAGTAGGTCATCAATGTACGTGAATATACAAAGTCATATAGTCAAACCCTTTGACCACTTCATTTATAAATCGATGGAAGGTCTGTTCTCGAATAGTACTCGAATAGCCCAAAAGGAGTATAATCGCCGTTTTAGGTATGCTCGTACCAGAACTACATTGGAAAACACGGTACATTCATGGAGATTCATCGAGATTGTTTGGACGATGTGCAGTGGAAAAGAAACCTCAGAATAAGAAGGTTTACGTATGCCCAATTTAACCATATGCTAAAATTCCGCAAGGGTGGTCTTGTGACTGAGAAATGAAGTCGACCTTGAGTAATGTATATGGTTTGGTTAAACATTTTGATTAAAGAATCTTATTCGTCTTTGACAATTGCTTAGAAAGGAGACGGATTAGGTCATCTCCCGCAGATAAATTCGTTATTCAATCAAGGATTCGTCGTCATTTTAAGTCTACGAGAAGACTTTATTTATAGGAAATCAACACCGATCATAGGAAATTGTCGCCCGACACCAAAATCAACATTCAATAATTGATTACCATACATTTGGATTAGTGAACCATTAGCAGTAGACAACACTAGATCAGGGTCAAAGCGAGATAAAATGCCCTTATGAAATATCAAAACTGACACATTGATCGCACCAAATCTTAATTTAGATTTTTTTGGTATACGAGCCATAAAAAGTGGTATTTTCATGGTGTCGAACCATGAAACGGAGGTTGAGAGAAAATATTTTCTCGCTTATGGTGATAAAAAAAAATTCATTTATCATTAGACAAGCGACGTCTACTTGTACTTCGTTACTTTTGCGTATATATGAATTTGACCTATTTCTGAACATGTTTTCAATAATTGCGATTCTTGATTCCAAGTTTGTTGTTAATTCGGTTTTGACCGTTGACTAACACTTGATACGCGGGTTGACGTTGTTGCGTCATGAAACCGTTCTGCTATTGGTAAAAATCATGGATGGGTTTTTCAATAATAGCTTGAATTGAAACCTAGACCGGTTCGGGTAACTTGCACAACTAAACAATAAAATTGTTGTCAATAGCAGAACCCTCTTGGTTAAATATTGAACAATACAACTCACATCGGGGTTGTTTCAATTTTGCGTGTCTCTTTGTCACTTCTGACTTCAACTTCTTATATCTAACTTTTTCTGGTGGATTTGTGAGAAGTTCAGGAATAGTTTCGCAAATATCATCGGGCCAGGCTGAAACTGCGTAGTTATATTTTGGCCCCCTAAATTTACGTGAAGGCCAAATTATGATAAAACCCTTTATTGAAGAACACTGGATTGTATTTATTTTATGAAAAAGCATTTACTGTCCAACCTTTATATACATAGATCTCAAAGACACCACTCTTAGTTTCTAAATTTAAAGAATGAATCTACCGGATTTGTGATAAAAGTTGTATTGTATAATCAAAAGTCATTATCCCTACTTAAATTTCAGAAAACCAACACGGTCAACTATAGTTGAAAAATGTTTCTTCACTGCTATCACAGATGTCCAATGGTCATTCCGAGTAGTCAATCCAGCTGGACTGTTGTAGAGATGCCGAATTTTGGTGAAATAAAGTTTATGAAAAACTACTCGAAACGAAAAACTACTTTTACGGATTTTCGGTAAAATTGAAAAACTACTATGAACAAATTTTGTTTGGAACTTAATCTACCATTTTTTTATGTTAATCCGTTTATTATGAAATATACTTTACAATTAGTATATGTATAAATTAGAAAAAACGACCTACCCACATCCGGTGGGCCAGAAAAAAAATAACGGAGATCTCCAAATTTGTAGTAAAAGTTTAAGTTAGAAGTTCAGCCAGTTCAGTCGATCAAACTGGGAATGAACAACATTTAGTATGCAGGATATCACATGCACGAGATCAAAATTTTTTCAGATTACTATACAACAAGAAATAGTTTTTTGTCAAAAAAATATCAACATTTCAGTTATAGTTTTGGAAAACTGAACAATATCGGTCATTGTTGAAAATTCGACAATATTGCTTGCTAACATATCCGTTCATCCAAAAATGGGTCTATTCGCTAAAGATGATTTTTTTGGCGAAATTTGGGTCAACTTTTAACTTCTCCATAACCCAATCAGCGAACACACGGTGTTATCTATGATCGTTTACCTTAAGTTAAAGTTAGTTTAATTTTATATGAGTTCGCAAATTTGCCAAGTTAAAGTCGCAGAAATGCCAAGTTCTGGAATGACGAGAAATTGACTACCTCGGGTTTTTCCGTGCACTCTCACGCACAGCAACAATGTTTTCAGCAGACGTTGCGGTTCGGTGACGTACGGATATTGGCTGATTATTTATCGAACCGGTTGACTGAGATTTGGCCACCAAAAGTAGAATAGTTGACTCGGCAGGACGGTTGTGGCGAATAAAATAATCACGTAATATGCAGAAAGTCGCGATATTCACACGGTGTTAACGCCATAACCTTCCATGGTGATTTACCATACACTATTCAACAATTCATAACAAATTTGAGCGATGTTCCTTTAACAACATGGCTGCTATAACCTAACAAATTTCAAGCATCCCTATTGAAAGACCCTTTAGTGCCCGTTCCAGCTGCATCTCTGTTCTAATTGGTACTCGGAGATTTGTTCGCACTTCCACTAACTTCTTGAATAAATGCCAATTGGTTTTATTATTTGGTAGTTTAGGTAATTTTTTTTATTATCATATCATGATCACAGCTCACAGGTCACAGGTCAGATGATAGTCCTTTACTGTTTTCAAAGCTCGTTTAGTCCTCTAAAACCCGTCTTGTTACAAAAAATTCAAGAAGATCTGGTATGTTATGTATGTCAGTAGACCAATACGTCAGTTTATCGACAGAGTGAAAATCAAAATTGTTCTCACGAGCTACAGAAAAATTCATAAATGATTTGTATCAGTACCAAACTTCAAACGATATGTTGCAAAATTTTATGGTAACACGAAAATTAGTTTACAAGTTAATTCGTAAACGTCGCGTTGCCTTGCTGAGTTTAAACGTGACCGTACAACCACCGATAATACTTAACGCGGTTGCCCGAATTCAGCAGTTATTCCAGAAACGATAAAAAAATGTGCAAAATATTTTTTTGGACGATCGTAAAATGACGCTGCTTGTGATAGATGACACCTCAAAGATATTAGAAGTTATGCGTATACAAGTATTTTATTAGTCGTTCGAATATCTTGCGAAAGAAAGGAACATCAACAACGTATATTACATGACGCTATACCTGCATTTGAAGGGAGAAATTGGTAAAAAATGTTTCAAGTGCAAAATAAAAAAGTGTTCTTTCACCAAGACAATGTATCGTGTCTCAAGTCGTTGGGTATGATCGCGAAATTGCATAATTTTAAGTTCGAATTGCTTCCCTATTTACCATATTCTCCAAATCTGGCTCCCAAAGTATACTACCCTTTTAAGTTAGCCGATAGTTTCCAGGTCAATTTTCACGTAGAGAGCCCGAAAATACTCGATTGAATATACTCGTATCGTGCACACAAACCAAAATTTCTAAATATTGCCCGTTTATAGTGTTATGGTTGGAAATAGTTTCAAATGAAAGGTCTTAATTATGCTCGCACCAGGAAAAAAATTCAGGTCAATTTTCATGTGGGGAGTCTGGAAAAACTCGATTGAATATATCGCACACACAAACCAAAACTTCTAAATATTGACCGTTTAAAGTGTCATGACTGGAAATAGAATCAAATGTAAGGTCCTAATGATGCTCGTAGCTGTAAAAAATGTCAGATCAATTTTCATGTGGAAGTCCGGGAAAACTCGATTGAATATATCACACAAACACAAACCAAAACTTCTAAATATTGACCGTTTCAAGTGTTATGGCTGGAAATAGAATCAAATGAAAGGTCTAAATGATGCTCACACTTGGAAAAAGTTTCAGGTCAATTTTATTGTGGGGAGTCCGAGAAAACTCGATTGAATATATCGTACACGGAAACTTTGAAAGTTTCTAAATATTGACCGTTTTTTACCCCACATGAAAATTGACTGAAATTGACCTGAAACCAAAATTGTCATTAAAAATATTGTTTAGTATTTTATTTTTAACGGTTTCAGTTGATTTTTTATTGTTGTATAAAGCAAATATTTTTGATATAAAAAACACTTTCAGCTGAAAAATATAGTCTGAGAAATGTCGGCTAAATAATATCGTCTGATTAATATTTGACATAACATATTATATTGAGACTGAGGTAGCAAAGACCCTAGCTGCATTATCGATTTTTTTTATCGTTCAGCTGGAAACTATCGGCTAACTTTAATAGGATATGTATACTACCTGTTCGCACACCTCAAAGAAATGTTCTATAGAAAGAGATTTGCGTTTATTTTGAAGCCAAAGATAATCGTTCGACCAAAAAGGTATAGAAATGTTAAGGAAGCATTGAAATCAATGTACCACTCTTAAAGCAAATTTCTGGATGAACTAAGTCGAATTTTGCAAAGAAAACAGATTTAATAGTTAGCTTTGGACATATTGAGTGACGAAGTAGTAAATCGTCCCTTATTATAATCAACTTAGTGTTATGTACAAGACAATAATGATTGGCAATATATAAATCTAGTATCTGTAAATTAAAAACGGTAATAACAATCAATCTTTTAACCATGGACTACGAGTTAAAATAATCTCAAAAAATAAAATATTACCATTGATTGATTAGGCACTACCTTAAAAATCACAATTACTGCTAGCAATATGAAATATAAACATAACGACTGCGGGTATTCAATTAATATCCCAATCAATGCTTCATCAAACATCTTCAACTAATCAAACAATAATAAATAATCGACAAAACAGTTATATTTTGTGTTTCTGTTAAATGTATTTAAAATTTTAACCAGCTTCCCTAAATAACCGTGACAAATCATTACAATTTTTTATATTTTTAAACATGTACCGAGTAGATCCAAACATATACGTTCAGCATCTTGTATTTTAAGACAACATGAATACCACAAGTAAATACATAATAAATAAATTAAGTTAAAATGACAAAAAACTGATTGAAGCCAGTCAATAAGCACGGTTACACATGTGATGCATAAGTACCTACCTCTTCATAACCATAAATCATTCATAAAATCATGCATCATGACATACATAAGTAAAATGAAGTAAAATAAAATTCTTATTGTTGGTTTTAATTTAATTTCATTACTAATATTACTATTTTCTTTTAAATATTTAATTTCTTTTCAAAGCTCTCCTCATACACAGATTTTTCATTTGGTTCATAAACGCATACACGAGTATTGTATGTAACATGGAGAGTTCACCCATAAGCAATATTCAGATAATAAATTTTATGAAAACAACGACACCAAACAACAAAACAATACAATAAATTCAACGATCTCATCATCACGTTTTTCAATCAATGAATGAAAATTATTGTTTCTCATTATTTATTTTTCACACTTGATTTCGTTTTGGTGGCGTTGTTGTTGGGTATGTATATTCTTCTTAAATACTATTAATAAATAATGTAAACAAGATTCTTATACATCATCTCCTGTTTGCTTTTTGGTATTACACAGAAGAAAAACAACAAATTATTAGATTAGAAAACAATGTTAATAGGAAAAAAATGTACAACAACAGTGGAGCGAACGAAACCCAATTTAAGCTTCGTCATCAAAATGTAATTAATCGATATTAGATAAGGATTGTAAATTTTTTTTTTTTAGTTTTTATTTCTGTGTAAGAAATGGTTGATTAAACAAAAAGTTCATTATAGATTTGGATATTTTCTTCTCCTTCTTCGCTTCGTTGTTATTCTTAAAATTACTTCCTATTTGTTTAAGTTTTTTGTGTTGTGTATCGAAATTTTTGCCGTCGTCGATGTCTGTTGTTTTTATTTTTTGTTTGGAATTAATTTGAATAAGTGCAAAGTTGTCATTTTAGGTTAAGTACATCAGATTAGTGAAGCCGGCTTTGTGATTTAGAACTTTGGTATTTAATGACCAAATTATTTATTGGCTTCTTAATTTATTTATTTATTATTTTTTTTAAATATAGAACCTATTATTGCAAGTCTAAATAATATTTCTTCTTGTGTCAAAGAATCATGAAAAACTCTAAAACAAAAACTGAAAACTAAACTATTTTTTGTTGTTTACATTACGCGCGTTCAGGATCGCCAACTGTTGGCATCATGATTAGTGAAATCATCAACAACATTTTCAAAACGTTGCTTTGATTTTACTCAACAACAATGAAAAATTTACAAAAAGGTAGTTTATACCCAACTAACCATTCAGGTGCTAGACATATTTTAATTAATTTATGTAATGAATTTCGCGACAAGGTGTGAAGACGCCACAATACTCCCCTCCCAGAAAGAACAAAGATCTATCGAAAATTTAAGAATCTGGTAGGAGTCCTGTATACACGACCTGATCTTGTAACTGTATTAGTACTTGGTGAAAGATCAAAACGAACCTTTTAGCGAAGTTCGGTTCCTCGATAGACAATTTAGGTCAGTCAGGCGAAATAATAAGTTCTGTTTCGTAAGTCGGTAAAAGTAATCCAGTTTGTATAGTTGGTACGTCCGTAACTGATTGATTGTCAGAGTAACACGGTTTGAGTCGGTCGATGAAAATTTTCGCGTCACGTCCGTTCAGATTCAAAGTGAAAAATTTGTATGTATGGTCGATAACCAAATACGGTTCAGCATATGGTGGTTGCAGTCATCTGCGTAGTATGTCGAGAAGCCGGTACAGGACGAACTTCATCAAAGTGTCGTCTTAAGTTCGTAATAAAGTCCGATTGTAAAATTTGATCGTTCGTAGTATCTAAAAATGTTCCAGGAACCCGAGTTGTTCAACCGTAAACCAGTTCAGCTGGAGTAGCTTTTAGTTCGTCACTGTAAGTCGTTCGTAGTCCAAGTAAGATTACAGGAAGAACACTAACCCAATCAAATCGGTCGTAGCACATAATGATACACGACCTGATCTTGTAACTGTTTTAGTACTTGGTGAAAGATCAAAACGAACCTTTTTGCCAGCTTTCGGATCCACGATAGACAATTTAGCTCAGTCAGCCGAAATAATAAGTTCTGGTTCTTAAGTCGGTAAAAGTAATCCAGTTTGTATAGTTGGTGCGTCCGTAACTGATTGATTGTCAGAGTAACACGGTTTGAGTCGGTCGATGAACATTTTGGCGTGACGTCCGTTCAGATCCAAAGAGAAAAATTTGTATGTACGCTCGATAACCAAATACGGTTCAGTATATGGTGGTTGCAGTGATCTGCGTAGTATGTCGAGAAGCCGGTACAGGCCGAATTTCATCAAAGTGTCGTCTTAAGTTCGAAATTTGATCGTTCGTAGTATCTAAAAATGTTTCAGGAACCTGATTTGTACAACCGTAAACCAGTTCAGCTGGAGTTCAAGTGAAATTTCAGGAAGAACACTAGCCCAATCAGATCGGTCGTAGCACATAATGGCAGATTTGACGACCCGATACCATCTCTCGATCATGCCATTACATTTTGGATTGTAACTAGTTGTTCTCCTACATTCTAAATCAAGTAAGTTAGCCAGTTCGCGAAAAAGTTGTGATTTGAATTACATGCCTTGATCCGTGACAATGAACTCTGGCACACCAAAACGAGCTAGCCAATGAGAGTAAACAGCGAAAGGAACGGTTGCAGCAGTTACATCCGGAACTGGAACCGCCTCGGACCAATCAATAAATGTAACGCAATACCGCTGATTATCAGAAACTGGTAAAGGACCAATGATATCGATATGAATAATCGAAAAGTATTGAGAATTTAATTTATAGTTACCAAGCGGAGATTTTGTATGTTGGGAGATTTTAGCCTTTTGACAAGCTACACAACTTTGAGCTATTTTCTGAACGTCTTTTTTAATCGATGACCAGATGGCATTCTGAGTCAAAAGTTTGATGGAAGCTTTGACGCCAGGATGAGAAAGATTATGAAAAGCCTCGAAAAATTGTTTTCGGAAATTTAGGGGAATGAATGGCTTAGGTGTTGTGGTCGAAATATAGCAATAAATTAATTTTATTTAATTGAAAGAAACGGGAAATTTCTCAAATTTGAGAACAGAACTACTCCTTAAAATTTCTTGAAGTTGTTCAAGCGACAACGTTATCCGGTCCAGAGATGTGCTGAATATTTGTCGCGGTATAAAGCGTGAATAAACGACCTTCGAGAGAGCCGCGAGAAGTTCACGATCATAAGTACTGTATCTTTTTTGCGTATCACTGAGACGTACCGAAAAGAAACCGAGTGATTATGAACCAAGTGCCCGATAATAACTGCTGGACCACCGCTCCGATCGCCGTATCGGAAACTTCAACCATGATGGCCAGAGGTGCTGATGATGATGGATGAATAAGTAAAGTAGCGTCCGTAAGTTTAATTTTACAGTTATCAAACGCTTCGACCGGCACCGTTGACCGTTGTATTGGAACTCGACTGTTTTTAGTGTAACCTTTTAGCTAGTCGTTCAACAATTTCTGGTCAGCAGCGCCACCTGGAATGAAGCATCGATAAAAGTTAATCATGCCTAAAAAAGTTTCAGTTGTTTAACAGTCTGTGGTCGTTCGAAATCTTTGGTGACTTGAACCCGTTCATGCGACGGTAATATATACCTTGTCCAGTTACCGAATGGCCTAAAAAGATAATTTCGCTTTTTGCGAAAACGCATTTGTTAACATTTACCACCAGTCCATGTTCTTCTAATTTAGTAAAAATAATTTAATGTGTTCGAGATCTTCGTCATAATTTCGAGAGGCAATGAGCACGTCGTCCAAATATACAAAAGAGAAGTCGAGTCCACGTATTGCTGGATGCATGAGACGATGGAACGACTGTGCTGCATTTCTCAGATTTCGGTCTTTCTACAAAATTCAAATCAATTTTCCGAAAGCTGCCGAAATTGCCGTTTTTGGAATGTCCGTCGGTTCAATAGCAATTTGATGGCAAGCCTGGACAAGGTCTGTCGTTGTGAATATAGTGCAAACCTCGAGTCGTGGTGTAAAGTCTTGAATATGAGGAATCGGATACCTATGTCTGGAATTGTGACTTTATTTAATGCACGAAAGTATTCACGCGGTCTCGAAGTTCCATCCTTTTTGGGTACTAAGAGTAGCGGACTGTTCCAAGGGCTTCTATTAGGTTTGCAAATCCCGAGTTTCGTCATGTTTTCGAACTCTGTCTTCGCGATGATGAATTTGTCCGTTGTGTCTAATATTGTCAATATTAATGTTATCATGAATGACTGTTAAAAATTTAAAAACTCCTGGGTCCATTGTTGACTTGTTGATCCTAGATACAGTAGTATCATCGTAGGAGGAAAGAGTTCCATTTGAATACAGAGGGGTGAACGGATCTATGAGCCTCTGTCTCTGTAAATCCACAAGCAAACCAGTTTTCCACAAAAAATCCGCGCCGATGATAGGCATCGGCAACTCAGCAACTTTGAACTCCCATGAGAATTCGAGGCACAGTCCGATGTCAAGTTTTAAAAATTTAGTCTCGCACTCATTTACCGAAGAACCATTCGCTGCGAACAACCTGAATGATGGGTCGACACTTGGATTCCGAACAAAACGGGCTGGCAAGACTGAGACATCTGCACCTGTATCTATTAAGAAATGAGTACGAAGAAAAATTTCATAAACTAAAGGACGGAGAAACCTCATTACACACCGCCAATTGTGAATGACTATTTATGTTCATGAAACATTGTTATCGGAGTTATTTGATTCAAATTTACAATTTGATTTACATATAAAATTATTTTCAGCCGAATCACCATAAAAAGGATTGAAAGAATTTCAAAAATTTGGCAAGTTTTGCCTTGAATAATTATTTCTTGAACTTGACCGCGAACTGTTACGACTACGTGACTTTGAGTTAGATCGTGATCTATAATTTTGATTAAAAATTTCCGAAATCTCCGATAACAATGTTTTTTTGAATTCCAAAAGTTGTTTGTCTAGAGAAAAAGTTGAATTTGAATTAGAAGAACAAGATGCAGAAGTCTCAACAGAGTTTATTTGTGCCTGAGGTATAGTCTCATGCACGTTGGCAGACCGTTCTGCAAGGACTGACAGGGAGACGTCGTTTTCGGATGGTGTGAGCACCATTTGAACTTACTGGTGCAACCTCTTCAACTAAAATTGACGAAGTGTCACTTCGTTAATATTGCCACCAGTATTCAATTTCATTATACTCAACAACTGGGACGGCTTCCTGTCCCCAAGCCATGCATCAGATTATTAAGCTTCGACTATTCTGATTCACCAAGTACCCGAATCACCTCAGCCTTAAATGTAGAATAAGGTGTATTACCCTTCGAGCTAGTGATTATAAATGCAAATGTGTCGTAGAGTCGCATTAGCGCTCCCACCGCATGATCATATTTAGTAGGCTCGACAGTAATTTCTGCCAATGCGAACTGCTGCCCGAGTATCTCAAATCACACAATTGGATTTTGAGAGTAAAGTGTCTGTGAGAGTTTGAAAGCCACTCGAGCAACAATTCCAGCACCGGCAGAAAAATTAATATTTGGTCGCGGAGTCTCGGGAGTTTCGTTAGAATTTCTATTAAAATGTGAGACAGCCTTGGCAACAGTATACCCAATTAATTATTTACGGTACTAGCACCGTAAATAATTAATTGGGTACTTACAATTCAGTTTAGCTTATCCAATTATCAGCCGATTCGAGGTTAGTCGAGAAATTATTACTTTTAAAACTTTCGTATAAGTGGTATGGACTGCATTATTAAGAACCAACGAGCCAATTAAAGGAGATGACTTAAGTATTGGTTCAAGATATTATTATTGATGATGGTTTGGAAGATAGCAAGAGTTTAATTAAATTGTAAGCGATGTAAAGAATAGTTTTGATTTGTTGTTTTATCGAACAGTCCGTACTGTGCCAGAGGTTAGAAGTAGAAGAATTTCAAATGAATGGTCTATTTGGTAGATAGTGTTATCCGATATTGTGTTTTGGAGAGCTAACTCCTAGATTCATACCTCCTCGCGGTGCTCTTTGGATAACTCTAATTCAATCAGGCTGTGTAGTGAAAACGAGCAGGGGAAATGCAGGGTTCAAAGTAGGATGAAGATTATTTATCAGTACGGGACAAACACACGTATTATGCGGCTTGAACGGCAGGCCAACAACCTTCCACAAGAAGGAATACAAGAGCTTAGAAGGGCTGAAGGGCTGGAAGTGAAATCCATGATACCACCAATGATTACCCTCTTCATTGCAGTGGCTACCAGAATGGTGGAGAATTCGGAGTTGCCTTTCTCATTCATCGACGTGTAAAGCAACATATCATCGTCTTCCGGCCTATCAAAATGAGGATTTGCATGGTCAGAATCCGCACTAAGAAAATTAACATCACGATCGTTAATGTACATCCACCCGCCAAATATAAATTAGATGATATATATAAAAGATATATTGTTTGTCGAGATGAAGGAAGCCGTCAATAACCTTACACACCACGACATTAAAATTATCGTGGGCGACTTTAATACAAACTTCGGTCGAACTGCAGAAAATATATCGCCCAACGGTCGCAACAGGTTGCACCTCAATAGTAACAACAAAGAACAACGCGTCACTGAGCTGGCAAAACTACACAACATAGTTGTATCTAGCAGGTTTTTTCCACAAGAGAATTCACAAAGTAACGTGGGGATCAAATGATGGAAGAGCGGGGAAAAATTGATCACGTCGTGTTCTAGATCTTACAGAGATGCAGACAAGCCCAAAAGCCCGTTCGATGAAATGACGATGCTTTAAAAGATCAAGCATCACTGCAGAGTTAAAAATCAACTCTGAAATCAGCGAAGAAACTCATCTTGACATCCAGGAGAAGTGGCACGCTATACAGTCAGCCATAATTACCGCCCATTGGTTGTTTTTGCTGCTACATCAAAAACCACTCTTAACTTTGTTGTAGTGCTTGATGGTTTGAAGACGGCATGGTGCGGCATATAGTATGTAAGTCCAGCTGTTGAATCAATTTTCTGCTTATGTCCAAGCTGTTCATATTCTTCCATACATTTTTTGTATTGAGCCGCTAAGTCGTCGTTCTTCAAGAGTTGGTTTTCTAGTTGGAGAAATCTAGCTGTTGCCATCTTTTCTGAGTCGCCTAATTTTCCATATGAATGCTGTTATATGGTATTTTTACGGTGTACCTGTCATTTGATGACCGTTTGACGCTGCTTTAGAATATCTCTTCACACTTTTCTTCGTCGGGTGTTTGCTTTCTTGGCGGATGTAAATCTTCGATTTCCCAAAATTTTAAAAGGGTTTCTCAATATCTTCCAAAGAGTTCTTCTCGGTGGTAATCGCAGTTGTGATTGTCAAGTTTTCATTTGGCTTAGCTGTTTTGGAAGTTTTTCCCAGAATTATCCATCCTAGTTCGGAGCTTTGAGCTTTTGGTTGTTAATTGTTTTGCGTCATAATTTCAGATAGTATCATATCTCCATAATAATCCGCTCCTATGAGTAAGTCTATCGGTGCTGGTGTGTGGTAGTTTGCATAGGCTAGTGGTAAGTTCTTTAAAGTATCCCGTGTTTGACTGACTATTGTATGCTGTGGCTGATCATGTTTTATTTTATTTATTACAAGGGCTTTTATAATTAATTGGAATTCAGAGTTGAACCGCGACATTATTGACAGTGTGGCTGACTTTTTTATCGTTTCTTTCTGGCCTCCGCAGGTTCCCGTTATGTTTATGTTGGCTTTGGTTGTTGTTATTTTCAGTCTGTTGATGGCACTCGAAATAATGAAGCTTCCTTGTGAGCAGGGATCAATAATTGCTCGTAGATACCGGTAGTCTCCGTCATTAGTTGCTATTTTGACTAGTGCTGTTAGTAACAGCACGTACTCTTTGTCTTCTAATTCTTTACCAGTGTGTAATGATGTGGTACGGTTATCTGCTGTTCTAGTTTCATACATTGTTCTTGGATTGTTGTCCTTGTTGTTATGTAAAAGCTGATTATGACGTCCGCCACATTGTTTACATGATTGATTCAACATACATTCGACTGTAGAATGGTTGCTTTTAAGACAGTTCCTGCAATGCTCCAATAATGAGACCAATTGGTGTTTTTTCGAATATATTCATGTTTTTAAATTTCTCGCAGTCCTGAATATAACAATTTTTGGGCAGATATTACATGTCGCATTATTTGTTAAAAATAACTCCTCAACTGCTGTTGGATTAAATTTTACCGTCGAGGTTGAAGGTTTGCGGAAACTAATAGTTTTTTCGCGAAAAACTGATTCCAATGCGGTGAAACGGTTTCCAAAAATATCATGAGATTTTCTAAACCTTGAAGTTCCTTTGTGTTTGTTAGCGACATCTTATATAGTCTTAAGGTTTCGGAGTCGAGCTTCTTGGTTATAACGTGTATATTATGATTTGATCCCAAGAATCGATGTTGACACCCATATTTCCTATTGCATGAAGGCATTCGTTGGGGGTGTCGTATATCACATGAATTTCTGAAGCAGATTTGGTTCCGATGCTCTTTTGTGACATTAATGTATGGATGTACCTTGTTACTATGGTCCTGCGATTATCCTATCTTTATTTGATAATCGACCAGGGTGTTTCATAGTTTACATCAATAGCGTGAAGATGATTGATTAGTTTTCTGTCTGGCCACCGGTGTATGTTTTTAGATAATTAATCTTGTGTGTGTGTTCGTTAGTGCTCCGTTAGTGTGCACTAACTTGTCGAAGATAATTTTTGGAAGTTTCACTGGTTTTCTTTGCCAGCTTTTGATTGTTCTAATGATGATTGGACTTCTATTACTGTGTGATCATACGATTGTGATATGTTATCGTAATGCCTCTTGGTGAAATAGTCTAATGTGTCTTCTTCGTCTTCGCAAGCCTCCAAATATATTGTTTCGTTCAGATCGGTGATCTGATTCATCTGACTATCCATTTGAATCAGGGACAGTTTACCTTTTAAACTCGTCTCTGTTGGAGTCGTTCCCTTCTGTTTCAAATGAAACGAATTGATTCTAGGCTGTTTAATGTAAAATATTTTTAATTTTTAATGTAAAATATTTTTATGATAAAAATCACCCTTTCCGCTTAAATTTTTGGAAACTGATCAAGACCGACAAGTAATTGATACAAAAATAAATTAAAATCTGTTAGTTCATAACCATTTTTCTCGAAAACACTTTTCAAAATATTTGCGAAAAGCGAAAAAGCTTCTACGGAAAATGTCACAGCCGGCGTACCGATTTCGGCCAAAACTCACATAGGATCTCCTAAGTTGTTGACAAAACTTAATTATGAAGTTTCATTTCAATCTGGGCTGTACAGGGCTGATTTTTTGCCAAAAAACATTATTACCGCTTATATTATGGAAACTGATCTCTGATATTTGATTCACCTGGTTGGTTTTCTGAAATTTAAGCAGAAATAATGATTTTTGAATCAACAAGACAATTTTTATCACAAATCCGTAGGCTCAATTTTTCGAGTTAGAAATTAAGTGTGGTGAATTCGCGACATATGTACATTTGTCGCAAAATAAAGTCGTTGTTGACCCCAACAATTACACCCCTCCAAATTATGTACTGTAATCCTGAAAATGTTTGGCCTCGAGTTTTTTTGGCTAAATGTTTGTGTCCTCTCTACAGCTCAGACGGATTGACTGTTCGGAGTGAAACTTCATACTTATTCTTTTCCCATAAATCGAGAAGTGCCGGCTTCTGTAGAAGCTTTTTCGTTTTTTTTGTAAATATCTTGAAAAGTCCAGGCGGATTGACTATTCGGAATGAAACTTCATACTTAAACTGCTTCAATTAGTTGGGAGACCCTTGCGAATTTGGTAGAAATCTCTGGAGTGGAAGTGGCACCTTTCATGGGAGTTAAGCAGAATAAAAAAATTACAAAGAATTAAAAGATTCAAATTAATTTAAGGAATAAAATATCAACGTTGGTTGGTTTTCTGAAATTTAAGAAGGAATAACGAATTTACGTTCCTTTACGTAGTAATCATGAACGTATAGTAATCATGAAAAATGTTGACATCCAAATTTTTGCAAATTTCCCATTCATGTGAGTGTGCGTGTGTGACTGTGTGCGTGCAGACTAAATGTATGCGTCCTCTCTGCAGCCCAGCTGGCTTGTCCGATCGAAATGAAACTTCATTCTTAAGCTTTGTTCATTAATTCGGAGATTTCAGTGACTTGTGGTCTAAATCGGTCCACCGGAAGTGGCAGATTCCACAGGAGCTTCCCGTTTTTTGTAAATATTTTGAGAAATATAGCATTTACGAAAAAACAATTATGAACTAAAACATTCTAAATTAAATTTGCAATAATATCGGTCGATATAAGTTTCCAACAATTTAACCAGAAATATCGATTTTTAAGAAAAAAAAACTGTTTTTGAACAAAAATTCGGCTCTGTACAGCCCAGACGATGAACTTCAAACTTAAGCTTTTTCCGTAATTTGGGAGATCCCTGTGAGTTTTGGCCGAAATAGGTTCTCTGGAAGAGACAGTTTCTATAGAAGTTTTTTATTTTTTTACACATTTCCGAGAAAAATGACTAAAATCTAAATGATATTAAATAAAGTTGGCAAAAATATCGTTCCTGATCAGTTTTCCAAAATTTAAGCGGAAAAGACGATTTTTGCCAGAAGAGGTTTTTCAACAACGTTGTTTGGCCGTTGAAAAGCCCAGATGGACTGATTCATCAGAATGAACATAATACCTATGCGTGTCCAAGCATTTAGAAATCCCAGTGAATTTTAGCCAAAATCGGTTCACCGGAAATGACAGAAAAAGACTACAAATAATCTAGAAAAAGGTATAATTATGGCCAACAATTCTATAAATGCACCTCGTTTTAGTTGTCATGATGTGTTGTGCTCTATTATAGTGTGAAGAGACTGATTGTGTGAAACAACATACACCACTTTCTGCTTATTATTCCTTTCTGTTTTTTTGAAGTTTGCGCCTTATACAGAACTGCAATCCTTGCCCTTTGTAATTGTGCTGGTAATATGTTGTATCCTCTTGTAGCCTCTCTTGTCTAAGATCGGAACTATGACAATTATGATCGAAACCAGTAGTACAAAACCATTACTCGGGCGTTCAACTATACAGACAATAAACAACGAGGGCGATCGATTTCTAAAGTAAGGGTTCAGTTGTCAACGCAACCTTGATCGAGCCGATTAACGGGCTAAAATAGTTTTATTGGGCCAACTAACTGGACTGTCACTTGGAAAAGCGTCATTTTCAAAAAAGTATCTTTAAGAAGTAAATTATGTGCCATACCTTAGTCTGACCTATATTAATATCTAAGAACTAACAATTGCTCTACACCTAACATTTAGGCCGAACTTTTTAAACCTAAATTTTGTGGTACTCCTTGCTATTATTGAAGGCATATGAAGTTAGCGCAGTTTTTCATCCCAGAAAAAAATAAAATTTCTTTAAACAATACATTTCATCTCATCACAGTTTATTCTATTTAAACTTGTATAAGACGGAAAAGTATTTTAAGTTGAGTAAAAAACAACAAAATATCCATCCTAGATTATTTCATTTAATTGTTGTTTTTGTACTCGACGTATGAAAAAATGATTATAAATAGCTTTTCTAAGTAATATGATTTATAGGTAATAATTCTTTGTATTGATTAAAGATAGCGATTGATACTATTTTAAAATATTAATCGTACGAGCTTACAATGACTAAGAGGGCAGTACCAGCCGTATTGGTAGTATTGGCGCAAATGGCCAAGTACTGGTACTGCCCTCTTAGTCATTGTAAGCCCTTACTATAACCAACTCAAAACTATATAAATCATTTCCGGCAAGTCATATTGCTAGGAGAATGGCAATTATTAATTTTTGTATTGGGCCTCATGGAATCTGGCCGATTGCGCCAATCCTACGATACGGCTGGTGTTGCCCAACTAGCTAAAGTTAGTCCGTCCTATAAGTTATTCAAAACATAAAGAATAATTTCCGGCAAATCATATTTCTAGGAAAATGGCACGATTTTCTCATATTCTTATATGGGCCCATATGGAACTTGGCCAATTTCGCCAATACTACCTACTAAGCTCGTACTATTAATATTTAATCTTTAATCAATACAAACAATTATTACCTATAAATCATATTACTTAGAAAAGCTATTTATAATCATTTTTTCATACGTCGAGTACAAAAACAACAATTAAATGAAATAATCTAGGATGGATATTTTGTTGTTTTTTACCTAACTTAAAATAATATTCCGTCTTATACAAGTTTAAATAGAATAAACTGGGATGAGATGAAATGTATTGTTTAAAGAAATTTTATTTATTTCTGGGATGAAAAACTGGGCTAACTTCATATACCTTATTATTGAGGCGCTAGATAGGTAATTGCCTTGTTTACCCCTCATGGAGTAACACGTCGCTGCTTGTGATCTAAAACTATTAAAAATGTCGGCCTCAGTTAATGTCTATACATACAAGTAACATGATGTATTTTTCAAGAACATTACTAGTATAAAATATCTGTAATATGTAATATTTTCATCCTACAGTAGTCCTTCTTATGTATGTACCAAATGACTATAACACAAACAACAACAACAACCTATTTAAATATGTAATTAAAATTCGAAAAATAAGACACTTGTTGAATATATTAATTTTCATTATAATAAACGTAATTTATTACCGAATTAATTACTTTTTATATTTATTAAAACATTTTATATTTTGTTTTATATTTATTACTATTGTTGTTAATTTTAAAGTTTTGTTGGTTGGTGTTTTTTTTCGGTTTTAGTTTAACGTCTTTTTGTTTGCTTCGATAATTTGTTGTTGCTGTGTAATGATTTCTTACATTGTTTTATGTACAACGTACAATTTGATGTTGGGTTGGTTTCATTGGTTTTCATCCATCCATTCATTTCGCGATCCTTCGTATCCACAACATAATACAAAAATTGAAGAACACACCAACAAGACAGGTATAAATAAAAGAGGCCTTTCATTTTCATAAAAAAAACAACAACAATATTATTACAAAAGGCTTCTTGTCTTGTTCTGTATCATTTTTATTATTATTATTATTATTTATATGTATTTTTGTTATTATATTATTTTTTGTGTACATTGTCTTAACGGAAAATTAATGATAATATTTTTCTTTAATTTGTTGAGTTGGCAAAATTAAAAATACGCGTATAACAGACAAAAACAAAACTCTTGTAGGTTTAGTTTGAAAGGTTTTGAAATTTAATATTTTTGCTTTTTATTTATTACGAAATAGTTCTTAATTTTCTTTTGATAAATGAAAAACGAAATAATCAAATGTCATTTAATCGTAATGATAAATGGTTTCTTAATTAATTGTTGTTATTAGAGTTGTGATGTCTAATTTAATAACATAAAGCTTTTGATTATTTTTTTTCTATCAATATTGAAGACTTTTCAATTAATTTATATTGATTAGGTAAATAAAACGGTAAATGAAAAGGATGCGAAGAACTAACTAGTGTGGGAAACTTTCTAGTTATTTTTATACAGAAGCTTTAAAGCCGTGTGCGTGGTATGCTCACGTTTTAATTATTATTTTTATACAGGTTGTCCCAGAATGAATGGATAAGCCTGTAATACCTTATAGTAGAGCTATTCGGCGCTCAAAATAAAATACAAAAAAATATATCTCAAGTAGTACCTAAGATACTTATACACTCCCGAGCATTTGATTATAACCACTTTAAATTTTGCCCTAATTCTTCATTTTTTATGGCTTTTCTCTTGTTGTGTACTAAATGACCCTAATGCTGCAGCAGCACTTGTAGCACAATCCAATGAAAATGGTACTGGAATTGTTTACAAATTAATTACAAATTTGTTACACAGTTAGAAAATTTTTGACAAGTCCCGTTATTCTGCAATTCGTGTGTGGGCTGGCATTAGACAAAGCTACACCACACTTTTCGTATTTTTGTTAATATTTATTGTATCGGGCTGGGGGTGGTACTGGACTTTTTTACAAATTAATTACAACATATCGGCATAGTTCAACCTCAAAAACTACCCCCAAGCGGTGTATATTTTACACTTTTAATTTATTACAACAGCCCACACCCACAATAATCGATCAAAATGTATCGAACTTCCTTCCTATGCAAGAATTAGGTATCCCTGAATTTATTACAACAGCCCACACCCCAAAAATGAATCAAAATGTATCGAACTTCCTTTCTATGCAAGAAATAGGTATCCCTGAATTTATTACAACAGCCCACACCCCCAAAAATGAATCAAAATGTATCGAACTTCCTACCTATGCAAGAATTAGGTATCCCTGAATTTATTACAACAGCCCACACCCATAAAAGTCGATAAATATGCATTGAACTTCCTTCCAATGCAAGAAATAGGTATCCCTGAATTTATTACAACAGCCCACACCCTCAAAAAACAATCAAAATGCATCGAACTTCCTTCCTATGCAAGAATTAGGTATCCCTGAATTTATTACAACAGCCCACACCAACAGAAATCGATCAAAATGCATCGAACTTCCTTCCAATGCAAGAAATAGACACCCCTGAATTTATTACAACAGCCCACACCCACAATAATCGATCAAAATATATCGAACTTCCTTCCTATGCAAGAATTAGGTATCCCTGAATTTATTACAACAGCCCACACCCACAAAAATCAATCGTAATTCATCGAACTTAGAATTAGGTATCCGGGGGGGATACAGGTAAAAATTTTCTAACTGTGTAACAAATTTGTAATTAATTTGTAAAAAATTCCAGTGCCATTTTCATTGGTTTGTGCTACAAGTGCTGGTGCAGCATTAGGGTCATGTGTACTAACTGATGAGAGAGAAGTTAAAATAAAAAAAATAAACACGGTCAATTCAAATTTTATATTTTGCGAATATTTAAACATGAGCACTTCATTATAACCATTAATAGTGTGTTTTAAAATAGTAAAAATAAATAAAAAAAAACGATTGATATTAATTTTTTTTATTGTTAATAATGTGTAGGTCCCCCATTCTTGAGTACAACTTCAAAAACTCTATCTGATAAGGAATTAAACAGGCTCTGTACAAAATTTAATGGTATTTGCTCGAAAGCATCTTTTATTGCAGCAATCAGCCCATCCTTATTTTGAAATTGCCTTCCGTCTGCATAAATTTTGCGCGATAACCATCCCCACAAATTCTCGATTATGTTGAGATCGGGAGATAGAGCTGGCCAGTCCAGAACTTCCACGTTATTGTGTGCAAACCATTGTTTAACACGTCCTGCTGTAAGAATGTGCGCGTTATCTTGTTGAAAAATCCATCGTTGGCCATTGAACATTTCTTGGAAATTAAGTTTCTGGATTTCTAATAGTTCAATGTAATTCGCTGGAAGTAATACTGAAACCCATCAGGTCCATCCAAATTAAATTTCTTCAGGAAATATCACCTGATGCCATTCTTCCTTCCAATTTAAATATGTCCGGCAGTAGTCTAATCTAGCATCTTTATGACGCTGAAGTAAATGTGGTTTTTTCATAAGTTGTTTCCGTTTAAGATGCAGACACTGTTTAATTACTCTGCGTACGGTCCAGATGCTGGCTGAAGTTCCAACTTTATCTTTTATTTTGCGAGCGGTGGCAGCAAAATTCCACGCAGCGCGTAAAATTAACCTACTCTCTCGTTCTGTTGTTGCTCTTGATGTGCGCCCTTTACGGATTTTCCCATAATTTTCTTGATTATTTAGATAATTATTGATTGTCACAAGATTTCGACCAATTTTAATCGCTATTTGCCGATTAGAATAATTTTCTTGCTTAAATGCAACAATTTTCGCAATTCGCAAAATATAAAATTTGAATTGACCGTGTTCCTTTTTTTTATTTTAACTTCTCTCTCATCAACTAGTGCACAACAAGAGAAAAGACATAAAAAAAAATTATAGCAAAACAACAACCACATGAAGAATTAGGGCAAAATTTAAAGTGGTTATAATCAAGCGCTCGGGAGTGTATCATTTTTTTTTAAAAAAAGTCCATTTTTTTACGTTATTTTACGTTTCCGATCACCACGGCTACAAATAAATTAAATCCATCCGTTTTTTGGTGTTATAATATTCCTAATGGACTAAATGTGTTAAATAATTTTTTTTTATAAAAGTTTGAGCATCTTTGGTGAAAAAAAAATGTATGAGAACCTAAGTGGCCAACTATTTTAAAAATATGAGTTTAATGCAGATTCTAAAATGGTATAATACATCCTTTTATCTAATGTAGATACGAGGTTATTGCTATTAGTATGCAGAAGAAGCAAATTCGATTAAATAACAAAATATTACAAATTGGATTATTTCTTGTATTAAACTGTATCTGATGGTAAGGGCTTCATAAAAAACAACGTTACACATTGATAATACTTTATTTAAGCAATGTACATTTACAGTAAATGCTCAAACTGTCTGCCACCGACTCTGATACAAGCCCGACATTTCCGAATAAAAGCTCTTTTGAGAAGTCGCGCATAACGCTGTTGAGTAATTTGTGAAGCGGCTTCCTTGACACGGCTACGTAACTCTTCTAAATTCCTGGATCAGTTTAGAGTAGACCTCTTCTTTTAGGCAGCCCCAGTAAAAAATACCCAGCGGATTTAGGTCCGGGGAATGTGGAGGCCACAAAATGGGCCTCAGACGGCCAATCCATCTATCTGGATATGTGGAATTCAAATACGCCTGAACGTTTGCTGCATAGTGCGCAGGACACCCATCATTCTGGAGCCAATGGGATTCTCTCACCTCCTCGGACACCTCTTGCAATAAATTTGGCAGATCATTTTGAAGAAAGCCCAAATAGTTTTGGCCAGATAAGTTCCCGGGCAGTTCAAATGGGCCAATTATCTTTCCGTTCAATATTCCAGTCCAATAATTTATTTTGAATTTGTACTAAGATCTGTTTTCTCGCATTAGATGAGGATTCGAAAGTTGACAGCTGTGAAGATTGTGCACGTTAAAGCATCCATCTCTATTCAGTGTTGATTCATCGCTCCATAGAACATTATTAAAGAATTGCGGATCTTGTTCTATTTTCTCAAGCATCTGTCGACAAAAACACAATCTTGCGTAGTAGTCTCTTGGTTCCAGAGTTTGCACGCGTCTAATATGGTAGGGGTGGAACTTATTTTCAATACACGGTGCACGTTCGATTTTGCTATTCCAGTGCGTCGTGCTATTGCTCTTGTAGAGGTAGATGGATCTCGCACAATTTACTCAAGCACCGTTTCTTCAGTGTCAATATTAGAGACTCTTCCAGTGCTAGTACCACCAACACCGCTGCCAGGTAATCTTTCTTCCAAGTAACAACCGTGGACTCTGATAAATACGCGATACTCCGGGTGACGCGCGTTTGGGTATCTTACGTGGCATTTTGATACACAAAAATCCGCCCAGATACAAGCCAGTTGAGTAAAATCGAAGCCAACGTTATGAACATGTTTACTGTTAATGTTACTATGAAATTTTCAAATCAAATTTGCGATGATTTCACTAATCATGATGCCAACAGTTGGGGGTCCAGAACGCGCCCAATTTCTATCACTTGAAATTTTAACGTGACAAATAAAAACAATTTTTAAAAGCAGCCAACTAAGATTTAAAACAAAATTATTTAGTAAATTAACATTTTATAATCTATAACAATCAAAATTCAAAAAGTGATGTTCATTTAGACATGACTACACACAGTGTAGTTTACAATAAAGTAATTTGCTATGGTTTTCGTTATGGTAATCTTTCGTTTGTTTCTAAAATTCGAAAGGACTATTTAGTGTTATGATGAGCGCTTTTGTCTACGCATCTTTATCTACGCGTCTTTGACTATGCGGATTTGCCTACGCGTCTTTGTCTACGCAAACATTTTTACGCATATTTGTTTACGCGGATTTGTCTACATGTCCTAGCCTACATGTCTATGTCTACACGCATTTGTTTACGTGGTTTTGTCTACACGGATTTATCTACGCGGTTTTGGCTACATGCCTTTGTCTGCGTGCCTTTATCTACATGTATTTGTATACGTGTCTTTGTCTACGCATCTTTACGTACGCATCTTTGTCTACGCCTCTTAATATACGCGCATTTGTCTACGTGGATTTACCCGCGCGTCTTTATCTAAGAGTACTTGTATACGCGGATTTGTCTATGCGGATTTATCTACATGTAGTTGTCTCCTTGGCTTTGTCTATATGTCCTAGTCTACATGTCCTGGTCTACATGTATTTGTCTACGTGGATTTGTCTACACGTCATTGTCTATGCGTAGACTAGACTACGTTGACAAAGGCGCGTAGACAAAACCACTGCTTTGTCTTTGCAGCTTTGTTTATGCAGCTTTGTCTATGCAGCTTTGTCTATGCAGCTTTGTCTATGCAGCTTTGTCTATGCGGATTTGTCTACGTGTTGTATACGAAGCTTTCTTTACACGTCTTTGTGTCCGCGGCATGCGTATACAAAATCACGTAGACAAATTCACGGACGTGTAGACTGAGACATTTAGGCAAAGCCACGTAGACAAAGACATGTCCACGCATTTTCTTTGCAGATTTGACCAATTCGTGCAGGCAAAACCACGTAGACAAATTCGCGTAGAAAAAGACGCGTAGACAAAGACATGTAGAGAAATGCGTGTAGGCAACGTGTAGAAAAAACTGCAAGACTAAACCAAGTAGACAAAACCACGTAGACAAAGACGTGTAGACTGAGACATTTAGGCAAAGCCACGTAGACAAAGACATGTCCAAAGACGAATCTGTCTACAGATTTTTGCGTGCTACGTGTCTTTGGTTATCTACGTGGTTTTGTATACGCATTATTTATTCAGATTTGACCAATTCGTGCAGGCAAAACCACGTAGACAAATTCACGTAGAAAAAGCTGCGTAGACAAAGACATGTAGAGAAATGCGTGTAGACAAAGCGTAGAAAAAACTGCAAGACAAAACCATGGTGGACAAAACCACGTAGACAAAGCCAAGTAGATGCGCAGACAAAGCCATGTTGACAAAACCACATAAACAAAGCCACGTAGACAAATTTGCGTAGACAAAGACGTGTAGACTAAGACCTTTAGATAAAGCCACGAACACAAAGGAATGTTTACAAAGACGGAATTGTCTACATATCTTTGCATGCTATGTGGTTTTGGCTATCTACGTGGTTATGTCTACGCATTGTCTATGCAGATTTGACCAAGCCGTGTAGACATAATGACGTAGAGAAATTCGCGCAAATAAAGCCACGTAGACAAAGACATGTAGGAAAATGCGTGTAGTCTGCGCGTAGGCAAAACCGCGAGAGAAAATCACATAGACAAAGCCAAGTACACAAAGACATGTAAACAAAGCGTAGATAAATGCACGTAGACAAATACGCGTAGACAAAGACGTGTAGACAAATGTGCGTAGACAAATACGCGTAAACAAAAAAAAACTTTGTCTACGCGGATTTGTCTACGCATTGTATGCGGTGGTTTGTCTACATGCCTTTATTTACGTGACTTTGTCTACGTGTCTTTGTCTACTCGGCATGCGTAGACAAAACCACGTAGATAAAGCCGCGTAGACAAATATATGTAGATAACGATTTTGTCTACACGGATTGGTCAAATATACTTAGTAAACAAAACAAATAAGCAAAGACATGTAGACAGAGACGCATAGACAAAGTCGCATATCCTTTTCTACGAGTCCTTCTCTACGCATTTTTGTATACGCGGAATTGTCTACGCGGATTTGTTTACATGTATTTGTGTACGTGGCTTTGTCTACGTGGCTTCATCTATGCGGACTTGTTTACGTGATTTTGTCTACACGGACTTGTCTACGCAGGCTGATCTACGTGGTTTTGCCCACATGGACTTGTCTACACGTGTTTGTCTACGCGTTTCCGATAGAGATTTGTCTACATGTATTTGTATACTTGGCTTTGTCTTGGCTTTGACACGGATTTATCAACAATGATTTATCTACGCATGTTGCGTAGTCAAACCCACGTAGAAGAGTCCATGTAGACAAAACCACGTAAACAAATCCGTGTAGACAAAACTCCGTAGACAACGCCGTGGTTTTGAGAATAATAAAATATAGGAAAGGTTAACCACCTAACGTTAGCCGTTCTCTTAATGTGCTGTCTGTTCGAACTCGTTAACGCCAACGTCGAAATTAAACCTATCAACCAGTCTACAGGCATTTACTTAGAGAAACTAGGCAAGTTATAAATTTTCGCTATGGAATGGACTCTGACAATTCAATACAACATGACCAGCTATTGGGAAGAAATCAGAAATACCAAGGTAGCTCACAATGGATTACAAGCAGTCTGTAAGGAGCTGTCTGGATTAAACTGTAATATTTTGGTTACTGATAATGAGTTGAGGATCGGTTTGAGAAGCTCAATAACAACGAGCACGAAACAACCTTGATTGACAACACGGTCAAGATGGTGAAACATAATACAAACCTTACTGCCACACCAATAAACAACTTAATAAAGAGGCAGAGGCTTCGTCGAATTAACCTGTGCTCTACAATGCGCATCATAGGATACTATATCCCTGTATACTTGCATCAAGTCAGTTAGAAGAACAATTAGCATTGATTCGTCAGATCGTGCCAGCCTCCATCACCATTTCAGGGAGGAACGCAACAGAGTGTAATCATTGAAATTATTCTACCACTCTCATTCATGTGGGACTATACGTTGTTGCCAGTAGTTCCTGCACCAGATATACATCACGGTACTACCCAATCACAAATTATCACCTCAAACGAATATCTCGCCTTTGATGACCACTGGGAATTATTTCGCAACAATGACAAGGGATGATGTGAACCGTTGTCAAATTTTTAAACCAACCCAATTCATATGCAAAATTTCACCTATTGTGAGTTAAGACCTGTGCAAATCCGGAATGTTCCCGAGCGAAACGATGAATACAAAAAACCATTGGATTAAGCTCCGAACATCTAATCAATGTAGAACCACACGATGTAAGAACTCTGGACTAATAAGGATTGATCGCGGCTGCATATTAAAAGATGATTAATCTTAGCTATCGGGGCACCGGGAGCAATATGGCAAAAAACATTTCATACCTTACATGGGGTATTACTTAGAGGTAGTCATCTAACGGACTTCAGCTCATACATAAAGAATAAGACATGACTGAACAGTTCGCTAAAGCAAATCAATATACCAACAACAAACAACGTAGAAAAACTCCCTCGTTACTGCCAAGGCTGAGAGTGAATCGTAAATCAAAATTGCTGCATCGGAAAATTGAAATGGTGGTCAAAGCCCCACCAGAGGTGGACAATGGAGTGACGGGGGAAAAAAATCATAAAATTTTCTTTGACTCAAAATAACGTCTAAGAGTACTGCCTATTTTATTCTTGACAAGAACAATATTTATTTCTTGTGAATAGATTTTATATTGGTAGAGTTTTTTCCAAAAAAATTCACGAACTAACTATGCGATTTTTCACTGACAATGTCTTAAAATTTACATGAAATATTTTAGCGTTTCCAAAGTTGGGGCACCATATATGAGACAAATGTTCGAGTATTAATCGCCAAAGGTCACAGAAAATATCGAGGCGCCGCTGTGGAAACCGAGGAAAAACTGTAATATTAAATAATGTTATGGATACACGAGTAGGTATTTTTTACATCAAAACAGTAATTTTGTAGTTTAAGACAAATAACTCTAGTGTAAATATTGCTACCGGGTAAAATTGCAACAACATATTTTTATACAAGACGAAACATTTTATAAACACAAAATATAAATAATAAAAAACGATATATTTTATAAGATTTTTATATGCGCAATAAATCAGATAAATTAGTTTCATAAATCTGTGATAAATCTTCGTCGAGAGAAGGCCCTTCCTTACGTAGAAACTCATATACGAGTTTAGTAATACGAATTACTTCAAAAGAAAATATTTGCTGTGATTTAATATTATCTGACACACACGTACCCATAATTCAGCCAGGTGGTTAATTTAGATATCATAAAACTGTTATTTTTAATTTGTTAATTATTTTCTTATGTTGATAAGTTTTTAGTCAAGATAATTGGCTAAATGTTTCAGATTACTGCATTTATAATTTATGCGATTTGATTTATTCGCATCAGCATTCTTTTTTTTTTGCACGGCGTACCAGCGCACCAAAGTATACATAAGACGTTGTGTAGCACTTAATTATTACACATTTTGTTTTTATTTGATGAAAGAATTTTTTTTCATTATTATTTATGTTATGTGGTTTGATTGGTTGGAAAACTTGGAATGAATAACACGATTAGGAGAGAAATAAAGAAAAATGGTGCGGTCTTGTGATAATATCTTAGCGCATATTAATGATATAAACTGTTATAAAGTAAGTGGTTTGATGGGAAATGCTGGTTGATCAGTTCTAAAATAGACGAATAAATATTTTGTTGACAACTGTAGGATAAAACACTGCAAATACTGATTACATTATTCACTACTAACAAAATAATAATGCACTTTATTTAAATTTTCTAAAATTGTATCTAGTACAGCCTTTCCTAAAGTATTGTCTATAGCACAGACAAAAACATACAGATCATGTGTTTGAAACAATTATTTGTTCGAATATCGAGGAACTCTAGCATAAAAGTCCTACAGAAAAACCATTTCATGCAGTTTAGTGGGTGTTACGGTGCGTTTTAGTAGGGTAAAAGTTGACCGTCTATACCCACGTGAGTCATCGTGGACTATATTCCGACTCTGTAACTATGTAGAGACCACCACATCCATCCAGTATACCTCAATGCGGTAACACCCGGGCAACATTTTTAAACAACGGCTAAATACTAGAGGCGAGTGGATTACACTATAAATATATGATTGTGAAATACATACCAAAAATCAAAAATGTACACTGTTAAATTTAAAAATACTCCAATTATGGATTTGTTTTGTAGTGAAATTGAAACACTTTTAGATGATCTTTAACATTTTTACTAGATAAGTCCCTCAATCTCTGTCGCTCTCGATAGCAAAGTAAGTATAGCGCTTGCTTTGTGATTAGGGGATCCCGGGTTCGATTCCTGGTGGTGACAAAAAAATGTTGCGACTGGTCGTTTTTAATGTGTTATGTGTTACATTGTGCATTGTCTATAAATTTCAAGCCATAGTTATAGGCTTTTCTTCATAAATATTTTAAAAAAAAATATTTTATTTTATTTTAATCCCTAATAGTGTCGCTGTAAAGATCAAATAATTTTCTAATAATTTTAGATAAACACGAGAGAATTGTGATTCAATTTACTAAAGTTTTTTAATTCTAAATAAGGTTATTTTAGACAATGTTTCTACTTTTATATCTCCGAATCTAGAGATGTTCACGAGGTCTCACCTATATGGTGAATAGATAAGTCAAAACCTCACATGTGTGGTGAATAAGATTTAGATATGATGATTTTTAACTTGTCCAGCGTATTTTAAACAATAGTGGTTTTTGATTTCAATTTATCTTCAAATTTTTCTGTTCCCGCTCCTTGAGATATTCATAATTTTTAAATTTATTTTAGGATAGCACAGACAAAGTTCTAACATTGAAATGAACAAGGTTAATTTATGAAAATATTTATTGGGCCATACAGCCTACTTAAGAGTTCCATGATTTTAAATAAACTTTCAAACTTTATTTTACCGATCCTAGAGATGTTCACGGGCTACTACTCAAAAGCGAGACTGCCTAATTTGGGTTTACTGTTTCACTCGACAAATATCGACGGATATACTACTGTGGGCAAAAAGTAGTAAGACTTTTTAATTAACCGCGGAAAACCATTCGTCGAAATATTTTTATTTCTATGTTGGTATGACTGTCAGTGACATCTGTGCCAAATGTCAAATCAAAATAATCATTAGTGTTTAGTATACGCTTGTCTTTCTGAAGTACAAAAAGTGCATTCGGCGATTTTTTACAATGAGTGAAATTATTCAACAAATTTTGTGTGCGGAATCAATTTTGTGGTGCCGAAACGTTCAGAATGTTGCAAAAGGCCTTCGGTGATAATTGTATGTCGCGAGCAAGTGTTTTTGATTTTTACAAATTGTTCAAAGAGGGTCGAGAACGTGTTGACGACGAACCACGTCTAGGACGGCCATCAACATCAACTGATGATCAACACGTTAATCAAATCAAGGAATTGGTGCTCGAGAATCGACGATTAACAGTCAGAGACCTTACTGGCATCGTTGAAATATCAGAAGAATCAGTGAAAACCATTTTGAAAGATCATTTGGGCCTAAGAAAAATGAAAGCACGATTGGTTCCAAAATCACTCAATTTTTTGGAAAAACAGCATCGCGTTGACGTCTGTGAAACAATGCTTTCCGACTACCAGGATGTCATGAAACGTATTATAACTGGCCATGAGTCTTGGATCTATGCGTACGACTCGGAAACAGACGATCAATCGGCCGAATATCGTGCCAAAGGTGAGTCGAAGCCGAAAAAACCACGTCAAAGCAAGTCAAAAATCAAGGGGATGTTGACAGTTTTCTTCGATTATCGAGGTGTCGTGCACTCCGTATTCCTTCCGACCAGCCAAACTGTCAACAAGGAATACTATTTGAGTATTATGCGTCGTTTGCGTGAAGCTATTCGTAAAAAGAGGCCGAAATTATGGGTCGATAACTCTTGGTTTTTGCACCACGATAATGCACCTTCTCATACTGTATTGGTTTTACGTGATTTTTTCGCCAAAAAATCCACCCATATTATTCCGCAACCACCGTATTCGCCTGATTTAGCTCCGTGTGACCTCTGGCTGTTCAGCAAACTGAAACGACCGCTCCGGGGAAACCGTTTTGAGTCAATTGGAGACATTAACGTGAATCGCTACGCGCATTGGAGGCTATTCCGGAAATTGATTTTAACAACTGTTTCGAGGATTGGAAAAAACGTTGGCACAGTGTATTGAGGCCGGAGGGGGGGTTACTTTGAGGGGGATAAAATAGATTTGGAAAAATAAATAAAGAATTTTAAAATTATGAACAAAGTCTCACTGTTTTTTTTCCCACAGTATTATTTTTGAAATAAATCTTTCTTCCAACTCTTCATTGATGGGTCCCGAAATAAATCTAGCCCTGAAGTAAATGTCGCACCTCGTTGCGATTACTAAAGATTTTTTTTCCATTAGTTGCTTCATTTTTTAAATAAATTTAATGCAATAATCAGCAATTCTAAATTTAATTTTAGCGCCGCAGATTTCCGTCCTATTAGTATTCTTCCTGGGTTGACGAAAGTATTCGAACGAGTATTACGAAATCAAATAGTATCATAATTCAATGAAAATATGATGCTAGATAAATTTCAGTCAGAGCATAGTCGGTACCTTAGTACTGAGACTGCAGTATTACATATGGTTGTTGATATTAAATGGAATATGGACCTGTTTTACGTGACTTCAGCAAAGCATTCGTCTGCTTAGACCACCATCGATTAATTTATAAACTTAAAGAAAAATTTCATTTCGATTCAACATCATGTCGATTAGTCTTCCCGTGTCTTACAGAGCGGTATCAAGTAGTATACACAAATAATTCGAGAATTTCACAACAACTTAACGAAGCTTAGCAGCGAGTATGGTGTGTCCCAAGGTTCTGTGTTAGGGCCTATATTATTTTTTCGGAATTTATAAATGATGCCCAATGAAATTTCTAAATCCCTTTACCATATAAACGCAGATGATCTACAATTATGCACCACTGGTTATGGTACTCGTAAGTTCTGCCGCATCTTTCTTACTGTGTAACGGTGCTATTTGCAATGAAAAAAAACAGAATTAATGTCTCATGCCAGTGGAAGGTATGTTCACGGATTGCATAATTACGATAAAGTGTCAGTTCTCGTTAAATCTATTCTGGGTTGTGGTATTTCGAACTATTTAGAGTTTCGCGGTTGGCTATTTTTTATACGCTCAAATCAAAACGGCCTTATTTAACGGATAAATTAAAAAATATTCTATCAAATAGGAAGAAAAATATAATTGTTCCTATAAGAATAATAGTTCATGGAGTCTAATAAAGTAGCAACATTAGTAGCGAATTTTCAATGTTCGGGTTACCCCTTAGATTTGTGCCTGGGAATATTTTTGATAATTTTTATTTTAAAAATAAGTTTCGAAGTGTGGTTTCAATTTTTTTAGATACATACTGTTCTAGATTATAGTATACGAGTACATTGAGTATTCCTAGCTCAAATGTGTTAAATATTACTTAAATAAATAAATGAAGATGAATTCTAGCCATTTGACATCATAAAACATCGCCACATAAATCTTAATAGTTTTAATTAAAACAGTGCAAGGCCAGCATTTTGGAATGAATGCCAAACGATCCACAGGAAGTCCTCCGAAGCACTTGATAAAACGTCCCCAGATTTACGAGTCAATATGAGTCTTAATGGACAATGCCTATCGTTCCGACTTCCGACTTCCTAGATCGATGCAGCCTATCAAATAGATGCGTATCGAACGTGCGTATCGAATCGACAACAAATATGAAGCCGGGAATCTCGCAAACAGATCGCAGGTATTTACTGAGAAATGGCTTCAAATACAATTGGACACATATGTTTATCGTCACTCATTTATTATTATCGTTCAAATGCCCTAACAACTCATTCGCAAAATATATCTGGACAGCGAGCAATTCTAACAACGAAATACAAAATTGGTATCGAGAATGATGGCAACCAAAATGTTAGTTTTCCATTTTCCAATTAATTAATGAATTCGTTGGATGTACCAGGCATACGAATGCACTGCCTTAAACTGAAGGCCAAGTCCTTCGTTTTGACGCGGAACGAGACAAGTATAATGACCGGCAATGAAAAATGGAACAATGAAGTTAAATTTCTGTCGCTGCTAAACTAAAAAAAATTACAACTGCTGATGCTGTTGGCCTTTTTATTTAAAAGGCCGCCTAGTTAGCTCCTCTTCCTATATATGCGAACCAACAGTGGCATTGGTCTCTTTACATAGAACAAGCCTCAAAATATGTGTTTTATTATTTGTAAACTAAGTAACCATTATCACCAATATTTAATCGGATTATAATCAAATATTAACCCAGGTCAGTAGGTTGAGTCTCAGAGATTCATTTTAAATTTGATCTGTAAAAAACTATCTGAAAAACTATTTTGATACATTTTGGCCCAAATGTATTTTAATATGCGTTATACGTGATCGAATTGTAATGCCAAATATATACGTAACGGTAAATGGCCTGAGACACCATTTTCAAAATAAAAACAAATCCGTACACGATCAGTCGAATAGACTCATTCATTGTCCTATTTATTTGTTGTAATATTAACGCTCCAGTTTTATGCGTTCATTTATCTCGTATAATTGTAATTTACATACCAATAAAGTGAATGACAATTGAACAAGTGATCTATTGTTATTACAAGGTAAGTTAGTGTGTGGATTGTCCAAATCAGAATATAACGTTTTGTAATGTTCTACTGTATGGCAAACCGCAAGCGTGTGTGGGCGGAAGAAGAAGTTCGAGCTACTTTGGAGGAAAGTGATGATGAGAGTCAGGATAACATTTTGAAATGTGTTAACACACCTGATAGCGAAATAGATGTGTTGGAAAGCGACTTTGACTGGGATGACGAATAAGAAGCATCTGAGTCCGAAGATGTTCAGAATATTATTGAACCACCTATCGACGAAACATACTAAACTGCGAAGTACGGGACCCAATGGAATAGCAGCCCATTTCCGCAAAGAAGAACATCCGCTATAGTAACCTTATTTGGGATAGTATCAACAAGGTAAAACGTCCACCAGGAGAACACGTGGATTCTGGTAATACCCTGGTAATAGGGAATTGGGGAAAGAATTTACATAGCTTTTATGTACAAACCTGTTTTTTCAGGCCTACTGAGGAAAAAAGTTTGATGTAAATATTTATAAATTGGGAATAATATTTCCATAGCGAAACTGGCAGGGAAAATTATTCCTAATTTTATTTAGTTTTCAAAAAAATTACTACTAACTCTTAACCATATTATGCCGGAAAAAAATAATTTAAACAGAAATTATATGTAAATCATTCCCCAGTTCCCTTTTCCCGGGATATTACCAGAATAGGGCCACAGGGGATGCTTTTCCACTATTCATATAGGATCAAGTCATTCAACTTATCGTTAGCTCTACCTACTTATACGGTTACGAGAAACGTGCAGAAATGTAGAAGCCAACAGACGAAGTTGAGGTTCACTGGTTTACCGGATTGCTGATCAACGCCGATCTAAACAAGCAGGACATGTCAGATTTGAAGGAATTTTGGCATCCTCTATTTGGCAACCTTCTATTCAAAGCAAGCATACGAGTATCTAGCCAAAGAATTAAGTTATTGTCCAAATATATTCGCTTCGATGATAAAACAATTTGCACTGCTAATTGGGAATTTTATAAAACATTTGTAACGGAACTATCATGAAATAATGCCGTCGACAGATGTGGTAGAATCTGGATCCCGTAACAGCCATTAACCCGCTAGCTAAAGTGTCCGTGGAATTAAGGCTTTCCGCGCTTATATTAAAGGATATTCATTTACAATTGTAACTGACTATGCTGCTTTGAAATGGCTTACGTCTCAAAGAGATCTTGCCGGTCGTTTAGCTCGATGGGCACTTATGCTACAACCGTTCGATTTCAAGATTATTCATCGCAGTGGTTCCCAAAACATAATCCCGGATGCTCTGCCAAGAATTAATAAAGATGAGCTTATTCTACAAGGTGTTTCTGAACTAAAAGAGGCAACGGATAATTTTACCACTCCGCTCTATATTGACTTATCTTCCGAGCATCTTAACTTGAATTTTTGGAAAACGACCCCGATTCTACCAACATCAAATATGAAGAAGGTAAATTATTAATTAATGTTAACTCCGGTTCATCTCACGATACTATTCCAAACGAATGGAAACCAATTGTTACCGTGGCTATGCGCGATGAATTAATTAAACTTGCGCATGACGATCCTACCTCTGCGCAATTAGGAATATCCAAAACATTAGTTCGCCTTCAACGTCAATTCTATTGTAGTGGAATGATGAAGGACGTTAGAGCTTATATTATAAACCGGTGAATTACATAACGCATCCATTAATGGGTTTCATTCAAAATTCTTTTAGACCATTCCAATTCCTATATTTGGATTTCCTAGAGCCGTACCCGAGATCAAAAGCTGGAAATTGCTGCATCCTCATTGCATTGGACAAATTATCGAGGTTCGTTTGTCTGCAACCATTTAGGCAGGCTACTGCCCAATCTACAATTGCCTTTCTCAAAAATCTTTTCCTCCGCCATTCAGTGCCGCAAACGGTGTTTACCGATAATGGTAAACAATTCTGCTCTGTTGCGTTTAAAAATTTATTAGACAATAATGGTGTTACGCATGTGCTAACCATGAGTAAACCGCACGCTGCTGTCCGCCATTCGTTCCTATCTAAAAGATGACCAGCGCCTATGGTACGTACATCTCTCTGAGTACGAATCAGCATTAAATAAAGCCAAGCACAGCAGTACTGGTTACTCCCCCCATTTTATTATATTCGTACAAAACCAGATACTACACGCAAAGGAAAACGACCTTTATAAACTTCTCGGCTTTACTGAAGATGGTAACTTCTCGGCCAACAATAATTCCAACAAGTTGAGTCATATTCGCCGGCAGGCTATAGCAAATCATTCGCTGTCGCAGGATTGGCGACAGCACCACAAGCTATCCTCAGAAGGGGCTTCCATTTCTGTGGTTCAACAATTGTGTAATTTCATTTTATATTTCAAACAGGAATCTAACATTTGATAATTTTTTTACCAGCGTGGAGAAGCAAGCTAAGTGTGGGACTCTGCGTAAAAATAAAAGATTCATACCAAATAAATGTCTTCCAAACTCGCGGCATAGCGTACAATCGAACAATTTTTGCTTCCGAAAAACCATGACTTTGGTGAACAAATTTCAACCAATAGTAATTTGATTGAAAATATTGGACCTGCATTTAAAAACGTAGGCACTAACACAAAAAAACGTGGGTGCTACATGTGTCCTCCTGAACTTGGCTGAATGAATAAACAACGGTGCGGGAGCTGTACTAAAAATGTTTGTTCCGAACGCTCGCAGAAAGTCGTGATTTGCAGTAACTGCATAAATAAATAATTTTTTAATTGTTTTTATATTTCAAATGAATTGATGTACGTTGAATTTTTAAAATAAATACTGAAATATAACTTAATTTTAATGTGAAAATGCCATATGAATCTGAGAGACTCATCGTGTACGTTAATCTAACTAAAAAGTCTTGTCCTACAGAAAGTTTGGTAATTATTAATATTTTGTCGACAGAGTTGCGAGTGCGTCAACCCCAAAAAGATGTAGAAAGCAAATACATTTGTTACTTACCATAAAATTTAACCATATTATACAACACCGGCATCCATCGCTTAAATTAACACTACACTATTTAAAACACAAATTTCCCAAGACAAATTACTAATTTGAAAATATTTTATGCAAACCGATTTCAACCTAGCTCATGGTTATAAAATTTGACCAATCAAACGAATTTTAAAATAAACCCGACGCACTTGAAATTCTATACACCACTGAACACGAAAATTATAATGTTTACATAAAATATCAAATCTTTCCCGTTATCCCGTGCGAAACTGGTAATTTTAGTTTTAAACGATTGCACCAATATTAATGCATTAAGAATAGAAAATATTTCTGTCATGACAGCAAAAACTCTCGCGACAGACGTAAAAGCGTGGTAAATTTTCAAAACAGACCTTACTTCTCCTATACCTAGAAGATTTAAACATTTTGATAACAGATTAATTCTTGGTCGAGGACCATCCGTACACTGTTTGAGTGAGCAGCTACGAGTACAACCTATATACAAAACTATCTGCGAAATAATAACCCTGCGAGCGAAAAAATCTTTAATACTGTTTAAGCCCAACATCATCCCAACAAAATCCAAATAGTTATGGAAAACAGGACTAATTTTGTAATCAACTTTCAACCACAAGGACATTGTGAAAATGTGTGCCAGTGATGTATCAAATGCGTGAGACCAAATCCCAAAATTATGACACAATTAATGGGGCAGCTCCCGGAAGACATAGTTCGATATACAGTTTCATTTGGTGCAGTTGGAGTCGATTTTTATGGTCCTTGAAAATTCATGCCATTCCCCTCGTCACTCAATTACTTCCAGACATATTTGTATATCTTTGTATGTACTAACATGCATGCAGTATACCGTATGTCACATTATATATTACGACAACGCTACAAATTTTGTTGACTCAAGAAATCATCTCGATAAAGTCTATGCATTCTTGAAAAATAATTCTGACGATCTTCAGTCAAACCTTTTGAAGGATCAGATAACATGGCGAGCAGCGCCTAAAGAAGGTGGGTGAAGGATATGAACGGCAAATGGAACGATACTTACGCTTGAAGAGTGATCCTTAAATTACCAGAAACATCAGTTGAAATCAAGTTAAACCCAAAAGCAAGATGAGATATAATGAAACAAATTTACAATTAATTCTGGAAGCGCTGGCAACTGGAGTATTTAACAACCTTTCAGCTGAGATCGAAATGGCAAACAATTAAAACAAATTGGGATCTAAATAACGTTGCAATATCAGTTGACCGGTCCCGAATGAGGCATGTCGGAACTGCTTGCTTCCATATTTTAACGTGCATAATTTTCATTAGTTACACTAGGGCATGAATATTGACCAAATTATATGTTAAAGCATATCCGATATGGACAGATTTGCGAACCAACCATTTGCCTCCTATACAACAAGCAAGAGAGTAATGCAGCAATTTTACTGTACATATTTAAATATTTTCATTAACGAAGTTTTAAGCACCCCTCTTAAGATCTGCATTTAATAATGAAACACCAAATTATTGGATCAACGTTCTTCTCGTCTGGCAAACTAGTCTATTAACTTTTATTTCACACATTAACATTTATAAAAGACACCTGTTTCTTCAGATCTTCTTGTAAGTTTCCGCGGCATTTTTGTAAACGGCACCATTTAAACCATTAGCAAAAGATTATGCAATTAACTCGATCTACAGAACGTCAGAGACGTTATGTACGAGCAGTTTGGAGTTTTGTATCTCCCAAGTGTTTTTTTAATAAAAATTAAAACACAAAAAATATTATAATTAATTAGTTTGATATTTTGTTGCTGGTGCTGTTGCTGTTGCTGTTGCTGCAAAACGTTATATTTTCCCATTCAGACGTTATTATTATAACTTGATTTCAATATATACACTCGTACTTTATATATAAGATCTCGATTACATACCATTTTCATCAACATCATTTTTCATTTGTAATCTCATTTTTTCTGTGCGATTTCTGTTTTTAGCAATTTTAATTTTATTTTCTTCTTCAATTGAGATAATTGTAATTTTTTATATACATACATCTTAAAGAAAATGTAGCATTTATTTTTTTATTTTGGTATTGCTGTATAATAATGATAGGAAATATCTTTTATGTACACTCTAAAAAGTGATTGTAAAATATCACTAAAAAATCGTATTTTACCACTAGAAGTGATTGTAAAATACACATCGATGTGTAATAATAAACACACGCAGTGTGATTTATTGAAAAATGACGGAAATCACATAATCATCGCAATTTACATTTTTAGAGGTGTAACATACTAAAAATGTGTGTAAATCCACGACAATTTAGTCGTATTTTACGCTGTAGTAGCGATTTACGATTTATCTGTGTGTTTTTACTCAAAAATTGGTTTTGTTACGATGTGTGTGGTAAATAACATATTATAATGCAGTTAGTTCTCTCTTAAAAGAAAAAAATAAGCAAAACGCATTCTAGAAAAATCATTTCAGTCGTGAACGTAGCGGTGCACATGTTAAAATCCTTAAAATATAATAAAACAATATATAATACAATTTGTGTTCTAGATTAAGTAATAAAATTAATCGTAATAAGTAATTAGAAATTATTATATGTTATATTAATTATAATACGACTGGTAAGGAATCTTTTTTGTTAATAAATTCTAGTGATACATTTTTGGTGTAAAGATTAAAATGCTGTGTAAAATTTGCAAGAGCTTTGTAACAGTTTCAATAGTGGCTTATCACAAGCACCTGTATTTACATAGAAGCATGAGAAATGCACAATTTATATGTTTATTCGCAAATTGTAAAAAAAGATTTTAATTTTCAAAAGAGAAAGAAAATACACGCAATGATCATAGTATTGTGCATTATTACAGTTAAAATTTAAATTTGTGAGATAAAGTTGGTAAAATTTATATTGAAAATTCAATTTTTTTTTTACTGTGAATGTATTTTTGAATATAATCTTACACTTTGGTTAACACAAAAATTTATTGTGGATCTCAGAATCTGGAAAATACTTAGTTATATAAATTTGAATTAATATATTTTAATTATCTAACATGCTATATAAAAACGTAAATACCAATTGAATCATATCATATATCAATAAAAAAAATCCGTTTTATATTTTCGGGGCAGCAATCGCAGCATATTTTATGTGATATCGTTGATGAAACGGATAGTGGAATGCCGATACTCATGAGTACTGAAGATGAGTTTGAGCCAACATATTCGGATGATACTCTTTCGATGAGCAGCACCGCAATGTCATCAACATCCAGCACAAATTCAACCTGCAAAAAACTGTTTTCCAATTTTGAAATACCTTGGCACAAAATGCCTCATGACATTTCCGAGCTCTTGAAAAACAAAATGATACTTGGCAAAAGAATCAACGTTTTAGCAAACACTATTGTGGACGAATTGCGAGGTTCCTCATTATATATTCCAATGGGCATTTATCGTTCGGTAGCCCAAAAAGCCGCCGAAAAGTATCCAGATTCTATAATCGAAAAAGATGGGGACGGAAATTTTTTAAGTACTGAGCCACTGGTACTAATTATGAAAATGAGAAATCGTAACAATACGTTAAACAGACATCCGAATCGGAACATGTATTCACCTATGCATATTAAACACAGAAAAAGGACAAATATATTAAAATCCACGTGTACTAATTGGCAGCCTCAACGTGAAGAAAATGTTTCTACGATTGAGTATAAAAAAAAACGATTACAAGATTTGTATCAAAAGGAATCAATATCCGCCAATGATCGGCAAACAGTAGATACGTATATGAAAGAATGTTTTGCCACACAAAGAGGTTACCTGAATAATACAGAAAACATACCATCAATTGCAAATGTCTTAAAGGAGTGGCCATATATTTTTGATCAAGTTATTTTAGCTCATCATTTTCAACAATTAACAAACATTGATATACAACTTTTTGATACTAATTTTAACGCGACCCGTACTAATATCGTAACATTTTTATGCAGCTGTACTTACCTAAAAATTCAAAATTCAAGTATGTCAAATGAGGACATATTGAAAGGTTTATGTACATATTTTAAGGAAGATATTAATTTATTGCTAGCAGAATTTGATGTAAGTATAGCTTAAAAAGAATTCTTTACATAAAATATGAAAATACTTATATAAATATACCATTTCACAGTATGGAACATCACTAGAGGCTATTGAAAGTCAAATACCGACCAACACACCTTGGGCGGCTATAATTAGTAAGTGTGAAACAATCAAGTATATGGTAGTTATAGAGGCACCGTTTTGTCAGAGTAACCTTGGCCTAAAATAAATTAATACTTTGAATGAAGTAGTTTCTTATCAACGTCAATTAGAAGCTTCGTGTCATGGAGCCAACTGATTTAACCAGATCCAGATTTTAATACAGCAACCCAAAAACTATTTTTTTTTTAAATTTATTGTTTCAATGTTGATGGAAACTACCATTCGGTTAAACATTTTAATCCAAACCAAGAGTTTGTGCTGCTGCCTCTAGTAATTTAAATCTGCGGTGCTCTTTAGGTATTTGAAAACCATATTATAGTACAAATCACGAAACCATTATAAATTCTACTTGCTTTATCCTGGATTTGGCGAAATTGTTTATTAATGTGAACATCTTTTAAATATGTACGTACGTTCTGTGTATGTACAGTATACGAAAACTTCTTGTTTTAGGAATCAGAACCATTTATCAATTAGAAAATTTATATTTCATATTATATACATAAATTGAAATGATATATATATATATATATATATATATATATATATATATATATATATATATATATATATATATATATATATATATATATATATATATATATATATATATATATATATATATATATATATATATATATATATATATATATATATATATATATATATATATATATATATATATATATATATATATATATATATATATAATATATTGAAATGATATATATATATATATATATATATATATATATATATATATATATATATATATATATATATATATATATATATATATATATATATATATATATATATATATATATATATATATATATATATATATACATATATATATATATATATATATATATATATATATATATATATATATATATATATATATATATATATATATATATATATATATAATATATATTGAATATCATGAATTTGAATGTTTATTAATTTTAGTTGAATGTACTTCGCATTTGTTTTATTATCGTTTATAAAAGTTAAAACACAAAAATACCTTTTGCATTTATGAAATACTTTAATAAAATGAATCTATTTATTCTAATTACAGAGAGTTTTGACCCAACGGAGAACAACAATATTGTATACATATACATTGAGAAACAGCAAGTGATGCACGCGTCCATGAAACTTACACAAATTATACAAAATATTATTTGCTTGTATTACATAATGAATATTATGTATCCCAGCCAAATTTCGCAATTAATGGAATTTTTAGTTCGGTTTCTATTACACCATTACCCACAATCAGTAAGAGGGGCTAAGAAAACAATCAGCAGTTTAACTAAAATAAACAATCTAATAACAAAACTTAATAATATGTAATCATTTATATAATAATATTAATTTCTCTTGCACAAAATGGATTCGTTGGTACTTGTTGAAGGCAAAAATTCAGTACCAAATTGAATTTAATGTATTTATTTTATTTCTGTACTTTTTTTTATAACAAATGAATAAATAATTCTATCATTATCTAAATTAAACTTGATATTTTTTAATTACAATCCCCATCAAACTTTGCGTGATGTCTAACAATTTCGATAACTTTTCACACAAATAAATTGTTTTTGCAACACCTACAGTTTTAATTTACACTAAATAATGTAGATGGTTTTCCCAAATTATTGTATTAAATTAACGCACAAACAGACGGTATTTTCATTTTAGAAATAATTCACGAGTGATTTTTCAACAATTAAAATAAACATTTCACACTTTTATTTTGCGACTAAACACCTTTAAAATGTAAATTACTTCGAATAATTCACACATTTTGTGTGTAATTTTTTCGAAATCACGCTACGATGAAAATTTACTACATTAATGGTGGGCAACAGATAACCTCCAATAATAGCAGTGAATTTCATCTGAAATTTCTTAGAGTGTACGTCTTTTTGCGATTTCTAGCTGGCATCAGATAAAATTCTTCAAGACTATTATTTTAATTATCAATTAAGTTTTGAACAGAATGAATTCAGAGTATCTCTATGTGTGCTGTTGTGCAGCTCCAAACTAAAATGTATTTATGTCCAATATGCTGACATTATATTTTGCGACTGCCGAGGGTCATAAACAAAACTTAATAATAATAATAATAATGAAGTAAGAAGATGTGGAGGACGAAGAAAAATGAAAAATTAAATCTGTGTTGCTGCCTTCGTCGTCGAATGCAACAAACAGATATCAAGAGTATTAATCAAGATAATGCAGATAGAAAATGATTATGCACAAAATTAAGATTTTAAATTAAAAAAATCATGTTACTTTTAAAATTTTATTTCGCAATCATATTTACATCGCATATTATTTATGATCATAGGTGAATGCATGTAAAGTTGTTTTAGGCGTTCCTAAATGTGGCTACGAAATGCCATCATTCCCAATGCAATATCTAATTGTTTCGATATACATTTTCATTGGTTGAATGACTGTGGCGCCTTTTTTAATGCTTCTTTGCAGCTAAAATCGCAGTGACTGTTTCCACTTCAAGGTCATTATGGAAAACCCTGTTACATAGAAACCAAGATAACCAAGAGCTTAGAACAGCCCCTACAGCTTGTAGGTTAATTTAGGTTAGGGTAGTTGTTCTAAAGGTCTGGCGATCTCTCTCCTCACCTACTCATCGAACCATCTTGAGCTCTCAACGATGCTTAGGATATCCTTGATGTCGATTTTACTGAGGTCCGTCAAGTCATTTAGTAGGGGAGCTCGAGGAATTTCACCCTCCGCCACCATTTCGATCGCATGCTTGCCTACAAGAGATAGTGTTCCGTAATAGCACCTACCACCATACAAACATGCTGCCGTCGCAGAGATACCAGCTGCCTAAGGTACTTACTTTACTTGAAGTAATAATTTTTAAGTAGCGAGCGATATATCTACATCCGCCCTGGTTATTGAAATGAGGTAGGCTGTGCCTTATCCAGCGAGCTCATTCGCATTTTCATCGTAATATTGAAATGCCCTGGCACCGGCATGATGTGGATATTGAGCTGATCTGCCAGCTCGTTAAGAGGTGAAAGACAATTCTGGGTTACTTGGATAAAAATGGGCATATCCCTTGCAGATATTACATTATACCTCAACCAGTCAAGAGCTTCCCTTATCGCGATTAGTTCAGCTTGAAAAACGCCACCCCACCATCCATCTTTGAACTATCAGTGAAGAAATTAACACCTTTGGTATTCAGAAAAGCTTCTCTCAGCCAGTCCTCTCTGGTGAAAATATTAGTCCTAAACCTATGATTAAAAGATTTTAACAGAATGGTATAGTCGGTAGTATTTGGGGTTCCGCATGGAGATGGAGTTGTGCCTTATAGCTGAACTCGCTGCCATTTGTTTACCTGGGATATCTAAGGGTGTGAGAACAAAGAGAATCTTCAGTGCTTGAGTGGCTGTGCTCCTCCTCGAAGCCCCACCAATACACATCTTTCAATAAAGATTTTAGGTTGGTCAGAATATTTAAAGTTGAGCCTAATAGTAGAAATATAGAGCCAAAGTTCAATATGGCGCTCCAAATCCCATATTTTTCCAATGGCATTTTTATAGGAGCAAAGCGCTATTGTAGCTTTCTTTACTCTTTCTAATTTGGTAGATTTCCAGCTTAGTTTACTGTCCAAAATGGAACCCAGGTACTTCGTTTTATGAGTCAAGGTCAATCTAATAATATTATTTAAGCTATGGGATCAATCGAAGTTTGTATTTCCTGAAAAAAGAGACCAACTCATTTTTGTAGATTCACATTTAAACCGCAACTGTTAGCCCAATTGGAGGGAATGCCAAGTGCACTTTATATGCGCTCTCTTAAGGTGCAAGGATATTTACCGTAGAAACCAATCGCAACATCATCCGCATAAGCAACCACCTTAAATCCCCATCCAGGATGGCCTTCACAATCCTGCTTCTAAGTGATTAATCTACCCGGTTCTTAAGTGACTCGTCCACGCAGAGAGAGGAGAGCCTGCGTGATCGCCTCTTTATCCCTCTATATCCAGAAAAGTGTTCATGGAGTATTCCTTATGTTCAAGGCTTTTATCGATAGACATAATAAGGAAATGGAGTACAGTTTCCACAGATTTTCCCTTGCATGTTGGGATTTCGATTGCCTATTTGGCCGAAACGACACGAACTGCTAGTGTGAGCTTCTATCTGTCTTCCTAAAATTTTTAGTATGAAAGAGGCTAAGCTTAATGATCCCCCTTAGGTATAAATATTACATTTACTTTCAGTCCATATACTAGGAATGTGACAGAGTTATAGGTTGCCCTTGAAGATGACTTCCAGCTTTCATCAGGTGCTGCTAACTTATAGATATATCAACTCTTGATCAGGACTCAGTTCTTAGCACTAGAACACACTATGGAGCAAACAACCCCATTAATAGTTTGTCTAAATCATTCAACATCATCGCTAATCTATTTGACTTTAATTTTTCAAAGGATAACTTCAAAACTATCCTGAAGCATTATTTTTGAAACTTTTAAATAGTAAAGCTATTTATAGTCCACAGAATTTTTCTCCCACTTATAACCTGGCTTCAGGGATTTTGTATTAGTTACGGTTCAAGAACCATCCAGTGGTTGGTGAAAACTCGGAATAGTGGAACTTGGAGAGTACTTTTTGCAGTCTAGATATCTCAGAGGACTCCAGTATTTTATAACAATATAGCCTCCAGGCATTTGTTTTAACATTCCGTAATTCGTATTTGTATGTTTTGAGGACTTCCTTGTAGCAGTTCCAGTTCTTATCAGTTTTAGTTTCCATGACTCTTCTAAAGAGCCTGGTGAGTTTTTTATGGCTGTTTTGAGGTACTTTCGAGCTCCACGGTGGTCGAAGTTTACCCAGAGGTCTACTAGGAGGATACGCACCTAATATGGCCTTATTTAAGACATCGGATAGCTGGTCCACTACGACATCTAGCTCTAGTGTTGAATCAGGGGGTTTGGAACCGGTATCGGTAGTGAATTACTTAGAATAGTTCTAAAAATACCCTAGTCGGTTTTCCTTCGGTTTCTGTAGTTAGATTTATTGGTGGGTTTTGTACCCAATTCAAATTGAAGTCAACAATTATCAGAAAAGGAATCATGCTTCGACACCTTCCAATTCACGAAACTATCCATAATGGTATCTGAGACAAGTGTAATGTCTGGTACTTCTTGTCTATTTCTAGTTATAAATGTCGGTTTACAGCCAATATACATATACATATACATATTCGTAGGGTAACTCACCTCGTTCATTCGTTTCATAGCTTCTCTAAATTGTGTGATGTGAATTTGCATCATTTCCCAGGACGACTCCAATTTATTGTTTTTGAGCCTATTTGAATGAGCTTACTAAAATAACAGATGGGATATCCTCCCCATCATCCAGTCCTGGTATGTTGATTTTAGACTATATATAATCATATTTCAACCCAAAACTTGGGTTGGCTTATAATTTCAAACTATTTCGAATTATAAACGGGCGCATCCAGCACATGTAGAGTGGATATTTGAGATTACAAAAAATGAATTTGTAGTTTCAATAAAACGCGCTGACTCTACTTAGTTTTCTAATAAGGTATGCGATTCAATGAAATTATAAAAGTAGGGTCTGCCAAAATTAGATAGACTATGTGGGTGGGATACGCCTAATGAATCTCACTTTTTCATTTATGTTAAAGACACAAAAATAGCAGGACAGCGAAACTTCGCAAATTTTCCAATGTAATTAAAGAAAGCCCTCAATTTAAATAAAACTAAACTCCTTATCACCCCATTGCATCTCCCACCTAGAGACTCGGATAATCAAGACGTAGATAATTCTCGCCAGAATGCCGTGCTTCATGTAGAAAAGTAATGCTTAGTTAAGAAACATTGTTAAGGGAAAACAGGATTACAAAATTTCTTGTAAAATACCCTAACAATTAGGAACAGCAATAAAATAGAAATTAAAATCCCCTTCGTAAAAGTTTGGGGAGAATTCCCTTTGAAATTACGCAATGGAATTTTTTAAGTAGAATTTTCTGACTCTCAAATAACAATAATTCTTATGCGTATTGCGCAATAAAGTTTTAATGTTTGTATATACGAGTAGTTATGAAGCCTCTCTCTCAACTTATCGAATGAAGAATTTATTACCTATTTACCCTCCCATACGAATGACAAGGCGATCTATTTAATCTACATCAACTGCCATTCAGATAAAAAAATGTAAGCTTCCGTGTCTACTCTTCTACAACTACGAGTAAACCAAAACCTATCTCATCTTCCTAAAGTATAGGCTCATATACATCCCGAACATTTTTCCGTTCTAGGTGGTTTCCAAAATTCTAAAATAGGGTAACCCAAATAACGCAGTTGAACCTGACGGTGTTCCAACAATTGTATTCAAGTAAATACGACAACTCGCTAGACCGCTTAGCACACTATTTCGCCTGTAAATAAACACCGTCGTCACTTTCCTTTGATTTCAAAACTAATATAGTGATTCATCTTACAGAGGGGGATTATCGTAAGACTCACCTCCTGTGCCGTCTCCGCGTTCCACTTCAGCAAGTGCTAAAAATTGGTGAGACCTGTACTCCATCTACAGGGGGTCATTGTCACACACCCAAACAAGACAAAAATAATTGATGCGAAACCTAAACCATCGGTTTATTTAATTTGGATTCACAACTACAACCACGGACACGAAAAAAGGACATCTGACATCAATTAAAGAAACAAGTCTTATCGGCTATAACACAATCGATCAAAGTTGTCGCGGAATTCCTCTCGACCATCATAACAAATTGGATGGGCACGAGTTCAGAGTTGATTTTTTGGGTGACAAATCATTTTCGTAAATTCATAATGAGTTTCAGATCAAACAACCTTATCTTCTTATTCTGACGGCACACACTTAAGAAACTTATTTGTGAACATATGTGTTCCAGTGGAGGTGAATTCAGAACATGTTAACACTTTCTACGACCGCCTCAAAAGCGTTTAGCTAAATTCCACAACACGGTGAAAAAAATATTTTGGGTGCAGACAGATATATCGATCGGCCAAAACCAGTCCATCTACCCTGGCCCAGTTGGAAGCGTCTGTAAGCCTGGACAACCAATGAAATGGAAGTAGGTACATACTAATTTGTATTTTTGGATATTATCATCGTCGTGGGAAAAGCTTAAGGCATAAACAAACACCAATGGAATTCACACATGCGACCATGCGGGATATTCATTTTCAACACAGTAATGGTGTTCCGATATTTTGGATATTAGGAGTAAACTTATTGAGAGCGAAATCAGAACAAGGAACCACATATCACTAATTAAAGCTCTGGGTCTCTCGAACGAGCCAATACTTCATAAATATACCAACAATCTATTAAGCAACAAATTCTTTACAGTAGCTATTGGAACGGTACATTTCGATATTCTGCAAGAAATAAAAACAATACAACATAAGTGAATCTCATATAGACGGACATCTAACCACAAGCTGCTTGAATGGGAAGGCAAAAAGGCTATAACTCCTTGGTCGAGCTACAATAAATTCTTCAATAGTTCCCTATCAAAAATTACAGCAAACTGGTTTTAAGATTTTTTCAAAATTTCAAGCCAACGTGACGATTGGTTGCAGTTCAGTTTTGGCTTTGTCCTTTAATTTCTCGGATATAATTTTCTTTAATAAATAGAACATTAGATTTTATTGCAAATGTCCAGCCTACAGCTAACGGAAAAATAATTCCATCGCATCTATCTACCTCGGGAGGCGGTAATAAGAGACTACCACGGAACTAATTTAGAATTGCGAACTTCTCGGTCAAATGAATGAAGTTATGTTAATTTACACGGCCAATTTTCTGCCTTCAGAATTTTAACTACGTATTTAGGAAGGTATCATATTCCTGAAGTTTTTATTTCAATTCATATGTTCGTTTCTTTAGTAAAAGCGATCAAAGCCAGATGTACAAACTGGCGAAAACCTTTCGAACTACCTGAATAAACGCCACTGTTTAGTGCGAATTTCCAGGATGATGTCTCATTTGTATCATAACATGTCCCTAACATAACTATGGTTCAATACGTTTTAATTTAAAACCCTTTATCATCATCATCACCATTAATAGGTTGGAGATAATGAAAAGTGAAATTTTTTAATGCTGTTTTCCACCTTATTTGTTTTGTTTATTTGAACGAAATTGAAAGTGTATCTGACTAGGTACTAAAAATCAGAGATCATATTATCTATTGGTAATAATGGGATAGAAGTTCCCTGTCAGAAATCACGACCAGCACCACGCTTTTTGAAGGACAAGAAACTTAACTGATAATAAATTTGCTGAATCGAAGAAGCGCAATCCAATTAAAAATATTGTATCACTTTACAAAATACTTGAAAACTTTTTAATAATGCTTTTATAAAATTCAAAAATAATATTTGATGCCTCCCGACAAACTGTAAACGCGTCAACATACTGCGAATTCGAAAATTTCCCCGAAGTGTAAATCGTGATCAAATTTTTATCAACACTGTCGAATACAAATGTAAAACTTGATTTACAATCTTTGCTTTGTCGATGATCAGGATCAATGATTAGTTCTCCATTGCGATCTATTATACAGTTAACAGCGGCGATTAAAAATTTCATTGAAATTCCACTGTTGAGTAGAGCCAAACAGGTTGCGTTTATGGAGCATGCTAAAAGCTAAAAAAAATAGTCAGTGTTATATAATCTTATATAATTATGTTGCTGTACACATACACCTGCATAATCAGCCATCTCTTGTAGTTGGATTGAGATCGCAGTTCTTGGGTGTAATGCCGATAATATTGCGGACTCACAAGTGTTTCGAATTATCTGCTCTTTCAGTCGGTCATTTACACCGGAGTATCCAGTTTTCGGACGATAATACACTTCAACACTAGCCTTTTCTATACTCATATTCTGTAATTTAACCTCTATGGGCCCAGATACGGACGATATAATAGATGTTTCACCTGGAAAATTAGTTGTTCATTAAGCTATTATGAACTGCAAAAAAATGAATTTACCTTGAGTAAGTAAAGCTGATCCATCAGATCTTGTTAAAAGATTTAATTCACAATTCAAAGGTCTAATATGCAAATCCGAATTGGATTCTTTATTATCGGTCATATTTCTTTAGTAACTTAATTTGGAATTTTGAACAAACTCGATTAAACTTTTTTGTGAGGTTATGTCTCATCACATCAAAACATTTAAATGAACTGTCAAAATTGTAGATAATGCAGTTTGGCGATATCACCTACAAACCGTGATGTTGAACAATTTATTATAAACGTACTCAGCAATGTGACAAAATGCCAAATTTCAATAAGTGTATCGCATCCCAATATGCAATGCCAACGGAATTCCGTTTACATTCGGGTGCGAAAACCATACTCTTCCTATGGAAAGAATTGGGCGGTATCGTGAAATCGGTACCATGGACGACGTTTAACCAGTAATTTACCGACAAAAATTGTTCGATAGCAATGTAGTTGTCGAACAAACATTAAATAACATTAAAACTTTATAAAAGCAAATAAAATTACTTTAAAAAATAATTTTTGTATTGGATGATTAATTCAAATATGACAAAATGAAAATTTATTAAGAGTATTTCTTTGTTTGTTTCTTAACCTCAATATTGCCAGGAAAGGCAAACAAACAATCAACCCATCACAAAAACAGTTGTTGTTTTATTCCATGGAAAGTTACTCAAACTTGGCGAAGGGATTGTTAAATTTAAAGCTAGCAAAGAGCATCGAGCAGCGTTTTAAGAAATTGTTTGCCAACAGTTGCATTCTAATGGCACTCCAACTAATTCTACAGATTTAGTTTGTACTAATACGATTATTTTGCACTAGTATAGTGTGTACTAAATCTTACGTTTTTACTTTTTATTATAACAAATAAAAAATAATTATTGTTATAGCCATTTTTTTCGTTTTCCTTCATACAAAATTTAAACCAAATACATTATACGAGGCCATACATATTACTATTTCGACAACATAATATAGCAAAACACCACTGAACTCTCAAATTGGAAATTAAAAGGAATTTAGTTGGAAATTCGGGTTTATTCCATATAGATTTCACACTTTTCCGCGTGCTACTAGAGTAGTTTTTCATAATACTTATCACATTGTGGTTTTATTTTGAAATTAAAGAATATTTTGTTGCATTTTTTTGTATTATTTATTTATTTCTAATTTTTAATATAAAATACACATTATAATTTTTTAATTTAATTTTAATAAATCCCGCCAATGTATTTACATCGCTCACTCGGCATCCATCTTTAAAAAACTAAACATATGATAAACATCAGTATCAAAAGTATGCGTCATCGTAAATTTGATGATTGAAATTCAATTTTATTACTTGATTAGTCCAATGTTGTTGATCTCGATTGATGGCGAAATACGATCATAATTAGAAAACATTTAAAATTAATAAAATTTTACTTTAATACTTTAAAAAAAACATTTTAAATAAACACAACATTTCGAAAATAAAACAAAAAAGTTTTATGAATAAAAAAAACCGTATCTGCGTACATGTTCATTCACCGACGTGTTACACGAAACTGAAGATATAAACAAAACTTATAAAACATTCAAAAAATGTCAAATCAGAAAGAGAAAGAAAATTAGTTTTACTCACAATCGGGTTTCTTGTGTCTTTGACAATTTGTAGTACGGAATTCAGTGCGGAATTGGAGCTGTTTTGACTAGGACAGAAACAACTAAAACAAAAGAAACGACACAATTTTTCAAATGTCTTGTACATGTTCTTGGTAAACAAACATTTTGTGTACCAATAAAAATGTTTAAAATTATTTGAACCATTTATCAAATTACTTCAAATAGTTTTAGAATAAAATATTTTTGTTGAATTCGCAAAAAAATATTCGTTTTGACTCTATTTGATAAAAAAAGTCGGAGATACCAAAAAAATATCACAAAATAATTCTCAACTGCTAGAATTGTTCGTTGGGTGGCTTTTTTGCTCAATTAATGTACAACATTTCTTATATATTGTATGCACTCACTTTTATTAATATTATTCTTTACATCGATTATGTTGCTCGAAATGGCAATTTTAATATTTTAGTACCAACCTTTAGTACTAAAAATTGCATTGGATTTTCGTAATTTTAGTTAGATGAATCCATTCGGACCAACTTATAATGAAATTGTTGTTGCATATAGCAATATGCTTTAGCAGGAAATGTTATAATTTGAATGAAGTTCTTCTGTTTTTTTTTATTTTTAAAATTAACTACCCAACTTTCAATGAATCCGTTACATTTTAGTCGCAAATTATCTTCAATGTAATGAAACGTGAAACATATGATAATCCAACATGCTTTTCAAATTTGGAACTTGAAAATATAAAACCGACACGTTTCCGATATGTATTCTCATGGAAGATTTAAAGAATTTCAATATTTCATTGTTATTCCCAAATTTCCAAAGAACTATTTCTTAAGAATTAGAAAAAAGTACAGAAATGTACTTAACGAATTTTATAGGACATGTACGGTACATAATTTCTTCAAAATTATTCTAAAGGATATAATTATTTTTGATAGTCATCATTGTTTGTATATAACCCATATTTAAAGATCGTGATTATCAATTTTAGTATTAAATTTGAAATAAGTAGAAAATACCTCAGACCTAGAATGAAGCCTTTGGTATTGGTGAGCCATGACTGATTTAAACCACAGCAACCTTAAATTAGCAATGCTAAACGAATTTAACATTTCTGGCAACGGTATAAACAAGGCATATACATAGTTGAGCCAGCCAGCTAAAACAATACTACTATTTTAGCATTGTTACGTAACTAGTTTAGTTATACATATTACTACAAATGAACTAATTATTTGGACATATAATTATCAGCTATTCATTTACCAGTAAACCGTAGCTTTGTTAACATGTTATTGGGAATTTTGTGTAAGCAATTTTCGGTTAAATTACACTATTTGTTAAATTTAAACTATTAAAAAATGCAATTATATAAAATATCGATTACAGAGATATTTTAAGGCGGCGAGTAGATTATGATACTAAATGTATACTTAATGTAAATTGTCGAAATTTGTATCGGCTTCAAGAGCGATAAAATGTATACATATATGAAAAATATTTGACTGACAAAAATATTTATTTGTAAACAGAAATTTGCAATGTACAAATTTGGAGAAAAAAAATTTAAATTTGCTATAAACATTCGCAATTACACATAAAATAAGCAAGCATGTTATTGTCAAAATTTTACCCAATTGAAACAGATGAAATGTTAAAAAATACTTACCACGAATAAATGTTTAACTTTTTATGTGATATTTAAAGGCGCCTTCACCGAGCGGGATTATTTTTAATCCAACTACTTAGTCAATCAAATCCTTAAATTCAATTAAGCCCCGCCCAATTAAATCAAGGTTTAGTTGAAGTCGCCTTCATATAGTCTTCACGAAACGAGATTATAAAGTTGGATTATTTTTTACCAACTTGAACATAGTCAGACATGAGATTTGCTCAAAAAATTCGTGTACGGCTGTCATGCGATTCATATGTTTTCTGTTATTTTGTAGTTGTTGTTGTTTACTTTCAATTTCTGCTTGGTTTGCTGACAATAAATTACCTAATCTATTTCCGAACATGTAGAGTAATTTTAGGGTAATTTAGTTTTTGTTGTTTTTTGTTTCTGACATTATATTAAATTAGAAGTATCAGAAAAATTAAATTAAAATCTTTTAAAGTACAAATTATGCAAAAAGAAGCAACAAAAATCTTTTAAATATATTCACACGCAAAATGTAAATTAATCCTAATTAAAATTACCCAAAAGTTACCATGGGCTATTTCCGCAAACGATTTTTATAATCTCGTTCCGTTGAGGCTGCCGCATGAAAATTGTGTACGAGCAAGGTGCAACATAACAAAGTTAAAAATGTGTGATCTCAAAACGGCGGTACCAACTTTTATTTTTATTTTTTGCTGTTTCTTGTTGCTCTAAATAATTTCTTAGATCTTATATATGTACTATTACTACTACTGTACTATACTATATGTACTATTTACATAGCAAAAAATTATAGTAAAAGTTGGTACCGCCGTTTTGAGATCAAACATTTTTAGCTTTGTTATGTTGCACCTAGCGCGAAGACAATATTCACGCGGCACCCTTAACCCTACATAACCCAGATAAAACACGCGCTTATTAAAATACCCTACAAACATGAACATTTCTTTCAACAGCAAGTAGATGCCACTAACTGTATTCAGCGCGTATTTTCCAGTGGATTCGATAATTTTTCAATCAGGCCATACCAAAAACGTACAAAAAAGCACAAAAAATTCATTTGTAGTGCTTGGTACTTTGGTAGTTCGTGTCGTGGCTGACTAATTTAACGTCAACGATAGTTTTTTTTTTCTATAATTACTAAAATATATTTTAATAGTTTTTCATTTTTTGATTCGCATACATTAAAAAAGAAAATTTAGTTATTATTATATTAATAAAATAGTGGTATATAATAAACTAATTGTAAATATGTTAAAATTAAAACAAAAATTGTATCTAGAAATACTGTAAAAGGCAAAATTTCAATCAATTGCGTTCTATGAAATTCACATGCCGTAAAATAAAAAAAAAATATTAGGTGGAAATCTAGAAGAGTATACACTATAGTTGTCAAATCAAAAAGAGATAAATATATGTACACTCACTCTAAAGGTGATTCTATTTTTGTATATAAAAAAAAAAAATTAAATTCTGAGATTAGTGTATGACATATTTAAAAAATCAAAATTTAAAGAACAAAAAATTATTAAAAGGAAAATTTTTCTTTTTTCCCTCGTCAAAAAAAAACTTCTAGATATCTTTTGTTTTTAAAATAATCCAAATTCATCAATACATAGCGGAAAAAGTACGCGATTCGCATAAAGGACATATTAATCAAATCAAAATGTGGACGCCACAGTATGATATAATTGTTGAGACTCTTACGGGTTCGCAATTCGAAGTAACAGTGACCGAAAAAGATACCGTTTTATATATTAAATCACGAATACAAAAGTATGAGGGTGGGTACAATTTTTTACTACTATTATTTATTATTATTAATTTTCAAAAGTACAGTACAGTCTGTACACAGTGTATATTGTTACATCATTAAAAATTATTCTTAACAAAAAATATATAAAACATTTTTTTTATCTGTCGTCTCTCTAAATATGTACACACTGCACATCACAATAATAGCTGCTATACACAGCTCACACGAATGATGAGTTTGATAATTTTTTCAAGGCGAAATCTTTTTTTTATTAATTTTATTATAAAGAATGTTTGTACGTACAAATAAATACTCGCAATAAGTACATAAGATTTTTTCCAATTTACATACCTACTAATTATTTTAATACATATTTTTTTTTAAAAGAATACAGCAAGACGACTTAAAAAAATTAAAAAATTACCCATAGTGTGTCAGCCATTGCCTCAATAAATTTTATAAATCAACGATAATATACAAATTTATTGGTTTATTTTGATTGGATACGAAAATAACATTTCTAGCGGACCGGTAGCGAAAAATACACCAATCATCGTGATACTATGATTAATAATAGTACTAGCGACCTTAAAGGTCATTACTGTGTGGCCAATGTTCAGAATGTGCTCTATTGTTGTATACCGTCTTAATTTATTTATGATTGTGGAACTGTAGATTCGTCATTGATTGGAAATCATTCCCACAAGTAATTATTATTTAAAACGTGATCGATTACCGTAATTAAATTTTACAATTAGATTCATTATTAAAAATGATAAGGACACGGATAAATTGTAATTGCTATTCTGAAATCTCAAAATTTACCGAATAACATTTGCAATAATTGAATACCGCTTCGTTAGAAAAATTGCAATACTAATTTAATTTTTCGGAGCAAATATTTTATTGAACCCCTTTTCAGAACGCAATTTGAATACTAAGCGATGGAGTTTCGACAGCATTAGATTGTATTACTACAATACTACTGCCGCCCTGATAATATTAAAAAAGTCAAAGTTCAATTCCATTCAGCCAATTCCACTTATAGTTTAGCCATTTTTAGAATATATAGTGACTCTTAAATTCGAAATTAGGTTTTTTCGACAAGTTTTGTTTTGTTTTGTATGTACATATATCGAAACCTTTGAACTTTTGTACGGATCATTGACAGTACAAACGCACATTGTTCCGCAACGTGCAAACCACATTTTCTGAATCTTAAGATACTAACTAAAGTTATTAAAAGGTTTGTCACTTCGTAAAAATCTCAGGTTAAGAGTATATTAGACGAACTCTAAAATAATATAATTTACTTCAAGACTTCATTCTCTCGGAAGCACCAATCTTTGGATACCCGAGACAAAACCAGTTTTTGTTGAATTCACCTGTTTATGTCTGAATACTTATATTCAAGTTATTTTTTAAATTTTTTTGTTAAAGGATCCTTCAAGATCAGATAAATAATGTGGTTCAAATATTTTAAAGGACATAATTATTAAGGTTATGTTTCTAGCCATGTAACCTTCCATTCCTACCACTTCGATCTACCAACCAACGATAAAATTTGTTTTTCTTAATTTCGCTCGTAAAAGGTGAAATCATTTTGTGACGAACGTAACTCCACCAATACTGACTGAATTCATAAGGCCCTAAATTACAAGGTATATTTGTATTCATTTTTTCAACAAGGTTTGTTCGACTGACCGCACTATCATTCTCCTTCCAGTGCCCATCTGATCAAATCTAATCCTATCTGAGGACTACTTGGAGTCGTTATTCAATACTTGGTTTGATAGTAATCATTTAACATTTATATTTCTTTCTAGTGGATCTCACCATTTTTAGGATAAGCCGTTATTGAAAACAACTAATCATTTAAACGTCCTCTCGATATAATTTATATAATTAAATGACTTATTGGGGCAGAGGGAGTAGGACCGAACATTTTTATTTAAATCCGTGAGTGGTTAAGAACTGAACTAATTCAAAGTTATAAATTTAGCCTTTTTGTACTTATATCCAATTCGAATGCACCTACAGCTTCATTATATTTGTCCCCACTAGGTTTAGCCATATTCCTTGTAATTAATTTGGACTGCCCAACGACCTCAAAACATTTTATTTTTCCTTTAACGGAATGCGAACTTTGTAACTGGCGGTCCTAATTATTGTAATGTGTATGAAATATGTAGATTAAAGAAATCATACGACTACGTTCGACATAAAATAGGGTCCTTTTTATTTTAAAGAAAATTAGTTTCGTACATATTTATAAGTTTATAATTTTTGTATGGTTACTTTGTACAATAACAGTATTTCAGCATTGCTCTCTGAACTAACATTATCATTAAATAATATCAATCCATGTCGCACATTTGCACTCCGAACCTCTGTCCGTTGGATTATAGAAAATGTTGAGAATCATCGGATCATATCCAAATAGGATTATCATTTGCTTCAGTCTTCTCTCCTTAAAGAGACGACTCATCAAATACCATCACAGATATCCTCTTAGGCCGGATTCATACTTTTATTACTTCGTTCATTCATTCATTCAAACAATTTTTTCGACCAACCATCTATTGTGAAAAAATGTAGAAGGAAAAATCGTCATTTTGGAGCAATTTGGTCGAAAAAATTGTTTGAATGAAGAATGAAAAAAGTAATAAATGTATGAATCCGGCCTTAATAATTTTTCTGGTGTGAGATTCACTCAGGTGCAGAGATATAGGAACATTTTTTTAAAATTATCGGTGAAATTTGAGTCAAGTAATTTTCATCCCCTCTCTTAACGTGAATCATTCGAATCTGCTGAAATTTGTGACATTTCCATTGGAATATAAAATTAATTGTGTTAATTCTGCTTTAAATGATGATGAATTAACACTGATAACTCTTTCCTCTCGAGGAAGATTAGCATTTTGACTGTTTGAATTTAAATTAATTAGTTAAGTTTCAAAACATTCTTAGGCATTTTTTACGGATAAAGAAAATGTTTTTGTTAAGTGACAATATTTTTTAATAGGCCATTTCACAAAATAGATTCTATTTATTTGAATAAAAATTATGCGTTTATGATAAATACCGATTTTCTAGAAAGAAATTTTATCGATAGGAATTTTTATGATATGTATTTTGAAATGATTACCAACAACTAATACTTGTATTTCTATAATTAGGGAATCACCAAAAACCACAAAGTGTTTTTACCCCAGGTAATTTATTTTTGCGGTTACAATTTAAATGATAAGTAATTCCAACTCCACTAGATCAACACACAACCTTAAGACTTGTATAACACGTTAGCGGACACTTGTTTATCGCTTGAGCTAGTTGTTCTTGTGTCTTGGTAAATTTATTTTTTTTTGAAGCAAATGCATTGAATTACAAATTTACAATTTAAAAATTGTTTCTATTTTCTTTAATTCATATCCCGCCAAAAATTAATCAGGAATCACCCAAATCTCTTATCGCCTAGCCATTTCTTCAGGTTTGGAAACAGGAAATAGACACAGGGGGCTAAATCTGCAGAATATGCTGAATGGGTAGCAGTTCGTAGCCCAATTTATGGATTTTTTCCACGGTGACTATACACGTGTGCACCCGTGCATTGTCTTGATGGGTCTTAATTAATAGCACTATTTTCTTCGCGTCAAATGCGGTACCAAATATTCATGTAAAATGTGATATATCCACCCGATTGAGATGCCTACAGCCTCAGCCATCTCGCGTACTTTCATTTTCCAATCGTCCAATATCAATGGCTTTTATCGACTATTTCTGGCATTACGACCTCTTTTGGGCGACCTGAACGTTTAGTGTCGCTTGTGATGGTACGACCACAACGGAACTCAGTAAACCACTTCTTTACCATTGAAATTGATGGTACAGAGTCCCCATAGTATTTAAAAGCCTTTCTTTGGTTTTGGTAATGGTCAGCACACGAAATTCATTTTTTCCATTTGCGTTAAAATTTACGATTGTCTGCTTTCAATGGTTGTCAAACACAAACTAAAGAGCGCGGCTTGCTCAAAATTTGACTGTAGTATATTTATATTTATAGCATTTAAAGCTACTGCGCGGAAAATTCAAAAAGTCATTGACTTATCAAATTACCCTCGTATCGCCAATAATCCGTGTTTTAATGCAACCGAGAACTGCATACCGCTACTACAGTCAAAATTTCGATAACGTTATTCAGTAGGTGTGTATCTGATTGATAGGTGATTCATGAGTAAAATTTAGTTTATTTCTTATTACTAACGATAGGCTTCGAGAATATGTAGGCCCCAAAATCTCCCTTTTAAAATTATATTTTCCACGAAAACAAACAATGATACTTTAAAACGTCCTATAAAATCTATCGACACGATTTGTGTAAAACTGGCCTATGAAATTAGTAAACTTCAAGAAAATCTAGACTAGTTTAGATGGTATATATGCATATACTATATCCAAATAGAGAAGATTTCGCTTCTATTAAAGTATTTTAAATGATAGCAAACGACCACTGGTCTGGCCTTTGGACGTTTGCTATCATATAATACTTTAATAAAGAAGAGGTCGTTGGTAAAGCTGTACCCGCTAAAAATATATTTTGGAAAAAATGGTGAAAATTTGGCGATTTGACTATTAGTGTGCTGATTTGCTTGTGATTTGTGTCTCAAGGTGTTCTCGCCTCGAAGAATTGCAAGTACAAATCTAATATGTAGTTAAATTTAATAACTATGCGGTTTCTTTTGAGTTTGGTAATTCTACGTGTATATCCTATTCAATTAATATACTCAGGTTAGCAATAATAATTAGGAAATGTTCATCATCCATTCAAATTTGTAAAGTTATGTTAAAATGGTATCGCTCACCAGTTCACTGACCGACCGACTTCTATGGCACACAACACCTTTTCTGCATGAATTCTAAAGTTCCAGTTTTTATTTTTATATATTTCGAAAATTATCAAAATTAGCATTCTTGGAGGCTAAATTGGCGCTTACCCATTTAACCTTTGCCTTTTACATTACTCACGGTCGCATATGATATAGCACACCAACAATTAGTTTCAGCACATTAGTTTCAGATAAATCAACGCAAAATTCTAGGATATTTTGGGATTTTGTCGAATCCGTTTTTTTGATAGGATAGTTTTTTTTCAGCATTGTATATTTGTAATTGTGTAATTTAATCAAAAAATTATCCTTTATCATATTAATTGACACGTTAATATATCAATCGATGTATTTTTTCGCAGCGGCTCTTGCTCTAATACGAAAAATGAAATGTACAAATACGTCACTTTTATTTTCATTTATAAAAAATGTAGTTACCACTTATGTAAATATTTATATTAAATTGATTAAAACAAAATTTCATTGTTTCATATGGTGTTTTGTGCTGATATGAAATATATTCAATCACGTATAAGTACAACATTTTTCGCTGTCAAATCTCTCTCTCAATCTATTAAGCTCCAACATACGCCAAAGTTTGAGAATTTGTTACATAACATACGTATTCAAACCGGGGGATTCTGGTTCTATGTGTATTTCGTTTAGTTGGGAATGTATTAAAGACAAAATAAATTTAAATCGATAGATTCTAATCTAATCTATAAATTGCATAAAGTAACTGAAATTACGAGAAGTATATCAAAATAAAACGTGTGACGTTTTTTGCCGGTTCAATTATAAACACTTGTTGTGTTAATTAGAAAATATAATATGGTTTGGCATGACATGCATTATTTTGTTACATATATTTTTGGAAATTCTCTACATTGTAATTAGAATATTTTTTATTAAATTCACTTGTTTGTTAATGTGTTCATTCTTTAGACACCAGAAAACAAACATTGGAATGGAATAGTAGAAATAGTTGATATACTCGTACATATAATTTAATTTGTTCGAAGGAATCTTTCGAAACTAAAAATATGCCACCGAACAAAGCAATCTGAGCATATATTTGTCAAACTCGTTAATTCACATTTGGTTATCTGTCACATATTTATTGGTTGAAGTAGTATTCCCAAAAAAGCGCGCCATTTTTCAGAAAATACATTAAACGCTTATCAGAAAAATGATTTTTGTTTGATATTAAACTAAATTAATTGTACAAGTTTCATAATTTATAAACAAATAAAATTAATAGAATTTCATTTTATTTTGCACTCACACACAGGTATCCCAGTTGACCAACAACATTTGATTTATAACCACAAGGAACTACTTGACAAAACCGAAATAAAAGATATTCCGCTTGTCAAAGGTTCTACGGTTAAACTTGTTTTGGATATGAAAGGTGGACCAGTATCTGCTCGTCGCGTTGTTACACTTCCTGGTTACGATAAATGGTTTGATTTGAGTGATGTGTTAAATCACACTGGACAAGATTCTTTGCCTGTTAAATTATTGGTGTATAAGGATTGCAAGAAAAACATTCATCGGGTTATGAAATTGCGCGCTGATCGTAAAAATATGTTAAATCGAAATACAGATGTGCAACCTGAATTTCCACACGATAATGACCCGCACGACGATCAATGGTTAAAGGATAATATTCAAACATTAGAGGTAATAAAAAAGATAAATTTTGATTGTGCACGAATTAAGGAAATTTATTTTCTATGAAATTGTTAAATAGAAATAAATTTTACTTAAGTTTAGGCAGCTTTAGTTAATTTTAATTTTATTTTAGAAAATGCGGCAAGTCAAATCAAAGCTAGACAAAAAGAAGAAATCATCAAAGAATGCAAATAAAAATGACTGTGTATCTGATTTGATACAGGACGAAGACGATGAGGATGATTTACTGAAAGATAATTATAAGCTTAATTTGAGCTTTATCCCAAATGATGATTTCGTTGGTGATAAAATTGATAAATTTAATAAACAATCAATAGATAACGAAGTTGAGGATGTATTCCTCGATGGATTAATGATAGATGATAAGAAAAATAAATCACAAAACAAACCATTTAGTTTGTCACCTAGACGCCCTGTTAAACAGCAAGAGAAATCAAATTTTTCACGTTTCTTTCACCATAGAAATTCATCACCAACACTTAATTTATCGTCGTCACCTACTACTTCGGTGCAATGCAATTTACCCGCATTTGACTATAACCAATCGTGTAATTTAGATAAAAATAAAGGATTTAGTCAAAGTTGTAATTATATACCAACAGAAAACCGGACTAAATTACGTGACAACATTAGACGAAATCGATCATTTAAATTAATTGATAATGATTTAATTATCGAAGAAAATGAATCCACAAATCGGGCCCTGTCGGCATCTATAAATGCAATAGGTTGCGATAAAAATAGCAACAGTAAAAAATGTAAAACTAAAATTCGTTCTAATTCCGCATCGGTGCATGATTTATTAGAGCATATACGGACAAAAGATAATGAACCGCAGCCGTCGTCGTCTACGCCGTCGGCGGCGACGGCTATGTCATCGATTAAATTAAATAAACGATGGAATACACCTAAATTATTGTCATCGACTGGCTTTGAAAATAAATTGTTTATTGATAAAGAGCAATCGTTCCCGTTGAATAATAAGGAACATTGTTCGGCAAATGAAGATTATAAATTGGATGGCGGTAAAATTGAAAATTATCGGGTGTACAAAATGTCATCAGATGGTAAGTTTTTATTTTGTTTTTAAAATATGAACCAAAGTAAAATAAATTATAAAATTTGAAATTACCGAACGGAACGCAAAATCATAACGATGTATATTCCAAATCTCTACTAAACACGCAATGAATGTTCTATTTCTATCATGTGCGATTTTTTATCGATTTTGTAAAATTTCTTTGATCAATATGGAAATTCATAACAATCAAAATGTTGCGTAATTTTCGGAATTCTTTTAAAAAGTTTTATTTTGGCTTCTAGAATTTTCCGATTGATGATTCTTTAATGTAACGCTGCTCTGCAATATTTTAAATAATACTCATGAAAATTTTCTTGGTTACGGGGAAGCCAACTGATGTTAAGAAATTAATTTCGCCAGGTTTACCTTAAGTTTGTATAGAGTTGCAGTGTAGAAAGTAAATATAGTTCCCGGGGAAAGAATTTTTTAAAATTTTATTATTATTTAAAATTCTGTTTGATAGATTGGTGTTGTTTGACATAACACCATTTTTTGGTGAAATATGGCTGTCGCCAATCGTCGGTATAATTAATTGGTACTGTCAAAAAATGGCTAAAATTTATGTTTGCTTCGTGTTTGGATGTAACAAGTGATAAATAAGAAAATTATTTTGTTATTCTATCCCATTAAAAAGGATGAAAGATTAAATTATTCTTAGCGGGCGTTAGTGTAACATACAATTAGTAGCGAATTTATAAATTTTGAGGCATCTTTGTTTGTAAACTTTGTTTGTCACATGGATTTATAATACGCCTTAAGATTTCTTTATTTAACTTAATGTGTCCTGCTAATTTATGTTAGCAGCAATAAGATGTAAATAAATTATACAATTTTTACTAAAGTTATCTGGGCAACAATTTGGATCAACATTTTCTGTCGTTTTTACTCACAGAATCACTGGCATTAGTATTCTCTTTGCTTTTAAATAAACGATCTATAATCGTAGAAACCTGGTTTAGGTCTCAATAATTTAAATTACGCATTCCTCTGGTTGTAACTTTTATGGTGACCACAAATTAATTATTAATTAAACCGAGTTCGTGAAGCTTAGCTCAAGCTGCTCGTACGCACTGATTTATTTAAATGCTTAATTTACCTTGTGGGATATAAACATAGCTTACAACGCTCACTTTCTGAGCGACGTGAGCTTATTCTTGATCTCCAAGACGAAAATTAAACATTAAATATATTGCTGAACAGATGAAGTTTGTCTTGCGATTTATCAACAATATTTCTCTTATTAAAGGTCTGAAAACCAAAACGAGTAGCTGTGAAATGAAAACATAGCTGGCATCAGGCAAAAAAAAAATACCTCGAGTGTACAATGGGCCTAATTCATGGTAGAATTATAGGGTCTAACAGTTTTGATTGTAAATACTTTATGATACAACTAGTTACTACTACTACGTACACGTATACATGCTTCTCAACGAAATTAACGTCAAAATCTTATTCATGTCGTAGCAAAAAATATGATATATGAGTGCTGGCTAAATTCTGGTTAGATATCTTCTCTATGGTATCACAAAACTAGGAGAATTCCCAGAAGATATTAATCTTATAATATCATTAATGTTTAGGCACATTATTTATCTGGAATCATTCCTTACCTTTTAAATTATTAGAATATTTTGAACAAGTCTTGGTATTGACTACTACTGACTAAATTCTTCTTCTCGATGGCGGGAGCAACTGACAAAATTTCCAGCGTGCAAACCAAACAATCAGGCAAGTAGCTCATTATCATAAATAATTGATGTTCGGTGATTTTAAGAATCTGTCATTTTCAATGGCCACCATTTTGGTGATTTGCATTGGCCCTCTAATATAGTTTATTTGGATCCCAACTATCTCACTTTGCAAATTTCCATTTCACAATCAAAACTTTCAGCATTCGGTCTGAAATTGTTACGTTCTGCCTCGGTATTTATCTATGTTAATACAATTAAAATGTATACGGTCGTAAGGTTTACTATAATGTCTTTGTCTTTTTTCTTAGTTATCTAGTAACCACCTTTCTTGTTATCTTCGATTCTAAAACTGCCTCGATTGTAAGACAAGTTATCAAAAATAGCCTAAAACACAAGAAATATATAAATGAACTTGCACGCCCTCGAGCGCATCCAGTTTCAAAATCCTCCTAAATAAAATAAAAATGGCATCGTAGAACCGAGGACATTAATTCCTTTCATAAACAATTATCAGATATTTTGTAATTAACATGACAATTATTTTATTTTAAGAATGATTAAGGTGTAAGATTGAGGGGTGAGGGGTATGGCTGTGCTCGTTGATTATCATATAATTTTTGAAATAATTAGTATTGTTGTAATTGGCGGCAAGACCACTTTCCTTATCGTTCGAATAGTATCTTCATCTATTATCTTCTTAGATGAACACACGTGATTTTAACTGGTTATATTCACCTCAATATTCTTATGAACACTAAAACTAGAGTGCGTAAATCTAGCTAGTCTCTTTAGAAACACAGACTACAACGTTTTCGGTTAGATATGGATAAATATCTCAATAATCGTGATGAAGCTGCATATAAAACAACAAGAAATAATTGCGGTTTGTAACGATAAAAAATTAAAGAATTCATGATTATGCGACTTAAATCTGTAAAGCAACTTACAAAAATTAAATGTAAAGGAGCAAACAAAATTTCTTCGAAAATTAAATTTTTAGAAAATAGCGAAAGCTAATTAAACTTACTTTCACACAAAGTCAAACCCAATGCTTTAAATGATTATTTTACAATCATATGCGGTGATTTAAAAGACCAATGTAATTCTGATCGGTTAAATGATTTTACTAAATCTGAACCACTCAATCATGCGAAAATTATTAATTTCGACCCTAGTGCCGAAAAGGAAATGTTTTTGTTAATCTCACTTATAATTTCTCTGCATCTGGTAATGATAAAGAATCCTTAAAATTAATCAAGCTATAGAAATAACATCGAATATCTCGCGATTTATAAACCAATCCCTAAAGTTATGGTAGTCTCCGACGAATTTAAAATAGCCCGAGTAACTCCCCTATACTAAAACGAAGAAGCTTAATGTAAGTGAGATAATTCCAGACCAATGAACCAATAGTTTTCAAATTCAATCGTCAACATTTTCCGCATGCTTAAATTTGGTTGGGAAACTTCAGTGTTTTGGAAAACAAGGAGAGAACTTCGGTTCTTTTGCTTCTGCTTTTATTTTGGGGTTATTACCCTTCATTATATTTGTTAATGACATTTATTTAAACTCACATGGTACGATGCAGTTATTTACTATGATGTACCTTTCATTTATAGCACACAGTACCTTACGGAATTTCGATGTGAATACTAATAGTTTAACAGACAATTGTGCTATTTTCCCAAATACGCAAGATACGCGAACGTTTGGAAGATTAGAATGTGGCAACAATTGTGAGTTACATATATTTTCAGGTATTTAACTTACGTTTGTCTTGATATGAACAAAAAAAATCTGATTAGTAAGACAGGTGTTCGCAAAAGCAGATCTAGACTGTGGAACGCTGTGAAAAATTGTTTTCTCTAGACCGAAACATAAGCGTCGAGCTAAATGATACTAGAGTAGAGAAAAAAACGGAAACAACTTCCTCATCACGCTAAGCAACCACTGTTATGGGTGGGGTTTATTAAAAACCATAATATGTAAAACTGAAATGGAAACGGAATGGAATTGAACTGGCAGCGACATTGCAAGTACCTATTAAAATATAGAAAGTTTGTTGTGCTGCAAAAAAAAACATTGGTGTCTTCGACGCCATGCGTTCGTTATACTTAGTTTGGGCTAGGTAATTTTCAATTTCGTGGACCTTTAAGCCGATTTCGCCGATTTATGCTTATTAATTGGCTACCTGTTACTGAAAATTGGCCTAGCTCTGAAGTGTTTAATACATTTGATATCTTCAAAATGATGGATAATCTATTTTAAATAACTCCTTTAATCTTAACCTATTCTGGTTCGATTGCTAAAGGATACAGTGTGAGTGCTTTTATCGACTTCGAGAGAGATACATTATTGCGTGCTATTTTTTGTTTTAATTTTTATTCCGAGCAGATTTTTCATGATGCCCCCTAATAATTTTTCCTTTCTTTTCTTTACAGCTAAAAATTGTTACGAACTTCCAAAACTACTAATTCGCGAAGATTCGCCCGTCGAATCGTTTCACTCGTCCGATTCTCAATTAGAAACAATCGCTTTGCGTGGAAATTCTCCGAAAAATGTAATCGACCCATTTTCAAAGCTAGACGACAATGAAACAAAATTACCCGAGAACGATGATGATGAGGCTAAAAATAAATCTGCAAATTCTCTATTAAAACTATACGATTCGGCAACAAATCAAAATCAACGTGAAACCCTATTGAATATGTACGAGACCCCGGATGGAGGAGGTGGTGGCTGCGGTGGAGGTGGAGCTTCGAGCATCGTAAATAACGTAGGTTCTATAACAATGGATAATTTAAATAAAACTTCGACATGGAATTACCATCATTCGGATTTAGGTTTAAATAAATTGGAGCTTAGCTTTTTAAACGAAGATTTGTCGAATCCCGCTTCCGACATGTCTTGCTTGCGTAAAAGTAATTCGGTACTGAAAATAGCATCATCAAATTTAGAGATAAATAAATGGAAAAATATATCACAATTTAATGGGAAACCACCCGAAGCGACGGCATCACTTAATTTTATAAACGGTGATGTTACCTCGAGCGATGATGATGATAATGACGATGTATTTAATAGTTGTGAATTACTGAATAACAAATCAAAATCAGTTGAATTGAATGAATTTCGTATGATGTTTGGTAGTAGTCCAACGCTGCTGAATACAAATAATTATAATTTTAATCCGATAACACAGTCGTCACGTTTGGACGCGGTTCCGTTTCAATATAGACGCGGTTACTCAAATTTAAATGATGCGTGTTTATCGAGCAGCACGTCGGACCTAGAATGTTTTCAAAATAATAACAAAAAGAAAACATATAAAAATAAAAATCCTAGTAATGAATTACCATCGCTGTACCGACATCGGAATAACGAACATTTAGATTATATACGAAGTTATGAAAATTTAGATAGAACTAGAATTGTTCGGGTGCGGAATGAGCGTGTGCCATCTTCCAATAATCATCATCATCATATTAGTAATAGTCACCATCATAATAGTAGTAACGCTAGTAAGAATAAATTTACAACATTATCACGCGAGCGGTGTTTGCAAGAGGAAGATGACGATGATGGGGGTTCGTGTGACAATTTCTTGTCGTATTCAAATTTATGTTTTGAAAATGATCGAAATTCAGTTGGTTGCATTGGTGCTGGTAGTAATATAAAACGGAATCTAAATAAAAGTTCGTGTAGTAATAGTAATAATATTAGTAGTAGTAGTAATAGGTCGTTGAAAGAAGAAATTGGTGGCATAAATCCTATTGGTTATCCGTCCGATGAGAATATATTTAATATAAATTTTGATAATTTTGAAGATGATGTCCTAGAAATTGATACAATGAAATTATTTGAAAATTCAATCGATTTAGAAACCACTGTGTCACTATTAAATAGCTGTAATAGTAGTAGTAATAGTAATAATCTAAACAATAATGATAGTAATAATGGATGTAGTAATAAAATGGATAATAATCATTTATTACTACCGGATATAGATAATAAATATAAAAATATGGCTGTGGATCGTTTAATCAAAATAGATATTAATAATAAAAATGAAATTAATAACAATATAAATATAAATAATAATAGTACTAGCATTAATAATAATAACAGTAATAATAATAATAATAATAATAAAAAATCAACAAAATTACGATGTGCGAAATGTAATAAAAAATTAGGGGTTATAATGATTATGAAATGTCACTGTGAGAATATATTTTGTGCACAGCATCGGTACGCGGAGGCACACAATTGTACATACAATTTTAAAATGGAGGGCAAGAAAATTATAGCGAAAGAAAATCCACAAGTAATTGCACAAAAATTACCAAAAATTTAAAAGAAAACAACAAATAACGAAATTATTCGTATTTTCATTTATCTTAATTATATTTTGATTTAATAAATTATTTTCTTTATAATTATTATACGCATATATTATATTATCTATATCATAATATTTTCCATTTATTAATTATCTATTTTTAGTTGTGTTTTATTATTTTTTTCGTTTTTTTTTTTTGTTAAAAATTGTTGTGAATGTGACATACATATTACTATTACTACTGTACTACAATTGTGAATTTGCATACATAATTAGAAAGTCATCTATTAGTTTCATTAAACAAAAAGAAAATATTAAAAATTAATGTTTAGCCACTGCATTCAGTCTAACCACAATACACATACACAAATTACACTACTTACAATATTAATTTATATAAAATGTTTACGTTTTCTTAATTTTTTTTTATTAAGAAAAGAGCTTATTCAAATATAATATCTAATCGTATTTTTTGTATAGCTTGAGAATTAGTAATCAAATAGAAATATGTATATCCGTTTAAAAAATAAACTCAAACACCATCGAAAAAATTGTAAAAAAAATATATAAAATTATTAAATAAACACAAGAAAAAATATTAGATTAGAATATACAATTTTTAGAGTTTTGTTGTGTTCTCGATTCAAATTTGTTACAGACTTTTTTTAAAAAAATATTTGTTTGGTTTAATTTCAGTTTTTTGAAATAATACATTTGCTTTAATATTACAAAAATTGCCGTAACTAACTAGCTCACTAATAAGTTTACATTTTTTTACAAGTCGTTATTGGTTTGCTAATAAAAATCTGTTCATAAACTGGTAAAAAACCGCTTGCGAAAATCCCGTTAAAATAGAAAGACTTCAAAAGAATTTAAGTATATTGTAAGACGAATCGTGATCTATTCCTGCTACAAATTATGGAATCGATATGTCAAATCTAAATTAAATAATTTTAATTTTTTTAATTTTAAACGCTACTAATTTATTTTCAAGTTAAAAATAATAATTTCTCCATATCTATTTTAATTGGCCTGCCAGGAAGCCAATGATAATTACACGTTGATAACTCAAAAACAATAGGCTCTCGAAAAACGTTTATAATAAAATTATACATACAACCCATGAGATTTTCAAATCAAATTGGCGATGATTTTACTAATGATGATAGGGGATCTGAAACTGTCCAATGCATAGATTTCAGAAAAATTGTTGAAGAATGAAATAGAGCTAAGAAAATATTTTTGAATTTTACAAGAAACACATAAAATATTAATTAACAATTTTTTAATTGTGTATCATGTATCTTTTTACATTCTACAAAGTGTCGTTTTAACAAATTCTTCGAATTGTTTTTCTGTGAATTTTTATGATATCGGCTTTGCTTTTCCCTATATTTTCACCAACGCTACGTGAATAAAAATTTAAACTGTGTGGAGGAAATATGCATCTAAGTTGTACGATAAACAAATTGGACTAGGAAAATTCGGTTTTGGGAAAATTCCAAAACCAGCTTCCTGAAGATACATGTTATAAAATATTTTATTTACCTAATTTGCTTATAATTGAAATTAGACGCTGTTTCAATTCAAAAATTTCTGGAAAATAATTTCAGCATCGTAAGAAACTGTTCGGTTATTTCGAGTAATATTCATAAGAAAACTTTTAAATGACGATTTTAAAATACAATAACATTTTAGTTTATATCAAAATTTGATTGCACAACAATAACAAATTTGTTTTGACATTATTTGCACTAAAAATTTGATACAGTTTGAATTTGGCTGAAAATTCTATAAAAATTAATAATTGCAAAATAAACTAACAAATTTACAATAAAAATAACTCAGGCATAATATACAGTAGTTTAATACAGAAATGTTGTTCTCTGAGCCAAAAACCTGCCCCAAATTGTGTTTGTATGAATTCAGCGTATCCAATGAAAGTCAAATAAATTAAATAATTATTATATTTTTGAGTCGCCGTGGCTTCCTTGTATCGCATATTTTTTCGAAAGGTTATAATATCTCTACAAACCACCTTTTCGAGACCAAAAAACAAATTAATTTTTACACATCAAATACATTTGACAAGCAATTTACATTACATTTTACATGTTTGTGGTTTCGAAAAGGTGGTTTTCGGGTAGTTACCTGAATAAATTTTTGAGGGAAATTGAAGCTTAAAAATATTTAATATATTAGAAGTATATTAATTAGCTAACCCCCCCCCAATCCTGCAGACCCAGAACCAAAGAATGTAGCACTCGTTTTGTTTCTACTCATAAATTTTCAAAATTTAGCTCAACGCATTTTGGTACGGGGAATTTCAAATTCATAGAAAAAACCGTGCAAACAAAAGTTGCAGTGGTACGTACCGCTCTAGCAACGTAAACGAATGAAATATAGTTTTGTATAAATTTCTTCTTTCAACCCGTGAATTCATGCAACAACTTTTTGGGAAGATTTGTTTTTAATGAATTGTTTTGGGAACAAAATTTCTGCGTGTTAATCAATTTGGGTGTGAGTGGTTTTTTGTATTTTTGCTCAACATGTTGCCAAGGTTGTGCGACCTGAAAGTGCAGTTCTTTATAAACCAAGTTGGATTTATTTAATTGTAATTAATAATGAAAATTATAAATAATTTTTAGGTTTGACAAAACAAAAGTATTTAGTAATTTTTTATGACTTGAGGCGATTTTGTGACGTCTTATGATAATTCGACTAATACAGTAAATTGTTAGAACGCTTTGTATTATTTTTTTCTCAAATTTAACTCAATTACTCAAATCAAAGGGTATTCTTCGGAGGATTTGTTATCATAAAATAATTTGAAATATAATAGATCTTTCACCATCCCCGATTTAGCCACAGTGTTAAGAACACACTTTTTCAGGTATATGTATGATTGTTATGATAATTTCGTAAAAAATTTGGATAAACTCTTTTGTAAATCAGATTTTTCCGAAAATAACGTTAACATTTTCACTGAATTAGATGAACATGAGTAATAATACATGTGGAATCTATCACATTTTCATACGAAATTTTGACAGTTATTTTGATTTAGCTAACATGTCAAAAACTATCGATTGAAGGCGGATTTGGGATTTTTCCCCAGTTAGCTTCTATAATTAATCAAAATGTTTTAATGTAACATTTAGAGAAATTTTTTAATCAATTTGATGGCTGACACGAGTGGTAACCTTTAGTTTAATTGTCTTGTACATGCACAAGCTTTTGAATGGTTCGCTAAATAGAACCCAAAATCTAAGTACAAATCATACATTTAAATGAAACCGATGCCTTTTTTTTACTAATTCGGAAATATTTAAGAAGTTAACAAAATTTCTAACCAACCGTTATGTTTTATATCAAAAATATAACTTTTGAACAGATTTTTAATCACCAAAAATTCGCTGTTTTGCGAATTAACATGTTTTTTTTGTTAACATTACCGGATGGAAATTGGACGAGTTCAGCAAGGAGCCAGATTTTAATATATATCACGAAATATTTTAATTATTGATTTTGTACCAAAACAGACAATCAAATTTTTTGTTCAATTAACAATTTAAATTTTCTAAAATATTTGCAAATTTCCTGAAAATTGGACAAAGCAAGCCGGTTTTGTTTACTATCTCAGATTTTTCATTTACTACGAAATAATTTATTTCCTTTGAAATATTGTAAACCAGCGAAGATTTAACATCACATTCCGTGTGCTAGGACAGGCAAAGTTTATTATCTTTACCTAAACAGCTACACTACAAGTTAAGACTTCTCTTAAGCAAAATGTTTTACTAAAATTTCAAATAAAACAATTATATATACGAGTAACGGAGTATACCGCAAATTTCGACCATATTAGAGTCGCCTAAAATATGAAATTCATTTAGAAATAAAGAGTAATTGTAGAAAAGGTCTAAATTGTTCCGAAATTCTAGCCGATAAACAGTTGTTGATTTAGGACGGTCCGCTAAATAGGACTGAAAGTGATATGTGTACGAATCAAACATTAAATTGAATGAGAAATTTTATATTTTTTCTTTTACTTTCTTATTCAGTCATTTTTGCTTTACCATCAACCTAAAAAAGTCAATTTTTATTCTAAGCAAAGTCGGATAATGCGACAACAACGTCACCATCTACCGATAGCATCAGCAAAGCTATTTTGACTAAAGTATTCAAATTTCTATAAAATTATGATTTTTTTGCATACGCTGGCGAATTTTACAATGGGCCAGACGCCATCTCCAGTATGATGGTTTTGTCGATATCGATCATGACAGATTATGACACCGATTTCCCATCGAGAAAAATTTAGTTATCGACTTTTTAGTGTGGCAATTTATAAGTTTTTCGGGGTGGACGGTTATATCAATTTATATATTATCTTCTTTATTTTAATTCGATTATTATGCATGGGAACACCAACCAGATAAAGAAGGTGATTATTAATTTCGAAGTTACCTTCGGAAAAAAATTATTCCGCATGAAAAATTTCATATTTCCTTTTCAAAAGTTTTTTAGAACATAATAATGTATTTGCATTTAGTGTAATCCATGTACGTTCCATCAAACACAGTGGTGCTTTTTGTTTTCTAAATTATGTTACTTCATTATGTATCCTTGTCGCATTTCACCGTCTTTGGATAGTTTCACTGGTTTTACATTTTTATATATAACAGCTTAGTCCATGCTCTTCAAAACAGTAAATCGTCCTTCAAGATAATTATGTAATTTATTGGAAATAATTTCTTTTCACTTGAACTCAGTACATAGCTAGAGACATTTTGAAATCGCCCCCTGGAATTTTACATTACAGTTTGCAAACCATAGCTTCTTGATAATAATTAAATTTTATTTATGATTTCTGTAATCCTGGAGATATATGCGATGTGACTGAGATCTTGAAGGGATTAACGGTTAAGATGTATGTCTTTCTGAAATTAAAATGAAATATATTGGCTGAGTTTCTTGTCGCTTATTTTAGATAACAATAATACTCCAACATAAAATGATTTCGGAACAGCATTCAACAAGTTAAAACATTTCATCGAATCATTTTTCATAACCTGTTAAAATTATGTATTAAATTTATTATTTTTGTTAGCAAAAAGTTCTTATTGAGTTATCCCGCCTTATTCTCGGATCGAAATTAATGACGAAAAATGTTTTACACAAATCAAGAAAGTAACGTGACTTTTTTTCGTGTAAACTCTAAGTTACTGATTTCGATCATTCAGATGGTTTCGGTCTGGCGCTTCTAATTTTAACCGAATCTTTGATAAACATGATATTTCTACATAATTAATTCAGATTTTGAGCAGAAATACAGAACGATTAATATAATAAACTGTTTTTCTTTAAAAATGACGAATATAGTTGTTGATTACCAACGACAGAAATTAAACCAACAGATGTAATTTATTAAAACAAGCATGCTACTGACGCTATTTGCAATCGGATCTCGCAGATGACACGTGTATTATTAAAGTATCAAGCATTACTAAAACTCACAAAACCATCTACCTAGCGTTGCAAATTAAATTAGTACAATTTAATTAGAATATCAAATTATTGTTATTCGCGTGCATTTCAATAACAAAAACCAATTCTAAGTGTTAGTGTTAATATAATATACATACATTACCGTTTCGCGTTCAACTTTTACTCTTTAAGTTTTTATATATCCAAACTATAATTATTAAAAGAAAAATACTGTAATCTTCTTATTAATTAATATTGTGAAATTAATTCTATCGAACATCCAAACAAAATAATAGTTGTATATTTATTAAACAAATTAAAAATCTTTAGAATTGATAAATAAGTGTTTATGGTATTTTTAATTAACATTTTTTTTATATTACATGTTAAATCGGTTTCACCGAAATTTCAACTCTCAAAATTTATAATATAAATATGTAATAATATTTCAATTTTTGATTATTTAATTTTATTTGCGTATTAATTTTTTAGTCTTATTTCTGCACTATATAACACATAATTATATTTAATAATAATTTGTAATGTAGTGATTTTTTGTTAAATTAACTAAAACAATTAAATTTACATTTTATAAATATTGCCAGTAATCATCCAAGAAAATTTCATGTACAATCGTAATCTGATTTTGTTTTGAAAACTATAAATCCTAATCTAATTTATAATTATATTTAAAGTTCATCTACCTCAAAATTAATATTTAAGTTATATTTTTTGTTCGCAACATTAATAACTGCAACTGGCGTCGTCACATATTATTCTAATTTTTTTTTTATAAGTTAATAAATTAGTTATTTTTATTATTATTACGTTATTAAAAGAAATATTTCAAAATATAACCTCTTTATAAAAATAAAGTCAATAAATATTATAATTAATTAACAATATTACAGTTTATATTTGTTCTTTTGTTTTTTTAATTAAATTAAATTTAATAGTAAACAATTTATTTAGTTTTTTTTTGTTAATTAAATTAAAAATAAATTTATAAAAATAAAACACTAATTGCTAGAGGAAAACTATATAAAAATATGATTTAGATTTTTTGTGTATATTTAAATAAAAATGAAAGCAAAACATCTATTGTATAAATGATATTAAAACACAAAAAAATATTTAAACTTATTAGCAACGCTTTAATAAAAAAAAAAATAAATAAGAAAAAAAAATTATGTAAAATTATAATCACATTATGTACTGGAAAATTATATGAAATTTAAATTTGCCTAAAACTACAGTCGTCTTTATCTAAAACAAAAACCAAAATTATTTTTATTATTAGAATATTTCAAATTATTACGATTTATTATTTTGATTTGTTATTATTTAAAGAGAAAAATTATAATATATTTATTAAATAATTGTATAATAATAATCAAATTAAAAAAAATGGAAATACACTAAAATACATTTTGATTGAAATTAAATTAAAACTAAAAACATACAAAAGATGAAAAATGATTATGGTTAAAAATGAAAATATGCCTATATTATCTATATATTATATTATTATTAATTTAATTTATCAAATTCAAGATATTGTAAATATATTGACAATATTTTTGAAATACAACAAACTAAAAAAACAATTTTATTAGTTTTAATGTTCTACTAATTAATTTGGACGATCTTTTGCTTCGTTTACAAACTTTTATTAAAAATATAATTTTAATAAAACAGCCGCGCCTTCGCAACAGCAGCATTATAATGTGTTCGCGTTACACGTTAAGACGCGTAACAACTAAATGTATTAATTAAAATGTTATTAATACACCATAAATTTATTTGCACCCAAAGAATTATAAATTATCAATAATTAGCACCAATTAATTATTCCCATTTGTATTTATTTGCACAATTTCCAATATGAATCAACATATCTCATTTAACACTTTTTACGTTTTTTTTGCTGTTCGTTAAATCAAATTTCAAATGTAACGCTCTGTTAACCTAACATGCAGCTATATCAGCGATTAACAACGCATCATCATCGCTGGTTGAACAATTATCCGTTGTTAGTCACTGACCAGAATTGATAGGTGGAGTCCATTCAAACGCGTAATGAGGCGCAACTGTTTCTTTAAATAAAACTCATGAATTTGGTTTATTATAATGAATTTATTTAACAGAAAGGTGATTGCTGGGTGACTGAATACGGAATAATAATTTTTATGATAGCGTATTATATAAAGCTTTTATCTTGTATTTAGGGCGTTTAAGAGAAGAGAGAATGGTATCATTGGGCAGCCTTAAGGAGACGATCTTGTTAAGTTGATAGGTTCCGCGGTGAAGTTCACTGATTCTAGAGAGCGGCCATGGTGGGTAGTAGATTTTGGTCACGCAGCAAAACTAGGTCTCCCTGTTTGTACTGATGGGTTTCCTTATGTCTTTTATAATATTTGTTGAGGAAAGTGATGTACACCTGAGATCACATATTGAATGTTGGGTTTTGGCAACAGTGTTAACGGCTGCATAATGAGGAAGTGTGATGGAGGGCCCCTTTTCAACAGTCGGGAATTTAATAGTGCTTCAATTTGTTTTGAAATGATCTGGAATTCTTCATAGGTAAATAGGACTTCTCCGGCCGCTCGACGTAGTCCGTCAAAGGTAGGGGTAGCCGGACGAATTAAATGCCATTGGATGTAGTTCTCGGTACACCATGTTTCGATCTGGCTTTGGTAGGCTTCGTTCATAAGTTGAGCGTAGAAATTTAGCACATGACGTTTTCTTCCAACTAAATTCCGTTATCACAGTATATATGTTGGGGTAACCCACGGAGGGCAATAAATCGTTTCAGGGATGAAACGAAGGTGCCTGATATGATGTCAGTGACAATTTCCAGCGATGTTTCGTTGGTTGTCATACATACAAATATGTCCAGAAATGCTTTGAAGGGTTTGGCGCCTCTGTCCTTATGTGTTTTTAAGGTGAATGGACCAGCTAGATCAGTTCCAACCTCGATGAAGGTTCTAGCTGACGGGCTGACTCGGCAGGCAGGAAGCTGTCCCATCAGTTGTTGTGAAGCATAAATGGATGATTCGTCTTATTGAATTTCTCGCTCGTGGGATTGCATACCGTTGTTTAACCATGGTCAGCAACTGTGGCTGGCATGCAAATTCTTAAGATGCAGTTCACGAATGATAACCTTGGTTATATTTATGTACTCGTGCGATAATATAATCGAGTGGTTATTATGTTGTTGTTCTTGTTTGTTTCGGTATTGGTTTATGATTTAATAAAGTTAATTTCTAGCTTGTAGCTTTCATATTGAACGAATTAATTGAACGGTTAATTGTACGTAGATTCGAAAATTTCATAATCGACTCGATCACGAACTTCGACACTTTCAATTGTAGGTGATGATAGTAGCACTAGTGGGACCTTATGTAAGAGTTTGGATCCCTTAACCCACATTTCATCATTCAATAGGTTTTCACGCGTCATACTTCTGGTTGATTTAACGGCTGGGGTTTCATGGCTTGGTACAATCCATTGGTAACGATTAGAGCTGGACATGATTTCAGTGACACGGTTAACCTGAAATGGTTTGAGTATCTTTGGCGACTTGCATAGCCATTGCAGAACGATTGTCGAATCGGTATATAACTAAATCGAAGGGAGTTCCGATAACTTAAGAGATTTTAATGTTAGTTTTAGTAGTCTGACAATTAAGGTAGCACCGTTTAGTTCTAGCTGCGGAATGTTGAGCGCCTTAACCACTACATGGAAATAGATAGCAGCAGTCTTCAACAAGGTTATATTTTATTCCTAAGACGGAAATCAGATGCTATTATCGGCACAATCATTTCACGGTTCACGGATGATTGGCCGACTTCATTAGTGAAATTATTTCTCGTTGTAGGTTTAATGCTAAGTCGATGCTGTTACTGTCGTACATCAAATCGTTCATATAAAGGGTGATTTTTTTGTGGTTAGGATTTTCATGCATTAGTATTTGACAGATCACGCGGGATTTCAGACAAGGTGTCAAAGAGAAAGATGCTCAGTATGCTTTGACATTTCATAATGAATAGACTTACTAACGAGCAACGCTTGCAAATAATTGAATTATATTACAAAAATCAGTGTTCGGTTCGAAAAGTGTTTCGCGATTTACGTCCGATTTATGGTCTACATAATCGACCAAGTGAGCAAACAATTAATGCGATTGTGACCAGGTTTCGCACTCAGTTTACTTTATTGGACATTAAACCAACCACACGAATGCGTACAGTGCGTACAGAAGAGAATATTGCGTCTGTTTCTGAGAGTGTTGCTGAAGACCGTGAAATGTCGATTCGTCGCCGTTCGCAGCAATTGGGTTTGTGTTATTCGACGACATGGAAGATTTTACGCAAAGATCTTGGTGTAAAACCGTATAAAATACAGCTCCTGCAAGAACTGAAGCCGAACGATCTGCCACAACGTCGAATTTTCAGTGAATGGGCCCTAGAAAAGTTGGCAGAAAATCCGCTTTTTTATCGACAAATTTTGTTCAGCGGTGAGGCTCATTTCTGGTTGAATGGCTACGTAAATAAGCAAAATTGCCGCATTTGGAGTGAAGAGCAACCAGAAGCCGTTCAAGAACTGCCCATGCATCCCGAAAAATGCACTGTTTGGTGTGGTTTGTACGCTGGTGGAATCATTGGGCCGTATTTTTTCAAAGATGCTGTTGGACGCAACGTTACGGTGAATGGCGATCGCTATCGTTCGATGCTAACAAACTTTTTGTTGCCAAAAATGGAAGAACTGAACTTAGTTGACATGTGGTTTCAACAAGATGGCGCTACATGCCACACAGCTCGCGATTCTATGGCCATTTTGAGGGAAAACTTCGGAGAACAATTCATCTCAAGAAATGGCCCGGTAAGTTGGGCACCAAGATCATGCGATTTGACGCCTTTAGACTATTTTTTGTGGGGCTACGTCAAGTCTAAAGTCTACAGAAATAAGCCAGCAACTATTCCAGTTTTGGAAGACATCATTTCCGAAGAAATTCGGGCTATTCCGGCCGAAATGCTCGAAAAAGTTGCCCAAAATTGGACTTTCCGAATGGACCACCTAAGACGCAGCCGCGGTCAACATTTAAATGAAATTATCTTCAAAAAGTAAATGTCATGGACCAATCTAACGTTTCAAATAAAGAACCGATGAGATTTTGCAAATTTTATGCGTTTTTTTTTTAAAAAAAGTTCTCAAGCTCTTAAAAAATCACCCGTTATAAATCGGTTTTAATAATACAGCTTGCATCAGGATACAAATGGTTATATTTATCTGCCGTGTGGTGAAGTGAGGCTGTGGCTTAACATGACGCGGTAGATGCGCCGTAGGTTACGGTCTTTAACCGGTATTGTTTTACAGTTGAATTTGGGGTTTCCTTCCATAAGATGTGATGGTAATCTCTATTGGTATTGGAAATCGCAATATGCCTAAACATCTTTTCGATATCTGCGAAAAAAAGTATTGGTCTTAACAAATTGTCATTCATTGAATAGCCGTTATTTGATTTGGCAGATGCATCGAATACGACGAAAATCTGGGTGGCGTGGTAAATAAAAGACCTGCTTGCTGAGTCCTAACTTTAAATATTCACATATGAAACCATCATAAGATGTCTTCAATTTCTCATTATGGCTTAATCGTTTTTCGAGTGAATAATATCTTCGCAGGGCTTGCGTATAACTATCACCAAATCCTGGTGTATCTGGCTTAAACGGCGGTCGTACTTTTTTGTTGTATATTAGTAGTAGAATGAAATAGTTCTAGACATACCTGCTCTTCTTGATTAGCGATTTTATTGGAATAATTTCTTCAACCTTCCAAAAACGTTCGATTGCGGCCTTTATATGCTGAAGTATTTATCAGTTGCTTCAACATAGAATGACATGCTAATTTCGGTTGAAATTGACTTCTGTGGTCCTTGTGTAGGTATCGTACCCCCAAGTGTCCATCCTGACCTAGTGTTTTGAGCACATGCGGATATTTGCTTTGTTTATGAATTTTACCATCCAAAAAAATTTAGAAGAAGGGTTCAATTCTAACTTTAATAATGATGTATCGATAGATGGCAAAAGCCTGATAAATGATTTACCTCTTGATGTACCAGCTTGCATTTAATGTAATACCTCGGCAACTTACCCAATTTCCATTTTTATATTGGATATCTAACTTGGCTGTTGGTAATTAATTAATTTGGATTTTGAATTCGTTGGTTGGTACGACATCGATCCAGTTTTAAATTGGAACATGGTTGTAACTGACTCAGCAGTGTCTGAATCAGCATTTGGATAGGTAGTAGCTATCTAGTTGTTCACATGAGCGGCTTTATCTAATGGTGTATTAATCGCGGAGCTTTCAACGGTATTGCCTTGCTCCGGCAAATAATGCAATACGGTATTGTGTCGTTTAGAACATATGTTGTGATAGTGTCTTCGACCCCTGCAACTACTAATTTTATGATCCTCCTTGAGGCAATTAAAACAACGATTTGTTTTAGTGATGAAGTCTCGACGCGGATTGATGGATAGCGTATGCAACTTGGAGCAAAGATACAACTTATGTATTTCGTTTTTTGGCAATTTGATAGAGGAAAGGCATTCGTTTGGTTAGAAATTTCAGCAACTGTTCAATATTTCCACATCTGTTTGGTATCATCATCTAGTTTATCGGTTGCGAGGAATATCTCTATTCCTTATTAGGGCATGTTGCTTTTAAACAACAACCAACTAGGACTATCACCGTGACATGACGTACCATGAAATTGTGGAACGTTTGTCGTTGAGACTAGTACAACATTTTTAAACCAATAGAAAGTACCATTTGTCGGTAATTTCCTATAGTTAGCCAAGTAAAAGTTCACCTTACTTTCAACTATTGATGATGGCCACGTATTGGCATCAGATGATAGGATGAGTAACAAACTGTTTACAAATGTTTTAATAAATTTATCATAACTATCAATAATTAACACCAATCAATTATTCCTATCTTTGCGCTATTCCCAATAGGTATTAACACTGTTGTTGTTTATTTATTTTTACTTCTTTCGCTGTTCATTAAATCTGTTTTAAAAATAAACTGATCTTAGTAAACTTTTATCTTATTTGTTTTTGTAATCTTAAAACGTTTCTTGCCTAGAAACGTATTTTTGATATGAGGCTGAATATTTAGCATTTACGATTAATATGCTAGTTAAGTCATATTCTGTCCTTTTCCTTCAAAGAGAAATCTTTCGACTATTGGGAAGCTTTTCGCCTGTGACCCTCTTGATACAGAGTTATTTCAATTTTATGATATTACCTGGACAAACAATTCATATTACAAATGAATGTTTCGTAACTGGCGTTGCCGATATCATCACTGGACAAAGATTAGTGTCACCAAATTCAGATATGGCAGGGAAATCGAGAATATGTCTATAACATTCATTACTGAAACCCATCTTGTCGTAACGGGCCCGTTACAAAATTGCGTATTAGAATATTTGATCACACATCACATTCTAATCGGCCCCATAATATTTATTCCACAAGTCAACGAAACCACAACTTTAAAATTAATCTTTTTCGTGGCTAACTGAAGAACAGTCAATATCTTGGGCTTTGAACGTTTTTAAAAGACTTTTGCAACAGAGGTTACCAGGCCCATATGAGGTAAATTTTTAAAGAACTCCGGATAATTAGAGGACATATCCCTAGTAGTATCCCTTTATTTACGCCCCTTCATTCAATTGATGAAAATCATACTCAGATTGATGCACAATCATTTCGACAATCGGACTAGTGCGAGCCCGGTTTACATTCGGCATTTACTAATTCACTAGCTTGTCTTCTATTTTGCAAAATATTCAATTCGCTTTCAAATGGGAATCTTGATTAGCTAAGAATAATTTTCGAATAACGCAATGCATTTCTAATCGGAAATCATGCTTCACAAATTTTACCGAAAGATTTTAAAACCTTTATCGACTGTTGTACACTAATATCAATCAAAGAATTAAGACGTTTTTGAGACGATAAATGTATTCCAAAGAATATAAAACTATTTTAAAAATTATGCAATAAACAGTTAAGGACACCAGTCAACAACGAATCAGAGATGAATGGACCATTAAACGCTTATTCCGCTTTATAAACTTTTGCCATGGTACTCCATTTATTCTGACCATAATCTGTTGATCTTGGCATTTTAGAAACAATTAATTGCCCACACATTGAAGCCGTATAATAAGACAAGGGAAGCAATCAATTAATTGAAGGTCAAATAAATATTTCTAATTTTTAATTCATCACTGGAATTTCACAAGAAATTTTTTGAATCCATCCAAAATCTATCACATCCAGGGTTCCAAGGTATAGGCAAAGCGCTCTTTAAAAGACGTGACAACAATAGCAAAATGTTACATTTTATTGTAATATAATAATTCTCTAGAAAATATAAGAAGCCGAAAGATTTTGCATTACCCTATCAATGTAAAAACAGTCAAATTGGTAATATACCAAACTTGAATCTCTTATTTTGGAATGCCTGCGGCTATGGTACTCAACGAATTTTCTAATAAAATTGGCTTGGAAGAAGCATATAAGCAACAACTTTATTAGGACTTCGCGCTACCTATACCGAGTGGTAGTGTATCTAGCCAAATAATTGCAAAATCACCCAGGAATACTTTAACCAAGATGGTCCTTTGCCGTACCATCTCTCTAGTTCAATGATCCACTATTATTTTTGTAAGAATTTAATATCTATTATCTTGAGCGTCTGATACCGTATATAACTTACTTAGGAATGACCATATTTCAGATTACCGAAAAGTTCAACCTAAACGATAATTTTTTTGAAATCTGACACTTTGTTATCCACAATACAAAGATTTGTTACGTAATGTTATGACTTGTGTATCTTTCGTCGCTTAGTAACAACAATTCATTGATGTTCTAGCCAACAACCGACCCTCTTCTATCTCAAATATTTGCTAATAATCACAACACTTGAACACTATCTTAGCTAAAGGCAGCCACAGAATTTTAAGATTCCCACCATCTAACTCTCATGAAGTTCACATGCCAAACCCTGTGCAACATTTGCGTACCGACCTCTTTACCCCTGATATCGCCTTGCTTTCCCTTATTTTAATTTTATTTTATTATCCCTGCAATCTGTTCTGGGGCCAAGGCTCTCCCAACTCTTTTGTGGTTTGTTTTTTTCATCCTTACTTTACGCCAGTGTCAGCCAATTCGAGGACGTTGGGTTATAGGTCCGATTTTATCTCCATCTGCACATTGCGTAGCTCCATGCCAGGGCCATCCTATAATGGCCAGGACATGGTATAGATGTTCTCTCCAGCTAAGGAGAAAACGTCAACTGTTGTTGTTGTTTGTGTATGCTGCGCATTCACACAATCTCAAACCGCAGTCGTCGGCTCGCCTCCAAAATAAAGAAAACAAAAAAAGTTTATTTCGGAAACAAATAATTCCAAAAATAAAACGAGAACTTAGGCGAATTTAGGTGAAAATCAGTTTTTTATAAAAAATTCTTCACTTCCGATCAAATTTCAGAAAAATGTTCTGGACCAATTAAGAAGCCAAGTCAATTTAGAATCCACCTAGTCTCTTCGTAAATCCCATAGAATATAAAACACTAGCAAAAAACCAGAAAGTTCCTGCATCTCCCAAAACATATGCAACCAAAAACGAGCTCCCATAAAAACGGCTTCTATCAAAATTAGTCATTTATGGAAAATAATCAGGACCGACCCATTCCTAACCGACTCCCTCTCAAATGCTAAACTAAAGTACTGCCAAAAATGAAAAGCTGCAAAGGAAGTTGCCCCACCTGGGACGCAGAGCGACTGAACTCTGGCGAAATAATAGTTTACTACCAAAATCGTCACTTCCGCCTAAATTTTGGAAAATAATCCTGACCAGCTCTATTACACATCCAATCCAAATTCCTTTCGATCTCCAACGATTCAATCGGAGATGCTACCTTCCAAAATAATTGAAAAAACATCAAAAAACGAAAAAGCGTAAGCCAAGATAAGATAAGATAAGCTGCCACATCCGGTGGGCCAACCTCCGCCAAAACCCCACTTGCACCTCCCAATACATGAAAATACCCAAGTATGAAGCTTCGTTAAAATAAGACAATCAACTTGGGCTGCAGAGAGAATACAGAACAACACATAGACAGACTGCACATCGAAACCCTCACATTTCCACACTTACTCCTACCTTATAAAAGAAAATTTACTCTCTAGTTGATTTTGAACAAATTTGAGATAAATATCTCCGGAAAGGCGTTCTTTCAAAAAATATGGGCCGATAAGGTTTCGACCAATAAGACTAACCCAAACATTAACACTGAATTTCCTTTGGAAAGAATCGAGCCTTTTCTTGTGAGGATTTTGGCATTTTCTGCCCCAATAGTGCAGATTGTGTAAATTCACAATTTCCTCGCTCACGATTGACGTTAGACTCATCTGTCCATAAGGCTGTTTTCAAAAAGCTATCATCCTCAACATCTGTTTGCAGTATAAATCTACAAAACTCCAGCAGTGATAATGCTACCCTCTTCGAGACCTGGAACAATTAACAATTTAACAAGAACAACGTGAAACACAGGGGCACTTCCCGGCCCGTAGCAGATAGTGAAATATCAATTGAATAGCTCAAAGCAATTAACACCAAGTTTACTTATTTTTAAAAATCTATCAATAACTTAAAAGGTATTTTCTTAAATCTGACACGAATAACCCTGACCAAACAGAATCTCTTATTTTGACCACAAAATTTCTATGACATGTAGCTAATAAAGCTAATTTCAAAATAACCTTTACTTTCTTTAAATGGATTTAGAAGGTGACATTTTACTTTCTTCAAAGCTTCCAAATGACCTCTCCCCCTCCCCCCCCTCAATCTATCAAAAAATTTGTCAGTCCACGCGCCATCAAGCACCATGTATAAGCGCGAGCAATTTGGGAGGCAGGGACAGTTGTAATTTAACCAGTAAACGGTGCGTTAAGAAGTAATAAGTGAACAGTGCGGAAAGTAAATAGTTAAAAGTGTAATAGTGAACAGTGATAAATAGTGAAATAGAGAATTGTTGGAGAAGTCATAAGGTATTGGACGTGAGATTTTGAAATTACCAGCAACGGTTAAAAACATAAACACATACACATCCCTGCAATTAAGGGATAGCTCCAGACCCTCGAACTTTCAACCAAAGGCAATAAGAAAAAGTAAGCGAAAAAGGAATAAAAATTGAGGGAACCATCCTGCAACATGGGAGATAAAAAGACACTTTTGCTTCAACAAGTGATAGGACTGGACACTAAATTTAATGCCAAATCCGAATAGTAAAGTGTATAATTAGCAGAATTACGAGTGGAGCAAGGTGGTCAGTTTACTGAGAACACAAAGCACTTAATTGGCAGAACTAGACAGCCGAACGTGCAAAATAATAAACTCGACCAGAGATAGACCATCAGATACCCAAGATCTTTCAGTTGAAGAGCTTAGAGAAGAAATAAAGTCCCTTGAGGAAAGAGTCGTTAGTCAGCTCAAAGAATTTGAGGGATAAATAGGCGGGGGCTTGAAAATAAAATTAAGCAATTTGAGGCCCGCTTTGAAACACATACCTCGCAAATTATAGGAGAAGGTCAGCTAAACAAAACGTTTTGAACAGAACTAGTTGACGGAAGCTCAAGAGGAATTTTAAAGCCTTCGACTTTCGAAGGCGAAATCCCATTTGAGAATTTTAAGGTGCTATTCCAAGCGGCGTACATAACGATTGTAGAGGTGCAGAGAGCAGCTCAGCCCACTTATTTTGGCTCTTCATTTGAAAGCTGCAGATGTCTTGCAAACTTGTCTCATGACTGCGATGGAACTAAGATTAGGGAAGTTAGAACACGCAAAATAGTTATGCAAGATACAACTCCAAAGCAAATACGTGGAGAGAGCTTGTAAGACCTAGAAAGAGAGATAATGAAATTGGCGCGTTAAGCTTACGGTAATGCACCTGCAGATGTGTTGAACGGACTAGCAGTAGACGCGTTTATCAGATATGTCAACCAATGCTAAATGCCGTGAACAACGTGTTGACTTTGGCTTTGGAATATGAGGCAGCCGGAAGAATATTAAGCAGGTAAAGGAAATAATAAGAGTGGAGTTGAAGCAACTTACACGAAGCTATTAGAGGACATCTAAACTCAAAGTAGATTCTTTAGATGCCGGAAGTTATATCATTAAGTTCGAGATTGTCTGCAACGATGGAAATGATCGATTTGTCGCTGAAGAGAGAGCAACCCATCAGGCCGCGACAGGGAGACGTGCCAAGGTGGCACGCGTTGGAGTTGAGATGGATTAGTGTTGGAATATTGCGAGGCAGCAGTCGCAACTCAAAATTGTAAATAGAGGCTACAGTCATCATGGAAAATACTGGAATTAACAATGGCGTTAATGATCAAGGCTGTTCACTTTCTACATGTGCTATTTTAATGTCACACTTTGAAAACTGCAGCACAGAACGCCATCCCTGACATAGGCAGAATTATAAAGGATAAATGAAAGAAAACCGGACAAGGCGGCACGGGCAACAGTAAAAATTATTCCCCTGCCATTTAGATATTAGACGTACTTGCACTAACAGAGGTTAGATGCGTATAATACCACCAATACCTATACTCTCCACTACATCGACTATCAGAGTGGTGGAGAATTTGGAGTTGGCTTTCTCTTAGATTACGCACAAAACAGTAAATGTCACGTTTGTTAATGCACATGCGCCAACCGAAGACAAATCGGATGATATAAAAGATTTGCTCTTTGTTGAGCTGGAGAGACATCATCAGTAACATCCCACACCACAATATCAAGCGCTTAGTAACAATGGCCAGCGCGTCATGGATCTGGCGTCGTGTAAACTCGCACTTTATTAACTTTACAAACTTAGAAGACCTGTGTCACCTTTCGGAAGCGAAAGTTGGACTATGACCACCAACGACTGGAGATTACCATCTAGGTCCTTCGATCCATTTATCGGATACTATCGGATTCATCATATCCAACTGAGTCAGATACGTTGAAAGATCCCCATCAAACCTTATGGTAAGAAAAGTGTTCTATCAACAACCGGTAGGCGTACCGGTAGAATCTCTGAACTGGAGGATGCGAGCGATGAACCGAGATAGCTGGTGAGAATACATACGCAGTCGTGACGTAGACTTTTGATATTTAAGAGTATTATTTTGCAGGTCCAAAAAAGAGACGGGGCGAACACTTAGTAGCTTTGATGACTAAACTCGTACCTATTTAAAATATGCCTGCGGTATAATAAGAAAATAGTTAGGGCAAAAATATTGCTTATAAATGATTTAGGTGCTATTAGATGTGCCCGTCACAAAATCATTGTGCACTATCTGATTTTTTAGCCAGAACTATAGAAGTTGGAACCAAACTAGCCGAACCAATATGATATCAATGGTAACAATGTCGTTGCGCATTGAGCACAACTTGTTGTTAATCAGCTGGGACCAAAACAGTGACAGCTGAAACTATAACCCAGGACAATGTGTAGGGCATTATCTGTTTTTCAGCTGTAACCAGTACTCTGCCAGTTGCAACCAGCCAAGCGAAACCAGAGTGTTACAATGGGCAAAATATAATTTTAAATATTGTGCAACATATAAGCTTTCTGTCGTGATCATAACAAAGTCAGCAGGAACTAGCAATGGAAAGACGGAACGATATGCAGTCAGTATAAGCACAATCCGGACCATAGACTAAGAACAGTTCGTACTCATTGTGCAATGATTTAAATTCTTCCCATTTAGGGCGGATGTAGAGAAGTGCCTTGTGTACCCTTAGACCTAATGTGCATCCCAATTAGCCTATCACATAAAGTAAGGATTTACTTCATTGATAAATACCGGATTTCAAACAAAATAATGGATTTATTGTATCGGGAACGCTAGTCTTAGTCCAGTTTGGGAATCCTGATCGAGAGATTGTTCATATATGCATAATATCATTTACTAGATTTAGTTTGGCCAAAGTACTGATACGACCAGATATGGGGGTTTTACTTGATTTAATAATTTTAGTTTAATGGCTCTAGAACCAGCCCTGCCTTTGAAATGTAGGTGCAAGGATGTGAACCCTAAAATAATCTTGATAGTATTCTGTTTTTAGCCACCAAACCAGAACCAAATACCAAATTTAGGTCTTGGCAGGTGAATTAAGCTTTCTCTAGCTTTATTTGTGATATACGTGATGTGGGTGATCTTTGCCAGTTTTAGATCAAACGTAATACAAACATATTTTATTTCCGGCATTATTTGAAGGGTTTTACAGTTTCACTGTAGCACGAGAAATTGAGTTTTCCCGCGGTTCGTCGCATATGTTTTTCTCTGGGTTGATACTGATATTGGCGCTTAAATGTTTCTTCTAACCTCTGTTTAGATTAACTTACGAATCTCGTTTGTAATTCCAAGAACCCCTCCATTTTTGGTTCAAGGCTCTTGTATTAGTAACATGCCATAGTTCATTGATATAATGAGGCGGTGAAGGTTAAAAGTCACTGCATTTGACATATGTAAGTAAATTTGTACGCGCCGCAACCTGCTCAGTCTCCTCCGATGGGTCATTTAGTGATATCGGCCGTGGTCTTTAAGTTTTAACGGAGGTTGGTTAGATCTCGATGGAGACAGTCCTTGTTTTGTATACTTCTTTTCTCCGCCTTGTCTAGCAACTCCCGTTGTATCACAATAACAGGCGCACCTAGGAAAAAAATAAATCTAAGGGTGTTTTTCAAATGCCAACTTATTTAAAACTAATTGACTTATTTGACGCTATCTTGAATAATTCGGTCAAGCCAACCGATTACCCATTAATTTAAAATGTTTACTTCATTAAATAAGTTTTTCGCTTGAAAGAAAGAGACAGAAAATAAGTCACCTCGATAGCAGACTAATTTGAATAAGTCGGTGTTTCGAGAAGACCCTAAAAAAAGATTTTTTTGATCTGATGTGAGCTTGCCTAAAAAGAAACCGTCAACTGCGAGCTAAATACTGGCAAACGATCGAACGGAAACGAACGAACTGATCTGGCATAAGAAGTAGACGTACAAGGAACAGGGTTTGAGTATTATGTTTTGTAGCATCCTAAATTCCCAACGGCGTGTTGCTTGAAATAATTTAAAGGATTGAAAAAAGGAATGGCAAAATCGGCATAGGCGGAAAACCCACATTTTATCGAAAATCTATTTAGTCCGGGGTTTGATTCTAATTTTTTTATGGGGCACTCAAGGCTTATTTAATGGTGCCTTAATATTGTTTCGGATGGTATCTCGAAACACACTCGAATTAAAAACTGAAAATACATTTTAAAATTTTACTGTCACGAATCCGTCTAAATGGTAACGGCATTGTCGGTTGCGAAATAAAATCACATCGCAAATGTGTTGGTGGAGTGGTAACTCTCGCTGGAACCATACTATTCACCATTATTTGTATCTTGTATGATTTTTTAACGTAAACAATAATTCATGAATTTCGACACAAAATGCGAAAATTGGAAAAGTGGGACAACGTTTGATTTAGCGAAATAAAAAATAGATCGCAACTTGGTTAATTTCTTTATCGTAATTAAGTTAAATTTTAAAATACTTCTAACCACAAAATTTACAACATAAATATAATATACAAAAAATGATTTTAACGATCTGCAAGTGCCAATGGTACATTATTGAAAACTACTCCAGTGAAATTCTCATATAACGCTTTTCGTAATTGCTCACTGTGTTCCCAATCTCGCGTTTCACACACGACCTTAACTCCAACCGTAAATATATCTTTAATCCATGCCCGTTCATGCATTATATCCTTAATGGAAACACCTAGTTTTGCTAGTAACTTGCATAGTTCAGCCATACCACCGGGACGGTCGCTTACATTCACATTGAATCGCAATAATCTGCCCTCTGCCGCTAATCCACGTTCGAGACATCGACCAAAAATAGTCGTATCGATATTACCTCCGCAGCATAATAAAACAATTTTTTTCCGCTTGAATTCATCTAATTTTCCGGATAAAATTGCTGCAAGTCCAGTCGCTCCAGCACCTTCTAGTACGCATTTCTCAATTTCCACAAAACGCAAAATAGCCAACGCAATCCATTCCTCTTTGACCACGACTAACTTATCCAAAAGAGGTTTTACCGTTGCGTATGCATTATACCCCGCCATTGGCACCGCTAAACCATCAGCCAATGTACTGTCTATTGGTGTATGTATCGGCCCACCGTTTTCCAAAGCTCTATGAAAACTGGCACATTTCTCCGATTCAACCCCAATAATTTTTGTTGATGGACTCAGTGTCTTAATGGCAACCGCAACCCCAGCGATAAGGCCACCACCACCGACTGGCACAACAACGGCATCAGGTGATCCAACTTGCTCACATATCTCCAAACCAACTGTTCCCTGCCCTGCTATGATATGTGGATGGTCATATCCATTGATATAAACTAAATTTTTATCAATCGCTAGCTGCATAGCAAACTCTTTTGCTTCTGACATATCAACACCCTGTAAATAGGAAACGATTTATATTTTCTCTTTTAATTTTCCAATCAATTAGAAGTTTAGATTTACCTTAACCACAACATTGGCTCCATAATTTTTACATTTTTGTATTTTCATAATAGGGGCTTGGACCGGCATCACCACTGTAGCCGGTATTCCAAGCTGATACGCATGGTAACTTAATCCTAGCGCATGGTTACCTAAGGACGCTGCTATAACGCCGCGCTTCTTTTGTTCATCATCCAATTTAAGTAGTGCATACCGTGCCCCCCGTTCCTTGAAACTGGAAAATTCACAAAAACAACATAACCTCTCATTTCTATATATAGCATAATTGTTTGTCGTGCTAGACATATTTAATTTAAAAATTAGCATTACAATTTTTAGTAAAAATATTATTTTAACATGCTAATCAACTAATACGTCACGTCACTGGCAAATAGAAACATCGACTTACCTCCCGGTCACTTGTTGAAAATCTTTTTTTAAATATATTTCCATGCCATGCATCTCGGATAGATTTGATCTCTATAGAAAAATTGAAAATATAGCGAGTGTGCATATTAGGGCACTGATCACACATGGGTACTTACACTACAAGCGGTTTTTTCAACCCCGTTGCGAATCATAAATGCAGCCGACGTTATATCCTGAAATGATACTTGGATCGGATGTTCTGGATCACAGTGGGGATCGATAAATTTTTTAGCTGCGGGTGATACCACTTCACCATTAATTTGTGGCACCACCGGCGGTGCAGGTGCAGCTGGTTTAATTTCCGGTTCTGGTGGTTGTACATTTGGTTCAACTAGTAACGTCGAAACTATATTTGGTATTGCTTGCTCTTTTATAGTTTGAATTTTTTGGTCAAACGACCGAAATATTGCCATCTTCGACATTATGCGTGCACTGTAAAATTGAAAATTCTTTATGACTACCAGTAAAAATATTAATTTAAAATTATTTGAATGTAATCACAGAATAAAAATATTTTATACAATTGAGTTCCGCACTTAATCTTACACAATTTATTTAATCCGAAATGGTAAGAAGTATAATATTTAAAGAACAATTCGTTCTATCACTATCGCCGATCTATCAAAACTGTTTGAAAGATTTTGTGATCAACTTAAAAAGTCTACAATTTTTTCTTTTTATTTTTATAATTCTTTTCAAATGTAAACAAAATATCACGAAGAAAAAATAAGTCAGGTTGATGATGCAGACGAAGATTTTGTTATTGGCTTAACACATTATCAGTAGGTTTATGTTTCGTCGATATCATAACTGGAATTGATTTTTATCGGAACCTTAGACGCACTAGATGTCATAATTAGTAATATCAATATTCATGGTTGGCTTAAAAATATTCCGGAACGCCCGTTAGGAATGCGAATTACCTTGTTTGGCGACATTCGCGTCAGACGTCGCGACTCCTTAATGATTTGTGCTAAAAAATTTGCGACAGCGCTCCATCTGTCTTAAACATCATAATAGTCGACCATGGTCGCGAGCGCCACTCTATTTCCCTGAAAGTTACGGCATACAAAGAACACGGACACATCATCTTCTATGGCACCTCCATATAACGTATAATTCACTGAGCTACTAGCTACTCTCCGACAACTTCTGTCTTTCCATTTCCAGAAAATCAATTAGGCACATTCCCCGCATTCCCGCAATGACACAGGTCGCTTCGTCTCAAATAGTTCTGAATGTTAATGACTCGAAGGGCACAATTACGGTATATATAAAGTCATATTTCGTCGATACGATGCCACCTGTAGCACTTGGGCTCATATAGAGGATGCATAAAGAATTGTAGAAGGTGCTACTGTTTCAACGATCTTGGCTTGGCCCACCAACGTTCGACATAATTTATTAGGGAGCCTTACCAGTTTTGGTTTATTTTTTCGACAGCTTGGTATCGAAATGTATGCCCAGATACCTCCTCTATAGAGGTTGCGAGACGTATCGTTTCCTCTTTTAGCTCAGCCAATTGCAGCTCAACTGAATCAAGTTATTGTTAAATTATCCACAGTATCTCTAATGCTCGCTACTCGCCCTTGTGCTTGGAGACTGCTATAATTGCGGTGTTATCAGCAAGCCTCATTATAGTCACCTCCTTGGAGCTTGGAGCATTGGAACGAGTACCGAGGGACCCAACAACTAACTCTGTATACTCCATGAACCTTCTTCTGTGTGGAATGGCAAATACGTTTCTTGGTATTCAGAGAGCTCATAATCTGTTCCCATTTTGCAGAGTTAAATATATTTTTAATATCGAACGTAATACTGACACATTACTTTTTAGGACGTGCAAGACATCCTCATCTTTCAGTCATTTCTTCTAGCCGATCGCAGAGCATCCTTTCGAGAAATTTCCCGGCTCTAGCATCCTGTATTTTTCAAATATCAGTAAACACCTTCTCTTAGACGTGAGCGGTGTACCTCCAAAAACTCATCGGATTTCTGGTAAATCGCGGTCTTTGAGGTGATATTAGGTATGTTGTCTGTAAATTGTGCTGCAACGTCCGCATCGATGGTACTCGGAGAGATGCTACATCTCTTAAAAATTTCTGCTTTGACATTATCAACTTGTATGGACTAACTAGCTAGCTAGTAGTCTCTATAAGTCATTCTCGACCTAACCACAGAGAAACTTTAAGCATCATTGCTTTCTTGGTTTAATGGCCACCTTTAGTGCAATACGTGCCGCCATGTATATTTATTTGGGGGTGGGAATAGAGTTGGTCTTTGGGAATAGAGTTGGTCTTATGTATGTAAGCTGCGAATATTGCACAGAATAACTGAAAAGACCCCCAGAAGAGCTTGACCTCCTCGGTTAGTTTGTGACTAAACTCTTAGATAGCTAAATCACAACATGCCCAGGTTTTGACCTTGCTACTATAATTAGTAGCCCATGCACCATCATCGAACTTCATATACTCTTCACATAGTATTGCGACGTCCGGCTTCAATTCATGTTTATTCTGCAAGAGAACACCCTGTGCAGCTTCGAAGTTATTTAAATTTAATTGGAGTAGCTTCATTTCTTACGGTTCTTTATCACGACCTTCTCTCGAACCGAGCACTTACCCCTATTAATAATGCGGTTTCCTTGTCTTTCCCATTTCTACAATCGTGTGCCGTGTGACCGACGTTGCAACATCTGAAGCATATGTTTGATAGGCATCATCGATTTTGCATGGGGCATAGGATTACTACTTCACGAATATGGTGTCTAATCTAGCCTAGGCCAACATCGGCTATTCATCGAGCCACAAGTCTTGGTACTCTAACAACCCGTTCATTTTCAAAAGTCTATAGTTATTGCGTCACAGACTTCTTTCTTTGTTGTGATCCATGTCCTAAACCTCAAGAATATACAAGTGAGATCGGAAAAGCGTCAACTACACTGTCACTGACTTGCGCATACCGATAATTGAGATCGAATTTTGTAATATTCACTTCTAGTGGATTATCTTGATTTTCTTCGACACTTCGATATGCTCAGCAGTCTTGTGCGTCTACACGTATTTCCGAATTGACTACATGTTGGTGTCGGAAATAGCGTAGACAATTGATTTATGAGTAGAAAATGTCGAGAATTGGTCGAATATGTAGACAAATATGTTGTTTCCATTGTTTTTCTACATCAGGTCGTCATCTTATAGTTTTCCAGTTTAAATTGGGGTTTTCCTATATTTTGGCAGTTAAAATTAAATTTTTAAAAAACAAATAGGTGAGATTGACGTATATTGGTCAATCGATGGGTTCGATATTGGTACAACCATGGGCGATGTCATTTCCGTTCGCGGAATAAAAAGAAATTATCTTCAGGTCTAATAAAATAAATTTTATTATAAATGTTGGCATTTCTTGGCGTACATTTTTAGCTCCCGTCACTTTCATACCATTCGTTTACACGATCCAGTCACATTTACTAATTTGTATTATCGATTCTATATTGATGTCGATGTAATCCTTCGAAAAGGATTTCGGAAAATTGGGGAAAATTTCTAAGATTTTAGGATCCCTGTAGGGGATTCAGAAATCCGGCGGGCTTTATAGAAATTAATAATTTGCATTCTGGTTCAAATCGAGTTAGTTTTTTAACGAGATCAAACAAAATGATGGTTTGCAATGTAATTTCCAGAGTTTAATCGATTATCATAACGCTATACAAGGCTAAATTTGACTATGGTTTCGCTGTGAAAAATTTTCCGACTGCCATGAATATTTTCGAAACGAATACTTCATTTCTGGTTTCGATGTCCGTTTCTTGAGCACCACAGTTGGGGTTGCTCAAGAAACGGACATTGACACCAGAAATTAAGTATTCGTCCTTATATTTCCCGGACTTCACAAGAGTTATCTTGCTAGGAAAAGGAGGGGGGGGGGGGACGTGTGTCAGAGATAGATAAGGTAACAACTTCATTTGGTCACCGCTTGGGAACATCATAGAAAAAAATGAATAATTGAATGGAACGAAACCTCTCCCCGGCATGCCAGTATACCTTGTTCGGAATCCCTGAGAGCTGGCTAAGATTTGACCAATCATTCATTAATCCGGATTCAAAATGATTACAGAAACGAATACTAGAATAAATAATGCAAACCGGCAAATATCGGTCCAAGACTTTCGTTCACGGGCACGAATCGTAAATTGGAACGTCAAAACTCTATCAAAAGCAGCAAGGCTAGCACAATTAGAGAAATAAAATGAAACATTACGAAGTGAGATGGAAAAATAGTGATGAAATAAACACAAGTGAAGGAAAATACTCACAAGCAAAGAAGGCACTAGTGGAATAGAAACTAGTTAATAGCAGAATAATCGCAGACGTAACAAGATTTCATTCAAAATAACGAAACACAACCTGAATATTCAGTGATATGCCCCAACAAAAGACGCAGATTTAACCACTAAATATCGATTCTATGAACAACTACAAGCCACAGTCACAAGGACAAACAAAAAATAATCAAGCTAATACAAAAAGGAGATTTCAATGCGAAAATTGGAACAGACAACACGGACCTGATAATCAACATAGATAAAGCAGCATTAGACTCTGTGTGTAATAATAATGAAGAACGACTCATCGACTTCTGGATTACAAACCAACTATTCATAGGAGTCAGTAAATTTTTACTCAAAAATATATACCTGATGGCAGAACATTGAACAGAATAGATCACGTAATGATCAACAAGAAATTTCTCACATTGTTGCAAGATGACAGGACAATGAGTGTTGCAGACACTCAAAGTGACCACCAGCTGGTAATATCAAAATTAAGCCTATCGCTGTAAAACGGACCAAAAAAAATCGAACACTGACAGATTAAAAGTTTCCGACACAAGAAACACATTCGGCAAAGCGCTCAAGCTTAGTCTCCAAAATAGGAACAACAGTGGAAACAAATCGAAGAGGCCTATATCGAAATAGCTAGCACACATTAGGGCGGGTATTAAGAATTTAGGCGCAAACCATGGATCAGTATGATAAAATTTGGAAGAAAATTGAAGAACGCCGACAACTCAAGTGTCAAATGTGCCCACAAAATACGTTGAAGCTAAAGCGTCACTAAGAAGATACGGCACGAGAAATCAAGAAAATGGCAAGGGGTGGTTGCAGGCAATACATATTCTCCAGGCGGGAGAAAAGGCTGCAGCACCACTAGAAAATTTACCGGTATCCTAACAATAAGGGATGCATCTGGTCAAATCTTAACAACATAAGAAGCGCAATTGAACAGATGGATGTAATATTTTGCATACAACACCACCAACGTTACACAATCTTCGATTGAACAACTGGCGTTAATAACAAACCTGTTAACAGCCATTCACCAACGGAGCAGGAAGTTAGCTGTGTCATTATTAAAATGAACAAGGCCTCTGGAACAGACAATATACAAGTTGAAATGTTCAAAGAAGACATATCGGAAACTGCAAAAGATCTACCACCAGTAACTGACTTGACTATAACGAAGAGAATGCAAAAATTGGCTCTAGACATCCCTTTTCAACATAACCATAAAGATATGTAAAGACATAAGTCAACCCGAAATTAAGAATGGCTTCAGACCTGGGCAAAGTTGCACCGATTATATCATTGAGCAGTCTAACGAATGGAATTCACCACTGTATCTACTCTTCCAGGACTTCGAACGTTCATTCGACACAATACACAGAAACGCAATATGGAAGGCACTTGGTGAAATTGGCATTCTAAAGAAATTAAACGAACTCATAATCGAACAGATAATCGAGTTCAATGCAAAGGTGTAACAGCAAATGAGTGAGACAAGGATGCGTATTCCGGCCACTTTTATTTCTAATACGCAGTATAAGATAGTGGTGGGGATTACCGGTGAAACTCAATGATCTAGATTATACAGATGACGTATGCCTGGCAATGAATTTATATACCTTGGTTGTACTCTAGTGGATCACAAATCAACGAAGCCAGAAAAACTTTAACCTGTTACGCAAAGTCTGGAACGCGTCTGTCCTATCCCGCAACACCAAGCTAAGAATGTTTACTTCGTGTGTGAAATCAGGGTTGCTGTACGGGAAGTTTACACATATGTGAGCTACTTCTGGCCCAACAAAATGACAAATATTGAACTCCTTAGGCAAACAAATTAAGCAGTCATTGGGAGCGAAATAAGAAAGCGTGAGTGGAGATGGATTGGCCATTCTGTGGAAGTCGAAGAATGACATGTCAAGAAGGTCTCTGGAATTGAACCTACAATGGAAAAGGAAAGTCGGACGACTATCTAACCTGGAAATTAAAGCAATAGCACCCAACAAAGTTAGATGGTCCAGCCCAGTAGATGCCTTATGCTTCTAAATTTGAGATAAACGGAAAACAAATATTGCTTGAAATATCCAGTGAGCCAGCGGTCATATTTTCGCATTAATTAGGATTACGAACCTAGGAACTTGTATGATCATGTACCTGAAATTATTTTTATGCTTTACCATTTTATTGCGTGATAGGTGATGATGTTGAACACAACCTATTTTCAACCTAACCTGTGGTTTTGCTAACAGAAATAATACTTTTTGACATTGTCTGCATTCTCTACATTGCCTACGCAATTTTTGTAATTTTCTACATACATTGTTTACACGTATACTGGCTCTGCAAACAATAATCAGCTCATGTAAGAAAATATAATAAGGATTAAGGAGTGGAGTCCGAAATAATGTAGGTGATTCGGCAAACGACTTTATTTGAAATCCATAATGATCTTGTCTTGATGCAGATGTAAATTAAGCGGCTAATATTTGATCTTTAAATTAAAGCTTCCACAAGCGATAAGTTTGGTAGCAACGCTTCAATTGCGGTATGTAGAACGGAAAACATTAAAGGAAGATCCAAATCATTTTGAATAATTATGAGCCCTTATCATACATTTAAGGAACCTGTTTCAAGAACTAGACTTCGGGTTATTTCCTTAACTTGGCGTACGCCAATGTAAGTGATAATATTTCGAAAATTGTAAATGGTAGAATCAAATCGTTCGCTCGCATAACCAACACTCGTTGGTATTAAGTAAAGAAGCTATATTACGCGAATTCTTGAATAGTAATTTTTCGGGAGTCACTTTATTTCACAGCTCAGCGGGGGTGATGAATACGTTATTCCATGCAGACCGTAGGATGAGTAATCCGTCGAGTTACGATTTCATTTCACTTTTGCAAATCCCAGTTGAACAAATTTGAATCGGCCGAATTGTTCCAATGCAAACGCTGAATAAGTGTTAAATTTAAAAATTAAAATGTAAATAGTTTTTATTATTAAATTATTTATTGATACAAACAATTAACGCCCCCGTATTGAACCATTATAGTCCGGTATACAATTGGATTTTTATTTACTAATAACTAATTTTATTGACACTTGTTGTAATTCATCTAGAATATAAATAATATTTAGTTTATTAATTATCGGGACTTATATTTGGCATAATATTTTTGTTATTATTTCGCAAATGTCCAATTTCGTTCGATATGTCTCGCGGGTCCAATATTTTGATGATGTAGACATTAATTCTGTATATAAAAAAATGTAATTTTCTAATTATTCTTCTTCTTCGTTTTCCTCTTCCGTTGCCTCCTCTTCCCCCTCCTCATCCTCTGTTTCATCCTCGACTGGTGGTAATTTTTTCTTTTCATGTGCAAGGCGCCACATTTCTTCATCTTCCACTGTAGGATCACTAATTTCTAAAATTTCTGGTCCAAGCGGATATTCTTCTTGTATTGCCGGCGGTAATGGGGGTGAATAGTTGCGGGAGACAAACTTATTTCCAAATCCGATATACAGATTACTTAGAACTTTTCCGTAAGCGAAAGTGAATGCACCAGGCCATATATTTGAGCATATAATGGTCATATTATTATCCGGATTGCAGATACAAATTAATCGAGATGTCCATGCCGGTAATACTTCTTGATTAAAATCTTCGGTGCACGATGAAAAAAATGGTGGGCCCGTTTCTCGTACATTCTTTGTGTTGAGTCCCAATTCAGAACCGTCGTTTTCTTCTTCTTCACTTTCCTCTTCTTCCTCCTCCTCCTCCTCTTCCTCGGTAATAATTTTCTTTGGTTTATAAATATTTACCCAATTAACTCGACCTTGGTTTAATATGTACGGTTTATGGTGGACCCATGATTTGAGATCTAACAGCTTTTTGGCCGGAATTGGTTTATAACTTTTTGATGGATGAATGCTTAAATCATTATTAGATCCGTGAGATTCTTCTTCCTCCTCCTCCTCCTCCTCCTCTTCCTCCTCTTCTTCTTCACCCTCGCCTAATACTATGCCAGTACCTTTCTTAAAATAACCAACTGGTGAAATATGGGTCCCTGATGAGATTCGTGATATGATTGCACGTAAATAATTTCTCTCACTTCCCGGAAATAGCGGATATGAAATTACCTCTGCATCAAGGTTTCCTGTTACCAGTTTGGTGATCTGCCTCACCACAATCATTTGCTGTGGCGTGACTGGGGGCAGTTCTACAAATTCCTCGTGGAATTTACTACAAACAAAATAACTAAACCGATTAAGTCCCGACCCAACTTTCTCTTCCGGGATTTCGGGTGGCAGTTTAAATTGTGATTTAGGTAATGGCGCTACCTTAGGCCTTGGTTTTAATTTAGCAATTGCTGGATCAGTTGAGAGTGGTCTCTGTTTTGGAAACAAATTTAGTAGTTCTATTTCATTTAATGTCAACAGTTTGATAGACACCTCTTCTTCTTCTTCATCCTCTTCGCCGCCATGAACTACCGCTTCCTCAGCTTCTTCGGGTATGATTTCAATAGGAGTATTTCGTTTGATTATTTCTTCATCGGTTAGTCGTACTTCGATTACGTAATAATTGTTTGAGGTACCACATATTTTGCCCCAAAACTTGTAAGCAGAAATAATCGGGTTCGTTTCGAATTTACGTAAAGAACACGACAACAAAAATGCCTCGTACGGCGGAAACCCAAATCCAGCAAAATTCCAATAGTACTGCATTAACATGATATCATATTTAGGTGGCTTATCATCGCCCTCCTCTTCCTCTTCTACCAGTTCTTCATCTTCCTGGGGAAATGGTTCCTCGTGCTCCGGCAATTTTACAAGAGCCAAATATTTTTTCTCCTCTCTAATGCGACTTTTATCAATATTTACACCTTCGGTGAACTCCTCATTTGAATGAAATTTATCTTCGCGTATCTGTCGACTGTACTCTTCAAAGTAATCGACCACATTTGGAGGATTCTCATCTATAACCCGTTTGATAATATCCGACAAGTGATCGAAAAGTGAATCCCCCGTATCGCCACTACATGCTTGCAATATCAATTTGGCATTAGAAAAATCACATTGTGGCGTTGGATATTTCTGTCCTGCTATAATTATGTCATCTTCAATGATTATGGGAGTTTTTTTAGTGGCTTGGCTATCGCCACCATCCGCTTGGGCCATGCTTATTGGTGTTGATAGAAAATTTATGCAATAACGTCCGCTTTAAATTTGTTTCTGTAAATTGTAAAGCTACTTGGATTTGGAAATGCTTACTTATCCTTTCGTTAAATAAATCTCGATGATTAAAGAAAAATATCAGAATCATTATTAATTCAAATGCTAAGCGTAAATTGGTTTGTCATATCCAACATACACAATTTGAATGCAACATGTAGCAACAAACGTAATATTTAGTGACATCTAACGTCTAATAGAAATAGCTTTCTAATAATTATAACAGGTTGTACTATTCCTACTCTGTATAATTTTCCACACTTTGGTTGACTGAACAAAATGTAAATACGAGATTGGCGAATGACGTTTCTGTCCGATGATAACCCGTTTAATTGCTAAAATATGCAAACAGTCGTAAGAAGTATAAATCATCTTAAATATTGTTGCGTGTTGCGTAATATAAAATCAATTAATTTGTCTTCTAGATTTACGAGTGGCTTTGCTCCAGTTCAATGTCGGCAAGAACAAAAGTGAAAATGTAGCCAAAGCCTGTGAATTGATCCGTTCGGCCGTCAAAAATCACAGTCCAAAAGTGGTAGCATTACCGGAATGTTTTAATTGCCCGTACGGAACGAAATATTTTGGTGAATACGCTGAGCCGATTCCCGCGGGAGAAACAAGTCAAACTCTGTCGAACATTGCACGAGAATTGGGAATTTACTTGATCGGTGGCTCGATACCGGAACGTGTAGTTGATGCAGAAGCTAAAGAAAAATTGTATAATACGTGTACGATATGGTCCCCGAGTGGTGATTTAATTGGGAAGCATCGGAAGGTTCATCTGTTCGATATTGATGTAGAAGGTGGAATTAAATTCAAAGAATCCGATGTTCTATCGCCAGGCGATTCATTTACGGTGGTCGAGGTTGAAAATACGAAGATAGGAATTGGTATATGTTATGATATGCGATTTGAAGAGATGGCACGCATTTATCGTAATCGTGGCTGTGAGCTCATTGTGTATCCGGCCGCGTTCAATATGACAACAGGGCCCCTTCACTGGGAGTTGATTCAACGTGGTCGTGCCAATGATAATCAACTTTATGTTGCTACTATTTCATCGGCTCGTGATACCTCTGCGGAATATGTCGCGTTCGGGCATTCGATGGTGGTCGATCCATGGGGAAAGATCATGCAGAGTGCTAAAGAAAATGAAGAAATCGTAATTGCGGATTTGGATCTGAATGTTGTTAAACAGGTGCGCAGTCAAATTCCAGTTTCGCTTCAACGGCGGAAGGATTTATATGAAACAGTCGAGAAATAGATAAAGAGGTGGTTTTTTTTACTTGTAAACAAATTGTTAAAAATATATTTTGATATTAATATTTGAGTATTTTGGAAATATGTAGAGGCATAGTGCTGTCGCTTAGCTAGGCTTCAGTGAACTCACTTTCCAGGTTAATATTTGAGGGTTCCTAGCAGGCAATTCTGTTCTCTTCCCGTGATAAACAAACTGATATAGTGACCCAATTGGGCGGCGCTCCTTGATTATGATTCTTCACCCAATATTCCGCGGGTTCGGTTAATATTTTTAGAGGTTTTGCCACTTTTAAAGCGGCGCCCGAGTACAGAGTATTTTATGCACAGTCAATATTGGTGTAGCAAAAGTTCAATGGCGGGTTTAAGCTTTTATAGACCCAATTTTAAAATACGCCCAGGTTATATAGTAAAGCAACAATTGAGTACTGACAGCCTTCGACTAAAATTCTTAAAAGGATTATTGGAACAAATTAAGATTCAATTAAAGCTGCTAATCTTTGAATCAATACAGATTACGACATGACCCTATCGGCTTTGGTCCGAGGTTACGGCGTTCGTATGGATTGTAACCGAAGCCTTGCAACAAATACAATTAGCACTAAGTGTGTAGAAACCAGCTGATGATCACTGCTTCCGTATTTGATTTTGGACCGATAAGGCTTTAGATCTTGTACAATTCGAAACCCATTTATAGAAATAAAAACGGTAATTTTGGCTTCGCCAAGTTAATTAGTTTTGTTTTCGAGGTGGAGATGGTCTAAATGTGAAGCAACTTTATGTCCAGACCATAAAGTTGACGTTATTGTCAGTTCCAAAACTTACGCGTTCATATTACCTCCTCACGGCGATCAACATACAACTAGCTCGCTCCGTTGTTGTGATGTGTTATGTCGAAACGAAGTGACATCTGAGCTGGTTAAACTGTCAACCGTATCTTGGTTCAGTCTCTAACTGTGTACCAGCACAGATGGACACTCTTCTCCGCAACTCTTGAAATATAACTATGGAACTATGTAGAAGGACAATCGACAAAAACAAAGAGTTGGACTCAAAAAATGCGTGTAGTGTTTTCACGTATAAATTGCGAGCTTGTGACCAACCAACCTGTCGTGTTTCCTCGCGGGGCGTTCTGTAGACCTAGGATGTGAATTTGGATTCCGGAGGAACCTAGTTGGCGGTACTGGCGATTAGGTAAGAATGTGTGATTGGCTATAGGTTTAGTTACCATGAACGTGTATAAAAAGATGTGACACCAGAACCAGGTAGCAATAGGTATTATTTCGTGATGATGGTCAAACATACTCGGAATGTTATTCGGATGGAAATAAACGAGAAACTGGAAAACCCTCGGTATGGAGATGTAGAGATTGAGATACTTGATGCATTTTTGTGACAACTACTAAAGCAGGGAACAGATTTCGGTCTAAATTAGTAATGTTTCGACGGTTAGTTTCCCAACTGTTGATTCAACCAATATATTTCGCAATCAAAATTTTTTGCCAGCGGTCTCAATATATTAGTATCGCTGCGAACACTCAACCGATGCTGCGTGCATTTATTGAGTTGTGGCGTTTTCCTGAGGTATTCTGCTCGCAGACGGCGGTTTTGACTTGTGTCGCTGAATATGTGCATTGTACACAGTTCCAACTCGTCTCGAAGAATTCACTACTGATAGCAGGCTGCGTTTATTTTGACGTTTCTGATGATGAAAACTAAAAGCATCACGATGGATGGTGGATGGTTAATCCTTCTATTCTAGCATAAGATCTAGAATTTGTATAATAAAATACATTTTTTTTGCTATGATTTATTGACGGTAGTTACCCAACATTCCTAGATTCATACCCGCTCGCGGTGACCTCTGCGGCTAACTCTAAATGAAAGGTGGTGTAGTGAAGACGAGCAGGTAAAATTCTGTTTATAATTATGGACACTACATGTGAAGGCGAAGCATTGGCGCCCTTAAACCAATACCAATTCAGCCTCTTTTCTCAAGATTAAGGGCGGCTGTAGCGGGCGTCTGTCTTGTATCAAGCCTACATACATTTTTTTAAGGTAGGACTAGGTGGGTTAACAACCTTCTCTCATCATCATCACAAACACAATCTCGGAAACTGTACACGGATAACGCTTTAAAAATGTTAACATGAAACGTCTGTAACCCTTTAAGAGCTGGAGATATTCAAAACCTTTCGAACGATGCAAAGATTTACACATTAAATGTACTTGCACTACAAGAACTTCGATGGTATGGAAGTGGCATTCTAGACACCACCAATAGTTACACTCACCATTAAAGCGGCCATCAAAAACGGAGGAGAATTTGGATTGGGCTTTCTGTTACATAGGCGCGTGAAGCGACACATCATCGACTTCCGCTCTTTTAATTTACGGATATGCACGATCAGAACAATTGTTCGTCGAGAGGGAAGAGGTCATTAATAACTTCCCGCACCATGACCAGAAAGTTATCGTGAGTCGTCCACGAATGTAAAAATCGTTAGGAGTATAAAAAATACATCTCATATCGGTTCTGGCAGCATGCATCTCACCAGTAACAACAATGGCCAACGCATCACCGAACTGACCGCTGTTAAATACTGCCTACAAAGTATTGACTAATATTGGATTTGCCAGACTCGTCCCTTTCTCTGAAAACATCATCGGCAACTATTAGTGTGGGTTTTGTTCCAACCGAACCCACTGACCAGTGCATCACCAGGAGAATGATTCTGGAAAAATGTAGAGACTACAATATTAGCATACACCCACTATATATAGACTTTCAGCAGGCATATGACAGTATCAACCTCGAGAATCTCGAATCTCTGTATGTTCTAGTAATACCAGATAAACTCATTTCTATAAGTAAATTAACAACGTCTGGGTCTATATGTAGAATCGGAGTCGAAGGAACTGTATCAGATATCTTTGAAATAACATCTGGTGTCCAGGTAATAGAAACCATTTTCATTAGTTGAATCAGCAACCTTCATGTGTCCCAAAGCGATGTATTCATCCACAAACTTCTTGAATTTAATATCAAGGTTTCGATTTTTAGTAAATCATTCTTCTAATTGTTGCAGGCGTGTCAATGCGAACTTTTTGACGTGTTTTGAATAGTAATTACTTTCACCAAAGTAAGTTATATTTAGAGGCTTCATGGTAAATTCATCTGTCGCTTAAGACAGTATCTATTAGCATAACAAATCAGTTCATTGCGAATACCAGACGATGCTTTTACTAAGGCGGTTCCTAGTAAGATGCACTTGGCTATTCCATCTAAGTGATGCTTGTACGTTTGTATTAACTGGTTTTATGTTTTCTGTTCTGGTTTTATATTTACCGATTTTTTGGTTACAGCAACATTTGCAGCCTTATTGGGTGAGATCGTTTGTTGGTTCGCCTCCTTTTTTATACGTTTTATCTCGTGATAATACTCCCATAGATTGGAACCTTACTTGTAGAAAGACTAGGAAGGGCGCCTAGGAGTTTGACTTTCCTTCGGAGATCATTTCATTCGGGGGCCATGATTGGATTCTGATGTTAAATTTCCTAGTTCTAAAATCATGTTGATGTACGTATTTGTGAAAAACTGTTCATCATCATATTTGGGGCATAAAATATTCCAAGGGAGTGTCAGAGTTCACTTGCGAGATATTGAGGTGGCCTACGAGCTTGGCTGGATCGCCCCAATTTCGATTTTAGGTGCAATGGATGGTTTTATTAAATAAACTTTGAAAGCTTGTCCATTATTTCTAACCTCCATTGAAATGTTTTGGAAAATCTTTATTAACAACCTTTCATTTGGCATCTTGAAGATAAATGATTGTAAATTCATAATATCGAATTGCTGCAGGTTCTTGTATATTTCTTGACTAAAGTATTCATAATTTTCACTTAAGGGATGTTTCGCACATATGATTTTAAGTATGGTGTTCATATTTGAGCGAAATATTTTAGTCTTGGCATGTTGGATTTTATAGCGCTTTTGTTGTTGTATATAATCGTTTAAACCGCCTTGGAAGTTGGGTTGTTTATTTCTCATTCATTAGTACACATGATGAAGTATCAGCAACACCTTTTACTTGTAGTACTTCTGGTAGTACTTTTTTGGTTCCTCGAACGGTTGCTTAACTTGATGTATGGATGGTCCTTTGGAACTCATCACAGTCGTTCATCACAATATTGTTTTGTTTTTCTGTGTGGTGTTATGCAGACTAAATGTCTGTATCTTCTCTAAAGCCCAGACGGATTGACGGATCGGAATGAAACTTCTTACTTAAGCTTTTTCCATAATTTGAATAGCAAATCGGTCCTCCGGAAATTAAAGCTTTTTCGATTTTCAAAATATTTAGAAAAGTATATCATTCATGAGAAAAATGAGCATGAACTAAAACTTAATTAAATTTGCAATAAAATCGATCCACATCAGCGTTCCGAAATTTAAGCGGGATGACTATGTGACCAAAAAACTGTTTTTAACCAAAAATTCGGCTTCTGTACAGCACATACGGATTGACTGTGAAGATTGTGTCTCTATATGTCGTTTATGTTAGATAAGATCGCTCGCCTATTGTTATTTCGTTCAGTTTTCGGAAGTGTACGACTACACACCATTTGGGCTTGCCCTCGCTTGCTGGTTTTTTGGGAACTGGGTTGTATTTTACCGTTGTCAAACATTTCCTGTATACTTGTGGGTTTATCTCGTCTTCGTGTGTTTGTGGTAATCTATTTCTCTGTACGTGTATTGGTTTGGAGGCAGTATATAGGTTGATGTTATGGTATAGGGCTTTGATGCTTGTTAATTTGTCGCCTTTCAAAAAGAATATATCTTCATATTGATGGTATAAGAACTAGTACCAGAAGACATACAGACTGGCACTGTTTCTAGTACAGGTTTAAAGTCTGATAGTTCACTTTCTTCTGTTTGTGGGTGTTTGTACCTCAATAACAGTTTCCGTTTGACAATTTATAGGTGTTCATTGGTTTTGATGTTGTTTGTGCTATGTAATATGTCTGCTTTGAAATGGTCGAAAAAATCTCTACCTATTATACCGTCCCATCAAATAGAAATTAATCCCAATGATGCACACAAAACAGCCTTCAGCACAGATTACGGTCATTTTGAATTCAACAGAATGCCCTTCTGCCTCAAAAATTCTCAGGCAACTTTTAAAAGAACAATAAATCATGTCCTACGAGGATTAAAAGGTCTAAAATGATTTATTTATTTTTTACCTGATGTGATCATCGATGACAAAAATCTAAAAGATCACAACAATAAACTATTATAAATCGGAATCAAACCAAATCCATCGACCGTTGAACAATTCAGAGCTTCCCAGAACCCAAAAATGTAATAGTAATACAATCTGATTCTAGGTCTCGCAAATTATTACTGCCAGTTCGTACCCAAATCAGAAATCGCCGAACCTCTTACAAAATTAATTCGAAAAGGTACTCCATTCATCTTTTCCGAAAAATGTAAATTAGCTCTAAACACCTTAAAAGACCTACTAATCAAACCACCCGCAAGTGACTATAGCTTAAGAGTAGTCCTCTCACAAGTATATAATCAAGCCAAATTCTCAGTAGCTTACGCTAGTAGAGCATTAGGAAAGTCAGAAAAAAACTATAGCACAATCGAAAAAAAATGTTAGCTATTTATTGGGCAGTAAACAATTTCAGGCCATAATAACCGATCACAAACCATTTACCGGCAGTCTAACAAAAATCCCAAACAGAATTTTAAAATGGAACCTCAAACTATCCAGCAAATTCAATACGAACACTGACGCACTCAGCCAGATCAAAGCTATTACACGACCCCAAACCAAAGCCAAATTAGATACAACAACTGAAACAAATCCTAATCCAAACCTCAACACTGATACCGACAACATAAACGATTATCACAACCTATACCATTAGGCGGGCATGCCGGCACGTGGCGCACCTATAAACGAATCAGAATGCTTTATTATTGGCTAAAAATGTTAATTGATATCAACAAATTTATCAGAAAATCTAATTTTTGCCAAAGGAGTAAAAATCATAGAAAAACGAAAGTTCCATTACAAACAACAGATACATCTGGCCATTCATTCTAGCGCGTAGTTCTCGATGCCTGAGTGGTTGTCCTGCGCTCCTCCTTGCCGAGGAGGATGTAGCCAAGTTTCGTATTTCGTGCAAATGGTGAACCGTTAACGCTGTTGACGCAGCCATCCTTCTGAAGCATCTCGATGATGTCGGCTACGAGTAAAATATCTTTCTTTTTGGATCGATAGTAATGAGGATCGGCAAGTTCCAATTGCTTCAAGTGTAGCCGTTGATGTGTGTCAATTGGTTTCTTCTTGACGACGAGTGCGGTGACCGAGATGGAATGGCTGGTCTTCTCGCTAATCCGATGTGGTTTGGTTTGAGTGGGATGCGAAGGAGATTGCTGTAGCATCGCGACGTGATTCGTAGTGACCGGAATTTGTGATGAATTCGAGTTGTGTAATAGCGTGTGGAGTCTTTTGCTCCAAACCAGGCACAAACTGGGTTTGCGCTTCGAGACAGCAGGCCGTTGAAGTAGAACCTCTTTTCTCGGACGAGATTTGACTTTTATTCGAATGTTAGAGGTTTGAATTGATCACGTTAAACATGTTGTGATTTCTAGTACAAACTCGATAACTGAAGATGTGAGACTCCGAAGTCAGTACCAGTGAACAAGTTGTTTGCGTGACAGGTTTGCGAGATGCTTGAGTGCACGGCGAATGCGATGATGACAGAACCTCTTTGTGCGACTGTCGTGGATTCAATTGTGCTTTAGTAATTGAAATCTTCTCCAGTGATTGTCATTGGGTGTTCAGGAAATCGATCTGATCTTGGTATGATGGATACTGCGTTGAGACATCTCCCAATGTCGATGGGTTTCTGGATCCAACTTGTCCGCAATGATGTTGATTAAGATTATATCCCATGTGGTGACCCGTACTTCTAAAAATTTCAGACTCCCAACGGTGTCGATCGTAGTGTCTAGGATCTTGTGCAACCCCACGGCTGCTTCGATTTGTAATGCAGGCATGGCTCTGAATCATCGAAAATGGCTGTCGATGATGAACCGACGGTGGTTGTATCGATCTCATAGGTTGTTCCATGCGTCTTCGCAATTGTCGTTGGTGATGCTCACAAACTTTAGCAACGATGCTGCATCTTCAGTTCGCCTTTAGATAGTATAGCTTCTTCGAATTCGTCAGCCCTTTATAGTTGTGAACGAGGTCGACGAATCTCAAATTCCGTAAAATTCGTGTAATGGCCGTCGAAAACCGGAATCGTGTTTCAAGGCGACTTCCAGGTTCTTGACCATGGCTGATAGCTGTCTTTGGTTTTCAAATTTGACACTGCAACGAAGTAATTTATTATACCGAAACGTCACGTGGTCGATTTGCTTCTGATTGAATTCGTCGCTGATTCCTGGCGCATCGATCGAAAGGTCCTTGTTCTTTTTATTGCACCACCGAAATATGTTGGTTTTATCACTTGAATGCCACTGTTTCTTTAATTTCACGAGAGTTGTTGCGGCACGGCACGAACAATCCGATAAATCCGGCTTGAAGGAATTCCACGTTACGGGTCTTTTTTACTAAATTATATAAACTTTTTTGTATCTGGGCCCATAACGTATTGCGAACGGAAAAGTAAACTAAATTTTACGATAAAATACAACACGTTGCACTTTCCAGACGCTCGACACTGTACAGAAAATATTTGGCGTTTTATTTTGTACACAAACATTTATTTTGTCTGGGATTAAATCTTGGGATAACTTCACCCATTTGGCGTGCACTAGATTTCTCAAGTATCACGTTGACCAGGAAAAATGTTCCCTATGAATGATCAGTCTACTACTGTGGGCAAAAAGTAGTAAAACTTTTTAATTTAAATTTCGCGCGGAAAACCATTCGTCGAAATATTTTTTTCTATGTTGGTATGACTGTCAGTGACATCTGTGCAAAATGTCACATCAAAATAATCATTAGTGTTTAGTATACGCTTGTCTTTCTGAAGTACAAAAAGTGCATTCGGCGATTTTTACAATGAGTGAAATTATTCAACATAGAAGTTCCATTAAATTTTGTGTGCGGAATCAATTTTGTGGTGCCGAAACGTTCAGAATGTTGCAAAAGGCATTCGGTGATAATTGTATGTCGCAAGCAAGTGTTTTTGATTGGTACAAATTGTTCAAAGAGGGTCGAGAACGTGTTGACGATGAACCACGTCTAGGACGGCCATCAACATCAACTGATGATCAACACGTTAATCAAATCAAGGAATTGGTGCTCGAGAATCGCCGATTAATATCGGAAGGATCAGTGAAAACCATTTTGAAAGATCATTTGGGCCTTAGAAAAGTGAATGCACGATTGGTTCCAAAATCACTCAATTTTTTGGAAAAAGCGTTGCGTTGACGTCTGTGAAACCATGCTTTCCGACTACCAGGATGTCATGAAACGAATTAGACCTGACGATGAGTCTTGGATCTATGCTTACGACCCGGAAACAGACGATCAATCGGCCAAATATCGTGCCAAAGATGAGCCGAAGCCGAAAAACACGTCAAAGCAAGTCAAAAATCAAGATGATGTTGACAGTTTTCTTCGATTATCGAGGTGTGGTGCACTCCGAATTCTTTCCGACCGGCCAAACTATCAACAAGGAATACTATTTGAGTGTTATGCGTCGTTTGCGCGAAGCTATTCGTAAAAAGAGGCCGAAATTATGGGTCGACAACTCTTGGTTTTTGCATCACGATAATGCACTTTCTCATACTGCATTGGTTTTACGTGATTTGTTCGCCAAAAATTCCACCCATATCGTTCCGCAACCACCGTATTCGCCTGATTTAGCTCCGTGTGACTTCTGGCTGTTCAGCAAACTCAAACGACCGCTCCGGGGAAACCGTTTTGAGTCAATTGAAGACATTAAACGTGAATCGCTACGCGTATTGGAGGCTATTCCGGAAATTGATTTTAACAACTGTTTCGAGGATTGGACAAAACGTTGGCACAAGTGTATTGAGGCCGGGGAGGATTACTTTGAGAGGGACGAAATAGATTTGGAGACATACATAAAGAATTTTAAAATTATGAACAAAGTCTTACTATTTTTTGGCCACAGTATTATGTTTGGCCGGTGGTTAAGTAGAGCTTCCCAAATAAAAATTAAAAAGGAAAACACTTGTAATTTATTGTTTTTTGTAACTTAATTATATATTTATTATTATTAATTAATTAATATAATTAACCTATTTGTATAGAAAAAAATTATAAAAAGTATAGTTTAAAAGGGTGTTCATATCATTTTTTAATTATCTAGCTTTTAAAATTAAAATTCGAATTGGGACGGAATTCTGTTCCATTCGAGACCTATTTCATACTCTTTATGAACAAATTGGGATCGTAATGTCCTCTTGCTATCATTTATTAAATTAAAAAAAAAAATACCACAGATATCTTAAAATTGAAGATTTAATATGTTTAAATTTTCTAACTACCTAACACGTGTACATCTTTGTTAAAAGCACGCAGGATATTATCAGAAGGTGGGAATAAAAATTTGCAGCTGATTCGGATTTGGTTGAGGTGTTACCGGTTTGATTTGTTTTCACTGTACCATTCGTCGTCTGCGTTGGATATTCATGGTGGTCGGGAGTATGATGGGCGGCACGTTTTGCTCGGCCAAAATTGGTACCATCCACACTTTTGAGCAGTGTCAATTTTGTAGATATTGGACGTGCTGTATTTATTACGTTACCATTTTTTAAATTACTTAGCGGATTAAAATATTCGGTGACCGGGGATTGGGGCGCCTTGAAATTTCGATTTACTGAAAATTGTACCGTATCTTGTGTGAAATCAGGACTCAACGGTGGTATTTCACCGCGGAAAGGTACAAATTGTGGTGTATTGCGTATAAGTGTTTCGGTGCGTGATACATCTGCATAAATGTTACTGGCAACATTTGCAGGTGCCGAATTTACAAGACTCATGTCGAGTACAGCTTTACCATCGTATGCGACTACCGTGCCCGCAGGATACACTTTATTTTGAATTTTGTTACGATTGTCCGGTGGCAAATAATATATGTCTTGTCGTTCAGCAGCGACAGCCATCTTATCTTCACCATCTTCTACATCCATGTCGATCAGGTCACCGGTAAGTCGTTCTTTATGGTCACTCTCGTTTTTCAACTTTAATTTAGCACTTGTAACACTATCCAAAGGAGATGGTACGAACATCGGCTCAAAATATTTGTTTTGTGTTTCGCTGCTAATGAAAAGTGTCTCGCCTTCGGCCGACTCATCACTTTCGGGTACATCATCATCTCGGCGGCGATTTGAACCCGATTCTTCATCGTATTCTTCTTCGAGGTCTTCGCTCCGTCGCACGATAGGTCGAAAACCACTTTCTACAATTACCGAATCAGGTTGAAATCCATGTTGTTGTGACGAGCGTATGGAATCAGCTTTATATTCAAATATTGGATTTGATGAGGAAGGTGGTTTCTGGTTTTGCAGATCGATCGATTGTTTATCAATGTATTGCGGTTTGATTGGTTTCTTTTCTTTGTGAGGATACAGGACTGGTATTTCTGGTTTCTTTTTGAATGTCGATGAATTTATAAACAACGATTGTTTCTGAGGTAGAGGTTTCGGGAAATTATTATTATAATTATGATTTGGAACAAGTGATTGTGGCTGTGGTAGTGGTGGTGGTGTTGGTTGTATTGATGGAATGTCAGTAGGTTCACCTAAAAGTAAAACAGATGCAATTGATTTAATTGGAACTGTTTTGGTTTTTACAAATGGACGTATGAATGGTGAAACAGGTCTTTTATAATGATTTACGATCATAGATGGCTGTGGTATGATAACAGGTCTCTGTGGTCGTGGTATTTGAATCGGGCGTCTTTCCAATGAAATTGGTCGTCTTAATGGTAGTCTAACTGGTCGAAAAAATGGTGGCAAATTATGAGAATTTGGAATATTTTGTGGTGGTTTCAAATAAACTGATAGTCCATCACTTTGAGTCGGTAGTACTGGTCGGTCATATGGAACGTGTATTTCTTGTTCAGTATTCTGTTTGGATTGAATTTCATCTATTTCACCCCGATTCAAATGTGGCGATGCAGTTTGTGTAGTAGTTGGACTGTCTATTATACCTTCTAATGCTATACTTTTTTCTAATTCTTCAGCGGCTTTTATTCCATCTGCAATTAATTTGGAAATTTCAGATTCATTTTGTAATTCAGGATTTGTATTTGTTTGTGGTTCATTTACAAAGTGAATATTTGATGGCTCTTTCTCGTGTGCTAGGACAACATTTTCGTTTGGTCGCAATTTCGATTCATGTCGTATTGATGGCTCGCCTACGAAAGCATCATCATCTTCCTCGGGTGCCGCAAATGTCTCTTCAATTTCACTTGCTTGAGCCTCGTCGTCACACGAATCATGTACGTTTATTCTCCATCCCAGATATCTGTAATTAGAATATTTTTACCAGCAAATAAAAATGTCATAAAATTTGACTACAATATTTATACCTGTGTGTGAAACATTGATAGAACACCGTATCAGGTGTATTTTGATCTGGAGTCCAGGTAATTACGCCCGGTTCACCATCCTCACATTTGAGCGTTAAACTTCTTTGATATGCCCCAAATGAGTTGTATTCATCTGATGGAGGACCGTCTGGATCGGGGGTCCAATTACATAATCGGCCAATACCGGTCGGAATAACATTACCGTTACGCTTACGTTGTACGCCAGCATAAATTTTCACTTTCTAAATATAAAAACATGTCGTATAAAATAGATAAATTTTCTAGGTGTCTGAAAACTTACCGATTTTTCTTCTTCCGTTTTATGTTCATAACCACCGACTTCATCATCAGTGATATAGAATGGATGATATTTAGCAGGTACTTCAGGATCGATACCACCTTCCACGACAAAGGTGTATGTTTTGCCGCGTACAACATTAATTTCGGGAATTAAAAGCCCGTTGATGTACCATGAAATTCCCCAGCCTACATGCCCCGTAATAGCGGGATAACCATGCTTTCCTCCAGTTGGTCCCATTTGTGCATAGAACACGCCATCTTCCGGTTCAAAACATTGTATTGGAGGAATTTCCCAAGCACCTTCACGTGCAGCTGGTTGTGGTGTTGCAATCCGTCGTACAGGTCGTTTAGTCGTTGGTAAATATGCATTGTCGCCTTTATAATTTGAGTTGCTAAAAGGTGCTACAGGTTCTTCTTCGTTACTCTGCGATTTCTCACCATCGGCAAACGGGCAATTCCAGAATGGTTGCCGACCAAAATCAATGTATCGATCACCTTTGGTATATTTACTATGATACGAAACTTCTGCACGTTGGTTTAGTGGTCCAATAGCCCAAACGATAGCTTGTGAGCCATTTATCTGTATTGGTAAATCATATTTATCTGACGCCTTGAGCGGCCGTTGATATGTAATTATTGAATAACTGTTTACAATGGCTGAATTTAGTAAACGGATTGAATTGGTATTTGCTGAGATCCGGGTGTCGGGACAACTTCCTCGCACGCCTGAACATTGTGATTTATCATCCAAGTGGTAATCGACTGCATATCCTTTACCCGTGTCACGATCAATCCATGCAACAGCCGCATCAGCACCGATCATCTCGGTGTGATATAGATTGGGTGAGATGCCAAACGACATATATTCACGGGGTTCTGAAATAAAACAAGAACATTTTTAAAAATGATGTGTGATGTGAATGTGACACATAAATAAGAAATGGTTAAATTCTTGATTTGAAACAAACAATTTGAATTGAGGGATCGGTTTACCTATGGTTAATAAATTCTACAGAACTGAAGAAAATGTTCAGCAAAATAATTATCAACGGAACTTATTGAACTTCGACCGGAGCCACAGTTTCAAGGTGGTAAGTGTATGAGTAGTTTGAGTCACGGAACAGTTAAAAAGGATCAACCGAACGATGCGTTAGACTTGCAAAATGTTTGTGTTTAGAGCCGCAAAATGTATTTGAAATGCAATGAATCAGTGCCAGATTAATGTCGTGCCTAAACGCAAATATTCTAAAATAAACTGCTGTACTGTAACAATTTGAGAGGCCCATTAATAATGAAAAATTCACGAAACAATTTATTGTTTGCCTCACACGAATACCGCTAGTCACTTGACATGAGTCACTTAAAGATCATTTGAACACCTTAGAGCTACTAATCGATCGGCTAGATGAATCTGGTTTAAAGTGTAATCTTAGGAAATATCAATACTTCCGTTACCCTAAGCGAGTTGAGAATGAGCTAGGAGAACAGAAAATAATCGCAACCAAACTTTCACAAGAACATCGATTTACCACTCGTAGAGAGACGTGTTGTCTAGTCGTGTTGTCTCGGTTACCAAGTTAGATAAATGGTATAAGGGAACAAATTGAAGAGCAGTATGATATTGATATTACTAATTTTTCAGTTAGCTTGTGATGACATTCGGAACACTTATTTGAAGGTATTGTGGACAGTAAACGAAAATAGTCATTGTTAGTTACCCAGTATGGACCTCCCTATCGAAAAGATCGCCAAGAATTGTAGAGGTTATTAGGAGTTTCATCGAATTCTCATTATGCATTTTTCAGGACCTTTCCGGGGTCCGTACGTTGTTCGATGAGTTTAAGCACTATACAGGAATTACAGGATGTATTTGCTACAGCAGCACTGCCCAATGGGATGGTAAGAGATAAAATGTCATATTAGGGACGCTGAGTAATAGGTGTCCGTGCATCTTCACGATACCCATGACAAAGTTGGTGTTGGAGGCTGCAATTTGTCGTCCCATTCCTGGTTATGAGAGAAAATAACCAGCTGAGTTATTACGTGGCAGAAGATCAGACAACGATAGTTTTGGGGCTGGTTTCCCTTGTCAATTAAACCGTTCAGTATAAAGCGGAACATATGCCGCAAGTTTCATGGCTAGGAGTTTGTAGCCAGGTCGTCGTTTTGGCCCATATGCGTATTGTTTCCAAGTAACTTCTTATTCGCTTTTCTTTATCGTTACCTCTTCTACCTTGTAATTGGTTTATATCTCTATAGCCAAGGTATTTTTGAGTACCTCCTCGTTAATCCTCCTACGTTATATCGAAACCAATGCACTGGTTGGTAATCACTGTTAATGGGGCTCTTAATTATCCTCAAATTCTATTCGTTTTCGGAGTTAAACATTCCGTCGCGAACGTAATGTCCGCAAAGTACGTTAAAATTCCCATAGCCACTCCCAGAACCGCGGTATCGTGTTCTTCCTAATATACTCATTCTCCTAGGAAAGGAGTTGAAATAGCAGGCATATTTTCTGCGCCCAATGTGCATGCGGGTTGGCATATGGAGTATGACAAGGAGTTTGACAGGGGATCGGGGACGGGACTGACATGGTTGCGGTGGCTGTGGTCTGTAGATGTTGGTTGGAGGGCCGGAGGCATTGGGTCGTTCATTTTGCAAGTGATCTACACGTGGGCCGAATTGAGAAGCTGGAGATATATAGGGGCAGAACTGGTATGCACCTGTTGAGCGGTAGGGTTGACTCGGGCACTGGTGGTGTGATTTTGCGGAGCACGTAGCCCGTTTGTATATCATTTTTAGCATTTTTTCGGTATGTATGGAGTTTTGAATGGGTTTGTCCGTTTGGGGTGGTTCTGATATGCATGTTGTGTGCATGTGTACTTTTTGAGTTTGTTTGTTTGATTTGTATATATTTCCCATGCCCCCGTCTTGTCTTGTTTTATTTTATTTTATATTCGGGTATCATGGGTGATGGTGGTGGCGAGTGAAGCGCCGGAATCGATCTTGTGTTGTGATATGAGTTGTTAGGAATATTTAGTATGTTTTGTGTACGGAAGGATGGTGTTTCGCATGAATAAAATTGTATACTTTTGACTATTTGTCAACTTCATGAAACTTCTATGGGGCCAAGTGGCGCAATTTAATTTTAAATTTTTAAATCTTTAAATTATTCAATCTTTTGATGCTCAATCGCTTCCATAGCCCATTCTATAAAAGTGTCGCAATTAAATTTTAAATTATTTAAATCTTTAAATTACTCAATCTTTTGATGCTCAATCGCTTCCATAGTCCGTTCTATAAAAGTGTCGGATTAGGTCGATCGATTTTTAGATGAAGCACACTAACGTCTTCATATGGGATCAATTTCATGAAACTTCTCTGCGGCCAAGTGGCGCAATTAAATTCCAAATTATTTAAATCTTTAAATTACTCAATCTTTTGATGCTCAATCGCTTCCATAGCCCATTCTATAAAAGTGTCGGATTAGGTGGAATGATGTTTAGATGAGGCACACTAACTTCTTCATACAGGATCAATTTCATGAAACTTCTATGCGGCCAAGTGGCGCAATTAAATTTTATATTTTTAAATCTTTAAATTATTCAATCTTTTGATGCTCAAACGCTTCCACAGCCCGTTCTATAAAAGTCTCGGATTAGGTCAAACGATTTTTAGATGAGGCACACTAACTTCTTCATGCAGGATCCATTTCATGAAACTTCTATGCGGCCAAGTGGCGCAATTAAATTTAAAATTTTTAAATCTTTAAATTACTCAATCTTTTGATGCTCAATCGCTTCCATAGCCCATTCTATGAAAGTGTCGTATTAGGTGGAATGATTATTCGATGGAGCACACTAACTTCTTCAGGATCAATTTCATGAAACTTCTATGCGGCCAAGTGGCGCATTTGAATTTTAAATTATTTAAATCTTTAAATTGCTCAATCTTTTGATGCTCAATCGCTTCCATAGTCCGTTCTATAAAAGTGTCGGATTAGGTCGAACGATTTTTAGATGAAGCACACTAACTTCTTCATACAGGATCAATTTCATGAAACTTCTATGCGGCCAAGTGGCGCAATTAAATTTTATATTTTTAAATCTTTAAATTACTCAATCTTTTGATGCTCAATCGCTTCCACAGCCCATTCTATAAAAGTGTCGGATTAGGTGGAATGATGTTTAGATGAGGCACACTAACTTCTTCATACAGGATCAATTTCATGAAATTTCTATGCGTCCAAGTGGCGCAATTAAATTTTATATTTTTAAATCTTTAAATTACTCAATCTTTTGATGCTCAAACGCTTCCACAGCCCGTTCTATAAAAGTCTCGGATTAGGTCAAACGATTTTTAGATGAGGCACACTAACTTCTTCATGCAGGATCCATTTCATGAAACTTCTATGCGGCCAAGTGGCGCAATTAAATTTAAAATTTTTAAATCTTTAAATTACTCAATCTTTTGATGCTCAATCGCTTCCATAGCCCATTCTATGAAAGTGTCGTATTAGGTGGAATGATTATTCGATGGAGCACACTAACTTCTTCAGGATCAATTTCATGAAACTTCTATGCGGCCAAGTGGCGCAATTAAATTTTAAACTATTTAAATCTTTAAATTACTCAATCTTTTGATGCTCAAACGCTTCCACAGCCCATTCTATAAAAGTGTCGGATTAGGTGGAATGATTTTTAGATGAAGCACACTAACTTCTTCATATGGAATCAATTTCATGAAACTTCTCTGCGGCCAAGTGGCGCAATTAAATTCCAAATTATTTAAATCTTTAAATTACTCAATCTTTTGATGCTCAATCGCTTCCATAGTCCGTTCTATAAAAGTGTCGGATTAGGTCGAACGATTTTTAGATGAAGCACACTAACGTCTTCATATAGGATCCATTTCATGAAACTTCTATGCGGCCAAGTGGCGCAATTAAATTTTAAATTATTTAAATCTTTAATTACTCAATCTTTTGATGCTCAATCGCTTCCACAGCCCATTCTATAAAAGTGTCGGATTAGGTCGAACGATTTTTCGATGAGGCACACTAACTTCTTCAGGATCAATTTCATGAAACTTCTATGGGGCCAAGTGGCGCAATTCAATTTTAAACTTTTAAATCTTTAAATTACTAAATCTTTTGATGCTCAATCCGCTTCCACAGCCCATTCTATAAAAGTGTCGGATTAGGTGGAATGATGTTTAGATGAGGCACACTAACTTCTTCATACAGGATCAATTTCATGAAATTTCTATGCGGCCAAGTGGCGCAATTAAATTTTAAATTTTTAAATCTTTAAATTACTCAATCTTTTGATGCTCAAACGCTTTCACAGCCCATTCTATAAAAGTGTCGGATTAGGATGAATGCATTTTAGATACGGCATACTAACATCATTATACAAGATCAGTTTCATGAAACTTCTATGCGGCCAAGTGGCGCAATTAAATTTTAAATTATTTAAATCTTTAAATTACTCAGTCTTTTGATGCTCAATCGCTTCCACAGCCCATTCTATAAAAGTGTCGGATTAGGTCGAACAATTTTTAGATGAAGCACACTAATTTCTTCATACAGGATCAATTTCATGTAACTTCTATGCGGCAAAGTGGCGCAATTAAATTTTAAATTATTTAAATCTTTAAATTACTTAATTTTTTGATGCTCAATCGCTTCCATAGCCCATTCTATAAAAGTGTCGGATTAGGTCGAACAATTTTTAAATGTAGCACACTAACTTCTTCATATATGAAGAAGTTAGTGTGCTCTTTAAATTACTCAATCTTTTGATGCTCAATCGCTTCCACATTCCAGGATTAGTGATAATAATTACTGAGATTACGGTTAGATCTTTAACATGAAGCAATAAGGTTTCAGTTATAAACGAGCAATGCAGAGCTACGACAGCAAACGCCTCTAATCAAATTATTGCAGTAGTAGGTGAAAACCAGTAAAACGACTAATGCAGTTTAATTCCTCAAGTAAAATCGAACGATTATCGCTTCAAGCTTTTCTTGAAAATCTTTGAAGAACAGCATCAATGGTTGAAATCCCGCGGCTTGCCAAACAAAAATGGTTAGTCGCTAAATAATACTTTTAAAATGACGTTCTTGGTACCATTAACTACCTTACCATTAACTAACTTTAAAGTAAATCCGTAGAATCCAAATTATCCAAAATTACGATTGATTTGCGACTTGGCTCCTGTAAAATACTATTTTGATGTGATTCCAATCAGACTTAATTCAAGTCGTTTGAACAGTTGCTGAAATATTGGTGGAGTCGGTTAAGAATCCACCTTGAAAGTACTATTTGCACTTTTAAGTTGGATTCGGTACTCTGTTCCTCAAAAATTCAGTACTTTTGATGTCTTGCTAATATCATCCCTGATGTACGCCATCAAATACGGCACAACATTGGCTATCACTCATAATTTATATAAATAAACTGTGTACCGTAAATTGAAAATTATTGGAAGATAGAAAAGAACACTGATAGATGTATTGCCTGGAAAACTTGACTCTTTTCGTTCGAGTTATTTTTAAAACAGCCCCAAATTATTAAGTTCCACCACTGTTCATGTTTTAAATACTTGTTTACTTTTAATAGGAAGCCTTGTACCCTAGAATTTTGATGTACATAAATAAACAATATCAATGTCAAATTTTTTTTTTATCGATGGTATATCCCTGAATATTTTCATGTAATGCAACTCTAAAAATGTTCCTCGGTGTCACCTTCACAAATACTTTTTATGAGTTTTGAACCCTTCTAACGCGGTGCAATAAACAAAATAAATCTGTTTAAAATCCTTTCACAATCTGATTTATTATTTGTTATGAATTAATGTCAATAATATGAATGAATGAACGATGAAGTGATTAATAATAAATAACCCAAAGTTATAATTAAGTATAAAAAAAAAAATTCAAAGTCAAACACAATATATTACCATAAAAAGCTAATGTTGTCTTAAGAAGAAATAAAAAACTAGCAGAACGATCAATCTCTGAAATACAATCGATCATCATAATGCCCGTTGTATACACACAAACTTTCAACCTTGGTTTATAAAATAACAACAAGTCAAACAATAGCAGCAACAAAAACTACATCAAATTTTGCTCAACACCAGAGTATCTAAGCACAACTTACAAAAACACTAAAATTTTCTACCGACTATGGGTATAAAACACACATCACCTTATGACATTTTAATTTTTTTTTGATCGAGCTATGCACACGCCGCCACAAAATCACTAACTATGGCTAATACAAATATTAACTTTCTAAATCAAACCGATGATCGAGATCAATCAAAAACCAAATTACCATAAATTTTTTTTTTTTTTGTAGATAGTTTCAGACTTTCCGATCTGTGCGCTCGAACTTACAAGATCACATTATGTTTTATTACCATTGTGGATAGAACAGTTGAGATCTCTATCGTCTTAATGCATTCGTTTTGTGTTTACGTACAGAATTTGAAAGTTGATTGGACGATATTCATACATAAATGTATAATTCAATAATAAATTTCAATCTTAATTACAATTTGTTGAAGGTCATAAGAATTTATGTTTATTAAAGAATTAGAAACACAACATTATATCGATAGGTATAATCATGATGCTGCATGTAACATAATTAATGGGTAATAATGATATGTACTCGTACACAAAAAAGGTTAATTATCTTATCTTATGTGTGTACAAGGTCGATTAAGCATAGGAATAAAATGCATTGATGTATATTAACCTAAGCAGTTGATTGTTGGCCTCCTGTATTTAAAAAGTCCTACGTATGCACGTCTAAGTTTTTAGAAATGACTATTAGGCCTAAAGATAAGACAAGTTAGATGCAAATATTTGTTTTGGTTAAGGAACCGCTTGGAAAAATGGTAAAATGCTGGCTAGAGTTATGAGACACCATTAGCACCGTAAACGACTTAAACGCATGTCAAAATGATTTGTTCTACAATTGGGTGTATCCACGCACTGTTGTATATGTGTGTGAAATTACTAATTTTTTACTCCTTTTAGTCTCCTCGTCGCTGCCACCGTTAACTAATCCATAAACACGAACGTGTGAGTGCTAGCTCTTTTAGGGGTTTGAGTTGGGCTAACAAATCAAATGTGATAAACAACTTGTTACGAAATCTCAACATAAGCCTCAAATCTTGTTGGAATGGTGAACCTCCATCAGCTCTTCGAACAGTTATCGCAATATGTGCTCGTCCTCTTGGCAAGAAACTCGACTAATCGGCTATAACATCATTGATTAAGTTCGAGGCTGATTTTACACCCGTCAATAATCAAATCTTGTTGCTCGGATTTCACGGGCGTCATTTTAACATTTCGTTCCTAATCGTTCACGCCTTCACAGAGGATACTCTCGAACAGATAAAAAATGCTTTCAACGACCATATTGAAATTATTCTGAGCAAAATGTCTCAGCATGATGTTAAAATCATGTTTAAGTGATTTCAGTGCTCGCAGTGTAACGAAAATACATTGTGACACGTTTAGGGGCTTGCGTTGGGCTAACAAATCAAAATTAGATAAACAAATTGTTACGAAATCTCAAAATAAGCCTCGAATCTTGTTGGAATTTGAACAATTACCTCGGGTTGAAACTCGAAGTAACGACTTGGCTTTCAATCTCACGATGAACCTTCATCAGCTCTTCGAACAGTCATCGCAATATGGGTTCGGCCTCTTGGCAAGAAACTTGACTAATCGGCAATAACATCATTGATTAAGTTCGTGGCTGATTCCTCATCTGTCAATAATCGGATCTTGTTACTCGGGTTTCAAAGACGTCATTTTAACATTTCGTTCCTAATCTTTCACGCCTTCGCTGAGGTCCCGAACAAATAAAAATGCTTTCTAAGACCATCTTGAAATTATTCTGAGAAAAATGCCTCAGCATGATGTTAAAATCATTTTAGGTGATTTTAATCCTCGCAGTGTTACGAGAATACATTTTGGCACCATCGGCCCGGACTTACATCATATTCCAAACAACTGTAGGATGCGCATCGCCTAATTAGATTTACAGCTTTGTAGTAAGCACATAATTCCCCCCAAATGACGGGAACACGGTTAGTCAAATTAATCACATCAGATCTATAACACATTTCTTCAGTATCAAAGATATCAAAATAAGATGAGGAGCGAACATCGACTCCAATCACTTCCTTGTAGTTCCTTGGTAGGACCAATTATTAGAATACTCTATCAGGAATCAGTCACTGGCTGGTCCTACAATTGAAGCATTATCATCAACAATTGGTCAAACTTCACTAAGGGCTAAAATTGATTGGTTGGACGAAGATTGCTCGAAAGCACTTCGAGAAAAGATCGTGTAAGCCAGCGAAATGTATCTCAAAATACAAGACGATCATGTGACGGCTACATAACCTCGTATCAGCACTATTCGCAACGAATCTGTATAGTTAGTAATTGACACCTCCCTTGCACTCGTCAGACATCAACACTGAAGTGACTCACCAACCTTTGATGAAGTACTGATGTAACGTGATGTTAAAAATGAAAAGCAACAAGATTCGTGGTGAAGAGGGAATTTCATACTAAATGATAAAAACGGCGGCGATGAAATATTCTACCGAAATCCCAGAGGAATGGAAGACGGGTGTGATTTTCCCTATGCTTAGAAAGGAATATCTATGCTAAACACTGGTTGTAAAGTTTTGGCCAATGTAGATGTAGTGGCAGCAAAATTAATTGAAATTAATTTAATTTGAATTAACGACTTCGCTTTCAATCATACGGTGAACCTTCATCAGCTCTTCGAACAGTCATCGCAATATGGGTTCGGCCTCTTGGCAAGAAACTCGACTAATCGGCAATAACATCATTGCTTAAGTTCGTGGCTGATTTCTCATCTGTCAATAATCAGATCTTGTTACTCGGGTTTCACGGGCGTCATTTTAACATTTCGTTCCTTATCGTTCACGCCTTCACTGAGGATACTCCCGAACAGATAAAAACTGCTGTCTACGACCATATTCAAATTATTCTGAACGAAATGCCTCAGCATGATGTTAAAATCAGTTTAGGTGATTTTAATGCTCGCAGTGTTACGAAAATACATTTTGGCACCATCGGCCCGGACTTACGTCATATTCCAAACAACTGTGGAATGCGCACCGCCTAATTAGCTTTACAGCTTTGTACATTGTACAGCTTTGTGATGTTAAAAATAAAAAGCAACAAGGCTCCTGGTGAAGAGAGAATTTCATGCGAAATACTGGCTGTAAAGTTTTGGCCAATGTAGTGGCAGCAAAATTATCGATCTATAGTGAGCGCATCTTGGGCGACTACCAGTGTGGATTTCGCACAAACAGAAATGTTATGAAAAGAAGATCCCTGGTCACAGTCTCTTTGTAGATTTGAAACATGTGGAATTATGGTTTAGTCAATGCCCAAATAAGTGCAGGTTCGATAACGGTTATAAATGAGGTGCTATTGAAGGCACCTGCAATATCCAGGAGTGGGCCCACGAGAAACTCTTTAATGTTAAGCGATCTTCAGTTTCACATGATTTGCCAACTCTGTAATTAGATAAGTAGCGGACTCTGATAAATCTGTCAACAATTCTCTCAAGAGGTTTGAGTAAGGTTGAGGACAAACTAATCCTTTACGGTTCGTGTAATCCATCCTGTCAGTTATAGGGATGAAAATACCTTTGCTTCTATTTCAAGATTGTGGGACAATCCCGAGAATAATGCAAGCTTGAATAAGTTTGAATAATTGATCTAGAATTAGAATAAACCCGTGTTGTAATTCAGCAGAAAAATCCCATCTGGATCACCTGCCTTGGTGAATTTCTTCACACAAGCTAATCCAGGAAGCCCTTCGAGCGGAAGACCTGTTCTTAGTTTCATCATTATCTTTCTGGAAATTTTTTAAGATTAATTGGGACACCAAAAAGATTTCTTCCGAGTCTTTTGTTTTGTAAGAAGAGAAAAAGTTTTCCGATTGCTTGTGTCAAAGACGGTGCTCGCAATTCAATGTCGTTAGTCGGATGTATCTCGCAGTTTGTTAGCTTCATATTACGGCAATATTAAGATGTGGTCTTTTAAGGTTTTATGTTGAAAGCGTTATACCAGTGGTCTGAGGAAATAATATCATTAGTCACTTTCTAGCTGAATACCAAATCAGTAATGGACACAATCTAATATCAATCACCACCCTTCTTATAGAATTCACACAAAAGGTGGCTCACACCCTTTATTGAGGGTTTCAATTTCAGAAGTACTTAGATAGTTAGGCACAGACGAACCCGAATTGATAATATTCGAGCTGCCTCATAATGGCTGAAGAGCATTAGAATTGCAGCCTGGAGGTAAAACAGTGTCGCAAAACGAGTGTTTTGCATGAAATAGTAAATTTGAGTGTAACAAACACAGCGTAACGTTAACTGAGCTACATTCATGTATGAGAGCTGCTCTGGTATTATGAGTAATAAAATTGCAAGCTCTAACCTTGGCATCAGAACTCTTGTAAAAGATCCGGCCAACGTTTTGGTTTAATCCAAAGTGATCTCACTTAATTTCGTCTAACTTGACACAAAAATAATTTATTACACACCTAGATAAAGTTGACTTGCCCACCACAAGGTTCATGGAGTAACATTTGACCCAATATCTGGTGGTGTTCTGGTGTCATAAATTATTAAAGGTGGTACACCCGATATGGTGGCAGAATGGTGTTGGCGTTAGAATCGGGAGGTACCGGGTTCGAATCCCGATAGGGACAGGATGCAAAAAAAAAAATTCATCAACAGATTACGATCTGTGATGAAATGGAACACAACTATGACCCCCTGTCGGAATGCATATCATGGAGCTATGCAATGTGCAGATGAAAATCGGACGTATAGCCGTGCGTCCTCCGATTACTGGCAACGGCGTAAAAGTAAGGACGGGAAAAGCAAACCACGAAAGAGTTGGGAGAGGCTTCACCGCAGAACAGATTGCGAAGATAATAAAAAAAACCATTACGGTCTATTTTGATACAAAAATAATTTATTACACACCTGTATAAGGTTGACCTACTCTCGACAAAACTTCTAGAGAGCAACTTGGCTCAAAGCCCAAAATCTGGTGGCCGTCTGGTGTAATAAATTATAATAGTTAAATTGACGTTTTTGAAATAAATCGTTTTTGGGTGAATTTTACCCTTAGTCCTGTTATAGGGGTGGTCTTGTACTAACCAATTCAATGTAATTAATTTGTTCTGCAGGTTTAATTGTAAGCTAAATCGATTACTCGTTCCACGAAAACAGTAACTGTAATAAAATCGGGATTTGTTGTAATAAATTGTAATACATGTGTAACAAATTATGGTAAAGATTTCATTGAGGCGCGCTAATTTGGACGGAGCATAAAGTCAATCAATATTGTAATTCATTACAGACGTAATCATAGTTTATAGCTACAGGTGAGTATAACTAGTGGTTTACGTACACTAGCTATACTTTAAATTACATTTTAGATCAGAATGGAGGAAAATCCAATTGAACAGAGAGTTGAACAGGGAAAGTAGTTGACGCTATCGACAAAGCTAAGAAAATGGGGAGAGGTTAAACCAATTTGAAATGTTTGAAATGACAAAATAGTGGACGAATTGAGGTATTCAGCGTTAACCACATTAAAATAAAAAGATTTGGGGTGACCACACAAGTTTTTTGAGCGTTCGTTATTAAAATAAATTTGTTGATGTACCTAACCTAAAAATTAAATGTCAATGTGTCTATTTATACATTTTTTCTTTACCATTGGTGGAAGCAAGTGCTTGGTTCATTCAACAGCTTCTAATGTTATTACCGTTGTGTGGTTGCGTAGAGTTGAAACTGGGACTGAGGGTAAACCACTGATAACTAGATTTGAAATGTGGGTCTAACAGCATGCCACTATCAATGGCCATCTGGTCCATTAGGAAATCATTTATGTGTGTTTTTGACTATTATTGAAAGATATATGAAACATGTGATGTTCCTTTCGCGATGGAAATTTGATCAGTTAGTGGTAGGATAGTACATGCCAAACGGCAGGTGTATCTAATCCAGAGAGTGTGCTTCCCTGTTCCTTTCAAAAATTGTAAAAAGAAGCGTAGATTATCAAAAAAAGTGCGTTGGATCATTTATCAGGGAAGCTGGAGGTCAACAAGAGTTTGTGTCTGCTTGATGCTAGACGAAAACAGGTTTAAATTAAATAGACCACAGCCTCCTCACCGCAGATATCGCGACGCGTTTTCAATTAATTTAAATGCCCAGGCACCGACAATAAATGGCTGTTGGAACTGATCTTTCCATTTCCTTTATTTATGTTTCTGGCCGATAAGATTTGGCCGTCTCAAGGAGGTTACACTATCAGAATTTTTATTTTTCAGATCAATGGTTTCTATGTTCATTGAAACCAGGTCCCGGGGCTGCCGGAAGGAGCAACTGCTGCTGGATGACACATATTTGCATGTCAGGGTATGTTTTAGTTTTTCCTTCCATTTAAATTTTTTTCTGCCATTCAAAATGTTTATTATTCTGCGGCCACCCAAAGTTATACAACGGCCACTCCCCGATGAGGTGTTGTCACATAATTTTCCTCATTTTGTTTAATAGGTGAAACACAACACTGGATTTCTTTTGGTGTAAAGGGAATTTGAATTTAGTTTTTAAATTGGAACCTGACTGCCGATAAAATCCGAAAATATTTTTCAGATATTCTTTTACCGCAATTAATTCAGCTTGAAAAATGCGGCAGTGATAATGAAGATGGAAAACGAGGTTTATTAAATGCACCATCGAACATCTCACAAATATTTGAACATCTTCAATGTTCACAACAGGTTGTCTAAGCTAATCGTTTCTGATGCCAATATCAATGCTAAATCTTTCTTGAAAGAATGATGACGGAACAGCACGCGGGGATGTTAGGGATGTTTATGTTATTTATTAGGTGTGCAAGTAGAAACTCGGCTCTGATGATGGTTGCATTAAAATATACTTGAATGCATCCAAATCGCCCGTCATTTTGATATATATGTAGGTGTCGTTCCGTGTACATCAATTTTTACGTCATTGCATTTTATTCTGTTCTCATATGAAAAAAAATGCTGCTCAAGCTATGAAATTGATTAGTTCGACTTTGAGTGAACATTTTGTGAGTCATTCAACAGTAAAAAAGTGGTTTGCAATTTTAATCTTGAAGACGATCCATGTCCAGGTGCAGTAAAACAATTTAAAAACGGAGAACTTAAAGTTTTACTGGATGAAAATCCGTGCCAAACTCAAAAAGAGCTAGCAGAACAGTTAGGAATTACTCACCAAGCAATATCACTTCGATTGCATGCTATGCAATCCCCATAACTGACCGAAGAAAACATAAAGGGAAGAGTTGTCATCTGCATGAATTAGCTATATCGGTACAAAAGAAACAATTTTTTGCACAAAATCATTACGGATGATGAAAAGTGGATTTTGTGCGATAATCCTAAACGCAGAAAACAGTTGATAACATCAGTTGCAAAAATGAATATTTATGCCGAGAAAGTAAGAAAGTATTACTGTGTGTCTGGTGGGACTGGAAAAGAGGTATTTACTAGGAGCTTCTGGAACCTGGTCAACCTGTTACAGATGAGCGTTACTAGGTCCAATTGATCAAACTAAGAGATGCTCTGAAGGAAAAAGGCTGATTTATGGGCCAAGGAAGGCGGAAGGTGATATTGCTGCATAACAACGCTTGTCCACAGCAAACTCAACCCAGGAACTCGTCAGTAACTCTCGTTAGGCTGGGAAGTTTTACAGCATGCGGCGTATTCTTCAGACTTGGCTCCCTCGGATTACTACTTATTCAGATCAGATGCAGAAATGGCTCGATGATTATTTTGCTTCGAAATCACCAAGTTTCTATCGCGATGGAATCCATAAGGCCATAGATAGTAATGGTGGTAAGAACCATAGATATTAATGGCGAATTACTAGTTGAATTTGACCAATAAAAGCGGAATTTCCATTTGCACACCTATAATACAATGAGATGATTGTTCTGTGTTGACGCAGGTTCACATGAAGATAGAGTTGAGCCTTATATCTAACATCGCGGTCCTTCGTTTTTCTAAGATACCCAAGGGTGTGAAATGAAATATATTCTCTTATACAAGCAGTTGTGATCATGAGTGTCTCACAGATACCCAAGTTAGCTGAGCGCTGCAACTTTTGACAAGCTGTGGCCATACGGTAATGAGTCTATATTTTACTAATGATTGAAGTTTAGATTCATGATTGTACGATGTATAAATCTGTTTTTTACTTCCTTAACTGTGCGTTTATACTTGCGGAAATAAAAATTGACGCACTCGCTTCCGCACTATAAATCAATCAAATTTCGTGAAATACTTTATGCTCCGTCTACTAGTTCCGTACTCGAGTTGAAATATTTTTAACTTTGTTGTTGTTTTAATACATTAAGTACGATTCTGCAGAATTTTTCCCCAATCGCTTCCGCAAGTATAAACGCAGTATAGTGCTCAAACCCAATGAAAACCTTATTGACGAGTATGCTAGGCGCACTTCGCAGCTCAGACTTCTACGATATTTATCGACGGCACCGATTTCAACGTTATGCCATGTCGAACTACCCGAAAACACACTTCTAAATTCAGTACCAGTTCCACTAAAGTTATAAAAAGGAATAATACCCCATAGCATACAAATTTCTTAATAAAGGATTTATCCAGACTAGCCATCTTGATCATACTTTTAAGTATCTGGTCTATTCATCCTATGAGTAACCTCGCTTTGAAATTTGATTGCCCAAACATCCGCAGGGATGATAATTGGTCCTGCCGATTTAAAAGGCTTTAAGCTGTTTGTTGCGCAACACATTTTCCTCCGGTTTATTATTTGTGTTATGAAGCCTGGACTTTATACATGACTTTTAAGCAGCCGTTAAAGTTAATTTCCATTTGCAGCTCCAAAGGTTTGGAGTTAGTTGCGGCAAGAGTTAATGCTGTTGTTAACGATAACTCGGGGTGGTAGCAATGGTAACTAGTACTTTAGGCAGTTTAGACCTTTCGAAGAATTCCTATGTACTTTATTACAGTATAGAGTACCAGTTCTGCAGGTCTTGGTTTCTTTGGTTTTCTGGAAAGCTTTATAAATTGCGGGATACTGCAGAGTTCTTTTGAGCACCAAAGTGGTCACGGGTTACCAAGGGACTCGCTGTAGAGATTCAGAGGGCTTTGGAATCGGCACTTGTAATAAATTCTGTATAATAATTTTTAAGGTATCTCAGCCGGTCTTCCTCATGTTCCTCAAGATGGATGTATTTATCGATTTGGTATCCATTTCATATTGGAGATAACAATGGTCAGAACAGGAATGATAATCTAAAACATTAAGGTTTTTTACATTGTCCTTTATAGAATTAGAGAAATAATTGCATGTACGTGAATTCTAATCGCTTCCCAGATTGACTGCAACATTGTTTTTATTAGTCTCCGTTAATGTACAAGCTACACTATGGTCGACTACAGGAATTTCAGAGATTTTATTATGTTAAATGTTTCAGAGAGACAAATTTAACTGTTAAAAACGGTAATCAAATTAAAATAAAAAGATTTGGGGTTCCACGATAATTTTTAATCCAATAAATTTCATAAAAATTCAAATATTCATCAAAATACTTGCTACACTATGGCCGATTACAGCAATATCAGAGATTTTAACAAATACGTGAACGAATTGAGCTGCACAAAACAGTTAACCACATTAAAATGACTGACTGTCCATAGTGTATTTGTCAAAATGATCATGTCTTCTGTCAGCTAGCGCAGGACATGAACATAGGACGTGAACAAAGGTCTCCTCCTCCTCCTCCTTCTTGCAGAAGTCATTTTCATCCAGACCCAGCCTTCTCGCATGATCTCCGAAAAGGCAGTGTCCGGTAACTACCCTTACAATTCTACCTAAGTTACGCTTCTTTAGTGTGATCATTATCTTGGATCGTTTCAAGCTCAGCTCAGGCCATATTTGCTCTGCTACCCTGCCAGTCGGACTGGCGAGCCACCTAGCATTTACCAAGGCAACTGCTTCCCTATGACATGCTGCTCTCAGCCCAGACATAGGCCTTCCTACAAATTCTCGCCCTAGTTCCAGTTGGAGAGTCGTACCGTATCTTACTAATTGGTCTGCCCCGCAATTTCCCTTAACGTCAGAGTGGCCCGGAACCCAGGCCAACTGGATATTGAAGTGTTCACTCATCTCGTTAAGATATTTGTGACAATCCAACGCCACCCTTGACGCCAGGGAAACTGAATCCAGCGAAAGAATGGCCGCGGGACTGTCCACACAGATAGTGATATCAGTCAACGATATTACACTGTGCTTCAACCAGTTCATGACCACTTCAATCGCTATAACTTCAGCCTGATACATGCTGCAGTAATCAGGTAGACGAAAAGATAGACTTACATTTAATTTTCCACAAAACACAGCAGCTCCCACTCTACCTTCGAGCTTGGAGCCGTCGGTGGAGAATATAACTCTCCCGGTCTCCATAATGAGACCATTCTTCCAATCCTCCCTAGAGGGGAGAATCACCTTAACACGCTTGCCAAAGCTCAAAAGAGGTGTTATATAATCCAAATTCACCAGGTCATCCCTCACAGAAAGTTGGCTGTGTAACTGTTGACATAAGTCGCAAATAGTTTACAAATTCAGCTATTCAAAACAGTTAACCAAATTAAAAAAAGATTTGGTTTACCTTCACAAGTTTTAAGCCCAGAAGTATAGTGTAGCAACTATTTTAACGAATATTTGACTTATTCAAAAAATTTATGGTTAAAAATTTATGGTTGTGGTTAACTGTTTCGATCAGCTCAATTCGTCCTCTACTATTAATTTGACGCATTAAAACATGAAGAGCATTTCAAAAACTATTTCTCAATCCGTCCAGTGTTAGTTGGTTTAGTCTTGGTTACATCTGTGAGTGGAGTGACCCAAAATAGTGTAGTATACCTATTAGATTAGAATTGTTTTGATAATATTTCAGTAGCAGATTTCAGTCAGCAGGTTTGTTATCTAAATTTTTTCATTGTTAACCTTTTAATAGTTCTTGATACTTCCAAATTGATCTAACTGCAATACCCTGACGGCATTTAACAGATTACTGACATTATGATCACAAATTCGGTTTAAAATGTAAAATTTACCGCTGATCCATACATCGGAGAATATTGGCCGTGAAATCTGTTAAATCTATTTGTCCTCCAAAACTACCAACTGATTGTTTTATTGCGAAGGCATCAAATTAAATTAGCACGTGCCAAAGACTCTGGGTCATACAAAAAAAAAGTTACCAGAATATCAGTGATTCATGCATAAATATCCATTCACAAATTAATGAATAATTTATTACAAATTTTGATGAACCGTTCAATGGTGATGAGTAGATATATTTTTGGAGCTGAGATCACAAAAAACCTGATTATTTTATAATAAATCTACACGAATCTTATAATCAAATTCTCAATTAATTCAATTTAAAAGTTTATCTCATACTATTGTTCTAGCCAACCTGTCTCTACATATATAGACACGTTATCAGTTTTACTGATCTACTGTCATTAAATTATTTTACAGTCGTGTATTAACTAACTCGTCTTTGTCATCCATTAACTTTCTTTACCGTCGCAAATGCAGCAAACTGTGCGAAACAGTTTTTGTACTTTCCTCAATCAAATAATAAATTATACTTTGTATAGTGATGAAGATGATAAATGTTACTTAAGATAAATTTTTTAAAACAAAAACGAGAGTTTAGTGACATAATAGGTTAACGACATTTTGCAAAACAAGTATACTCGTAATGTATTTTATGTTTGTTAATAATATTTAATTTATTTATTCGGCATTAACATTGATGAATTAATCATAATAAAATAACATAAAATATATTGTTATGAATTTTTAAAAACCTTTAATAATTTTTTTCATCAAGCGAACAGTCTGCAAGAAAACGCGGAAACTGCATATCATCATGCAACCGAGATCGCAAGAGAAAATTGATGACAACAACAAAATATACAAAAGACGATTAACTATTAAGCCAACCAACCACATTAGCTTTGAAATTTCTTTTACGTTTTGCTTCTTACCATAAAGACATTCGTGCATAATATGCAATGATCGAAGAAAGGAACTAGAAGTTGAATACAGATAGCTCTTGTTATTTATGGGACAGCAGGTATACCACGATTACTTCATATTTACATTACTTTGTCATCCAAGCACTTACATAATTCCATTAATTATTAATTATCGGTGTCGCATCAGCGACCAAATTGTAAGCGTGGCAACAGCAGCAGTGTACACACCCTGCCAGCTGTAAAATTTAAATTCTTGTTCACGATCTACTCGTAAATGTCAAAATCAAAACTAAACAAGAGATACTTTCACAAGATTAAGTTTTGATTTTCACACGCAGGTATCCCGTCATTCGTACAATAAGCAGAAATTCATGAAACAAGAACGTTTAATTGGAATTAAGAATAATATTTTATTTGACGTGTAATTAAGTACCAAACCTAACATGATAGGATTGAAAGATTAGGAATTATTTTATATTCTGTTACGTGAAAGTCGATAAAGAAGGTTGTTGGCATTTTCTGACAACCTTTATGAAAGGCATTTCCGTAATTTGCAAACTTGGCCGATTCGAACCTAGTTCTAACCTGATCAAATTGGGCTTATATAATTATGGGTGTGTATATTTGATGGCCAGGAGGTTGACCTGGATTTTCACGTTAGTGCAAAACAAAAATATTCTTAGAGTAGTTTAAATTTGTCGTTGTTACTTGATATTTTAGCAGGCACGATGTTGACACCTGACGCACGCTTCGTAACGACAACATACCCAGCAACACATTCGTGTGTGGTCTGAAAAGGAATTACCTGAAAATATTAGGACTGAGCCTACTGATGGATTTATGAAGAAGAACAATTATGTAAAAGCGAAAAAGATGACGCACAAGGGATCAACTAATTTTATAAGACCACCAAAATGTCTTGAGATTGATAATACCAATCAAATGGGTATTAAATGGAAAAATTGGATCCAACAATATAAATGGTTCGAGGTTGCAACACAAATGGAAAAAAAATCCGAACAAATCCAAATCGCGACATTTATGGCGTCGTTAGGAGCGGATGCACTGGACGTGTATAATTCATTCAACTTGAAGACCGATGATATGGAAAAGTTGGAATCAAATCGAAATTTGAGGAACACTTTGCACCGAAAACATCAACAACACTAGAAAGGTACGTGTTTAATAGAATTTATCAAAGTGAAAATGAAACTTTTGATCAATATTATACAAAGATAAAAAATCAGTGCAAGAAATGTGAGTTCGGAGCATTGTCCGATAGGTTATTGCGAGACAAAATTGTAATAGGAATACGTAGCGAAGCAGGACGTGAAAAGTTATTGTCAGAAACAGAGCCGACCGTGGAGAATGCAATTAAAATATGCAAGACAAGTGAAATGACAGTAATACAGCATTACAACGCAAACAATCGCAAAGTGTAGATGTAGTTTCGCTGAGAAAGACAGTAAAAAATAGAAAACCAGAAGGTCCAGTGAAAAGTGATGAAACATTTGATTGTAAAAGGTGCGGAACCAAGCATATCAAACGTAATTTTCCGGCATATGGACGCAAATGCAACAAGTGTAAAAATAGGGGCCACTTTGCAAAAGTGTGTACTGTAAATAGAGTAGATGAAACAGAAACGGAAATGGAAATTGAAAGAAATGACAGTGGTCTATTTATAGACAGTATCAATACAATGGATGATCGATCATAGGAATTGGTTCGAAGAAATCCTAATAAAACAATCGAAGGTCAAAGCAAAGTTCGATACAGGTGCACAGTGCAATGTATTACCGAAACATATAGTCGACAAGTTAAGAATCAAAATTGTCAAATCGAACACCCGACGAATAATAGGGTTTGGAAACAATAACATAGATGTAATAGGTGAAATTGAGGTCGATTGTAAAGTGAGAAACAGAATGACAAGACTAATATTCAAAGTAGCCAATGCAGATGTCACACCAATATTAGGGAAAGAGGCATATGAACGGGAAAAGCTAATCGTACGAGTAGAGGAACTGAGAATGCGTGAAGAATTATGAATATGACATAGATTTAGTGGAAAATCCGAAGTTCGAAATCAAACCAGTTCGGAAAGTCCCGTTAGCGATTAACGACCAAGTCAAAGCCGAAATTGAAAATATGGTGAAAATGTGAGTTTTAGCCAAAGTTCATGAAGTGACACCAGTCGTATCACCCATGGTAGTGGTGAGGAAAGAAGGTAGACTGCGGGTATGTCTGGACCCTACTGATGTGAATAACAATATCGTGAGAAGATATCACCCGTTAAAGACAATCGAGGAAATAGTAACCAGAATGAGAACAGCCAAGTTGTTTACAAAACTAGACTGTAAAAAAGGGTTCTGGCAGATAAAGATAAGAGATTACCATTTGGATTGTCATCGGCTCCAGAGGTATTTCAAGATCTGATGAATCAGATTTTAGGCGATTTAGAGAATGTAGAATGCTACATGGACGATATTCTGATTCATGCTGAGAACAGAGACCAACTGGAAACAATCACAAATAAAGTACTGGCAAAAGTAGAAGAAGCTGGATTAAAATAGAACAAAGACAAATGCACATTTGGAGCAACGGAAGTCAAATTCTTGGGACATGTATTAAGTGCGAGTGGACTATCAGCAGATCCGGATAAAATAACAGCGATTAAAAATCTAAAGAGACCACAAAACGTGTAAGAATTACAAAGACTATTAGGAATGGCAACATATTTAGCGAAATTTGTACCGAATTGGTCAGTGCTAACAGAACCACTAAGAAGTCTTATTATAAAAGATGTGGAATGGAATTGGACAAAGATGCAGGAAAAAGCATTTGTTGAGCTAAAGGCAGCGTTTTCAACTACTCCTATGTTAAAATTATATAATACGAATGAGGACGTAACTATTCAAGTAGACGCCAGTATGAAAGGGTTTGGAGCTGCATTACTACAAAATGATCAGCCTGTAGCATACGCATCTAAAGCGTTAAGCCGAGCCCAACGGAACTATCCACCAATAGAGTTGGAGGCCACGGCAATAAGATGGGCCTGTGGGAAGTTTCATGAATATGTCTATGGAAAGAAGTTAAGAATCGAAAGTGATCAGAAACCACCTGAGATTATATATAAGAAACGAATACAGTCAGCACCATTTAGACTACAACGTATTATAGTGTATTTAAAAGGGACGAGTCAACACATAACAGATGTCCTAAGTAGAGACTGTATGAATAACGAGTCGGAAGAAGAAGAAGAGCTGCAAGTATATGTTGCGATTGGTTTTACAAAGGATGCGAAACGTGAAATGGTAGAAGCCACAAAGCACGATAAGGAAATCCAAGAGCTGATTAAAATAACAATGGTAGGTAATGCTCATATGATTACATTGTTACATTCATATGTTACAGCTATCAGATCCGCCATGTGTAACTAACTCCTAATAACACAAACGTTTGTGATGCTCAAGATGAAGAAATAAGTGAAACTATCTTGTTTTTTTAATTTTTATTATCCCTGTAATTTGTTCTGGGGCCGAGGCTCTCCCAACTCTTGCGGTTTGTTTTTTCCGTCCTTACTTTTACGCCAGTGTTAGCCAATTCGAGGACGTACGGTTATAGGTTCGATTTTATCATCATATCCACATTGCATAGCTCCATGCCAGCCTATACTGGCATGGAAGATGGGTCGGCCCATGAGTTTTGCATTCCAACAGGAGGTCATAGATGTGTTCCAGCTATCTTGTTAAATGATAGTCCTGATATAAACAAACGAATACCTCGAAGACCGGTGCATCTCAAAAATACGAAAATCAAATGGTATTTTTCACTGGAATGCCACATATTCCAAAAGACTATCAAGATGTATCCGGACGAGATAATGAGACAGATGGTGCAGAGTAATCCAAAAAACGATCCGATTCGCCCGTAGCCAGACTTGATACTATACGTCTATTGATGTCTGTGGCTTTTGATGGAAATCTCTCCGAAAACGTGTTTATGAAAGGTCCTGAAGGTATCATCATTTTCGGTGGTAATGATTGAATTTGAAGAAATCCTGGTACGGGGCAGTCACCGAAGTGTTGGAACGACCATTTTCTTTCATTCATCACTAAACTGAAACAGCGGTCAAGCGCTGACTACTGCCTGTACACTCGGCGGAGTAACAGGTCAAAGGTTGTTTAATGAATTCGATTTTGAGGATCTGAGTATTGTTACGAGTAAGTAGTTATGGGACTCAATGTTGAAGTTGTTATCAGTCACATTACATTAATGCCACACTCGAACGTTTTGAAATATCTCATTATTCATTCACGTACCGTGAATTATTGGGCAGTCTGATGTACTTAATGTTGGGAAGTAAACCCAATATTGGCTTTGTACCGATGCACATTACCAATACTTGATAAGGCTGCTTCGATATCTAAAAGGCACCTACCATTTTAAGTTAAAATTTTCACGAAATGATGAAGATGTTTTGATTGAGTATTCCGACGCTGACTGGGGAATTAATAGTGGATTAAATTTTTTGGTAACGTAATCCATTGAGGAACCAAAAAACTAGGTCTAGTAACACTCCCAGCGTGTGAAGCGGAATTTGGTGCTAAGCAATAAAAATCTTTTAATTTAAATTGTTTTATAAAAAGGTAGTTTTAACTCTATTAATTTACTTAAGTGTTTTTACAGCCAATGATTACGAATCTTTAATTTGTTTTTACAAACTTCAAGATGACGTATCCAACGATGGTCGCCAAAAGTTGTCAATTTTTCATGTTGATCGATAGATTTAAGAGGAATACGGGACCGCAGCTCGCCAATTTGAGGTTTCAATTTGAATAATTAAAGATGGAAGACCCAAGATGGCGAATCGAATATGGCCAAGAAAGGACCAATTTTTCGACGTCCATAAAAACCAATAAAAATATGGTTTAAGGAGTTTTTGGGATCGGTAATCATGAACTTAATTTGAGTTCAAAATTTTTATTCAAGACGTTGTATTGAATATGGCGGAAATAAAGTGTAAAAATTCCGACATTCATGAAAATTGATCAAAATATGTTCTAGGGGGGATCATTGATCATGAATTTGAGGGCAGAATTTTAAACAACTTAAAGAGCTTGACTATTGAATAAAACCGTTTGCAAAGTATTGTTATTCAGTTTCTCATTATTTATTGTAGGGCCACCATTTTAATCCATTTTCGAAATTAGAGTTTCTCTTGGTTATCAAACGTTTTTCTAGAATCAATGATTCTTAAGAATTTCTGGAACTGGTTGCACAAGTTCAAATCTTTTGTTAAGATTACTTCTTACGAGAACCTTGCATTTTGCGGCCTAGCAGTAAGACTTGCTCTATGAGTTTCTCTTAAATGGAGGGCGCAGTTTTTGGGGTGCGTGCTATTAACACACAGCTCAACATGTCCTCCATCGTAAACCGTCCAAATATAATTTCTTACTTTTGAAGCCGATCGAATACTGCCGGCTGTAAAAATAGCATTTATCGATGCTTGCGGGTTTAAATTTTATCTCTCATCCCATTGGAGGACAGGTATGGGGATGACTCACACGAGCAGTACCTTTTCCTTTTAAGTGTTGGGGAGTTCGGCAATGAACGATTACCGCCGATATATAATCCGATTTATTCAATAATCAAGATCTTTAAGTTCATCATCATCCTCCTCCTCCTAGGGATCATTTTTATATTGGACCCAACGTCTTGGATTTTCCAGTTTTGACCTCAAATTCACGAGTAACGATTCCGAAAACTTTGTAGATCACGGTTTAATTTCTTTTAATGAACTTCAAAAAATCGGTCATTTTTTCGGTCGTATTAGAACTGCTGTCTTTGACCTGACTTCTCGAATTTTTCAAATTCTAACCTCAAATTCGTCGTTAACAGTCCCGTATTCATTTTAGATCATGTTTCTATCGATCTCCGTGAACTTCGAATAATTGAAAACTTAGACGGACATTTTGGACGAACAAAAACACTAAAGTAAATTAACAGAGTTAAAATTACGTTTTTATAACAATTTATTTAAAAATAAGAGATTTTTTAGGAATAATTTTCATTTTCTACTATTGATGGTCCGTCATTTTGAAGACCCAAAAATACCATATGGCATTAAGAATTATAAACATGTTAACGAAAATTTTAAGTTCAAATAATTTTAGTCCGATTTGGCAGAGAATTCCTCATATTCTTTTATAAACGAATAATTTGCCACCAGCGCCAAAATGGTATAATTGTGAATTAAATGATGTTGAAATAGTTGCTTGATACAAGGCCTTTCAATTAATATAAAACACCGCATGACTTTTTTGCACACGAGGTGTTTTCTAGAGAAAGGCTGCCCGCGAGATAAAAGATGTTGGGACACGACGATTTTAAATGAATGGTGAAAAAGATTACAGGCAATATCCCATAGTTTTTCATAGATTTCCAATCACTTCGTATGACAGGTCCTAGATATCATTGACAATAAAAGAAGATTAAGGTGAATATTGTTGAAAAAATTTAAATCGTACTCCTTATCATTTTTGGTTATTTTGCTCTGGAGTTAATTAAAATGTTTCTCTGGACCAGCAGAGCATCAAGAGGCATATGATAATTCTCATAATAACTTAAGTCACACAAAGAAGAGATGAGGCCTTCTAGCCCTAACGATAAGCGGGAGGAGAAGGAACTTAAATAGCATGATAGAGAAAACCCTAAGGCCGGACTGAATTACGATCAAAACGAGAAGAAAAACAAGCAGGCGTACCGATTCAAGTAAACCAAGAGCGTCGCAAAACGGAAACGCACGAGCAAACGAAGAAGGCCTAATAACACCCCGACCCACTTATAATAAGATTGGAAAACGGGTAAACATATGCTGGTATTTTCGAAGTCATAAAGTCGAGAATAACTTGAATCCGACTAAATCCTGAATCCTGAATGTAGTGTGTATAATTACACTTGTAAAAAAACCTTTTGTGCAACCATCAAAACTCGTATCGGAAATAATGCAACCATGTATAAGCTGGAACCTGAATCCACTGTCGAAATCACGATAAACAAATCAGGGATTTCGACTGCTGCTTCTAGGTCATTCGAGAGAAAACCAAGCAGAAAATAAGCCTAAAGCGTAAAATAAGCGTAATCGAAATTGATGGGTGGCCTGCAGGGTGAGTAAGCGAGCCACAAGCAAACTAAATATGTTATAGCAAGCAGCCGTTTTGCCAACCACTTACGATAGTTAACTTATAACAGACCTTAAGTTGAAGCTCCTAGTAATCAGTGAACAGTATAAATAAAATGACAACATGGAGTGAAACTTGGATGCCCTAAATTCAGTCGCAATCAGTGCCAGAAACCAATAGTGTTTAACTGCAAACGAAAGCTCAAATACAGTTTTTATGGATTAAGTAAATTAAGATACCATTTTTCAGCTACCTAACCAAAGGCACCAACCAGTCGTTCGTGGTTTTAATGTTAGGACTGTCGAATGACTATACCTATCACCAACTCCCGCGGTGACTAAGCACTTGAGATGTAATGGGCAGTGGGACTTAACGTGAAAAACGAGGGGAATATGCTAACATTTAGATCACCACTATATCATCTATGATGTACTGAAGGAACGATGCACCAAGCGACTATGGAAAGAGAGAAGAATGCACTAGACACAGGTAGCGAGCACTGATAAACAATACTGCATTCGCAGTACAGCATTAGTGTCTCGTAAGCAAACGTTCAATGGGAATAAAAAACCTGCGTATTGGCGTAAAGATGAAGTGGATGCACAACACAGCTGGAAAATTGTTGGAGAGACTCTTAAAACGCAATATCGAATCAGAAGTGGCCGCCTACTAGTAATGATATACAAAGCTCTATAAAAATGATCCGTGTAACTCTCCGTCCTGCTTGTAACGCTTGACGTTAAATATGTATTTAACTCGGCTGTCCCGAAATTATGTTTGCTTTGGGGTCTATATTTCGAGCGATAGAGTTTTACTCTTCAGCATCTCCGAACGCCGGCGCTGATCAAGGATCGGTCGTGGAATTGGAAACCGACAGAGAAATGTTTAAAACTCAGAAGTCAGATGACATTAATTTAATTGGTTTCTCGATTATGTCTCGGGTCATAGTGACGAGAGACACCGAGTTTGTTCAAAGGAAATTAGGCCAGGTGATGATAAGATGACCAAATGGGTTGCAACCGTGAAAACGTAGATCATAAAAATAACATAAATGCTCGGTTATTCGTATCAAACCCAACATGCAGTTGATAAGGCCACCAAAGCAACAATGAGCAGTAGCAAGCTGATGGGGAAAATGAAAGATCAAGATAAAATAAACGGAGACTCCTCATGTCGTTGAAGTGTTTAAGATCTTTGAAAACTTGGAAATGATCTGATGCTTTTCAAGTGTTGAAACACTCTAAAATATATAAGAAATTACCAGATGATCTTAGGCCATATGATGGCAGTACATTCCAAATCCTGCACTAGAACTTGAAAGAGGGCTATCAGAAAAAACACCCGCCTCTGATATCTGCTTATAGTGCCTTTACAGAACAAGGTCTTTCGATGGCATTGCAGAATCTTGCCGAAATCACATTTCATTAGTATTTTGCCGTTGGTCATATGGATTTATGATAAATATGAAATAACGCAGGCTAAAACAAAATGGTCTGTTAAGCAAGAATGGAGTCGAAAACGTAGATCCCCAGGTGAAACTTGCAATTTATAAATTAATGTGAGCATTTTGGAGGTTAATCGTTACGATCAGAAAAATGCTCTCCTACATAGTCACAAAATGGCTTCAAGGTGATATCTCCGCAAGAGAGTTTACTGTCTAAAGTAACATCAAGGTGTTAAACAAAGGCTAATTTAGTAATCGTTTAGTTAAAGATAAAGGACTGATAATTTGAAAATCGTACAAAAAGTAGTTCACTTTATTGTTGGATGTAGTTAGCTGCAGTGAGGACGTCGTTGGTGGTTCATCACTTCAGATTTTCACCAGCGCTGTAGCTATTTAGTAAAACGATGAAAAATTTCTTATATATTTTTGTGCTACTAGAAACTTAACTTAGAAATCGAACACAAACTGGTGTTAGATTTTCAAGCTCTACTGTTCCACAATGAATGATGGGCTCCGTATTACAACTAGTCACAAAAAAGGCTTCTTTTCGTACACCATAGAACTAAAATCGAGAATGGAAGTGAAGTGGTATGGAAAGGAATGAATAAAGTGTGGATTAACTATATATAAAAATATTGGACCTGTCAAAAATAATTTGGTCACCTTAATATTGCCTAACAGTAGCGAAATTCTCTCAAATATCATAAATATAAGGTAAATTACCAGGTTTAGGTGTGAAAACCACTCTGCTCATATCCCAAGATGTGGAAACACAACCGAAGGTCATGCATGCCTGGAAAAACTAGACTACAAGTCACTTAATAGCAAACCTGGGTCAAATACAAATTAGAAAAGGCATCAACGTAATTTATCGTTCGTAATCAGCCGATATATTTAACTACAATGGACAATTCATTAGTGTTCGGTTATACGAATCCTCCCAAATTAGGAGATGAAGTTTCTTTTAAATTTAATTGGTTGAATACACAGAGTTTAGTACTCAAAGTCACGAAAGGCCAATAATGCAAACTGAGAATTCTGTCAAATAATTGCAGTTGATTTTCAACAGCATTGCGAGTTGTTTGAATTTGCTGGTGAAGTTATAGTCGTACCATATTTTACTCCTACGTGCCTCTCGCGGACGAAGAGAAATTAGAGAAATTAAATTCTGTGATAAGACTATCGTAACTCATATTCTTTATCATTAAAGTGTTTTTATAATATATTTGCCATTCCTCCACAAGAGCAGTACAAGTATTCCATGGCTTCTCTGCGATTTAAACAAAAAGCCGTAGAATATGGTGAACTTATAATAAAGGACTGCGTCTGAGGAAGATGTGAAATGGCCTCGCCTACAAGTAAAACTTTGCATGTGCTTAAGTATCGCAATTGCACCTTTAAGGTTAACTACCGGCCACCGCGGCTCCCGTGATGTTCCCAGAAGGTCCCATTTTGTAAGCATGCTGCATATTGCTGAAGGAAGAAATAGATAAGAACTGGTCCTTTATAAATCTATTAACCATTTTCTCGACGAGAACTCTTCGGATCAATATAGTTAGACTTACCGGTTTTTGGTCTAAATACCATTCTGATCCAGTTCCAAGGACTCGTAGTAAAGGAAAATACTACGTGAGCTTTCAATCAATGGAACAAAATATCCTTTATACAGGATGTCACAAGCAGAAAAAACGAAAGGGGAGAAAAAGCTCTCCATCATCCTTTGATGAAGAAGTCAGAAATTACTCTTCAGATGTCAGAATATCATTCGTTATCCTCCAAATAAGGACTATATTGCTATTAGACATGGAACACAAACTGGTATCAATCATCAGGCGACCAGCGAAATTGTCAAACGTCGATTCACAGCCAAGGTTAAGAATTTCAAGGTCGATGGAGCTTATAAAGTTGCATAAAGAGGTACCCCCAAAATAGACAGCATCTCATTCGACTGTGAGAGGAATTTTCTTATTCGTACTCAAATTTACAAGAACTCAAAGCTTGTCCGACATGGAAGGGTCAAGCGAGTCATACGGTAGATAAACAGAAGCCACAATGCTGAGCTGGGTAACATGATTCGAAGGTTCAAGGGTAATGGCTCTGAAATTATTATGCATAAAATGCGCGCTGTGCTTTGGATGGCAGGTATTATAACAATGGTTAGTATTCAAACAAGAAACAATACCGTCAAGAAGGTATGCTTTCACCAATTAGGCAAAACATGTTCGAGATTCAGAACGATATGCAGTTTTTCAATATTGTTGTTCAATATTGTCCACATATTATTTTTCGGCGGATCTTAGACGTGTGCTTGTAAACTTTTGTTCAGCTAGGGACCTATCAACTACTTTGAATCAAGTGAAACAGAAACGCCTTGTTGCAGGTTAATCCATTTTTATGTTTGAGCATGACGATTAAATTAGATACCAGCAAATATCCCGGATGCAATTTGATAAGAAATTCTGTCCAAAACACAACGAAAATGTCTCAAATTATTTCTGGTCCACTCAGAAAACATTTGTTTAGTGTTTTGCTTCGTTCAAAAAATAGTTGTCCGGTTGTCTTTAATCATAATAACCAGATGAAGACGATTTTATTAAAGTAACCTAGCAATTGCGGGATTAATTTATGAGAGGTAACGTGATTTAATCGTTTAGCTAGATGTTACTAAACTGGCACCATTTACCGATTCTTATGGAACAATATTGAGGTTAATGTCGACAAACTGCTGCCGACACAGTGTTAGCGATTTAGTTTCCTTTCACCAAATTGGTAGCTGTAGCATTCGAATTTAACATGGTGTCCTAAGAATCTGGTGATAAACTAGATTTGAAACCTGCGACATTCTAGACGCCACGGTGTTAGAACACTGTTTTAGATCTCTAAATTCTCGTATGATTAAAATAAACAAAAAATTTAAACGAATCATTACTATTCTACTCATGACAATCATATTTCAAGACGTTCTTTCTTTTACAGTAACGATTAAATGGATAACAAACTTATAATTCCATATAAGGTGATCGACCTCCCCTTCCCAACTTTTACTTTCGTCCGGCGTCAAAGAAGCATTTAACATTTCAATTTACACTGACACCGCTTGTATATCTGCCAGACGTAAATTTGCATTCTTCATTAATCTTCAATAATATTTTTGTTTCTATCGTAATGAAAAAGAAAGTGATTCCATCGAATTTCTATCACGTTGGCCCCCGCCTTCGTAAATTATTATGTTAATGATATTTTTGGAAAGTATAGACATGGTAAGGCATTATAATATTCCCAATAAACAGGCGATAAAAATGCATTTCTGTGTATGGTCTCACACCGGAGTAAAACTGGTTGGAAGATTTCTTGGAATATCCCGGTGATCATACACACATTCATTTTGCAAATAATATTTCACCTTCAGAATTATGCCGGCTGTAATCATATTTATAGTTGAAAGTGAAAAGAGATGGTAATCCCCTTCGGCATCGACAGTATATAATTAATCAAAATAATACTCGTTTATATATTGTACTTTTACTAATAAAATCTTTTATGTATAAGTAAGCAAAAAAAAAAAAAATTACTCACCAAGTTTTGCAACTAATTGTACAACGATACTTTCTCCAGCGACAGCCCATCTTACTTCATAAGCAAGATCATCGTACAATACTTCACAGTTGAGTTTTGACTATAAATACGAAAACACACAAAATAGTTTTGACGATCGAATTTGGTAACAAATAAAAAAAAAATCACCACATATGCAGTACACCCACCACCAAAAATTATTAATTATTAAATTAATTTCATATTAATTAATTAGACATTAAAAACAAATTAACTTGAATATTGAAAAATTGTGTGTTCGTGTAGAGTCTAAAAAATATTAATTAAATTATTTTTAAGCAACCGGAACAATTTTTGGTTAATTATTTACTATAATTATTAATTAATAATTATTATAATATATATGTATGTATATTAAAACATGCGCCGCAAAAATAAGAACTACAACAACCAGTTAGTTTTTAATTAAAATTTTTAAACAATCAACTTCTACACTACATAATTAATGAGGATAGTAATTCAATAAATACAACAACAATTTTTCAAAACAATTATTTTTTTATTGTCTAATTTTTTTAAATATATATATATATTTTTTTATTATAAAAAAATCTACAATTAATTATAAAAATAATTTAATAATTAATATTAATAAAAAATATTAAGGAGGAATAAAATACTACAATATATAATAATAATAATATTAAAAAATATAACAAAAAAGAATTAATAAAATAAAATTAATTAAATAATTAATAATTAAATCGGATAATTGGTTTTGTTTTAAACGATTATTTGCTAAACTATACAGATATGTAATGACTGAAAGTATGGATGATTTCATTGTTTCTATTTACCTGGGGGCTTATTCCCAACATTCTCAACGATGGTGGTACGTTGACTTGGTCGGGTACACGAACATGACCAAAATCAACGGTAAACGCTTCGCACCATACTCCAAAGTGTCCAATATCGAAAATTGTTAAATCACCGGGTAATGTTAGCACAATTGTTTTTTTGTCGTAGCGACGGAGTGGTGTCTCTTTGCCATTTTCATCTGGGATACGAATACCTTGCGGCGATGGTTTACCTCCACGACCAACCCAAAATTTAGCATCTGGAATTATGTAAAGAGATAGAGAAATATTTAATTTCGTTGGTTATAAATAGTTTTATTAATTATGTAAGCATAGTACAAACTACACAAATGTTCTAAAATATATCTTCTGTACCTATGTTAGACGACGCGCCATATCTAACTTTTACCAAAGCTGATAAACAATTAATTAGCCCGGCCCAAAATACCAGAAACCAGTAAAATCATATGCTGTATGAGATAGTAGAAATGTGTCAGCGAAAATAAGAGATTCTTAGCACTATTCGCCACAATTGGCAGCACTATCACAAAAGAGAATTTAAATTTTTTATTCATTTTGTATCCCTTTTTTAACAAAACAAATCGTCCCAGCGGAATAAAATATGAAAAATGATCCTTAAAATGATGTATGTGAAGTTAGCCCAGAAAGTCATCCCAGAAAAAAATAAATTTTTGCATCAGGCAACACTAAAGTTGTATGTTTATACTAGCCCAGGATTTCACCAAAATTATTTAAATTGACTCTAATTCAGCCCAACAAAAATTAAAACCTCGTAATAAATCATATTGCATGGAAAGAAAAAAATATATTCGGAACCCAGACATATTTAATCGAAAAAATTTCAAATTTAATTATATTAAACTAAATATACATGTCAGTTAATAGTGCTAGTCACAACGGTGGTATTGGCTTGCAATTTGTATCGTTTGTAAAAGACGAGTATACTGACGAGTTGTTACTATTAGGTTTAGTTTCCGGAACTCTTCGCTTCCAGGAGTTATTGAAGCAAATCCTTGACAAATGTATTGGCCCATTCAATTATGAGCCTGTAGCGCCAATCGCAACGGTAGGATTATTTTGAAATTTTCAAGGTTAGTAACAGACATGCTATAAGTGGGTACTACTAGGTTTGGTTTCCGGAACTTGCCGTTTCTGGGAACTATGAAGTAAAACAATTCATCCTTTGGGCCAAACACGTGTGCGCCTGTAGCGCCGATCAGAACGGTACGATTTTCTTGAAATTTGTATGGTACGTAGGCAGTATAATGACAAGTTGTTACTATTAGGTTTGGTTTCCGGAACTCTTTGCTTCCAGGAGTTATTGATGAAAATCCCCGTCAAATGTATTGGCCCATTCAATTATGAGCCTGTAGCGTTAATCGCAAAGGTAGGATTGTCTCGAAATTTTCAAGGTTAGTAACGGACATGATTATAAGTGAGTGCTACTAAGTTTGGTTTCCGGAACTTGCGGTTCCTGGGAACTATGAAGTAAAACAATTCATCCTTTGGGCCAAACACGTGTGCGCCTGGAGCGCCGATCAGAACGGTACGATTTTCTTGAAATTTGTATGGTACGTAGGCAGTATAGTGACAAGTTGTTACTATTAGGTTTGGTTTCCGGAACTTTTTGCTTCCAGGAGTTATTGATGAAAATCCCCGTCAAATGTATTGGCCCATTCAATTATGAGCCTGTAGCGTCAATCGCAACGGTAGGATTGTCTCGACATTTTCAAGGTTAGTAACGGACATGATTATAAGTGAGTGCTACTAGGTTTGGTTTCCGGAACTTGCGGTTCCTGGGAACTATGAAGTAAAACAATTCATCCTTTGGGCCAAACACGTGTGCGCCTGTAGCGCCGATCAGAACGGTACGATTTTCTTGAAATTTGTATGGTACGTAGGCAGTATAGTGACAAGTTGTTACTATTAGGTTTGGTTTCCGGAACTTTTTGCTTCCAGGAGTTATTGATGAAAATCCCCGTCAAATGTATTGGCCCATTTAATTATGAGCCTGTAGCGCCAATCGCAACGGTAGGATTGTCTCGAAATTTTCAAGGTTAGTAACGGACATGATTGTAAGTGAGTGCTACTAGGTTTGGTTTCCGGAACTTGCGGTTTCTGGGAACTATGAAGTAAAACAATTCATCCTTTGGGCCAAACACGTGTGCGCCTGTAGTGCCAATCACAACTTTGATTGTCTTGAAATTTTCATGGAAATTTGATGTGTGTACTTGAAATAGTTTAAGAATATTTTAAGTGAAGATTCTCGAAGCATTTCATACCTATCATGGACACATTTTAACCATTCGCCTGGCTAATGACTAGGAGTGTTTCAGCGACCCCTAACCTGAAGAACAAATTCTTAATGGTATATTGTTCCAATGAGAAGCCGTACATATAATGGCTATGACTCAGAATTTCATATAGACTTTTTTATGCTACTCTACACTATATTGCCTGATTCATTTGGAATTACCCAGGGAGCACCGCGAGGAGGTATGCATCTCGGACTTCGCCCCCCGTACCACTTTTGTGGATTTATACATTTATTTAAATGTGTATGGCCCAAAAGTTTTCGTAATTGTTTTATAAAATTGGTTATGGATTTAAATGTAAAATCTACAGTAACGTATTGTATTGAGATTATTAGACCTGTTTGAAGCAAAGAGTTCCGGAAACCAAACCTAATAGTCACAATTTGTCATTATACGGCCTGCCTACCGTCTGGTTCCCAGAAACCGCAAGTTCCGGAAACCAAACCTAGTAGCACTCACTTATAATCATGTCCGTTACTAACCTTGAAAATTTCAAGACAATCCTACCATTGTGATTGGTGCTACAGGCTCATAATTGAATGGGCCAATACATTTGACGGGGATTTGCTTCAATAACTCCTGGAAGCGAAGAGTTCCGGAAACTAAACCTAATAATAACAATCCGTCAGTATTCTCGTCTTTTAAAAACCATACAAATTGCAAGCCAATACCACCGTTGTGACTAGCACTATTAACTGACATGTATATTTAGTTTAATGTAATTAAATTTGAAATTTTTTCGATTAAATATGTCTGGGTTCCGAATATATTTTTTTCTTTCCATGCAATATGATTTATTACGAGGTTTTAATTTTTCTTGGGCTGAATTAGAGTCAATTTAAATAATTTTGGTGAAATCCTGGGCTAGTATAAACATACAACTTTAGTGTTGCCTGATGCAAAAAATTATTTTTTCTGGGATGACTTTCTGGGCTAACTTCACATACATCTTAAAATGCTAAATTGATTGATCTCCGAAGTAAAGGTATTTGGTATATATATTTTTAAATTTAACAATATTTCGCCTTTCCGCGATTTCTTCACGAATTACGATGAAATTGGCTAGGGATTTTAAAGAGAGTTTCATTCCTCACGAAATTTGGTTTCTAGATTGATTTTTGATTGAAATATAAATTTTAGATGAAGTCTAAATCATTCTACATGATTAAAATGGATTTTGAACTGGAGAGAACTCGTCTATTTCTTAATTATTTTAATTGTAAAATCTGTATCGCTCACATGGATAATTCCGACAAAATAATATTTTTTTTTTTTTTAGTTTTAATCCATGCAATCTTTTCTAGGGCCGAAGCACTCCCTGCTCTTTCGCGGTCGATTTTTCCGTCTTACTTTACGCATCCCTGCCAACTCGAAGACGTACGGCTATAGGACCGATTTAAGTTACACCATCTGCGCATTGCATAGCTCCATGCCAGCCTATAGTACTGGACATGGAAGATGGGTCGGCCCATGAGTTTTGCACGCCGATAGAGGGTCGTAGTTGTGTTCCTTTTAATCACAGATCGTAATCTGTTGATGAAAATTTCCTTTTGCAATCTGCCCCTATCGAGATTCGAACCCGGTACCTCCCGATGTAAACCCCAATGCTTTAACCACTGTGCCATTTGGTCGGTTAAAATAATATTTTATTTAAAAATTATTTAAAATTTTTTAAATTTTCGGCGGTTTAGAATTTCCACTCAATTTTTTTGATTTTCTGCGGCCATATAAGTTCTTTTCAGCGCCAATATCTCAAGAACTCTCACTAGTAACCAATACTTTCAGTTGATTTCCTAATAGAGAGAATTTTCCGAGGGCATTCTTAGACTACCTGAAAAATTTGGCGATGATTTATGGTTTAGAATTTCCACTAAAAGTTTTTTGATTTTCTGCGGCCATATATGTTCTTTTCAGTTTCTGGCCAATACTTTCTGTTGTTTTTTTAATAGAGAGAGTTTTCTGAGGTCATACTGTAACTATATGAAAAATTTAGGGAAAATTTATCGATTGGAATTTTCACTATACCGGGTGACTGACTGTGTGTTACCAACTTCAGACTGTCATTGCTATCAAACCAGTGATGACAGAGATGATCAAATTTTACAAGCGTACAAAAGCATTTTAGTGGGAAATATTCAGAAAAAAAGTCATCCGTAATGGAATTCAAGCGTAATAGTGTGATTGCTCTATATTTGGCTGGAAAATCACAACCGTAGATTGTTAACCAGTTAAAACATCTGCATGTGAATAAAATGTTTGTGTATTGCACCATAAATCGTTATAACGATACTGGCATATCATTCGGAAGGTGAAGGCCAAATTGGCTCGTAATCCGCGCCGTAGCGGCAGGAAAATGGCTCGTGGGGCGAACATTTCGCTCATACGGATGCAGCACATAATGAAAGATCATCTTGAACTAAAGGCTTTGAAATTCCATAAAACGCATGGTCTCACCGATGCTCAATAAAAGTTAGAGTGGAAAGAGCAAAGGAGTTGTTACGAAAGTGGCGATTTGCCGAATTTGGTTTTCTCCGATGAGTCACCGTTCGTTATTGAGCAATATGTGAACAAGCAAAACGACCAGATTTACTTGCCCGGCCGCTCTACTGAAAATTTGGACCAACGGATTGCCACTCGAAACCAAACGCCACCGATGGTGATGGTTTGGGCCATCGTAACGGCCGAAAGCCCTTCACCGCTCGTTTTTTTGGACCGTGGCATCAAGATAAATGTTCAAATTTATCGGGATCATGTGTTGGAGGGAGCATTGAAGCCTTAGGCACAAAATACATTTCGGCCGCAGAGCTTGGACATTTTAACAGGACTCGGAGCCGAGTCATAAAGCGCGCGCCAATCAAGATTGGCTGAGAAACAACGTTTTGCGGTTCATTTCCACTGCCCAATGGCCACCAAATTCACCAGATGCAAATCCGCTAGATTTCTCGGTTTGGGATATTTAGAAGAGCAAGGTTGGGACAAAAAATACCAAAGTGTCGATCATCTCAAGCAAGCGCTTCGCCGGGAATGGGCCAAAATATCGCAGAGCCACTTTCGTGCTGTATGCGCCAAAATCGCGGGTAAGGGTGGCCAAATCGAAAACTGCTAATGCAATTCGAAAATTTAAATATTTGTAAACATTTTTTACTTTGATTCAATAAAATTCATTAGAAAATAAAAATTCTGTGGCATTTTGTTTTGTTAACACTTCGTGTCAGCCACTCTGTAATATTTTGGTTTTCTGCGGCCAATAAGTTCTTCTCAGCTTCCGCCCAATATCTCATAAACTTGCACTAGTAACCAATACTTGCACTAGTAACCGTTGTTGTGGAAAAAAAGATAGAAAATGAATACAAATTCTCTTTTGTGATAGTGCTGCCACTCGTGGCGAGTAACGTAAAATCTTATTCTTTGCTGGTAAATTATACAGCATTAAAATCATGACGATCCATGACGCTAAAGGATTAAGTTTACCAAATGTGATCTGAATAAGCATCAATTCTCAACCACTTGAGCTGTTCGATAGTGTACCGCATGCCATAGTGCAATATCAAGATACACACAATTATTTAGATATTTTTCACAAGTGGCTAATGATAAATAACACTCACGACCTACTGGTATCAACCTTTTTAATTTTTTTTAGTAAATTATAATTGTAATGCAGTTACTAGTGACTTCTGCCTCTTTCATTCGCATCGGGTTGTATTGATTTTAAGTGCAGTAGTGAAATAAATTCGCAGTATAAAATTAATTCACGAAACAAAACAATGTTCAATACAAATTTATTAATAAAACGTCAAATCACCGACGCAACGGCACAGTGGTTAAGCTTTGGCGTTTGGATCGGGAGGATGCAAAAGGGATTTTTCATCATCTGATTACGATCGGTAAAGGAAAAAACACAACTATGACCCTCTGTCGGAGTGCAGAACTCATGGGCCGACGACTCACCTTCCACATGCACTACATAGGCTTGCATGAAAGTGTGAGTCACGCCAGAAATGGCCCATTTTGGAAATCCCACGGTTTTCTTATTTTTGTCGAGTAGTATTTGATTGTGCAATTTTGTGCGTCTCTCATAGATTCGTTTAATCATTACTGCATATGTTTAATTGTGCAAAACTCTTGCATGCCAAAAATAATTTAGTTCTCCTCCAGAATTAGTCGGTATTTTTCCTAGAACTGCTGATCTTCCCATTTACATGCGTTATGCATAAAATCTGTTAAAGTAGATCAACTATGTAAGAAAAAGTTGTAATTTTCTAGTCACAATGTTTAGACTAAATGTATATAACCTGATAATACCAGGAGTGACTGGTGGCATACTCCATATCAGCCAGAATTGGTAATAGTTTTTGAAAATCGCACATTTTATTAATGAAATCACTTAAACTAGTTGAAATGCAAATTCAAATCAAATTTAATGATTGTGCCTGGAAAGCTCTTGAAATCCCACCTTTTTTAGGGTTGAAGGAAGAGTCTTGTATGTGGGATTCTGGCTGATGGGGAGTAGGCACAATCGTGAAATTTGATCAGAATGTTAATTTCAACTAGTTTAAGTGATTTCATTACTAAAAGGAGGGATCTCCAGAAATCACTCATACAAACATTTTTGGAAATTGATCTTTTGAAATTAGGGCTGAAATGGGAGTTTCCTACGGGTAATTATGGCTGATGGGGATCATGAGCAGTATGTTCAGTACAGCAGTTTAAATGAGTTCATTAATAAAATGTGCAATTTTCAAAAATCATTCATTAAGTGTATTTCAAAAATTTAAGTTTTCTATTCCCAATTCTGGCTGATATGGAGTACGCCACCAATGAATCCTGGACTTGTCAGGTTACATACATCTAGTCTAAACATTGTGACTAGAAAATTACTTTTTCTTACATAGTTGATCTACTTTAACAGATTTTGTGTATAACGCATCTAAATGGGCAGATATAGCCGTTCTATAGGAAAAATCCTGACCAATTCTGGAGGAAAACTAAATTGTTTTTGGCATGCACAGTTTTGCACAATTAACTAAAGCGAAACATATTCACCGAAGATTAAACGGTTCTATGGGATTTCTGGTGTGATAATCACGTCAGAAATCCCACGTTATCTCCCAAAATACCTTATATGCACAAATTTTACCGTTAAACGAGTGACTCACATGGCATGGAGCTATGCAACGTGCAGATGGTTCTACGTAAATTGGACATATAGCTGAACGTCCTCGATTTGGCAGGCAATGTTTAAGATATGATGTGAAAAGCGAACCCGCGAAATAGTTGGGAGTGCTTCGGCCCCAGAACAAATTGCAAAGATTAAAAAAAATAAAAATTTTTTTGATTATAATTGGCTCATATATCTGTCGCGACATATTTTGCTATCATGACAGAGGTATGTGCAATCCCACCTTGCATCAATATTGGTGCTGTTATTTAAAAATTCGTTATAAGACCATTCTGTCGTATGTACCAATACGTTTACCCAGGTACAATTATTACACAAACATGATAACGGGATAGATTTGGTATTTTATATGTAAAATCAATAATTTTCGTGTTTAGTTTGTTACATAATTTCAAGTGGGTCGGGCTTATTTTAAAATTCGTTTTCCCGGGCAAATGTTATTACTTGTGTTAAAGGATTATTAGTAAACGTAATTTAATTGTTTTCTGTGAAGTGGTTTACATAATATTATTTAAAATGTGTGTTTTGTTTAATTTGTTCGGTAAATTTGTGTTTTAAAAATATTGCAGTGTTAATGTGGGTATGCATATGACGCGTATCATACAATACGGATGAATGTTACGGTAAGCAACAAATTTATTATATTTTTAAATGTTTGTGACATAGCCAGCCTTTCGCCTGTGCATAACAAGCACGAATATATTACGCTAAATAAATTTCAAACTGAAAGCCAAGTAGGGACAAGTACGATCCTTACAATGTCCGAGTATAATCTGCGAGCTATCTGTAAAATGGGGAAATTTTGAACCAAATTCACCGGCAGAGAATATGCACACATAAAATTAATATCTTCAACTAGAGTGTAAAATATGTTTTCCTATGGGTGCGAAATTTGCCAAGTTACACAACCATCATGAAGGAGTAACATATCAAAGTGAAACAATTAGAAATGGAAAATTATGGGATGAAAATATGGTGATACACCATTTTATCGGTTGTATATAGTAATGTTAAAGTGAGAATTCAGTAAATGTGCGCGAATAAAAATTGGAAAAATCCTAAATCGTTTAAATGAAGGTCCTATATTCGTGATATTTCACTCATCATCCGGCGCTCTACTTTGTAGTGGTTTTACTACCTTGTCATTGGGAATAAACAAGACTACGGCAAATTGGGAGAAGGGATCAGCAAACATATCGTTAGTGCAGGCCTATCTGATCCGCATCCGTAGAAAAAATATGGATTTATCCGCATCTTCACTCGGGAGAAATTTGAAAATCCGCATCCGCACTCATCCACAAAATCGTTTGTTTATGAATTTGCTGTACGTTAAGTTTCAACCAGTGAACACACAAGAGTTTAAGTTATATTCTGTTTGAACCATTTGTATGATCGGTACGACCACCAGTATTTTAAGAACCGATTGTTTAATTTTGATAAGAAATCTATACAATTTTGGGGGGAGCGCGTAGCAAACAGAGAAAATGCGATAACCACTTCACCGCACAAGTCAAGGAACCATATTTTGCGTTAGTACAGATTTGGGTGACCGCATGAAAACAGTGCATAAGTAATTGGTAAAATGGAAGGAGAAAACGAGATCATCCTGCTCCTCTGTATGCCACTATGCAGTTATGTATCATCCAGCATTAGTCTTCTCCTTCCAGCAGCCTTGAGATCTGGCTAGGATTTAATTAACTTATCAATCATTAATCTGAAATCAACATGATTTTGCAACCTCATTTGAGGCGAGCAAATCCCTAAATAGGATGCCAAAATAAATATACAATTATGATGGTTGTTACCGAAATATTCCAAACACCGTGTTCAACTTAGGCTCTTACGTGTTCGCTGTTTTTAGAAAGTAAAACCTCAATCACGTTTTCCTGTTTCACCATCAGTCATTTTTATTTCAATTTGTAAGATAATTTATAAAAAGAGCAATAGGGTTATCCGCAACCGTGCATAATGCGGATGACTCTTCTAAATCCGCATCCGACACTTAACCGCTAGCAATTAATGCGGATGCATCCGCTTTGATCCGCGGATAATTGCTGATATCCGCGGATATTACTATCCGATACACACACTGAAAGATGTAGACTAACACGCATAACTTATAGATGATATACGAGTATATGGAAGCGGGTTCACCATTAAATGGAGTAAGCTGGAAAAAATGATCATCCAATATTGGAGATATTCTCATTTTGGCTCATGCTTTCCCGTATATTTCAAAATGTATTGGTGTCTTGTGTCGCGACTTTGTCGAATTTAACCGAGTATAACAGCATTTAGATAAATTCAACCTTCTTGAATAATTGCCGCAATTTACATTCTGGCGATTAACAAAATTTTCGAAACTTTCGATATTATGGGGGGTCTGCTACATTGTTCGTGGTCGAATTTTATATCAATTCTAGGATAATTAAAAACCCAAATGAAGCTTTAATTTTGGATAAAAATGTGAGATTTAGAAAGAACACCACATTTTCCCTTTCATTTGGTTTTAATTTAACGCCCATTATTTGCTATATTATTTGAATGGAAATTTCTGGAGGGTAAGCAATGGAACCCTGTACTGGACTATGTACTTCCATAACATATTTTGCTTTTGATTTATCTTAACCTGTTGCTTCCAAGAGAACTAGTTCCAAATGCTTATAAAAAAGAAAAGATTCAACCAGGAATGAATTTTGAGGTATGTGTTACGTTTTGCTATTTCCAAACGAATGGGTATTCCAGTGTAATCTGCGAAACTGACAGAAACGTACATAGTACAACGAGAAAATTTAAACCGAACACGACAGTTCACCGAAAACTACAAGTAATCGAAAACTACAGTTGGCGGAGAACGTCAGTTCCCTAAAAAGGACAATTCACCGATAATATATACAAACGGTTGACTAAGAGGTCGTTATGATTCTGAAAAGTAGCAATTTAAGAAGTGGCCTATTTTTAGTAATATTAAGCAGTTTCCGTCTGATTGAGATGAAACATAGTTTTTATGGTTAAAATGGGATTACGGGATGGCTGATTAACCTTGTCTTAATCATTTGAGATGAAACTCAGTTTCTATTATGAAAATGGGATTGCAAGATAAGTTCCAAAACTGATTCTGCAAAATTACTAATTAGACTTGAACTAATCTTTAGTTTGATTCAAATATGAGTCCGAGTATTTCTCTACAGATTGGAACGAACACATTATGAACTTGGGATTCAAATATACGCTGTATGAAGTCTGAATATTTAGTCCCGCATGAAAATTTGAATATAATTAAGGTATTTCTCAAAATTTTATCAGCATTTTTGAGTTACAAAAGGGTATTGCATGGACCTGTTCGTAAGCATCATCTATATGCTGATGATTTGCAAATATATCATTCTTTCAAAAGAAGTTTTGTACCTGATTCGAGGGATTATATAAACTTAGATATTGCAAACAAATGCCAATGGGCATTGAATAATGGCTGAACACTTAATACTGCCAAAACACATGCAACATTTTTTCATCGCTACTTAAGGGACTCAACAGTACTACCACGTTTAATGATAGAGTTTCAAAAAATGAGTATAGAACTGAAGTAAAGAATTTAGGAAAAATGTGGGATAACACAATATTTTTCGATGCTCATGTCGACTTAGTATGTATGGGGCAGAATTCGGAATATGCTACGAGCCTTGGCCAGTGACCTCAGTATCGAGGTCAGTAAAAAGATTTTGTCTCTGCATACTTTTTTCACATTTTACGATTGCACTGAAACCGTGGTGAGTCGTTTTGTGCATGTCCGTGAAAGTTTCTAAGCTGGTATAACCGGCGCTGGACGGAGGTGTAGAGGTCTCAGTACAAATTTTGTTAAAATTTCTGCAAAGTAATGAGTTTAGGAAAAGGATTATATGAAACCAGTGAGATGTTCGAATCTAAGTTTTCACATCGTTATTAAAAGGGGGAGGGGCTCTTGGTCTCGGTACCTCATTAAAATTTTTCCCCAAAAACAAAAGGGTGTTTCAGCCGTTCAACCGATCGTCATGGAATTTTTACCATGTATAAGTTATTAAGCAATTTCGATTTAGATGATTTCCATTCCGCTAACCACCAAGCTAAACGTATAGTCAAGATTCATTCAAACTAGTTTTCGCAATAAATATTCTGCAAACATTTTCGATTAAATTATAATCAGGTGTTCTCCAAGAAGCTATACTAAGGCCCAATCTTATATTTTTTTCCGATAAACCAATATTGCTCGATTGTGCTCTACATTTATAGGTAGATGACTCAGCACTAATTACCAGTTCAATAAATAGGGGGGAAATTATTATAAAACTTAAAAATGGCATAATCATGCTCAATGCTTATTTCAACAAATGGAAGATTAAACTATGTATAGAGAAAACCCAAGGTTCGGTTTTAACTAGGCGCTTGTTGTGCTTTCTTTTCTAAAATGAATTTACAAATTGAGAATAAATCTATTCCTTGATGATCACGTTACTTATCTAGTTATAGTCTTGAACAAAACTCTCACTTTTAACAAAACTCATCATTTCTGATAAAATTTAAAAAATGATTTGAACTAATTTTGTCTGAAATTGCATTTATAATCTTTTTGGTCCTTATCGTTTTTCATAAATGTTACACACGTTTCAATTGCAACAACTAAAAAGCTCCCTTGGAAACTTCCGCTTGCTGTGGAAAAAGCTTAGTTATGAAGTTTAAATTTTGAAAAACTGATCTTGCCCGGTATTGTTGCAAAATTACTTTAGGATATTTTAGGATTAGGATCATATTCGTTTTTCTCCTAAATGATATACTTTTCAAAATATTTGCATAAAATGAAAAAGATCCTATGGAGGCTGGCACTTCCGGTAGGCCGATTTTGGCCAAAAATCCTGGGATCTCTCAATTTTTTGGAAAAAGGTTAATTATAAAGTTTCTTCCCGATCAATGACAGGCTGCAGTGATTGCACATACAGTCAATCCACACATAATATTTAAAAACTTCTCTTTGACTTTAACAATATAGCGAATGATAAATCTGTCACGAAAACTAATTATATTATATGAACACTAATTTGATTTATGTACCTTATATCGTTTATAATTTTTACCAACTAGTTAAATAGCTTACAAACTTAATCATCCGAAATTTTACACTAGGCCTAAATCTAGTTAATTTAATTAAAAAACAAATAAAAAATATTTTATAATTTACCTGGCGCTTCACCATCATAGCTGAAGTTTGGTATTAACAGTGTTTGGGCATCAACAATAACAATGTTATCCGATGATACACCATGTACACCATTCAATGCATTAATTTTATGCGGCCGTGGGAAATCCAAGTTTTTTGGAATCGTAACATCACCAAAATTAACGGAAAATTCATCACACCACACTGAAAACCATTTAACATCACGTAGTGTTTTTCCTTCGGGCAATGTCAGCGTTATATCCTTGTTACGATAACGTTTTATGACGCCGGTGCTGCCACGTTCGTCGCGTAACCGAAAGGCACCTTGATTACTGGGCCGACGAGTATTGCCCACATAAAAGTAGGCAGCTGAAAAAATAAACAAATGAAGAATTTGTGTGTTAATAAACGTTGAACTTTAAAATTATTTATTTTACTTTTAATTTATGCTTTTTCCACATCACTAAACATTATTTTCTTATACTAAAATCGATGACAATACAATTTATGTTGGTCTGACGTATTATATAGCATAATGCTTTACAAAACATGTGTAGGTAAGCAAAAAATGAAACCAAACACTATTTACACATATAATATGCAGAAACGCGAGATATAAAAAACGTTGAAGGTAAACATTAAATCTCAACATTATGTATTGTACATATATTTCGAAATGTCGGTTGTGGATTCAAATATTGATAGAAGCGAGCATAATTAACATAAAACAGAATCCAAATAATTTGCTGTGTTTTGTAATAGTGAATCATATTTTGTTGCAATGCATATAATAAATGCTGCAAAGTGTTTTTTGCGGTTTAAAATATTTGAGACTTGTGGTTTGGTTTGTGAATGCTGCCACCGCAACGAAAATATATCCATTTTTGGTAACAAAATCATAATTATGAATATCTTCTCTGCAACAATGTTCTGAACATTTGTGGTGACGTTTCCTTGTGTCATTCACGAATTCATGCTTCGTCGTTCATTCATTCAAACAATTTTTACGACCAATCATATTGCTCCAAACTGACGATTTTTTTCTTCTGCATTTTTGCACAAGAGATGATTGGTCGAAAAACCAATGAACGAAGAAAATACGTTTTGTTTGGCAGTACGTCGTTTGCGGATTTTATCAGTTTTTACTGGTCTCATCAATTTGGGTCGTATTCGTTGGAAATATGAGGTTCTCAAAGTCATCATTAGAAAAATTTAGTATTGTAAACGTGAGTACATCCCTTTTTCAATTTGAAATAACTCCTTGGCTACCATTAGCTGGTGGTCTTACGTCGGGTAAATCAGTAACCAGCTTCCTGCCTCGGGAACAGAGGCAATATTTAATTAATCAATTTTAAAGTTATCAGGTTTTCTGTCAAATATGTCTTACCAGACCGCCACCGCCAGTCAGCCATCCGACATTTACAATCTGTTTGCCGAATTCTTTGCATCGGTTTACAAGCCACTTCGGTTAACAGCCACCGGGACTCCTACTACTTCCACCTCCATCGTATTCGATCATTTCAAATTTACCGAACAGGAGGTTCTGGATCAACTGCTCCTTCTCGACGTTATTAAGGGGCGGGTTATGACGGTTTTGCACCGATCCTATATTCAAACGTTGTGCTGTAAGTCAGTCCCCTGCAGTTACCTTCTTGTTTAACGAAAGCCTTCGTCGTGGTATTTTTCCAGATCTCTGCAAAATCTCATGTGTTCATTCAATTTTCAAGGGGCTAATAGAATTGCGGTCTTTCTGATCCAATTCCGAGAGTATCGCGGGTGTTCAACAAGGTCAACGGAGCTTTCGATTATCACTTGTCGAGAAATTCATTCATAAAGCTTTATATAATCTTTTGTAGTCGAGCTTATGTGCCGTAATTTTTTTTTACCAATTGTTTTGTTGTGCCGATTGTAGTCACTGTAGGTACCATTTATAAATAAATAAATAATAAACTATGTAAAGTGTTAATTTCAACATATTCTGTTTCTGTTTAAACAACCCGATGATATTTTTGTTTCGCACCATTTAAAAAAACAAACAAACAAACAGCCGGAAGTTATCCGGAAGTGGAACTAAGTTCTGATGTGCAGCATTAAGACCTCTTATTTTGCTCATCAAATACCATAGGTACCCAAAACATGCATTGCTGGGAGTAGCAAGTATTTTGCAAAATAATGATGATAGTCTTACTCGGTTACATCAACTGTCGAGATTGAGTTCAGCCGCGCGCATGCCATTTAGGTTGGATTGTGGTAGAAACGAGATCTCTAATTTACTGCTAGATGATCTGTGACCTGATATTGTGAACATAATTCCACGCAGGGTGCAGCCTGAATGTATTTCTAGCTTTTTCTCTCCTTCAATGAATGTGGGTGTAGTTTCGGTCCTTCCAGTCTCACAATCTGCGCATATTAGGTTGCAGCTGGTCCTGGATTAACGTCCGTCTTGATTATTTGACAGCTCGTTGGTAAACCCCATTTTGCTTAAACTATCTGTTTCGCAGTAGCTTTCATTTATAACACAAAAGATACTCTTCATCAAGGCACATACAACTGTTAAATTCATCAGCTAACTGATTTTTGATAATATGATGAATAATAAATCTCGTTCTCTAGACCAAGGGGACTTTTATGTCAAATACTTTATAATCGTATTTCCTAGTTTAATAGTTTTGATGTTAACTGAAGTTGCTGTGGTGTTAATATGAGTGGATCTAGTTGGTGAACCTCTGTAATGGTTATTGAGTATTGCATATTGCAAAACCTAGTAGTCTTATCATTTCCAATAGTGAGTGGAGAGCTAGATCTACGAATTGCTCATAAAACATAATGTTGGTAAGAATAGTGTTGAATGTCCCAATCTTTTGGCTAGTTTCTTCGTAGTTGTGTTTTATTAAATTGACCGTTGATTCCATAATCGTCATTTGTTGTTTTAGAAGCTTCTGTTGGTATTGTTGGTTGGAATTTAGCTTATCAATGCTCTACAGCAGCGAGTACGCCGAATAATTTGATCGCGATCGTACCAACAAAATCGAAAGGCGATCTTCGTGTGCGAACATTTTTTCCGCCTAACGCGTTCAATATCTCATTCTATTCCTTTATATCGAGGTAAGAAGCTTTTATTTGGGAAATTTCGGATGTGCAGTGATTGAGTGTAGTTTGAGTATTTAGTGTTAATTTCGAACATAACTTATGTCTAGTTGTTGAGTACAATGCGTTACGTGATCCAAATCTGCCCAGTAGAAAATAAGATTGTAATACATGATGATTCTCTACTCCGCGTTGTTTAAATTTCCTTGTCCGATTTTGTTAAAATAATTGCCAGGATGGACATTAAACCTTGTTATGTTAAGATTTGAAGTGGATGACACTATTCCGAGCATACAGAATATTGAGAGCGTGTGAAGTAGTAATTTTGAGTTTATTACGGAAACGCCTCGTAGGCGCCCATCTGTTCCCAGGTGTGTTCAATAATTCTACCTCGCACCCATTTCGAGGAAGGTAAGTTTTCTTCTATGAGAAGAACAAGGTTCCACTTTATATTTGTGGTTTTACTGTAACCACTTTCGTCGTTGTTGTAGTCTCCGAAGATATTCGTCATTCCATCTTTTCCAGAAGCCTTTTTCAATTGTTTCTAGCACCTGACATATTGAAAGTCTGTGAATATTTATATCCGAGAAATTCATATCAGGAACTGTGGTTATTGATGCGAGGCTATTAAGAAATGTCCTGTGGTGAGAACTTCCAGATTGGTTATATCATCGAAATTGGTCATAGAGGCCTCGAGTTTAGCACGAGTTGTTAATTCTTCGTACGTGAGTATCGTATGACCCAAGATATTTTTTAAATGAGTCTTCCACAGACTGTGTCATTGAAATTAGCTACTGCCGCGTTTTGCATCATTTTGAGTTGGTTGTTGGCTCCAATGAAATTTGTTGCATTGTCGCTGTACATGTCGCTACAGAGTTCACGTCACTACCTCTATATGATTTGCCTTTGTTGTAAGACAGAAAAAATCCGCCATGTAACCCTTTTATATTGCCTGTCTTCTATAAGTTTACATGTTTTTATTTGTAAAGGGCCAGCGTAGTCCACTCCGGTGTGAGCGAACGGCCTAAATGGTTGCAGACGTGGATAAGGCAAGTTTCCCATCAGTTGATTACACCTTTGCTTGGTTCGGAGTCTATGGCAACTAACACATTTTGAACTTATTGCTTTGATCGCATCTTTTTGCGTTTATGACCCAATAGTTCTTGCGTATGTATCATAAATAGGACTCCTCCTGTTGATTTCGCGAGAGCAGTATTGCGGGACGCATTTCGTTATAATTTAATAATGAGTTTTGAAGTCTTCCACCTACTCATGATTTCATGTTGATCTAGGAATGGGTTTAGCTGTAGAGCGCGGTATACGTGAGGTGTCGAGTGTCCGGAAACATTGTAGACTGATTATTTTGCATGTTGTGTTCTCAACAGTAGACTGAATTGATTTTACAAATACGAAATTTCGTAATTTTTGTTTCAATTTTTGTATCGATGTGTTTGCGTCAAACTCCCGTAGTTCGTCTCCCACGAGTTCGCAGTATGACGATTCAATTCCGTAAAATACTCCTGAACAATTACGAGAATTAATTAATTTAGAAAAGCAAAAACGTTAGCAAAATTGAAAACGGCGCCAATAATAATGTTGGTCCGGTTGGTATGCTGGTAAATCGGATTCGAAATTACATAAAGTAGTTTTTAAACCTCCGCAGCCACTATATAACCAATCCTACAGTTTGGTTCAAAATTCTAGAAAATCTATTTTTATTAGATTAGTGCACTCGATTCTAGGCTTTATAATACCTTTGCGGGCATAATCACGCCGGAGAAGTTTTCAAAGCCCTCGGAGATTCTGAGCGGTCAAGAATAAGTTGTGTTTTACACTTCTTCACCTTAAGGGATCGTAATCCGTCTCAATTATTAAACGAGTTTCGACTTAATGTGGGAACTGCATTCCGTGTAAAATCATTGAAAGAGATTCAATAGATATTTGCTCCTTTTGAAAATGACCTTAATTTATCGACATTAGCTGAGCGTAGAGACGCATTAATCGATCGTTTTTGCAGTCACCTGCAAATTCTGTTGGGCGTGGTGCATAATTTACGTTATAGATGTTTCATTGGGCGGTCGATTCTGTTTACAAATCGACGTCAGATACTCACATTAGACCTTTGTTTGTTAAGTCTCGAAAAGATATGCTTGGTGTTATTAATGGCATCTAATCCTAGAGTTCGTCGTTCGTATAATAGATCGAGTTCGCGTAAACACCTTAATACCAAAAACGAATTTTGTTATTATTATTGTACGTTTGGTGCAAACGCGCGCAAATGTACTTCCGTTAAAGTTTTTGGTTCAAAATTTTTGAATCTTGATCTTGGTCCTAGAAGAGTGTTTCGATGGGAATTTATTTTAGCGCATGTGTCGATTTCTCTTTTGAGTGCCGAATTTCTCAAATTTTCAGCTCTCCTGGTTGATATTAAAAAAAGTCGGATCATTGATCCATTGATCTCTCTTTCTGGTCCGAAAGTTCTTTTGATTTCATTAACATAATCTGGTTTACTGTTTATTAATAAAACTGTTGTGCCTATCGAAATTCAAAATTTGTTAACTAAATTTCCGGAAATTACTAATTATAATTGTATCCGTCCGATCATTAAACACTGTCACGCATGTGCTGGAGACAACCAGCCCCCCTATTTCAGCAAAAACTAGTCGTCTCACTCCAGATAAGCTCCTCATCGTCAATAATTATTTCAACCACATGATGGCACAGCTCATTTGTAAAACGAATACCAGTCAATGGACAAGTCCTCTGCATCTCGTTAAGAAGAAAAATGGGGATTGCAGATTACCGAGAGCTAAATAGAGTGATAATTCCGGACAGATGTCCAATTCCTAATCTACAGGAATTTCTTTTTAACTCGAAAGTTGTACAATATTTTCTACTTTAGACCTTTCCAAGTGAATTATCAAATTCCGATTAAACCTTGTGATATTTCAAAAACAGCAACTCTATTCGGTTTATTCGAATTTACTAAAATGGCTTTCGGCCTAAGAAACAACGCAGCACAAACTTTTCAAAAATTGATCCATTCGATCTTATTTGGCCTTAATTTTTGTTTTATCTATTTAGATGATATTTTAATTGCATTTAAAAAATTCGAAGAACATATTGGACATCTCAAGGTTGTTATTCATAAACTTTCTGAAAATGGCTTGATCATTAATTATGCTAAAAGCGTCTTTGCATGTAATGAAATCAATTTTTTAGACACGCTATTCTTCCTCTTCAAGACAAAATGCAAACCATCAAAGATTTTCAACGGCGTACAATAGTTTGTGAACTAAAACGTTTTTTGAGAATGATTAAAACACCAATTGAATGGATTTCAGCTTCTATTGACGCTTTTAACAATTGCAAGGATAATTTATGCCACGCGACACTTCTTGCACACCCTTCTGTTAAAGCTCGTTTAGAAATAATGGTTGACGCATTCGATTTTGAGATCAGAGCAGTGATACAACAGTATGTTTCGAATACTAGACGACTGCTATATTTCTTCTCTGTACGTCTAAATGAGACACAACAAAGGTGCAGTGCTTATACTAGATAGTTGCTTGAAGCTTACTCTAGAATTAAGCATTTCAGGTATCTTCTTTGAGGTCATGAGTTCATTTTGTTCACTATTTGTTGTTCATTAGTCAATCCACTACCAATATTCAACACATCTCAGATATTAACAACGTCGTTGCAGGTATCTTATCAAGTATAGATCAAATTTTTATTCATGATAGCATTGGCTATACAGCAATAGCAGATGTGCATACCCATGCGGAACAAAAAGACATTTTGCATAGTGATGTCATAAAATTTAAACAACTTCCAATTAAGTTTAATTCTGATAAACTTATTTTTTGTGACATTTCAACAGGTAGATAAACCAAGTCTTTAAATCTTTCCATAGTCACACCTCGGCGTTAAAGCAAATACGAACGTTTTAATTAAAAATGTTATCTGGCCTTCTATCAAGAATCTTCCTTGATAGAAGGCCAGATAACATTTTTAATTAAAACGTTCGTATTTGCTTTAATGCCGGGTGTGACCAAAGATTTAAAGACCTGTTACTGAAAACTACTAACTGAAAAACAACTTTTATTCAACAATGTATACACTGTCAAGAAGCAAACGTTTAAGAGAGAAAGAGTTCTCTAGCCAACTTTCAATTACCTTCGCAACGTTTCACAGAAATTCACCGACATCCTTGATCCGTCAATTTCTGATAATCAGCGATATTGTGTCAAGTTAATAGATCGTTACACGCGTTGGACTGAAGTTATTCGAGCAGTTTGACCACCTATTTGATGTGATATCAGAACCTGAGGCCAAATTTTCGGGAGGGCCTGTTAATGACCGTTTACAATTTTTGCTAAAACTCAAAATTGAATTAAAAAATGGATTTTCCTAACAAGGACAGCAAATTCGTTACGAATTTTTATATTTCAATTTTGACTTTCAGTGAAATTGGTATACGGATAATGGTATACTGAGGTTGCGATAGCACCTGAAATAGGTTGTTAAATTACACATCCAGCCAGCCTAATTAGAACTTTTTAAGCAGGACAGCAAATTGGTTACGAATTTTGTATTTAAATTTTGGTTTGAGCGAGAATGGTAGCCGGCCATTAACACGCCTTCCCAAAGATTTTGACATAGCTTCCGACATCGACTAGCAGAGATTGTTAAATTATTACAGGAACCAATAACTTTGGGTATTGTGGAAAAGGCACAAAAAGTGGCTGTACGGAATACGGTTCCTAGTGCAAATTCGGACAACGCAGGGAGAGTGGCAACTGTACCAACAGAATACAATGATAGGAACTGACTTACGTTCGGTAACAAACACAAGATACATAAAAACAGTAAGCATTGGCATAATAAGGCAAAGACAAAACGAATAATTATCTCAGCAAGAGATGATGAATCCAACAAATCAACAGAAACGATGGCGTGATGTTGCGGTTACTATTCATTCTAAAAGTATTTACAGAAAACATGGAGTTGAAAGGCTTGAGTCTCGTAGACACCTGACCTGAAAAAAAGATTACCTAAAGTAATTAAATTTAACGTGGGCGACATGGTCACAACCTGCTTAACAAATCAAACTCGCATAGATTGAAAATATTTTAAGGTTCTATATAGAATTGGTGTGAAGAATTAAAAGACCGCTCACTGGGTGGTGTAAGTTGAACGGGCAACCAAAAACATGATTCTAAAGTGTGGAGGCTGAAGGACTGCCTGTGAACTGATTACGATGTCGTGTGAGAGAGTTTGTGACTCCAACTATGTGCTTTAGGAGCCACAGATACGGTGATATTGCAAAGAATTGCAGGGCCTGCACGGAGACTTGTTATCACTGCACAACATGATCATGGTTTATAAAGGCTGCCAAAATAAAGTGAAACTTTTCAGTTGTTCAAGCTGCAATGAAATGTAAAAACCATATGATAACCAAGTAGGTCACGCTAGCTGTAATGCAAACAAAAATGTTGTGCAATGTCTGAAATAGGATGTTTAGTGAAAATTTAAGACATTGTATTTCAACATGCAACGGGCATCTTCCATCTCCAACCGTGACATAGATATTCTATGTATGCAACACCCACACTCGGTCAATAGTCAAATCAGAGGCATGGCTGCTACAGTCAGAGTAGCCACAGGCCGCTTTGAGAACACCAAAACTGCAATTAGTATTCACAATGTTGGCATGCACATTGTGAAGCTTACTCAATTCAATAAACAGTAAACCGATCGAGTACCATCTGTGCAAAATCATAATGATCCTAGTCACTTTATTGGGTCAACATCAAAAGGTGGTGATCACTGGAGACTTCAATGCTAAAAGTAAACTGTGGAATGACCGTCTAACTAATAAAACGGGCAAGAAAGTAGTTTGAGTTATCAAACTCGCCGCAGAATCATGATCTCACAAGCAGCAAAACTCCGAAATGTGCCATTAACATAGCTGACTGAGGTCATTTGCGAGACACTTGGCTGGCTCTGGGACAGTGTAGAAGCATTCCCAGATATTAATTTGATCTACGAAATTGAAGCTCATATGGAGCTGATTTGAACACAGTTAACCAGTGGCTGCAATAACTCAATCAGGAATAAGGAAACTTAGAAGTTCTATCGAGAAACAAGTACTTCCAAGAAGTATTCAAGGCAAACTAAAATAGTTTCCAACTGGATATCCGCTATTGGTGAAGAACCCCCTTTCACATGAGAAGAGTCACTAGTGCTCTAAACTGCTTTAGGAGAAACAGGTTGTCATGGTCTAACAACTTGAAACTGAAATAATTCATCTCGCATGGCCTATTATAAGACCCAGCACAATACAATTATTAGACAGCTACTTGAAATTTGGCTACTTTCCTAAGGTGTGGAAATCAGGTGAAATGATGGTTATTCCACTACCCATATATTATTTTTATATTCTTGGACATCGCCGGAGCAGCTGATAACCTCACGTGGCCTAGCGTCATGGCAAGTTGTCAGTTTTTAAACTCCCAAAAATGAATATTTTCAGAAGATACTTCAGCAATCGATCCGCAGTAATAACAGACATGTTAAATATCGTGTTTAATACAAGCACGAGTAATGACCTTGAAGAAATTGCATTCTTGGATGACAAAGTCATTCTGGTGCAAGACAACTCGAGACTCGAACTTCAGCGCCAAGGTAAAATCGCAATAAATTGAATGCAGAATGTTGCGTAGCAAATAAAATATTACTATCTAAGACCCCTAACAATTTCTTTAAATGGTCGAAACTTGATAATGGTCAAAACTGTGAGATATCTAAGAGTTCACTGTGATGGTCGTATGGGAGTCATTTTTCCCGTTCTAGGAGTCTGTGAAAACGCTAAGAAACTATTCCACTCCCTTTCGAGAGTATCAAAGGAGGGATGGGGACTGACTCACAAGATACTTTAATAACTTGCAAAGGTGTGGCAAAGGCGCTGTTTACGTAAGCCACAGCCGGATGGTATGATAGACTAAACTGTCACCACATCAGGTCATTAGAAAGTGCTCAGAGGAATATCATACTGAGAATAAGAAAGGTTTCTAAAGATACTGTAGTAGTTCTAGCCGGCTTATCCCAAGTGCATATTCTAATCAAAAAGAGCACTTGTATCACCTAAGAAAAAGTGATCCAAACGAATTAGGCAACCTTGTACATGTGCGGAGGCAATGGCAATTGACCTAGTCAAAGAAAGTGGTATGAAACGTCAACGGTAGCCTTAAAATGGAATTACCACTAACGAGCTCGATGAGCCAACTAATTTTGGGACAAGGTAAGTTCAAAGCCTACCTACAGATATTCAATATATTAGAACAATGTTAATGTATATATGTATATATCTGAACTAGAAGACGATAAGCAACTACTTCTCGATTGTAACGAAATGACCGTTGTGTCACCAAAACGAAAGTGGCTGGGTCTACCAAGTTCTCCCCAAGTTCCGACAGTACTTTGCTGAACTGATTACTATCTTGAGTGAACGAAATAGTGCGATATAGTAAACCGGAAATCCGAACTATACATGTCTCCAGGCTGCTAGGGATGGAAACGGCACAATTTTTTTAAATTGTAGACGGCTAAATACAGAAGTCACTGGTATCGGTTTACAGTGCTAATTGATATAAACTATACATAATTGGGTAAGCAAACGCACTTGGCACTAGTATATGAATGACCTAAAAACATTACCAAATGCTTTTAATGACTGTGGTAACCGAGAGTCAAATTGATTCAATTTATGAGAGCAGATGCTTCGCGATGTTCCAATAAATGTACGAGAGACCTTGAATATTATATCTCACGAATTTTAATGCATTGCGCACATTTAATTTGCAAACTATTCGCAAGTCATGAATTCCTTGTGCTGAATATTTTAAACCGCGCAGCATTATTTGAACATCGTTAACAACAACAACAAAAAAAAGTAATTACATGAGCAAGCAAATTTGCATTTTCACCACTTAATTAAATAACGAAATTATTCATCGATAGAAGTAAAATGTGTAAAAACATAATTAACATATAAGTTTAGAAACTCTTACCTGGGCCTTCACCATCGTAATTAAAATTTTTCAAAAACAACGTTCTTGAATCGACGGCGTACACCTCACCGGAAACTCCATGGTGCAATTGTGACAGTGGACCAATTTTTGTACCAAAATAAAAATTGTTTGCTGCTTTTGTGAAATTATCTGAAAATAAATTAAAAAAAAAACAAAATCAAATAAAATTTTTAAATTGACAGGTTTAAGAATGCGTAATAGTTTTAAAAATTTATTTACACAAAATTCAAGGTTAATTTAATGTTATTTCTTATGTATATATAATATTGCTGTCTTGATTAATTGCCAACTAAATTTGGTAAAATAAACCTTATGTTTTGTTTTGTAGATTTCTTTGTAGCAATAAAGAGAATAACATGGAAAGTTGATCGGGATGGTCTTCTCGTAATTAATGGTGGTTTGATGTTATGATGAGTTGCATATTTATGTAAAACTTTAACTTTACGAGTATAAAGGATAAGACCCGAAGAGTCTTACAATATTCCATAGAATTTAACGAAATTCCTGAACTAGCGATAATTAGAAAATAATGTTACGATTACATTCACGTTTCTTGAGTGTTTTGTTAATGGCAGCATTCGAAACGGCGTACGTTATCCGTATTGTTAATTCCATTTCTATTAAGGATATCCTTTATTTACCAATTTGGGACCCCCTGACAAAAACAATTTGAACCCGATTTGTGAAGCTTACGGTATTCTTATGACAGTCCATTACCTGATCTACAGTTTCGTTGAGACAAGTATAGAGCTGATCAATAGTTTCACTTGTCACTTGCTGGACCTCATAATTTGAACACTGCCTTTCTATGTGATGGAATATGGGAGTCTTTTGACAAGTATTCCATTCGTCAATGTTTGGTAAGGCAGAATTTACACTTGATTTGATTGGTTAGATTTCTCTGCAGATAAATTATTTTGGCAGAAAGTAATTGCAGAACTACCTATGGACCTGACATATTTTCTGCCAATTTTTTAATTACAGTAGTCTTTGACACCAATCACTAACTTTTACGTATTCTTACCATATTGCAGACAAATTGCTGGCTGTTATAATTCGGAATAACCTAGCATTTCATTATATTTCATAATTATCGACTTTAAACAGTTTTTAAAATTTGTTGAATTGGTCGAATTATACCTAGAATAAACTAAAGAGCAAGATGCCAATACCTTCTTATAAACCAAGGTGCTTTAAGAAATCTTTACGAATATTAAATTCTTAGCCCAACATTCGATTTGAATAATTTTTCGAAGTTGAAAATTGGTGAAAAAGTTTCTCGTGCGTGAAAATAGGACTTCGAGAAAAGGCTCTGTTACATTTTGCTTTTGTTTTCAATTTCATCAGTTTTACTTTTGTATAACTGGGCAAGACAAATTAGGGTCTTGCAGTTGTCACTTGTTGTTGCTCCACTAAATGTTCTATTGTAAGAATTTTTAAAAATTTTGATTCTGGGATTAAAATTAAAGTTAAGTTAGTCTCTATCCAACCTAGGAAACAGAAACAAGTAAATTATTTGTACAGCGCCAAATTAAATAAATTGATAAACCAAACAAATTAGTGATAGTGTAGTGATTCAACAAATTGAATAATTTAAAAAAAGCGATATAAATATTGGCCCACTGTCTTTATTAAACATACCACAATTAATATTTTCCAAAGAATACGAACTGATTGGTTTTCTCGAATTTTCAAACGGCATTTCTACCAGCCATAAAACTGAAACAATTCGGAAATGGTAGATAGTACTTTCCGTAATATTAAGTAAATTATAAATTCAACACAAAAATACCACGCAGATCGAAACAAAAAAATCAACCCAAACCATGAGAACCAGTTGACATTCAAGGGCATAGTAGAAAAGATGTTCCTTCTCACATTCATCTAAAGCCAAAGGGCTACAGTTGTTTTATCCCGAAACTCCGCGTAACTCTTACAGACAGTAGGATTGGTGAGAGGGAGGTATGTTCAGAGTTGGAGGTGGAAGAAACGCCTATTGTGGGAGGGGGGAGAGGAGCAATCAGTACAAAATATTACAGGACAAATTTAATAAAGTCGATTTTAGAGCGAGTTCCCTACCAGATGCAATATTTTTCTTCCGTGTGCGTTTTTAAACGTTATGAACGTTTTTAAACGTTATGAACACTTAAAAATTCTTCAAAGTGCATAAAAATTGCACTCAATACACTATGTGCCGAGAAACACAACAATCCAACAGAATGTACCGCTATATAACTCTTATGGTCTGATAAAAGGCTAAGGATAATAATAAACCATTTCAAGCATTTGACAATGTCAAAAGAACAATCATAATGTGAAATCAAACAGCCACACTCAGATCAAGTTTCTACTACTTAATTCGTGGACGACAATCCTTATAAAATAAACAAATGAAATAAAGGGAAGATTGAAACAAACAGAACATTAACTTAACTCAAGCCAGACTGAAATATGTTCTGGAAACTCCTCTTAATAGTTATAATGAAAACAGCACATAATTGTCTGTACTAACGCAGAGTTCCATACAGATGATTTGGATGCACAAACAAAAGAAACGACCTTGGAAAAAACGAAAAGCCTGGATTTGGGGAGCATTCACAAGCGAGAGGTAATGAAACTACCGAACCAGTGACTGCACCTCAACGACACCAGTAACAAGAAAAACGCAAGGTTGCAATGAAAATAAAGGCACCATCGCCAATTACAAAATTAGCTAATATCCAAGCTTTAATCAAATCAGTGTCCACAAACGATTCGGCCCCCTGCATAGAACGAAGATATAACGGAAGACCTCAAGATGATATAGCTGCAAATTGAAGACGCTGTACACACCCTTAAAAGGAAGGAAATTGAAAATAGCCAAGGAACCAAGATCATTAAAAGATGGCTCATGCTATTCAAGTTCACATTCAACAAAAGCGAAAATAATGAAAACACATTTAATATCAAAGTAATGATCACTGAAAAAAACACGAGATTAATACCTCAATGTACAAATGCCAAGGCTTTAACCACACCCAAAGATTTTGCGGGCGAGGTATTAGTTGCGTAAAATATGCTGGTAGACGCAAAGCGAAAGTCTGCACAGTCAACTGAAACGAACCTGTAAGGTTTATAATCGACTCAGATCACTAGCGTTACAAGAGAAACGATTTCAACTACAAGTAGAGTGCCGGTACAACCACAGCCCATAGGACCAGAGAGGAGATCCTACTCGCAGATAAGGCAGTGATTTTGTGAATTTGTTTCTGGTGGTAAACCAACATATTGGCCTACTGACATAAAATACCAGATACTCACCTGTGATCATGACTCTGAGCACAATGATAATAAAAAATATTACTTGCCTAAATTAACAAACAGTAAAACCAATTCAGATTTATTCAGGAAGTTAGTGGAAGAGAGATCAAATCTGCAAGCAAGCTATAACAGAGCTGAGGAAGTTGACCTATTGTTGAAACTAACTCGAGAAAGAAACATAACTATCCTCTTGGGGTCAGACAACTAGTTAGAGAGAAATGGAAGTCTGGCGGAAGACTCGTGCTCCGCAACACAAAAATATCCGCAATTTTCTGTGCAACAAATGAAAACCATTAATAAAGGAAATAAAGTACGATGACATAAATTAACAACTTTCAGACTTTTCTGAGCCAACGGAAGATGATTACTCACTTTGGGGTTAAAAAGAACAAAAAGGCATGTGTCACCTACCAAAAATGATGGCGGCCCCTCGCCTAAAAGTTACAAGTAGATAGTCTCTGTATTTGCTGCCCATTTATCCCGTATTTTGAATATTTTGCCATTTTTCAGAGTTTTGCCCCTAAATTGCATGTATTTAAAATGAAACAATAATCCAATTGCTTTCAAAAGTTTTGTAATTTTACCACAAACAGACTCCAATTTGCAATAAAATATGTTTGCCCAATTTTTTTTCCCAGCACTGTATATGTAAACTGACGGGAATGCGTTCAATTATATTTTAATGCAACGCCCTTCAGAGCCGAGTTTCTACTTGCACACCTAAATCTACTGGACAATTAAAAAAAAAAAAAAATTTAAAAAAAAGTATTGGAAAGCCTCTTACAACGACAATTTATCATATTACAAATTGCGCGTACTAAACAACTTTAATCCTTACAACTATTCAAGGGATGATAATTTCATGCTAGTTTGGTTCTATATTAACCCAAATTTATATACTGATTAATTGATTTGCTTAATTATTTATTAATACTGTACTAGCATTATAAGTATAGGTATCAGCAAATTCACATAAACAAGTTAAATTTTATCTTTATCGTTTTATACGAATAAAGTATAATACACTCACTTATACATATAAAGATATTTAGGATTTAACAAAATATTCACAATTGTGTACAAAAGTGTGAAGTTTATCCTAAACCTTCCTAAACTTTCCTAAAAATTAAAATCCGCCATTTTTATTTCAATTTATGCGTAAAACTTCGTATAAACGAGTGAATTATAAATTATATGAAAAAATGCAAATAAGTACGGTGATGAAGTACTTGTAAAGAGTTCAATTTGCATATCATAGGGTTTTTTCGAGCAATTTTCCCAATTCCAGAGACACCGCTACCAAATACTAAGCGCACTTTTGAGTTGTTCTGGATCAAAGCTAACAGATAAACACCATTCCATAGAAAAATCTAGGGGCCCCGACTGTTTTAGGAATTCAAATTTGTAAAGAGGTCAATTTGCATATCGTAGGGTTTTTCAATGCAATTTTCCCAATTCCAGACACACCGCTACCAAATACTAATATTCGAATTGACCTCTTTACAAATTTGATTTCTTAAAACACTCGGGGCCCCTAAATTTTTCTATGGCATGGCGTTTATCTGTTAGTATTGATCCAGAACAACTCAATAGTGCGCTTAATATTTGGTAGCGGTGTTTCTGGAATTGGGAGAATTGCTCGGAAAAACCCTACGATATGCAAATTGACCTCTTTACAAATTTTATTTCCTAAAACGGGTTTAGGTGAAACAAGAATGTGGTGTTTACCTCATAATGTTGACTATATAAGAACCAACAATCCAAAAGGCAGTCAAACAACTAACACAGAACACTAACCAAATTAATCTCCAAGTCTGTCAATTAATTGGCGGTAGCACATTATTGGAATAATTACTATTCATATTTTTGACAATGCAACAGTATTTCAATATGCTTTGGTATCGTTTAAATATGTAGTACTTTTGTTGCGACTTATACGCTCACATCTTGTAATGCTAGAAAGACTGGTTTTCTACACTTTTATGTAATAAAATATTTCCGCACGCAAAAATTTTTACGTTATAGTATAGTGTTTGCTGTGGGTTACAATATTTTGAAACTATTTTATAATTTGGATTATAATTTGTTTTGTCCGAATTATTATTCAAAGAGGATTCTTAATTAATAATCTATAATACTGTACATAATTAAAAATAATCTTCTTATTGCGGTCTATACAACATTTAGAATTTATCCGAAAAATAAATATTCCCGCTTCAAATACCCAAAAGAATTTTTAAGCGCATTAAAAATGTCTGGAACGCTGTTAATGCTAAGATGTATAGGGTTTTTCAATAGGAATGATATGATTTTAAAGTGGCGTTTCGGCCATTTGTAATATGTCATGATCTGTCATTTTTTGTTTCATTAAATTCAGTAATGTTTCAATTTCATCATGGTGAGATATACACAAGAACAACGTTTACAAATTATTCAGTTTTATTATCAAAATAATCGTTCTCCAATTGCAACTTTTCGTGCGCTTTTGCCATTTTATAGTCGTAATAATCGTCCAAGTGTGCTCGCTATTCGTCGAATTGTTGAAAATTTTGAGCGTACATTTTCTTTACATAATGTTGAAGTACCAATAAGACAAAGATTCGCTCGAAGTAATGCAAATATTGCTGCCGTTCAGGCAAGTGTTGCTGAAGACCGCAATTTGTCGATTCCAAGACGTTCTCAAGAATTGGGACTGTCTCAAACCACAACCTGGCGGATTTTGAGAAAGGATTTGGGTTTGCATCCGTATAAAATTGTTCTCACTCAAGAACTGAAGACTGTTTACAGTGGAACGTCGTGAATTTGCTGATTTTGTCTTGGAACAACTTGAGAACGAAAACGATTTTTTTAAGAAAACCATCTTCTCCGATGAGGCTCACTTTCATGTGAGTGGTGCGGTAAATAAACAAAACTGTAGATTCTGGTGCGAAGAAAATCCACAAATTATTCATGAAAAACCATTACATTCACCTAAATGGACAGTTTGGTATGGTTTTTGGTCTGGTGGAATCATCGGTCCGTATTTTTTTCGAAATGAAGCTGGTAACACCGTTATTGTCAATGGAGATCAGTATAGATCGATGATAACCAACTTTTTATGGCCGAAATTGGAAGAAGTTGATCTTGACAACATTTGGTTCCAACAAGACGGGGCTACGTGCCACACAGCAAGTGCAACAATTGAATTATTGTGAGAAAAGTTTGGAGATTCGTTTATTTCAAGAAATTGTGATATTGAATGGCCTCCAAGAAGTTGTGATTTAGCACCATTAGACTATTTCTTGTGGGGTTGTTTGAAGTCATTGGTCTTTAGCAATAAACCAAACTCTTTTCAAGCTTTACAAGTCAATATTGAACGTGTTTTTTTTTAAAGAAATCATATCACTCTTATTGGAAAACCCTATAGATTGAGTATGTGCGCACACGAGGTTCTATTAACAATATCAAATTTGCGCATAAAACAAAAATAAAATCGCATACCATTTCGAATAATTAGTTGCGCTCCTTTAACTCGTTTAACTGCATATTTCTATAGTTTTCTAGTTCAATGAAATTGATACAAACAAATAAAAAAAATTGTTGTGCAAGAAATGTTAAAAACCTTGAAAAGAAAATATTTATTATCTTAACATAGAGAGAAATTGTTAGCAATTTACGAGATTCTTCTATTTATTATTAATCATACCGTTAGTTATAAACAATTATTTATAGTTTCTATACATAAATATCGACAACCACACCATACAATTCAGGAATTACTAGTCAACGATCTATTAAGACGATTTAGAGATTTTTAGAGAATTTATTCGGTTTAAGCTAGAAATCATCTGGCGCCAGCAGTTAAAATTTACAATCTCATAAGTTGTTAAAATAAATGAAACTAAATAAAATACCTAACACCAAAACAATAAACAGGTAATTTATTTTGACCATCTCTAAGCAACTAACTATCCGCGTACAATAAAATATGCAAATTTTTTGTTTTTAGCATCGAAAACTATTAAAATAGTAATAACAATAATAATAAAGAACTATAACATTTTACAATAATATTTATGTGAACATGAAGATGAGGTTCACCTATATCATGTTAAGTGGTCAATTCCAGAATTATTTATGCATAATTAAGGCGACCAATATAATCATTAGATAATTTATGTGATATGCTTGATCGTCGTTTAAATATTATGTAAGTTTTATTTTGCTAAATATCGATCGATTTGGTCGCCGCCACAAGTAAGCGCCAGACACAATTTTAATGCATGCAAAGGTATAAATTAGTGTGTCACGATTGGAATTTATACAGTGAGTGTTTTACACATTCGGACACCAACTATAATGAAAAACAAAAGACTATGCAATTTAGACTTAGACTTATGCAATAGACTTCTCGTTTATAAGCCAGGGCACAGTACACAACCTTAAACATTTGTTAGGTTCTGATAACGACTCTACCGGCCTTTCGATTTCTTCGTTATTGGTGAAACCATAAGCGATTCGTAACATTTTTCATTTCTTGTGCAACATAGTTGGGGTAGCTACTAAACTTTCTCGATAAATGAGTTTTTCGTGTTGTTAATATGCAGATATGGTGGCCGCACAAAGAGTTTGTGTATAACCGATTGTTTTGTGTGATTTACCATATTAAAATTGTCTAACAGCTGTGATAATCTTTTCTTGAACAACTATAAACGGAGATTTACATTTTTCCGAAAGATTTATTATCAATGGACGCTGCTTGTTGGGAGGAGTAATATTACTTGAAATATCCAGTGACCGAAGGGGTCATATTTTATCAAGTATTAGTATTATGAACCGAGGAACTTGTATGATCGTTATTTGCCTTTTGATGATGTTGATCATTTTGCGCTTTCAGGTCACCAAACAGTGGCGACTTGTTGAGTGAAATCATTACTCACGTTATGGATATGTTGAGCTCTATGCAATTTTAAAATCAAATTGGCAATGATTTCACGAATCATGATGCTAACAGCTTTTGATAGCTTTGTGTTTGGTTTAAAAATTTAACTGTATGTAAAGTTTTATTTTTTAACACGATGACCTGTGTTAATTTGTTTTTAAAATTGTACTAAACCAGCTAAGGAAGATTTGTACATATCACTGCATGTGCTTAGCATGTAAAATCGGTAAATGTGAGGATTAAAATTAAAAAAAAAAAACTGTTTTACTGTTCGGTGTTCCAAAATCGTTGATACGAAGGTCCTATATGCGTGAAATGGTTAACTCTTCACCGTATGCACTATTTCGAATGGGATTACTAGCATCAATAGGAATCGAATTGGTTAACGGACACCTAAGTGTCACGGGCATGCGGGAATTTGTTGCGCCTGGTTTCCCCAACTTAATACTTTTAAGGTGAATAAAGAATACTATGGATATTAAGGTGAAGGTTCAACTAACATTTTAGAAGCATAATCCCCATTAAATACCGGTTTAGCACTTTAAATGTAACACATACATAAATGTGCTTCACTGCCACATAAAAACTTAGGTTCAAATGTTTTATAATTCAGGAAAGAAAGAAGCTCTTGTGAAATGGTTCAATTACCAAAAAATCATAGAATTTTGCTAATTGCTAACAAAAACAATAATTTTCGACGTGGTTTACATTTTCTACATTGTCGAGACTCATTTTTTAAATTATCGACATACATTGTCTACACGTGTAGAATATTAATTAACTACGTGGTGTAGACAATACGGCACAACATTGAGACCTTATGTGTAAATAGTACATTGACCAGTGTTTACAAACAATCAAAAAATAACACATGCCATTAGACACTAAGCCTTGCTGGAAACTCATGTTAATGAGCACAAAGTCGAATTAAAATTAAAATAGTTAAAAATGTGTTGGTTGCTAGAAGGGTATTCAAATTTATGATATGATATGATATGATTGAGGCGTACAGGCCAACCATAATGGCGATCCTAGGTATGTTACCATAATCCTGAAATATCAACAATCAAATAACAAATTATATCTGAATGCGAATAATATTTCAGCATCATGCGGGCCCAGGCCCCACCTGCATCCTTAACAGATAAGGCTAGTTAGGAAAGGATGTTAGTCACAGAAACAACTAGGGCGAACCGCAGCAAAGTCGTTTTCTAACTACTTCATTATATTAAAATGTTAGTCTCAATTAAATTCACACTCTGGATTAGATTTTGTTAGTTTATTAATTTGGGTTAGTTGTGGTTGAGGTAAAGGATACTAATATTCATCATATGTATTCGGCATCAGTCAAAAAGACTGGTTAGGTTATTTAATTCACATCTACGGGTCATCTCATCATGTGCTGTTTGTAACCTTATTTTACCCTATCTTCCCATCCAACACCATCTAACCGAGGGACTTCACATTTGTAATGACACGACAGCATTATCATACATATGATGACCTATATATTTCGTTGATACTAAAATTATTAAATTTAAATTCAGTAATGTCATCAGCTACCTATATTTAAATTCATTCAACTAAAAGCAGGATTTATTTATATCTAACATTCACATCACTTCACTAAAACATATCCTGAATTCAACCAGAAAGATCGCCGAAAAACAACATTCCTTAGCAAGAAGTCTTTAGATCGTTAATATATTTGATTGTAATGAGGTTATTCTCAAAGCTTAGATAATTAAATAGACCCCCTAATCAAGAATGTTGCAATCAGTTTTCCTTGACCTTCCGGTACATTCAAAAAATGTATTTAAAAATCAAATAATAAAAATAAATTGAATTATATAGGTTTAATAGGTTACTTTTAATAAAATAAATTAATAAATAAATAATATTATAATTATAATGAAGATATACAACCTGATTGCCTTATATAATATTCCGCCTGCGATAAATTTTATCGGGGTTAACATTCTAATTCATCACGTCTTGGATAATTCATTTTTTAAAAATCTCTCCACCATAACACAAATTCAAACAAACTAATTTAAGAAAATTAAATAAAAAACATTAAAAAATAAAACCACACAATTATACATCTATCAGAATCACCATTAAAATATAAACTCATAATAAATATTAATTAATCCAAAAAAAATATAAAATATAAAAAATAAAAATTCAAATAGCTTACAGCTGATGCCAATTGGACCGCTAGCTATTTGACCCACATTTATAAATATTGATTTTTTATATGTTATACTCAAAGCTAGATGGCACGGAAATAAACAAAGATGAACATTATTTCTATATAAATTCATTATGTTCATCTTTGCCGAAACCAACATAACAAAATAAATGACATTCACATTTAACACTAACACGCAATAAAGATTAATTACAATTATTTACAAATTCACACACTAATTACAATTTTGCATTTAATAATATAAATGCAGAATTATTACTCAAGCATTCTTATTCAATAATGCTTGAACAAATCAATAATTAATTATTATTCAAGCATTATAAAACTCATACAAGTATTCCATTTAAATTACATCTATATGAATCACACACAGGTGGAGGCTCAATATAATTGTGATGAATTAGTACATCAGTCCCGATATAACACAACACATTTTTATTTTAAATGATCATGATATTTGTTATTAAGTTGTTCATTTTATATATCACAAACTACCACGATCAACGCACAAAACTTTTCACAGTAGAATTCCTACAACATGCACAAATTTATTTTTATATATTTTTATAAATATTGTAATAATATAATATAATTATGATATACGTATAATTAAAAAAAATATATATTATATTAAATTAATTATTTATTTATTATTCATTAAACACAAATACCCAATTAAAAAATTTAAATTTATTTATTTAAGGAGAATGACAAAACACGTCTTTCTCCTTCGACTCCTTGTTCGTCCTCCCTAGAAGGGTATTCAAATTTATATATACAAAATAAACTTCTGCTCTACAAAAAAAGTACTAAGTGCACCATCTTTAGCATGTGAACGTCGTGGATGTTCAACTCATGGACAACACAAATGTGGCTAGAACAATTAATTTTGTTTACAATTTCAGTTCAATGATGCCGATATGTTTGCTGATCACCCCACCTACATTCTACATCCCGAAGTTTCATTTTATTCCTCAACAGTGGCATTATTGTGGCTTTCCATAGCAGTAATAAACCTTGTTTTCAACCAGAAATATTAAAATGTTTAAAATTTAAAGGCTGTACCATCAAAGAAAATCATAACAGCGCAAAGCAATCTATTAAAACAAACGATTTGTACTAAAACTCCCATTTTCGTAACAAATTAGAACATAGACATAGAAACAGATCAGCATTAAAAACAAAGAAACAATCTCCCATCTGCACGAAAAGAATTTAAAATAAAAGACTTGTAATTAATTTTTTGATCAGTTTTTTGTAGAATAAATAGTTAATTAACTCCGTTATTCAGTCTGCAATTTAAGAGCAACTAATTCTCGAACACGTACAAATTTGTGTATCTAACTTCATCTCCATTAAACATTAATATTTGGTTGGATAACCTTTATGTCTCGACGCCACCTGCAGTCTTCGAAATATTGAATCCACCAATTTTTTGGTAACGGTAGACTCAATTTTTCCCCATTCTTCTTCGAGTATCCGTTTAAACTGACTCTTATGACGGTTTTTGTGTTGCCGCATTCTACGGTTGAGTTCTTCCCAGAGATTTTTAATGGGATTCATATGCGGCGATTGTGGTGGAATCTCCAAAACTCTTGGACAATTGGCACATTATGTTTAGGATCGTCATTTTGGTAATTTCCAAATATATCCGAAATCTTAATTTGTCTGCACTTTGTGGAACTCAAGCTTTCCAACACCACTTACCACCGTACTTCACAACAGATTTTACATTTTTAGTATTTAATTCGTCATTCGTCAGCCGAACATGTTGTGTTTACTTTCATCTGCGAATAATCCACTATTCCAAAATACATCGTTGTTATTTTTATATTCGTTACAGAAATCCATTCGCTTTTCCCTGTTGATTTCACTTAACGGTTTTTTCCGGAGTGTTCGTCCGTGATATACATTTTCGCTTATAACGGAAACCTTACGGATACTACTCGGAATTTCCATAAAACCTTTTTAATTCAGATGCTAGTTCAGGGGCACTTATTTTGGGGTTTTCTGGTACTTGGCCAATTATCCAGCGTTCCTCATTGCGATTTATAACTCTAGGTCGCTCTTTTTGGCGAATTGAATCACTTCTATCTTCGTTTGAACACCGTTTTACGATATCATATACGGTGCTTTTACTTATATTTAGAAGCTTACCAATTTCCCGAATTGATTTATTATTTTTTTAGTGAAAAATTACTAGCTGCCTTTGATCAAAACTGGTGTTAGTTTTTCTACCCCATTCTTGGTAGTACCAATGTTTAATACACAATTCACGGCGTTACACTAACTCAAATAAACGAAATTATTCAATGCAAGCGACGTAGATTTACGGTTAATGCTCGGTCTTCACTCGCCTAATTTCGTCATGACGCCAGTATGACAAAATATATTTGTATTGAATCTGATCATGCGCATTACATCTTGTAAAAGCGAAAATTTATTAAAATTGTTGATGATTTTATCACACTGTGACAAAAGGAGTAGAAAGTGTATATTTTATTCTCAATTAAACAAAACAGAGAGCATAAAATGATTTTACAATCTTGTCATGACATTCTATCACGATGACAAAATTTTGCGAGTGAAGACCAAGCATAAGAGTGCAAAACAAAAAAAAGTTAATATATTGTCCGAATATTAAATGAGACAAAGAAAAAAATAATCAAATTTTAATTAGAGTGACAGGTGTTTCAAATTTTATTGTTTATTTGTTGAACCAATTTTGTTTTATTGTCATGAACTACATTCTACATCAAAAACGAACGAAAAATGCATTTTAAAGCTCTCTATATTTCGAATTTAAATTCATTATAGTTGGTGTCCGAATTTCAAAAACACTCACTGTATAAATTTTGTGAAATAATATATTATTCTGAGGCGATGAAATAATTTCGCGCATCTTTAGAAGAAGAAATATTTTTGGTATGAGGAGAATAAAATGTTTTAGAATTTTTGTTCTATAATTAGAACCGGCCAATGTGGTCATTTATTCGTAATTTATATGAGTGTTATTTTAATTAGTTTTATTACGTCTCGATTGAAGATGATGTTCCTGTATGAAACCAATTAGTTTTATTTATTGTACAGCTCAGGTCTGATATAACAAAAGTCTATAGATATTAGAAAAATCACAAAATTAGTTTTATCTTTTATCGTTTATTAAAACCACTCGTATAATGTGTGTGTTCTGATGATTCGTCAGTGCGACGCTATTAGTCAAATAATTGGCTTTATTTAACTGAGGTAAGAACTACGGACGCTTTACATCCTCTATCACAACAACAAAAATGGTTCGAGAATTTAAAAGATCGGGCAATTTTGATCAACGCAAAGTGTCTTATTTCGATATTACAATCGGGTTTTATGCCATAAGAGTAAACCGTAATCCAACATAACAATATATTGACCCGCCGGTGGACAATAGAATTAAAGTCGTTTTCAAATATCCACGCAATTACGTGGCAACGCGATTATTTGGCATAGTATGAGCCATATCCACATGCACAGAGCGTGTTGAGACTTCCCTATAATATAATTTTAGTCCATGAGGAAATATAAGAGCCAAGCATTTTTGTTTACGTTTATCGGTTGGCACAAAATTGTAATAAAAGGAAACAAACCAAATTTTTTAGTTTAACTTATCATCCGACTCCTTTTTATAATTTAACGTATTTCCTTTAGTTCTTTGTGAGATAAAAATATTAAATCTGATTATTCTACCTATTCCTGTCAAAATGCCAACTCATAAAATTATAATTTTCTAAAAATTTACTCTAGTGGTCAATAATATAACTTTGCGTAGAATAATATTCAGTGTTGCTTAGTAAGCACTTTCGGAGCTAGATCTAGCACTTTCAGATAATTTTTAGGAGCATAAAAATCTGTTTTGCAATCTAGCATTTTTCTAACATTTTTTGGCACTAATTTTAGCACTTTGAAAAATTCTACATTCATTAAAAAAATTGTTCATCACGAATCTAGATTTTAGTAAAATACGGTAGCTTTGAGTTTGGTAACCTGAGACGAACAACACAAAGGTGCTCATTAGATTGTAACACAATATGTTTGATCTTAATCTGATCTGAGATGATTATGTATAAGCATTTCGAAGAACGACTTAATACAAATGACGGCAAAGGGATTTTTTGGTTAAGGTATATTAGTGTGTCGTAATTGGACCTGATTGTTGTTTTACTCGTACACATTTATAATTTCGATACACAAGTCATAATGATTTTTTTTTGTTGAAAATTTGTCAAAATTAGTTCGAGTGGAAAGTCGTAAGTCGAACTCGTAATGCTTACATAATCAGCCTCCTGATCCGGATCCGTGGTTATCATGAAATGGGGCAAATGTGTAAACTAACATCTCACTCAAAAAATGAGACAAAATACTCGATAATTTATATTTGAAACGTGTAGACAATGTATGTAGAAAATTTAAAAAATGGCGTCGATAATGTAGAGAATGTAGACATGTCGAAAATTATTATTTCTGTTAGCATTTATCAAAATTCAATTGTTTCTTTGTAATTCAAACCATTTCAAGATGGAGTTCATTCTTTCTCCACATTGAAAAATTTGACCCAATGCTTTTATATGGTAATGAAGCATATTCATGTTTATCTCACAGTTCAAGTGCAAAACCATTAAATGTGCAAAGTTAAAATTTTTTAAAATCGTTTATACGATAAAAATTCGGATGTAAATAGGGCCTATGTTAAGAGGATTAAATGGTGGAAGGAAGATGCTGGAATCTGACGCATGCTCGTGAAACTAATGTCGGCCGATAAAGAATACAATTACTGTTGACTAGACAACGCTATAACCTTCCATGGTAATTTGGCAAGCACTCCTGAACAATTCACAACAGATTTGACAACATCAAATAGCTTAGCTGCTATAATCTAACAAATTTCGATCGTCCCTATTCAAAGATTCTTTACAATGTCCAACATCATTATCACGCAATTCGAGTACAAGTTCCTCGGATTCACAATCCTAATAAATGCGAAAATATGACCGCAGGCTCACTTGATATTTTAAGCAATATTTTTTTTTCCAATATCTCCAATTTAGGAGCACAGGGAGTCTACTGGGCTGGACCATCAAACTTTGTTGGGTTTTATTGCTTTAATTTACCCACGACTTTCCGAGTTGTTTCGTGTCTGCTAGCATCGTAATCCATCTCAAGGAGCTCAATATTTGTGGTTTTGTTGGACCAGAAACACCTCATTATTCTCCTCAGGCATTTATTTACAAACACCTGTGGCTTATTGTTGATCAGGTTTCGCCACACTAATTTCACATACGAATTAAACATTCTTAGTTTGGTGTTTGCGGGATAGCACAGATGTGTTTCAGACTTTGTGAATTTATAACTTCATCTGTGTGACCCGTTTTCGGTAAAGTGCAACCAACCTATACGATTTTTGGTGTGTTTAACCTCATCGTCTCGCTGTCCTAATATTTATTTTGAAGATCTTTTGCTAGATTTGAGTAGGTGCAGTGGTGAATTACATTCATTAGACTGCTCAATGAAGATGCGTTTTATTTTAATATGATAACATTGGTGTATCTTTGCCCTGGTCTGAAGCCAGCATGTTCCTTTCTCAATTTTGGGTTGACTCTCGGTGAAATTCTATAGAGGATGGCCATTGCTTATATCTTTATGGTTATGTTAACGAGAGGGATATATCCTGCCAATTTATACATTCTCTTAGGTCACTTTTGAGAATCGTTTTATTGATTTTTGCACATGGATTGATTGAAGTAGTACGCGCATGTTTAGATCCAGGCGGTTTGCGTCTGAATTCTTGGTACCAGACTCGAGTGTGTTGATTGCTGTTTCGATATAGATTTTTTAGATTTGTTTCCATTGTTGGCCTACACTGATGGCTGCTTCTTCATTGGTTTCGCAGAATGTGTTTCTTGTCCTCAGCATCTTTTAATCTGTCGATGTTTGGTTTTTTCTGATTTGTCTTGATGCGTTTTACAGCGATAGGTTAAATTTTGAATTATGATATTTTACCAGTAGGTGGGTGACTGCAAATGTCTACACCACTCGTTGCCCTGACTGACATCTTGTAATAATGGCTTGATAAATTTATTGTTGGTCATCACGTTTTGTCATCACATTTGTTTCGTTATTCTTCTTCAGATCATGTCCATATGTGTATATTTTTGTATGGAAATTTACTGCCTTCTATGAATTATCTGGTTTGTGATGCAGTAGTCGATAGACCTTCTCTATTATTATTACTCACAGAGTCTGTATTGATTGTTTACCACCCATATGAGATTTATCAGGTCGGTTTTATATGTTCAAATTTTTGCATTGAAATATTGCCTGGAATGGCGATCGGAATGATTAGTCCATTGAATCCTAGCCAGCTTCCAGGGCTTCTGACAAAGGTATACGGGCCAGGGGGGGGGGGAGGTCTGTCCATTTCATTCATTATTCACTTTTTTCTATGATGTTTCCAAGCAGTCACCCAACCTTGTAATAATCCAAGCAATGGTTGCTTGACGATGGTGATGAAGATGTTGTTGCGCTTCAATTTCAAGAAAGTTAGCTCCAGTGAAAAAGGACCAGGAAACGCAAACGTCGATTGATAATCTCTGGGACGAGTATAATCCTGAGCTAACCTAAGCAAAATGGATATCGCTTACATCAAAAAACCCCCATCTGTATTTTTGTTCAAGACAAGATTATAATCCCATCAAGATCATCAGACAATCTTTGTCTAGAAACCACATTATCGAACCCATAATCGAATTTAGCCTAGAAAATTGCTTATGGTTGTACTAATAATGAAGACATCGATTGACCAAGAGTTTCAGTCTCACCTATTTGTTTAATACAAATTGAATTTTAACAGCCAAAATTTAGGTAAAAGCCTATTTATACTGGAAAACTAGAAGATGATGACTTCACACAGAAAAACAATTTAAAAAAAAAGAAAAAAGCAATAATCTACATTGTCTACGAATTTTCTACATATTCTACCGATTCTCGACATGGTCTACTCAAAAATCAATTATCTACGCTATTTTCGACACCAACATATAGACAATTCGGAAATACGCGTAGACGCACAACACAGATATTTCATTCCCAAATCCAAATTAGCCATTTTATAGAAAATTTAGAAACCTTGGAAATGATGCTGCGGAAATTTCTCTAGGACGACTCCTTGTTGATTTATTGAATTAACCAAAATAACATCGAATATTTTGCTATGACAGAACTTGCGGTTTAGGTAATCAGTGTATAATAACCTAACCAGCTGACTTATAAATTTTGCCTAAGACAAGAGGTTTGAAATTATAAATAATACCAGCTGGGCAGAACGATTGGATTAAATTTTCGGGAATCATAAAATATATGCGGTGGTACAGTGGATTTCAATTACGATCTGGTAAAAGGTTGGAACCCTTTCATGATTTTAGGGGTAAAATTACTCAGAGTAAGATTATGTATTGCAGAGAAATTATAAAAGGTTGTTAGAACAGCGGAAACAAAGAGTTAATATCAGCAAATGGTTCACGTAAAACCCACCAAATTTTGAAAATAATTTGAAATGGTCATGAAAGTGGAATTACTGTACACGAAAGCAAGAGTACCACTCGTTTAACGAATAGCTCGAGATGTATCACAAACGTTGAAAAAACTTCAAAATCTCCAAATAAATTTGAGGATAGGGTGGGAATTATGAAATTCAGGATTGAATATTTTATGGAAGAAAATTAGCAAACAAATGTATGTGAAAACTGATATGGGAAGCAAGTTAAGATAATCTTCTAGTAGTTGTAGCGTGAATGTGCTCTCATTTATTTTATACCTAGTAAATTAAATTAAATACTTTCGAATGTGGGACACCTGATTTTTTTTTGATTTTTTTTTAATCCATGCAATCTTTTCTGGGGCCGAAGCACTCCGTGCTCTTTCGCGGTTCATTTTCCCGTCTTACTTTACGCATCTCTGCCAAATCGAAGACGTACGGCTATAGGACCGATTTAAGTTACCATCTGCGCATTGCATAGCTCCATGCCAGCCTATAGTACTGGACATGGAAGATGGGTCGGCCCATGGGTTTTGCACGCCGATAGGGGGTCGTAGTTGTGTTCCTTTTAATCACAGATCGTAATCTTTTGATGAAAATTTCCTTTTGCATCCTGCCTCTATCGGGATTCGAACCCGGTACCACCCGATCCAAACGCCAAAGCTTTAACCACTGTGCCATTTGGTCGGTCACCTGATTTTCTTTTTACATGAATGTATAGATAGATCTCGAATACACAACATTGATCTCTAAAATTTAACTTACAGCACTTTTGGTAAAACAGTCTTGTATAATCAAACAACATTATCCCTGCTTAAATTTCAGAAAACCAACAAGGTCAACTATTGTTGGTTGAAAATTTAATCTTTTTTGTTGTTTTTTGTAAATACAAAACTTTACAACATCATTGCAAAAATTGAAAATCTCCCATTGCAGCTGCCACTTTCGGTACACAGGGTAATGGAAAAAGTTTAAGTATGAAGATTTATTCCGAATATTCAATTTGCCTGGATTGTAGACATGCCGTTTTTGGTGAAATAAAGTTCTTTCTAACAATACTCGTCATTTCCGGTAAAATTTAAAAAATGATCTGAACTTATTTTGTTTGAAATGGAATTTAGGGTTTTAATTGTTTTTCGTAAATGCGATATACCTTTCAACCGATTTTGGACAACAAATACCGGCATCTCTCAATTTATGGAAAAGCTTAAGTATGAAGTTGCACTCCGAACCGTCGTTACAATCCGTCTGAGTTGAAGAAAACCAATAACATATAATCTATATGATACCACGCTTACACGCACACACACACATACACATCACACATATAGACTTTTTAAAAACTATTTTTGTTTACTTCGGCGACATAGCGAATGATAAAAACCTATGATACTGAACGCTCTAGTTGCCCGAATTCAGCAGTTGTAAACAACAGCGCGGCGATGATTCAGAGCGCTGTGTGAAGCTGTTTAACCGTAATAAACAGGATTTTGTGCTGGCGTCAGTGTGTGAAAATGGATGAAACTTGGATCCTCCACTGCATTCTGGAATCAAAAAGTCAGTTAGCTGAGTGAACCGTAGGCGATGGAAGCGTCCGAAGAGATCAAAAGCGCAAATGTCGGCCTGAACTGATTTGAGTTCCGTATTTTGGAACGCGTAAGGTATTTTATTCGTCGAGTATCTCGAGAAATGAAAAACTTTCAACAGCGAATATTACATGATGTTGTTGATGCGGTTGAAAGTTGAAGTTCGAACTGTTCCCACATTCACCGTATACACCGGATCTGGCTTGTGATTTGCGGCAAATGCTGAAGTCATAGTCAAAACAAACGCATATTTTGAGGGCCAAGATAAATCGTTCTACAAAATGCATCGACATTTTAGCGAAGCGTTGGATTGAATATATCGGAAACTATTTTGATGAATAAAGTCGAATTTTGCGACATCGGGAGTTATTGTGTGACGATACAATTTATAAATTGCCGCTTTCAGAAGCTATTTATTCAGCTGTTCCGTAAAATCTGTTCTATAAAACTTAAATATTTCGATCTCGTATTTTTTTGATCGATTTATGAGGTCACAATCCACGATGCATACGTTAATTCGTGCATTTTTTGCATTTTGAGGTCGAAAATAGTGTATATAAGTGATTTTAGGTTGGAAAACGTCGATAATTGATAGAATATCTAATTACAATCTTATTAAAGTTGTACTGCTTAAATAAGCTAAAAGCATCCAGCCAAAAACCAAAAGAAACGATCATACACACATGTCTCCAAAAATTACGATAATACAGCCTATAAAGTGGTTCTAAAGGTTCCTAGTTTTAATTACCTTTGCGTCAAAGGTCAAATATCATATGCGCAGTCTGGAAAAATTTGTTCGAATAGATGACCCAAAAAATTTCTAAAATTTGGGTTTAAAATTGAATCCAGAACTTTACGGAAGGTAATTATTACTAATTATTAAAGCTTTCAAACTTTCTTTTCATTTTTAGCTTAACAAATCAATTACAGCTTCTATATCACGAATAAGCAGTAGTGGGTTTGTATTGGTGTAGTGGAATTTGGTATATTAGGATATCTTAGAACCCGTATTGTAATACAAAATAGTTGTCGAATATAATCTTCCCTAGCTTCGATAATTTCTTGTGTTCCATTCACCGGTCTACAGTCGCAAAAGTGAAAATAATCCTAATAGACGTAAAAGTTATGTGAATGTATAGCTGGGGTGTAACTGGACAACGAGTTATATTCGTGATTAATAATCGTGGAACCGTGCCTTTGTAATTTATTTATTTATTGATTGACATAACATTTTTGGTGAGGAAAAGCGCATATGGAAGCATTATAAATGAACAAAAAAATACTTCCATTAGGCATAAAAACCTGTTTTTTTTTTCAAAAAACAAATCCACTCCATGCCATCCATATTGAGCTCAAGCTCATTTATTACAGAGGATACTTCTCTTGCTTAATTCTTTTTTTTCAATTGCGAAGATTCAACTTTCAACTTTCTACATCAATTTCGTCTGTCAGCACTAAAGTGTTGGCATTTTCTCGTTGAAAAAGCTCAGTGTTCTTTTGCAGCATATTTTTAATTAATAATAACAATAATTCTGAACCATGTCCTAAATAAATGTTAATCATTGTGAATTAGTATGATTATAGTAGGTTAAATTAGCATATAATTGATGCTGCATGTACTGGAATGTTTATATAACACTGAGGTAAAATGTATGCGCGACACGCACAACGGTCCATAATATATGCATTTACACGCACGTATAGTGTGTATGTTATTGTTTATTGTTAGTGCAATTAGCTACAAAAATTTAGTTTTAATAATTAATTATAATTAAAATTTAACTGTTATTACAACTCTTTCGCTTATACTGAGCAAAATACTGGGTAGCAAACTCTTGAGGTCTGAAGATTACCTTGTCTATTAAACTAATTACATTTTGCATAAATTAATAGTTAATTAGAGTTTTATGTATTGTAAATAATATTTAAAATATGTAGATCATTAGGTAATCATTATTTTAATTTTTTATTTGAAGGTAAAGTTTGATAGTCAGGTATTACCGCCATTTACGATATACGACGTCTTAGCCAAATCGAAACCAAAACTCTGACAAAGTCGTCTTTGATGTGATGGATACATTTTTAACTAACTCCCACTTTTAGAGAAGAAACCTTATTTATTAACAATTTAATTTACACGTTAGTTTTCTAAAAATCGGCATGGTTCTCCCAGAGCGAAATATACAACCACAAATTTCACTAAATTCAATTCAGAAACATTCAACACCACTGCATAATAAAATGTAACTAAAGGCCATATTTTTTGATAATTGGTCGTTTTTGTGTCAGATGGCGAAAATCAGTGAATGCCGTTTTAAATAAAAATTTAAACAAAATGTAGAAACATTTTGACAGCCAGAATCAAACATTTTCTTGTTTTTTTGTAATAAATGAATATGTTTTATGGCAGAAAAATGATAAAAAATGTCATAATATTTTGTATTAACGATTGTAAAAGTTAGAAAAGCACCGCTAGTGGATCAGATTGCAACTAACGTAACTTCTAAAATTATATATGTGATCCATATGCCGATAAAGGGTAAAAATGGATTACAATTCTTAAAATTACCAGCGACCTCATTTTTGAAATAAATTAAGACACTTGTAGCCACACTTCTTACAAAAGGAAGTGCGAAAAGAGATAATAACTGATCCTTATCATAACGACAGCAAAATTAGGAAATAACCAGGTAGTATGATATATAGTGAGTTAGTAGGATCGTATCAGTAAAATTACTCCAAGTTCGCTATATCTTTACTACTTCGATAAGTAATAAATTTCCAATTCGTTTTTTGCAAATTTCTAGTTGAATATGAAGATTTAAATTTAAATTTTAGAAAAGTGACTTTACATTAAACCTAGTTTTCAGTGAGGTAAAAATGATAAAAAATATTTTTTATTATTTTTTCCATAAAACGCACTCATTATCACTGAATTCATCATCTAAATGTTATTTTCCGGCGGTAAATTAAAACTAAACTTTTTTATAACCGTTGTATGGGGAGAGCCACCATTATAATGTGAAATTTTCTTAATATTATCATGCAGGAGAACCGTTGGAACCGATTCCATGTTATCGATATTCTCCATAAAGCCATAGGTTTTGGTTGATCAATAGTGTCTGGATGCCGGAGTTGCTGTAATTTCCTCGAATTGCTTTTTTAAATTTATAACAAAATCGGATTGTGAAATTTTATCAGCCAAAGAAGAATTTAGAAATTGACTAGACACTCCTAACAGAGTAGTTCATCAAGTCCAAACGTTCGTGATACATAATCGCCATTCGATAGTACAGTGCCGTCTCTCAATCATACAATATGATTTCGGATTGTAGGATATGGTCACATGTTTAAATTCAAATAATGCTCTGATAGTTTGCTAAACAAATATGATTAGAATTGCGAGTGAGTGGCCGCAGCAATACCTGATACAGGAATCGCGTCCACTTAGGTAAAGGACCAATGACGCCTAAATGGTCGCCTTGAAATTTACGACCTTTGACATGCTAAATAACATTGAGCCATAGTTTTTGAATCCTTAGAGATAACTTAACATATGATTTAATGCCAAGGTGAGACAACTTGTGAATGAGCTTTTCTCCGAAATACAATTGGTATAAAAGGCTTCCGTATAGCAGTCGAAACATCACAATAAATGTTTTATTGGAATTAAAATTTAGTGGAATCTGTTTAAATTTTGAACGCGTTTTTCACGTAGTTCTCGGAGTACTGCATCATTGGTTTGTGCATCAGCAATTTGAGCATAATTTACAGTTTCAGGGATCGAAATTAGATTAATGTATGATAAGGTATATGGACGTCGGTTGTGAATTGACCGAAAGATGCAATTGACCAAATTTATGAGGTGATGGCATTTCTGGATTCTGATCAACGGAAAAGCGTAGATTTATGACTTATGATAAATAAACAAGGTACATTTTCAACCTCCTAAAAGATATTTAAAGTGTTTGATGAGCTCAAAATAATTGTTAATTGCTATGCACCATCTAAATACTGTTGAACCACCGCCCCAATTGCCGAGTCTGATGCGTCGATCATAATTGCCTATCTGACAGTAGAGGACGGATGAGTAAGGAGAGTTGCTTGAAACACACTCTCCTTACAATTATTGAATGCTTCGATAAATTCCGCTAGTGCTGTGCTTGGGATGGACCGTCTATAAAAATTAATTACACCCAAAAATCGTTCCAGATAATTAAAATTTTGTATTACTTCAACTCTTTTGGCGGCAGGTAAAATGCCTTTCGCATTAACAAGAAAATTAATTTCGTGTGAAGCTGATGCGCATCTACCAGGATTAATGATTAAAACATTTTCTGATCATTTTTGAAAAATCATTTCTAGACGATTTAAAAGCTAGTAAAAGAACGGAATCCAATGTTTTGAAAACTGGATATCCTTCAAGTTGATACGAAAAATCTTGTAGGTGTGAAATTCGATAGCGATCAGGAATAGTGACACAATTCAAACTATGGCAATGCAGTGGACACGACAATGACCACTGGCTCGTAATACCAAGTGCCACAAGATTTTCAAATTACTTTTTTGCAATCTTCAATATATCCGGTGCCTAACCTGTTTTTAAGAAAATCAGCACCAATAATGGGCACCGACTCGTCTACAATAATGAGTTTCCATGTAAAATTTTGACGAAGATCAAAAACTACATCCAAAATTTTTGTTTCTAAGAAAATCAGCACCAATAATGGGCACCGACTCGTCTACAATAATGAGTTTCCATGTAAAATTTTGACGAAGATCAAAAACTACATCCAAAATTTTTGTTTCATAAGCCTGAATTGGCGTTCCATTATCGCAAATAATTTGTAGGTTGTGACCGCTTGCAAAATTTTACATAAACTGAGCGAAACTATCGACACATCGGCTCCCGCCCAAATATCTACTAAATGTTTTGTCTTTGAAATAAGGGCCAAAATTAACAGACGCCTAATATTTACTACATCAGGAATGGTTGCCACATCCGAATGATAATTTAAAAAGCCTAATGTCAGTCGTGCAACAATTAAAGGATTGAAATTTATCTTTGCCAGCTGAACATAACCAATTTTATAGTGCATGGGAATTACCGAGTGTGGACACTCAAACTATGATCATTTGCGTACTTGATTTATGGTAGAGGAGCTAGCACAAATAATTGTTTTGGACGATGCTGGATATCAAGTGGAGACAAGAACACTTGGGTGTTGGACTTGGGAGCTAGTGACCATATGTGTCATCGATGAAAATTGTTCGAGAACTTTGTAGAGAGATCCTCATACATAACGGTAGGAAAAGATGAAAAGAACCGAAAATCGTATGAATTTATTTTCGTCGGGAAAGGTGATGGATCGTAGCTATCGAATGTAATCGAATAGCTAGCGCCACGAACTACTGAAGAATGGAAACCTGTGTGCAGTGGGAGTTCGATTCGAACACTTGAGCGCCAATAGAAACAAATTCGATTGTCGGTTCCAGGTATTTTTTGCTTTTAAAGGACGATCTTTCACATTTTCGTTATTCGTAAATTTAATGAAGCAAAAGTCGGAGGTTGCAGCAAAGATAAAATTCGCGGCAATGCGAATGCAGCAAGATAATGGATTCAAGATGATCAGTCCACGATCAGTCCACGGGACAGAGTTCGTTAATGCGGAATTGGACAAGTTTTTCTATGAGATGGACATTGAGCATCAGCAACTGTACCGTATAAGCCGGAGCAGAATGGTTTTGTGGAACGTAATAAATTCACAAATGTGGAATCTGCACTACAATGATACTTGTGAAGCAGATAGACTAAAAATTTTGAGCGAAAGCTGTCGAGAATGAGCACAATGCCTGAGAAATCACCCTACAAATTATGACGTTATAAAAAGGCAAAAATCGATCACTTCCGGATTTTCGAGTCAGATGTGTTTATGTACGTTCCAAAGAAAAAACGACATAAACTAGATCAAAAGGTAGTCAAGTGTGTGTGCCGGATATCATAATTACTCGAATCGTATCGATTGTGGAATTCGGAGGCGAACATAATCTAGATAGCTACTTAGATTTTGGTGACGTGATTTTCCTTCTGGAAGAATAAATGGCTGTTCTGGAGATTAGTGAAACTACTAAGAAGGCAGACGAAAACGCAGAGGTAAACTATGCTGTGGCAACGCCGGCGCAACCAATCGATCGTGGTGCCATTTGGCTGACAATTAGATGGTGGATCGGATGATCACAAGCATGGAAGCAGGCAATGAATGTACGATTCGATAATTAAAAATCGACGTGGAACTTGGTGAATCCAGCAAATGATCAAAGGGTGATTGATAATCGTTAGGTGTTCAAACTTAAGCAAAATCCAAATGAAAGCGTTGACCGATACAAAATACGGTTGTTATAGTGTAGGGGTTCTTGTAGAAGTATGACATGAATTACATAGAAACGTTCAGCTCTATGTGATTTAATTTAAATCGATTCGAGCAATTCTGCCGCTGCCAACATTTCAACGAATGAGATTGAAGCAGTTCGACATAAATACAGCTTTTTGTATGGTGATTTGAACGAGAACGTTTATATGAGTCAACTCTTCGGTTATGATTATGGCACCGGACGAGAGTGCAAGTTATCCATGAACTTGTACGAATTGAAAAAAACATCGCGCTGCTGGAACAAAAAGTTTACGTCAATCATTTGAAAATTCGATTTTGTGGCCGGATTCGTTTGTTTTTGTGTGTAATGGGATGGATGATGATACTTGCGACTTATTTCGACGACGGTTTGATTGCAACAGAGAACGAGAAGCAATTTTTCTGCGTATTCAACGTATTCGAGCTCAATTCGTACTTGAAATTGAAATCGAACAACTGCCAAGAAAGAGCCGAGAAATCAATTTTCCCAATTGATGATGAATTGATTCCCAACAATGACGCAGACTATGCAGGAGACAAAGAAACTAGACAGTCGACGTCCGCAGGTATTTATTCATGTTTGGCAATCGATTATTGGCCGACATTTTTTCAATCGACTTGGACAAGCCGATTTTCCTTATGGATAATCAATGCGCGATTCGCCCCATTAAAATTCCGGGATTCTATAAGAGGACTTAACACATAGACGCGCGATATCATTCTATCAGAGAGAGGTATGAGGATGGAACTTTCAATTTGGATTATGTGGCAACTGATGAACAGGTGGCCGACATAGTGACGAAAGCATAGTTTTTGTTGAAAATTTTAAAAAGTAACTTGGAAGTAAAAGTGGGAGTACACCAAAAATTGATTCTGGTGTAATTTACTTAAAGTTGTGACAGGTTTGATACATTGTGTTTAGTAAAGTGTTCACTGTGGTTTTAGATTCGGCCGATGTACTCGATTGTAAGGTTTTGGTGAATTTTATGCAAAAAACAAAAAACACGCTGGAATAGGTTTCTTCGTTAGAAATAAAATTTTCTTTTACACCGAAGGTTGCAAAATTAACAGGATTAAAGTTAATTTAACAGTCCAATAAAAAATATCTAGCTCGTGTTTTTAAATCATGATGGTTCTCTGCACGGAGGTGGGAGATTGGCGACAACTACTAACAAACTTGACTGATTTATAACGTCGAGGCGTTCAGTCAAATTTTTTATACAAGACCACACACTTCTTAAAAAACGTATATCAACTTCGAGGGACATTGACCATAAAAGAGCACGGCGCACGCCACATTATTTACATGAACGAATAGACATTAAAAAATAAAATTGATTTCTATTTTTTATTATACAATTTCACAATAAATTTATGTATTTTTGCTATGCTGCTGGTATAGTGGGTAGTTAGGTGCTGCAATATAAATTTTTTCATCTCTTGTTTAGATTTTTTTTTGTGTTGTTATGCTGAACAACTCAATGACAAATTATAAAATTATTTTGCAAAAAAATAAAACCACAGTGTTACTATACAACAGACTGTTAGGTTTTCTACGAGTATTTGTTATTATTGCAATATAGCTGTCTGAATATTAATCTTACAGAATGAAAACGTTTTTATAACCCTGGAGAGACTTTATGTCGTGTGTGTGTGTATACATGAAGCACGGTAACATATACATAATTGTGCAATAAGAATTGCTGGCATTTCACAGGAAATTAAATGAAAGACACAACGACGACGGAGAATTCGAAGAAACTGGTTTTTATGTTTTGTGGGATCGTAATATGATTTGCATGATTTATAGCCGTTTCATTCAGCGGCTGATTGCTGTAAAATTAATATTTATATATTGTCTATATATTTATATAAACTTTTACTTAACACAAGTCAAAAAACACTATACATCACACAACAACTTATTTGCATATTATTAAGTCATCAATTTGACATTTTGCCGATATTTACTCTATGCATTTACCACTTTCGTGTGTGTAATATAGAAGTGCTTATTATTTCAAGAAATCAAGTATTGATCGTTACATATCAATTCAAAAAAATATAAACGCAATATAAGGCGGTAGATATATCGTGGGAATAAGATCGACAAATACGATTTCTAAGATTCTTGATCTGCGCACTCCGGAATAATGATTAAAATATAAACAGATGGAGGTTATATTTTCTGAATATTTCTCGTTCACCTTATTTCTAAATTTATATACAGGTATTCGAGAACGTTTGTGCAATTTTCATATTTCATGCAAATCCAATGCCTCCATAAGTTTCAAATAAGGTTGAATACAATTATCGAGCGAGCTTTCAATGAAATTTCATAAACATTTAATATTATCGTGACAGTTCACTAAACTTTCAGACTCGCACTCATACACACGGTAATCATCTCGACATGTTATAATTGAATTAATTGATTTAATTTATAGATTAAATGATAGAAAATTTCAACTTTCAATTTTATTGATTGCAATTTAATTTTTTTTTAACGGCCGAATAAATTATCATCTCATGTATAACAATTTTATATTTATGAGACGCGCGCGGCCAGCATCATTAAAATATATTCGAATTATTGATTTCTAACAATAATAATTATTGTTATTATTGATAAATACATAAATTAATAGATCGAGATAAAAAAAAATATCAATTGGATTATGTAATCGTGCACCATCCATGACAAATAATTAAGACAAATCATTTACAGCAGCAGCTCTCTTGTCTTATATATAGATGATATGTTAGCTTTACACTCGTATATACGAGTTATTTATGCCGGTCAAGGTTAGGAATGTTTGTTTCGGCTGCTGCTGACTGCTTTTTAAATATAAGCAAGGCACAACACAATAAAGAAAAGTGAATTTTATTTGTTATTTGTTATATCCATAAATTAGCTTTATATAAAGGTATATAAGCGTGTATGAGTGCGCGCACGGTTTAATATCTAAGGTAAATATTTAAGTTTTGCTAGATTTGAGACGACGGACGATTGTGTGCTTTCGAGATTTATTTGAAATATTAATTATGATAATGTTGCATAGTAGTTTTGGATTGTTGTCGCACGATATAATGATTAATGATTTTAATCGATTTTATTGATTTATGTTTGCTGTACGATGTTTAAATCGAAACTTGTCTAAATATATTGATTGTTTAGATTTGCAGAAGTGACATAACAGATTGCTAGCCCGCAGAAAAAGGTTTTATATAATGTTTATTTGTACAATTAGTATTTTGCGATCACCGTGTTCGAACGCATAATTTAAACAACTAATGGCTAAACAACTACTTAAGCGAGAGGTTTAATTATATTTTGTTAATCATGAATAAATTTAAACAGCTGCTGATACCTCGACATGGTTTTAAAGCCTATATAGTATTATTCCCCAGCAATAAGTTTTAGCACTAACGAATCGGTTTTAATTCCATTGAACAATAAATGTGGCAGTCTCGAATTTGAACAATAAAGAGCCTGCCAATGTTATGTGTAATTCGATTTAAACGGGCAGAGTTGGACCGAGTCTTATACACCGAGCAATAGTTTTGCCCAGGTCCGACCATAAGTTCATGGCCGGCTGTGTGCAAAAATTTTATTGGCCACCCCTTGAGGTAAAGAAAACTAAATTACTGGGCAATAAAAATCAAGCAATTAAGTTTTTTGTTCTTTATTTTCATAATATTAGCTTAATTTACATAAAACAAGCGCTTGTACCATGTCCATCTATGTTCCTCTAACATAGATGATCTTAGATAATTTTTAATAATTCTTATCTTTGAGGACGATATTTCTGATATTTACAAACTGTCCCCCAAGAACACAACTAATTGGTTCCGTGTCCTTTGTTCGAGACTACAAAATACCGGAGGGTTAAAATAAAAAAAAACGTTATGGTATGCAAAAAACAAAATAAAAGAGAACCAGCGGAAATCGTGTAGTTTGAAACCGTGTAATTCGAGGGAAGGTATCCGTATTCTTCGAAACTCGTGTTCTTGGGGGGTTATCTGTACATAACTCTACGAACAAATTTGGAACCGTAGACTGCATATTGTTTTCCAACATATAATTAAGGATTATTAAGGATATTATTTTCAGGTTCCATTTTTCTTATAGTCTCAAAGACCCCCTACACAAGACCTCTTATAGATACTCACCTCAAAGAGTACCTATACAATTTTAATTTCGTCAAGCAAATCAAAACCATTTATGTCAATTCACTTCTTTGTTCGGTTGAAAGTTTCAAAGTGTAAATCTTTACAGTTTTGCAGTAACGATCAGATGAGTGTTCTCCAATATCGTAAATCAATTCAAACATACCATTATATCTCCGAAGTGCTTCGAATCTTTCGGACAAAGATGTTAATGCTTGATCCAGAATGCAAAAATAAAACTTAATTTTAAAATGCGTTTTTGGATCCAAAATGTGTTCATCTATGCTTTTATAATTGAAATTTCAGGGTTTTCGGTTATTTTTTCACCAATAGCATGTAAAGTACGTTCCACGTCCAGTTCATTATCTAGGTCATTTGTAACACCAAGACTTTCTTCAAACTCGTTATCGTTTCTACATTTTGTCAAAAAATTGGTTAAGTTTTTTAACGAAGAAAGGCAAGCTTTCATATGAGTGGCTGGATTTTGCAATAATTTGCTAATTACATCAATTCGTAGTAAAAATGTATGCCAAATTTACTATGTAACATATAAATTGATAACTGCATATTTGTAATGATAAACAGTGTGCCATATGACGTGTTTTGAAGTCATAAATTTGCACAATATGACACCTTAAATGTTTTACGCCATCAATTCGACGTTTTTCACTTAAAGGTTTTAAATTAAAATTTGACATATAATTTTTTAGAATATCTTTTGGTTGAACTATAGAAAAAATACGTATATATTTCTTCTACTAAAAAAAAGTTGCTGTTTCGTGTGATATGGTTGCGGAGTCATTAACAACAAGATTCAAACCATGTGCAGGATATGGTACCAAAACAGCTTTTGGATTTAAATTTAAAATTTTCCACTAATCAAAATGCAGTACAGGAATTACAATACTTGTTAAAGAGTAACCCTTTGTTTATTTTAATTTTCAATCAATGCCCGTTTTCAGTTAATAATTAAAAATAATAATTTATAAAAAATTAGTTTTTAGACACCTTTTGGAATCGGCCGCCTGTGTGTGATGCACACATTGTGCACACGCTAGGCGCGGCCTTGGTTTTGCCGTGTCAAATGCTCTTATGTGAAGAGAGTATAAAATTGTTTTTACTTCACACCCTCTTTCAACTCGTGTTTGTTTTAATTGTTCACAAAAAACTCACATAGTCGCTCCAAATACGCACACGCTTCAACAAGAACTCACCTAAGTATCACCCGCTGTCAATGTGGATACAATACCATTTTCTTCATTGTAACTTTAGTCGAGATTGATGCTATCACTTTTATCTCATAAACCGTCATTTGTATTGTCTAGGATCGCTCCTATACACCCAGGATCATATTTGTTTCAATATTAAGAAGTTCTACTACACCTACAGTGCCGTAATTGTTTAAGCAGTAAGATAATTTGTAAACGTGTAAACCATAATTTATTTTGCCTTCTTACAATATTCGCATTCTCTCTGCACTTCAAGATAAAATTTAAAACGGTTACGATAAATAAATGTCAAAACTTAACACACTCTTATGATTTATGAAGATTCATATTTAGACTTTGAGGGCCCATAAGTACCGTTTCCATTCAAATTTCAACATTAATTTTATGGATATAAGTTATTCTAAACAGTATCTAGTCACAAACAATAGTTCAAGTTGTTATGGGTTGTGGTATGGGTAATTTTAAAGGTGAAAATTGTATAGAATAAATTATCTTAGCATTTTTATTTTTAAATCAAATGTTTGAAAAAAACATTAAAACAGCCAAATATTTCTTTACTTCGTATGGTAAAGACGCGTACAATATACTCGTAAGTCTTATTTACAATTCATCCATTGAATTTTGATTAGTATTGTATATGCTAAACCGTGTAAAGGTTATTATTTATGCTAAGTATAAAATCATATTATTCTGTAGTTCAATCAAATCTGTGTTAAGCAGTTCTTAATTTCAGTGTATTTCATTGTTGAAGACGAAATAACCTGTTTAACACTTTCTGCTCGTGCGAGTTAACAATAAAGTAAAAGCCCTTGAAGGCGGAAATCCAATATTGCGAAAAATCCTTTTTGTCGTAAAGTTTAATAAAAAATATACCCCGATCAATTTTGATGCGTTTTTACTCTTTATGGCGGAAACTCCTTTGTCCCGGACGGAATTGTGTTTTCTGGCACAAAAAATAGAAGAAAACTCCACTATGACGGAATAACTGCTAACTTCATACCGATTATCGTATTTGTCAAAAACTTGACAATCCAAACATTTTTTTCAACGCTTGCGGATTAAAATAAATTAAATTAAATTACACCAGCGCGACCCAGGATAGGAACTAAGCACACATTTTACCATAAAAAAATAATTTTTAAGGAGAAACTGGAGAAAGCAAAGGCTGCTAGACTTATTTTGGTTTTAAAGTGAACCATATCCAACAAGAAACATTATTTATATAGTTTTGTTTTTTTGGTCACCCAGTAAAACCAAAGGCATGCTACCATTTAATTGATTTTTTTAATCGATAGAATTTGTGCTTGGTTTATACCCAGATTCCAATATTTCATCAGATGATGAAACCGAAAATGAAACAGGTGACGCAGAAGAAACTCCACCAACTTTAAGCCAAGTGTTCGATAGTCTTAAAATTATAAAGGCGTTCAATATGGGAAGAAACGAGACATTGGACAAATTTGTTAGATTTTAGTTTAATTGCTTAAAATCTTAAATATTGCGATAATGCAACTGAAGTGATTGATTTTTTTATTATTCAATTATTGTTTTTAAATAAATAAGTACGTTTTTACATGAAATATGTATAAATTTTGTTGATTTAATTCATTGACTTAGTTCACTCAGAACTCGAAAATAATTCATATGTACGTACTATGTATACATATGTAATGCAACAATCTGTTTTATTGAAATTAATTTTAATCTGCCAAAATTCCTCCTAGACGGAAATTCGGTCCCATCGAATTCCGTCTTAGAGGATTTTTACTGTATAAGTACAGGGTCTTTTAAAAGTCGAGTCTAGATGTTTTTTTTGAAATAAAACATTTTAACAATTATACGTGAAAAATGACATTTAAATGTCGGGCACATCTACAGGCTTCTTTACGAAAATCCAAATTTTGAAGAACTCGCTCATAAATTACTGCATTAAGTTCATCAATTTCGGTTCGAATATTGTTTTTCAGCTGTGCAATTGTTGTTGGTTTATTCACATAAACTATACTTTTCAAGAAACCCCTAAGATAGTAATCTAATGGCGTTAAATCGCATGTTCTAGGTGGCCAGTTTATGTCACCAGTTTATGTTCTGCGTTGATAATGATCTGTCTGTTTTAATTTTTGTGTTAATTGAATTTTGTAAGGATGCAAATGCAAATCATTACATAAAATTCACCAAACAGTCGATATATGAATGCCTAATTCCTGAGAACGTTGAGATATCGATGTTGAAGGTTCCTCCGCGACACTTTCGGCCACAGCAGCAATGTTCTCACTAGGACATCCACTTTTTGGTCTGCCACACCTTTCTCGATCCTCGATAGAACCAGTTTTCAAAATTGTTCACTAAAACAGCCACGAATTTTACGATACGTATTTTTTAAAGATCGATGATTTTCATAATAAGTGTGAATAACTTTAATGCGTTCTTCTAGCGTGTAAGTATCCATCATTAAAATTGTACATCTGTCTACTTCACAAATGTCAAAGATGCTATACAAAAGGTTGCGTTTAGAAATTATTTACTACTGGCATCTAGGCGTGACTTTTGAAAGACCCTTTATAATAGTAGGATCTTGGAATCCGGAATATTTTTTGTAATCCCGGGATTGTCGTACTAGAATTTTAGAATTTCGAGTAAATTACAAAAAAAAGTATGTGTTTTACGTAACGAGCTCATTTGGCCAATCAAATTTAGTTAATCACTGCGAGTTTTTCGAAGTCCACGAGTTCTTCATCCAATAATTTTGTATGGGCCTAATCGAAACCATTTCTAGTTGTTTGATTTAGGTCTAGTTATGGAGGGACGTTCTAGTTTACCATTTGTTTTCTACCTTCAGTTAATTTTTATTCTTTGTAAAATGTGTGAGTTAATCTTAAGGATAGGTAACGAGTAGGAGGTGAGAGACTTGGATAAATTAACTATTTCTTTAGGAAGAATTAAATTTTGTACTTGTTCATTATTGTTCTGAATTTGTCCTAATTATCAATTTCTCAAACACAAGATTAATAAATGGCCTAGAATTAAAGCATTGTAGGATTTTAAAGATTGTTGAGTGCTACTAGTGCCTCTAAATGAAATATCAAACATTTTTATTTTCTGAAATTTGTGCTAGTGTAATAGTTAATTTTCGAACATCGATTTTAACACAACTCTGATAATAATAATTTTAAAACCTTTTCGAACCTTTTGAAACCGGAAAACATTTTTAACAACTCGGGCGATCTCAAAATATTTAAATTATCTGAACTGAGCCCATGACTTTCCAGCTCAATTTTCGTTATGAGGGGGGATTATACAGATAACAGGTGCTTTTCCGGTCGTTAAAGCTGACTTGACCTATTATAACTACAACCTGAGTACCTCAGGGAAGTCATCTAGAGCCAATATTTTTAAACCTGTCTATCAATGATATTAAGTGCATGATCGTAAACTCGGTTGTTTCTGTTTACGCCGATGGTATGAAAAAATATCGAAAAATTTCGACCATTACTACAGAACGTCTTAAACAATTTCACCATTTTGTGTAGTAGGAATAACCTCGAGTTAAATGTGAACAAATGCCAGTTCATTACGCATTCTCGCAATCGCGAGCATCCCTCTTCTCACAACTAGTACATCAAGTGCGATGTTATAGGCTGAGATAATTTTCGTTTGTGATTTTGGAGTAATTTGTGACAATGAATTAAACTTCAAAGCACGTATCGATAATGTCATCAACAGAGCAAACTCTGTATTTGGTTTCGTGAAATGTTCCTTATTAAAGCTCTTTATATGACCTTCGTTCGACCTCTGTTCGAATACGCTTGGAATATCACTGGTCTCCATATCACTTAGTCCACAATAGAGAAATGAAGTAGTGCAACTCAAATTTCTCCATTTCGCTCTCACGGTGGCTGCCATGGAACTAATCATGATAACACTGATTAGTAAGCGTCGAGTGTAGCAGATTTTATTTTTGTCTACCGATACTATCTGGTTGTACCGATTCTCGTACTTCAGTTCTTCGAACCTAATACGGTTATACAGATATCGATTTTATTTGTTATTAACAAAATTTTGATTTAAGGACCATGACGTTGAATGACTTTGCCAACCTATTAATGGGGTTGTTTTCTACATAGTTTGTGGAATGGCGTTCTAATGTTAAATACTCATGGTTTTCAAAATGTCTTGCATGATACATAAATTGAAATGTTTTCCGAAATATCGGAGAGAAAGAGAAGTAGTTTATTTTGAACGATTGTTGAGTATGGTAATCGAAATATGGCATGCGCCTTCGCAATACAATTTTCGATATGTCAATTGAAACTGGCGTCTTCGAAAAATGTACCAACTAAATCTATAGTTTTCGCTTCGCAATACTTTGCTGTTTTCCTTTTATCAAGCACTTAACGAATTGCCTTAACGATGAAAGGACATGCTTTTGCATTTCTTAATATTTTGGTACAACGAGTTGTGAGCACACCACTCACTTAATCTATCTATATATTCTTGAAGTTTGTCCGTATCAAGCATTCCATTACCGTACCAAAAAGTTTCACGTTATTTGTATTGAATCTATGAAAACAAAACGAAAATCTAGGCACCGAGGTGTGATCCTTGGGGAACACCTTTCGTAACTTTAATAACAATTGATTTCTCATTTCTCATTGTTACAAATTGTAGCCGTCTTGAAAACCCAAATACGAGTAAACTCTGGAGTGCCTTATGATGAGAGATATAATGAAATGGTTTTCTGAAATCCGTGTAAGCTACATCAACTTGGATGGTATTTTTTTATTTCGTCAATTATTTTACTGCTGCAAGCAGTATGATAACGAGTGAGGTATGATAGCGAGTGAGGTATGATAACGAGTGAGGTTTGTTTCTGAAACAGATTGTGGCGCCCTTTCCACCGAAAAAAGGATAAGGTTCCTTTAAGTAGTGTTATAATTTTCGAATATGTTCTGACGATGGTCTAACTGTACTGTATCAATCTATACTTTTGATGGATGCACATTAATAGGATTTATGCCGCAATCCCATAACTTTTAACCCTGCGCCACATTTTATAATGAGCCTATGTAAAAAATAGTTAGCACTAACTACGAGTAAAAGAAGAGTCTAATTAAACTTGAGACAATTGATTCAGATACCAGATGAATTTTGTAAAATCTACACTTGTCTAACTATGGACGTACGAGTTCAACTTTACATACATAAGAAAGTGCACATAAGTGTCTATTTCAGCCATTGTTCATAATTATAAGTTTGTTTTACGTTGTTCATGTGGTCACAAATGAATATCAATATAAAAGCCAAACATTTATTCGTGAACGATAACTTTTCTATACAACCACCCTTTGCCATTTATACGCGAAAATAAAAAGTTTGATAGTGGTTTTGTGTTAGTGGGGAAAATCTGGTTTTGAGGTTTGTCTCTTATTCTGCGATATTAAAATGAAGTCTTTTGTTTGTGAGGTGTAATTAAAATTTTTTGTAAACACTTATTGTGATTATAAAGTTTATTATTTGAATAATTTTCAACTCTTTCACTCTTAATTAGTGACATTAATTATTATAATAATTTTCAATTTAACTATTTCTAATAAATATCTTGAAATCAATATCAAGACTTCTCAGAAACAAATTATCTCTGATACCTACAACGTCATGTGGGCCGACAGAAGACCAGTCAGTCTATGAGGATGGACGAAGTTTTAATATGTTGTATGACAACGGTTACAACTAAAATATACAACAAATCAATTTATAAGTAACGTTGTTGAAACCGCTCATCGATGCAATTCTATGAACGGAATTCAATGACCTACGCCAGAAAACATGGTTGACTTGATTTATTTATAACGTGTACGTGCAATGCTTCTTGGCTGAAAATCGAAGGAGGGCTGCTATATGAAAAAATAACCGTTGACCGACATGATATCGAGGCCTGAATTCTCGTCAAAAACAAATCAAATTTATTTAATCCTATAGGACTATGGCTGAAATATCGGGAAAGGCAACAACGTCACTATTTGAAAATCAATATCGGCATACCTGCTACAAACAAATCTAACCCCGCATAAACAGTGCAATATTAAGGCAAAGTTTATGTAACGAGTTTCGATGCTTCACACAACACAACCAGAATCAAACCTTATAATTTCAGGCGCAGACACGCCTCTTGATATAACAATGGACAAAAACCACTAGGCCTAATATTTCACGAACTACCTTTTTTATCAACCTAGGCCAGACGAATTGTGGCTACATTTATGGATGGTGGAGGAACGGCACACTCAATATGAATAACCGCTACCACCCTGTCATTACAAAATCGACGCCAGCGACGAAAAAAGTTAGATAGAGAACAAATATGGGGGAGGAGGTCCAGAACATAGACGAAAATGTCGACCAAATTGTCGTTCACACAATTACATTATATTGTTTGTTTATTAACTATGTAATCTGTGTTTATTAACTATGCAATCTGTTGTGGGGCCGGAGCACTCCCAATTTTTTCACGGTTTGCTTTGGTCGGTCATAATCGAGGACGTAAGGACGTACGACTATAGGTCCGATTTACGTAGAACCATCTACACATTGCATTGCTCCATGCCAGCTTATATAGTACTAACATGGAAGATCGATTGGGACATGAGTTCTGCACTCCGACAACGGGTCACAGCTATGTTCATTTTCATCACCGATCAAAGATGATCAAGATGATGCAAAATCCCTTTTGCAACCTGCCTCTATCGGGATTCGAACCCGGTACCTCCCGATCTAAACGCCAAAGCTTTAACCACAGTGCTGTTTGGTCGGTGAACGAATTATGTACGAAAATTACCTTAGCTTTTCTAGCAACGAGTAACGAAATTGTCGACGACATTAACAATACCGTTCAAGATATGATTTCTAGCGAGATGATAACCAAACTGTAAATGTTTGTAAAAAAACAGGCTCGCCTGTTATTTTCTGTGAATAAACTGAACGAAATGGAAAACAGTATTTATAACGCCTAACCTAACCATTAATTTTGACCGAATATGCGTTATTTTACAAATCGATTACCAAATATATCTGAAATGTAAGATACACTGAGATACACAGTAGCACTGAGTGTAATAACGTTTTTTGGTCAACTACGATAATCTAATCGGATGACATTTACCAATTAATTTATAAAAAGAAAATTGGCTATCAAAATTCGTTTTGTTAAGAAAATAGTGAATATTACGCACAATGGTAGTGGATTTTTAATTATAAAATTAGAGGGCTGGTTTCCTTCTTGTGCAAAGTACGTTGATTGCAATTTGCGCTTTTGGAGCTTTACCAAGCCTATTTGGGAAGGGACTTAAATAAAAAACTTACACATCGTCCTTTGTAACCTGAATATTTAATTGTAACGAGTGAACACGTTACAATGTAATACACAGGTTTCAAAGGGGTATACACAGGGGTTAGGACCAACAATGTTTATCTCACATTAAATTTTGATGCAGCGATATCAACCCATGAATATTAAATTAATTTGTTTTTGTCCAATACGGACATTTTTGCGTATACATTTTTTTGACATTTACGATTTTTTACAGAAACTCAAATTTTGTTTATTTTAAAAATATCGATCGCAACGACTCGTTTGAATCGAGCAGTTTTCGAAAATTATTGTAAGGCAGTTTCAAAACTAGCGTTAACATTACATAATCATAACAAAATGTGAAACGATGTTGTACGTATACGTAAATGGCCTAGAACCATCTTTCAAATTTTGAATTTTCAACATACATTATGTTTAAAAAAAAACTAAAAACTAATAGATAGAACACCCTTTATTAATTATTACACGGATATTTTTATTTATGCCGCCAACATGAAAATTTGTAGGAACATGTTACGACTAAATTCCAACCTATTATTTATTCTCCATGGTTAACATATCAATTCACCTAGAGATTATTTAATAACCGGAAACCCGAAACAATTTGTAGTAGATTACACTTGGATAACCAGCCTTTTCTCGTGAAAGGTCGTATGAAGTAATCCTATTTATACTAGTGTGTGCATCAACTCGTCAATTCACTGGCCATATTTGGACAAATTAACTTCATTATGAATTTTCGTTGTCCACACCACCAGCCGTATAACCCAATGGGTGCAATCGTGAACTTCGAATAAACATTATTTTTCTAATTTATGAAATACGTTAATTATTTAATTCCAGAGATCCGAACCTATTGGATTGGAACGTTTGAGCACGATTGCTCACTAGTTTACATCGTTTGGTCATTTACGATTAAATGGTAAATAAATAATGAAAACTTGAACAAAAATTGCCGGGTAGCTCCTCATTGCTAGAAAAACATATCTTTTCATCTAATTTCGTTAGGTAATCGTTCGAACAACTGCAACACATTTTGGTGTTTGCTCACCAATGGTTAATTTTTCATTGCGAAGAAATTGAATTAAAATAGTGTTATTTCTATATAATCGGGTTCGTCGCTTAGTTGGGAATTTAATTTTTCAAAATTAACAACAAATCCAATTGGAATATACGAGGAAGACATCAAGTTAAAATCAAATCAATTTTTTGGCTCTTCATAACTTGGCGCCAATTAAATGCAAAACTTTATTAAGAATAATATGCGGCAGCGCACGGATGGATGTCAACTGTCATTATGGTTGGTCATTACTAATTGTTTTCTTTTGAACAACCCTACGTAACAATTTACTGTGACAGAGAAACCAGACTTAAGATCAAATGAAAGCAATTAGTAACCAATCGTCAATAACATATTAGTATTGGTCAGCTTTCTAGGGCAGAATTGCCTGAATTGCAATAAATCTTTACGTAGGATTGAACAACCGCAAACAACTAGTGACCAATCCTCAATGATAGATGACCAAACGATTCCGATAGTTGGATTTATAAAATTAATGTAATTAATTTATTAGTGGTCAACTTTCCAGGCCGCAACAATTCGATGAATTAACTAGTAACCAATCTACAATGACAGTTGACCAAACGATTTCGATTTGTTATAGGGTGTTATATGGACAACCAAACAATTGAGATTTTAACTTTATTTCTTCCACTTTAGATACAATTCTTTGAAAAAAATATATTTTTATGTGATGGCCAATCCTAACCTCGAAAAGAAGTGCTACCCGGGAATTATTTCAAATTTTAATTATTTGTTTACCGTTTAATCGTACAACCAAACGATGAAAACTAGTGAACAAACGGTTCCAATCATTTTTATAAAAACTACAAGCAAACTACACACGCATTTATCAATCAAAATATTCGTCATATTATGTGAATATTATACGATGTCTAGAAATTTATCAAAAGAGCCCAACCGTGTATATTGGAATAACAGATATCAATGTAGATAGGTCAGATAATCTCTTGTCCATATATGCTAGGAGTGGTTTTACTTAGAGTTCACTGCGATTTCTGTTGTGATATCATTTATGAACAATCACAATTATATTTTAATTACACTGTTAAAAACACTTTCGTAAATTTTGATCTAAAAAACATTTGTTAGAAAAAAATAACTCAGTTGTTAACAATTTTACACCGGGAAAACTGAACGACGATAACAAATACTTTCTTGTAAACGGGTTGAAATAATCCTGTAGAATTTTCAGTATATAGCGATGTTGTGCGTCTACGCGTAATTCGTAATTATCTACATATTAGTGTCGAAAATAATATAGATAATTGGTTTGAGTGTAGACAATGTCGACAAATAGTATATTAAGTAGACAATTCGTAGACTATGTAGAATATATATTTTTTGTTGGTTTTCCGCATGCGTTTTTCAATACGAGGTTACCATCTATAATGTTCCAGAAGTGTTTTTTTTGATAATTTTAGAAGGTTTAGAAAATTCCATTTTGCAAACCAAATAAGTGTGATTTGTAAATTTAAAATAATTTAGGATATATCCAAAGTAGGATTTCAGAAAAGGATTTATCTGTATCCAGTATTCGCGGATATTTACAATCTTAACCGTATCCGTTAACCGTTTAAAAAATAATTTTCAACAGAATCCGATATCCGGTTAGAACATTCTACATGCTAATTCAAGCATTTCCCCCTATAAAATCAGTTTTCAGTTGGCTACGAAACTCATGCATGAATCGATTGTACTGTGATGAGATTATGCGACTTTCTGAAACTGATAAAGATAGGCATTCTGAAGTTGGATTTATGGTTGACCCGAGCTGATGCGATGATTGTTTCAGTTAAGATAGGCATTAAAACCACAAAACAAATGTAGACTGATTCGGAAGTAACATTTTTGGTTCTAGGAAAGTTCTACACTAACTTTACATCTTGCATTTACTGCGCTTCTGTAAACGTTCTCCAATCACTACAATTCATATCTCTCAAATCTATTGAATTGAGTAATTTATGTTTATTTGATTAACATGCATTGTGATTGTAAAACTCTGTAGAACTATTAAAATTAATTTAAATAGTAGCTATTTTTCGGTTATCAATATCCGTCGGATATTTCCAAAATTACTATCTGATATCTGCGATCACGAAAAATTTGGATACTTGGAACCACGTAGGGGACGTCCAAAAAGTGGAACAACACCAAAAATTATTGAGCAAGTGTAGAATATTGTTTGTGAAGATCCAAGTTTGATTAAGCGTGAAATTGCTGATAGCCGCTTGGAAATTTGGAGCGTTTTAAGCAGAATAAAACCGATTTTGTGCATAGATTTATAACTATGGATGAGACTTGGATCTACCATCATGACCTTAAACAGAAACAAAAACGTTTACAGTGGGCCGAAGCTGGTTGTTCAGCTCCAAAACAGGTGAAGTCGGAACGATCGGCAAAAAAGGTCATGGTATTAGTTTTTTGGGAAGCAAAAGGGATTTTGTTGATTGATTATCTTAAAGAAGTAAATCAGTTAATTTTGAATATTATTGCAACCTTTTGGACAAGTTGGACAAAAAAAATTCCGAACAAAGTCCCGCTTTACAGAAGGAAAAAATTATTTTTCATCACAATAATACACGTGTTCAGACGAGTCTTTTGACGATGACTAAATTGAACGAATTAAAGTACGGATTGCTTGGACACCCACCCTGAAACAATACCTTCGTGGAACAGTATTTTGCAGAGCTTCCAGAAAATCATTACAGAGATGATATAAAGTTATTGGAGGATCATTGGAATAAGTGTATTGAAGTTGAGGGAGATTATTTTGAATAAAAAAACTAATTTCATTAAAAAATTCACATTTTTTCATTTTTGCTTTCAATACTTTTCAACCAATCTGTATCATCCAATTCACGTGGTGAATTGGATTCGTGATAGTTAATAAACTATATAAAACAATTTTTCAAGGTCTCTCTACCGCCCTTTGGTTGACCGATCCTTTCGGTATTGATACACCTTTAAGTGATTCCGCGCCCATTCGTGAAGCGAAATAATTTTATCTTACAAATCCAGGATCAATAAATTAAATTATATTATCAGTAGTTAATATACTATTTCGGAAATATTTGGGCTAAAATTCGCCAATGTAATCAAGTTCGCGTAATCTTTCGTCAAGCAATTCGTAAACATAGAGGATAATCAAAGAATTTTTCTGTATCCATTGTTGTTATTTAGGGGTTAATTCTGGTTAAATCTGGTTCTGAAAGAAATTCGCTGCGCAATGTGTTGTCTGTCACGTACATCTTCGAAAGAAATACTGAATACCCATTCATTCCCAAATTTAAAATCAGACATGGCGGCTACCGGCCACACGGCAAGATTCCGTAAAACCTATTACTTTACGTTCATTCAGCTTCATATAAATATTGGGGTAATTGTGTGGTTTATTTACATTAAAGTTTATTAAGTTCTAGGTTTACTGTGAGGGATTTTTAATGTGAGTGATCTTAATTTTTTCTGTTAATTTAAGAATTACATTTGGCCTAGAAGCTAATCAATTGACAATTAATCGACGGTGGTTTTTCATGATTGTTTTTCAATGGGGTTATATTGCCTGAAATATATAGCAGGCTTACAATGCTTACTATATATATTGGTTAAACATTTTTCCAATGTGAGATATGAATGATGTTCTCAATTTTGAAATAGTTCCATCAAAGTAATCATAGATATTTGCTGTTGACAGCAGAAATAATAGTTTTCGACACACGTGTTGAATTTTAATTGAATACACCATGTAGACAATACGCCATGTAGACAATACGGCACAAAAGCTCTATCTAACAACCAATTTTATTAAAACTTCCGATCAAATCCCTACACACACATTAATAATTGATCTTTCTATATGCCACCATCGATTAGATTTAAATAATACTTGTGGTCTACTAATTCTAATTTATGGCAAATTATATAAAAGTGCAGTTTTTTTCTCAAGAAACTGTAGGAGTGTCTTCATAACCATAAAGATCTGTAAATACCTAATTTAGATATCGCTATTCAAAAATTGATGTTCTCATTAAGCTTAAATTGAAAATGTTTTTTTTTCTAGCTTGCTTTTAAAACTATTAACCGGCACCAACTGCATGTGCAACAACACTATTTATCCGATTAATAATTATGTTTTCAGGCCAAATATTTTACGGTTATTTAAATTGCACAAAACATTTCATATATGACAGAAGCAAAAAAAAACGAGCAACTATTACAAAATTTAGAGGATTTCGTTACTCGTCCAACAAATAAATGAAATAAAAATATTTAAATAAAATGAACAAAAAATGCAATAAAATATATCGATTTGAATGTGTGATAACACTCAAAATTTACACTTCAAAATTTATGCAATTTACAAAAGCGGACCTACAAAAATTTATTTCACAGTAGATTTTGTCATCGCCAAATCGATATTTTATTAATGCAATTTTGGTGGCTCCATATAGCAGCAAGCTAATATTAAGCATTGTGCGAAATACTTTCTCTGCACGAAATCTGCTAAACGCAATCAAAATGGTTAAAAATACTCCCTTTGCATACGTCATTTTTACGCGCATGCATTGTTTACATAATAATTTATGTATACTATTAATTTTGGGGTAAATTGTATTTGACATTTATACATTCCCAAGATTATTTAGTTTCCTACTCGAATGTGTGTGTGTGTGCACAAGAGATATATACGAAAAATATAAAACTTTCATTTTTTATCAGAATATAAAAGTCTTGCATTTTTATATAATAAAAGTCATAAATCTCGCTGTTATATAAGAATATATAAATAAATATTGTGTTTTGTTGTTGCTTTTCAATTAAAATCGCAAGAGACGAATTCTAAATAATTACATACAATATTGAATTTCATCATCGCACATCATCATCATCATCATCATTATCATCATAAAATACCACCAGCAGCATCTTAGCTAATAGGTCAATTAGCCGTTATATATTTGACACGATTTATTAATTCTATCGTTTGTTCAGTTTTTAATTCAAAATATTTAAATCCTAAAGAATATATGAATGGCAATAAGACGATTTTCTTCTTAAGACTCTTTTAACATACATATTTTTGTTATAAATACGAACACAAAATATTCTAACGGAAATTTTTTTATAACAGCACTTTATTTTTATAGCACGGAAAACGATTATCTCGAATAAATTATAAAAATTTCATATAGAAATTTCGAATAAAGCAAATAATTAGTGTTAACACTTACTTGTGTAAAAAAGTCCACAAATAATCCCAAATATATAAACTTTAAGCCACATTTTGTAATAACAATTTACAAAAGATATAATTTTTTAAAAATTAACTTGTATTTTTAAATATCACTTATAACTAATATAAAAAAAAAACTATCACTAATTTTTTTTTTGTACAAAAAATATTTTTTATTTTTTTTCTGTATTTAAAAATATTACAATATTAAATTATTAATTATTTAATACCATCCGAATGGTACTATTGACCATTTTCAACTGAATAAAAATCTTCAGCGCAAAACAAAGTCTTTTGATTTTTTTGTGAGTAGTTTTTAATTTTATTTTTTGTTATTACTACTAATATTATTTTTATTTTTTATTTTTTGTATTTATATTTATTTATTTATATTTTGATGGTAAATCAAATCTTGTTTTTACATTTTTATGTATTTTCTATTATACTTGGTGTATTATGTATGTGTAGTGAATTATTAAGAAAACTGAAAGAAAATAATAATAATACTCGTAGTAGTAGTATTAGTGGTTGTGTTATTAAGTTGGAGAAGTTTAAAATAACCATTGATGGTGTTGTCATTTCACTTCTACATTTTTACCCGCAAGACAATTATGCTGAGAGAAGTACACTTGCATATTTGTAATTCGTGTAAAAAGAGTTTTGCTTGTTAATAAACTAAATAACAATATTAATGGTAATATAATAAGAAGAAATCAGAAAACATAATTAACGATGTTTAAAAGAAACTGTTTTGATTTGTACGAATGAGTATATTAGCATCAAAAATTATTATTTAGATTGATTAATTTTGAGCAGAAAATTTGATTTATAAAAATTGCAGTTGTCGCTGCATTTTTTAAACAATAATCTCTTTAATCTGTCCTGACGTTGGGAAATTCCCAACACAATTCTCAAAAATAAAATTTTTGGGAAAGTTACTATCAAAATAAATTTTTGGAAATTTCTAGTTATCGTGCTGGTGGAGTTTTGGTATTTTATAAAAGTAATTTAAATTGTTTTGTTGAACCTATAAACCTTGTTTCTGCGGATGTTGTAAATAATTACTGTTAAGCCAAAAATCATTCTATCTAAATTCTTGGAATTGTTAAGTAGAGCTAATTTCTCTCCTATTTATGCCCTTGACGATCCGTGTGCAGCTGTTGATGTGTTTTTAACGCAATGGAATTATGTTTTTTCAGCTAGCCTAGACTCACAAAAATCACGTAGTGATCGTCCTATTAAACCATGGATCTTTGAAACCTTGTTAAACATGTTCAAACGAAAAAAATGGTTATTGAGAAAGGCGAAACATGTTAGAACCCATCAACGTTTCCAGCAATATGTTACAGCCTATTGTCAGAAAGTAAAAAAGAAAACCATTGCTGCTCGCGTAGCTTATTATAAAAATAGATTTGATAACTATTCCGGTGACTCTAAACTTATGTGGCGTACTATCAATGACATTTTAAGTAATAATTCGTCAAATATTAAGCTCATTAATTCTATTAACTCATCTAATAATGATCTTTTAACTGATGCGTCTGATATTGCCAATGAGTTCAGCAATTATTTTGGGAGTATTGCGTCAAATTTGAAGTCTAGTCTCCCATTAAATAATAGGAATTCTATGGAGTCTGACGGCGATTATGTTGAGCAATCTATTTTTTTTCATTCAATTGACGATCTTGAAGTTTCTAAAGCCATTGTTTCTTGAAAATCAAGAAACTCTTACGATACATTCGGTTGTAGCAATTACTTAATTAAAAGTTCCGCTGGCCTTATATGTGCTCCTTTATGTGTAATTGTGCTCTACCTTTTCATAAAAATGGTTCCAGGTGCGACTTAAATATAATGAAAAAAATTATTAAATTTAGAATGGTTGTATTCCTAGAGAAGCATAGTGTTATAAGTTGTTGTCAGCACGGTTTTCGCAAAGGTTTTCCACGGAGTCTGCATTAATTGAATTTTTAAATAGCGTGCATGCATCGCTAAATAATTCTGAATCTTGCGCTGGGCTTTTGTTGACATAAAAAAAGCCTTTGACATGGTTGATCATAACCTTCTATTGCATAAACTTTCTAAAGTTGGTTTCAGGGGAAACATTAATAATTGGTTTAAATCGTATCTTGCAAATCGTAATCATGTTGTTAAGGTGAATGGAATTAAGGTGAAAGGTGATTAAGGTGAAAGGGCTGCCCATAGCCCTTATGTCTTAAACATTGGTGTTCCTCAAGGTTCTGTCTTGGGGTCACTTCTATTTCTGATATACGTAAACTCAATTTTTTGTGCAAATTTGGCAGGCTCTATGGTTGCCTTTGCAGATGATATGTGCTTATGTTATCGTGGGTCCTCACAAACTGATGTTTGTCATACAATTTTAGCCGAACTTTTAGTTTTAAGGAAATGGTTTGACCACTATTTCCTAATTTTAGTGACAAAACTAAGTTTATGCATTTTAGTTTGGGTAGCAGTAGTTCACTTCACCGTTAACGTATCATTCCAGTTTTTTTTAATGCTGTTAATTGCTCCAGCTTGTGCATTTCCATTGAAACTGTTGAAAGCGTCAAGTACCTTGGAGTTATTGTTGATTGTAATCTGAATTGGAAGCAACATGTCGATAAAATAAAAAAGTCTCTTAGCAAAGCGTTACGAACTTTATATCTATTAAGACCAGTAGCACCTAAATCGGTATTGTTAAAGTTCTACTATTCTTGCATTAACTCTAGGCTTGAATATGCGTTATCGTGTTGGGGTGGTTGCTATCATTCAACTTTAAAAATTCTCATAATTTTTCCGAAATATGCTATTCGTATTATGTGTTTTAAGTCTTCGCGGGTTTCTGCTTGGCCATTATTTTTGAGTTGCAAAGTTTTACCATTACAACATCTATATATTTATAGGGTTTTACGTTTATTTTATTTGCGAAGTGGGCATCGATTATTGAGAGCAAATGTGCGATACAATATTAGGAACAATGATCGTTTCTTATTTGTTGTTCCACATGTTTTTAGTGTTCATTTTAGAAAATATTTCCTGGTAACTGCCCCTTCCTTATTCAACCAACTTCCATTTAGCATTCGACAACAAATTAATTCGAAATCATTTCTACAGGTACTTAAAGTTTGGCTTTTTGAGCACCCTAATATCGATTTTATATTTAGAGTTTTAGTCTGATGAAGTTTAATGTTAGATTTAATTCTATTTATCTTTTTTTATTTTATATTTTATTGTTATGTTTTTATTTCGTATGTTATCATAACCTTTTATCGTAAATTGTTCTTTGTTAAAGGGTAGATCAATACTGCCGTTAAATCGGTGATGATTACCTTACTCAATTATTTTCATTTTGTATTTTAATATTATATGTGACAAAAAATTGTACTGAAACTAAATGATAAGCCTGCGTGCTTCAAAAAAAAAAAATTTCTTGATTAAGCTATGATTTTCTTAAGTAAGTTAACTAAAGGTTCGTGGTCGATTTTCACTTCAATTTGTCAGCCTTATGGCTGCCTTATGGCTCACATGGTGTTTCAGAATTGGACGAAGCGGGGTGATAGGGGAGCTCATTTCCAACAAAAACAGCCAAGTAAAGATTTTGACGAATTGTTGATGGTGCAAAAGTTATTCCACTTTTAGTATTTTTTAGCGAAATTGCATGCACCCACCAAAGAATTAATTTTAAAATCCACGAGTTCTTTTGTTTAACTTTTTTTAAATAAGATCTAGAAGAGTGTATGTATGTGAACTTGGCCCAAAATTCATCCGAAAAAAATGCTATGGCAACACTAAAATTAGATTTTCTATAATACTTTATGTCAGCCCAAAAAAATTTATGTCTTGACAGTTTAATGATATCAGACCAAAAAATAGTTGTCGTGACAGTTTTTTTAGAGTCAATCCAAACAAAATTTACTATCACGGTAGTAAAATATGTCCCGATTTTAATATCGTATACTTTCAGCCCAATCAGACGTTTACTTTAAAAAGATTACACGTTGCAGAACAATTAAACACATAAACAATTAAAGCTTCAATTTAATAATGGTTTTTGTTTAAGATATCGTAAACATATTTATTTAAAAATAATAGACATAAATATTTCAAATACAAAATTCATATCCAAGAGCTCGCCTCAATGTAATATCGAGAGATTTGCTGACAGAACAAACATTTATAGGATATCTGACAAGGTTTTTTCGAATATAAAGCTTCAGAATGAAGCTAAATATCTTACCTCATAATGGGACTGGTCCACAGGACTGGCTCACATATAGCCCACTGCAAAGCTTTAGGACGATGTAATTGGTACTTCATGGCGACACACACACCACATATAATCCCTTTGAGAACACATTTTATATCTTAATGGAAGTTGAGATTTTGGATATTGGTCATCGGTCGCACTATGATTTTCGAGTAGTCCTGGTCATCGGTCTCACTATGATTACAGAACGATATATTCATTGGCTGTCATATTATAAACTTATAATAAGAAGGTCGCGTAATGACAATAAAATAGATTTATGATTTTAACGGTTATTATTCAAGAAACGGGATACATAAAATCTAAAATATAACTAAGCAATACATGAAAAATGCATGAACATTTAGTTATGAAACGTAAAGATTCGCTGATTCTAGAAAACAAATGGCCGACCGAGTTTTATAAAATAGTCAAAATTAAATCGGATAATTTCCAAAATCTGAACTTCCTCGAATATATGATACAGTAAAATCTCGGTATAACAATTAACGTTTAAAATAACATTCATTTATTGCAATCAATACTATCGGCCTTGAATTTTCATAAGAAAATGTACGGTTATGAGACTATAACAAACAGTTGAGTCATTTTAGTGATAAAATATTTTGTTTGTTATGTTAATTTTGAAATAGTCACGTCGATTATAGAATCCGAATTGATTGCGGATTGAAAACTGATTATAAAAAAACCATAAAACAAAATTTTAAATCACTGGATCATAGAAATTTCTATGGTTTTTCATACAATTAGTAAAGTAAAATTTATTTTAGATCCGCAACTATTTTTTGCGTTTGTACGGGGAATCAGAAAAAAATGATTTGTATGGAAATCAATACAAATTTTCTTGGCTTCTTTGATTTATAGCAATTGTTTTCCATTTTATTTATATGCATTTTCCAATCCGCTTCAATTTTGAATCTATTATGAATCTATTTATCTATTTTTATCTATCTATCTATTTTGAATCTATTATGAAATAAGAAAGCTCCTTTCGGAGAGCCAGCACTACTTAACCGATTTCAGTGTATTTAAAATAGATTTGTAAAGCGAATTACATCGTCCTAAAACTTTGCACTGGCAAAGGTCAGGACCAGAAATACTCGAAAATCATAGTGAGACCAATAACCAATACCCAAAATCTCAACTTCCATTCAGATATAAAGTGTGTTCTCAATGCCGATATATGGGCCATGAGATACCAATTACATTGTCCTAAAATTCTGGACTGGCAAAGGTTAGGACCAGAACTTCTTGAAAATCATAGCCAAAATCTCAACTTCCGTTAAGATATAAAGTGTGTTTACAGAGTGACTATATGTGGGCCATCCTTGCCATGAGGAAACCGGCTATAACGATAACATTTTTTTTTATAATCATACTAATGAAACAATTATTTAATTTTATTTCAATTATTTTTTTCCTGAAATTCATTTGTTATTTTCTTACTTCATGATGACATATAGTAGTTATCTTGAATTGAGATAATGTACACATAAGTTAAATTTTTGTTTATTTATATGTATAAATATGTATTTACTACTCAAATGTATGTGAAATTGGATAATGGTATTACCAGCGTAAACAAATTAATTTTTTGGGATATAAATTTTGGTCAACTTCACAAAGGTGAAAAATATTCCTTTCCAATAACATCATTTGTATAAGCTGTACTATCTTCTGTCAAATAAAAACAATGGTTATGTAAAGTGTTTTTGTTTCTCAAAATTTTGAGGGGCTATTCACAACAGAATCTTTTTTATCAATTTTTTCACAGAGTAAGTCGTGTTTATTAAAAAATGGACTTAACGAAATTTCGATTTCTTAAATGGATGCTTTGTTAGAAATAAAACAAAATGAATAAAATATTTTTTTTTCTTAATTTAAATATTATAATAAGTGTTCGAAGTGTCCACGATTAATTCGTCGAAACGCGCGTTCGTTACTTTTAATATATTTGACGCTACGATTATACGTTGCCGCATCTCCTAATCGGTCTGGTTTACTCTTTTATAAACCAGCTCTTTATAATAACCTCACACACTTTTCTCACAGACTTGTCTCACTACTTGTGCATAGTGAGGGGAGCTCCATCATGCTGCCACTTATTTTCACGTGTTTGTCGAATATTTTAATTTAAAAAATTTCAATAGATGTAATTGCATGTAATGGTTGTATTATCGACTAGAAAATAATGTATTTTAAAATTTTTACTAATTTAATTATATTCAGGTAGATGTCGCTAACGAATTGAATTTTTTACGTTTATTACAATTTTTTACCGTTACGTTTACATTATTTACGTAAACAATGTAAAAAAATATTTTGTACGCGTAATTGCACAACACTGACCGTGGCACTCCCGAACGTCCTGATAAACAAAAAAACACTTATAAATGGGCGGTCTGTCACCATTCCAATTACTCTAGCTTCGTCTATATCAAGTTGACCAGCTGTTTCATAACTTCTAGGACGACCAGTGACTTCACCTTCACTGTACATTTGATTTGCGTTTTGAAATACTCTGTACTCGGGAAATTCGTTTCCCATTTGGATGTCGTCTCTGGTATTCTTTTGCCGCTGCTCTGGCATTGCCATTACATAAGTCAGAAATGAAATGCATTTCGGCATATTCGGGGTGGGAATAAGCCACATAGCTTATTGACATTTTAATTATAAACGTTCGAGTATGAAACTACTAACATGAATTACAAAATGTTTTTCTTTTTATACCACAAATTTTGTTTAATTCGGGCTACTAGATTTGCTTAAAAAAATTGTTACACTTTAGTTTACCATTGTGTTCATCATTTTGTTTTATTTCTGGCAAAGCATCGATTTTAGAAATCGAAATTTTGTTAAGTGCATTTTTTAATAAACAAGACTTACTTTGTGAAAAAAATTTAAATTTCACTCAATATTTAATGGTGCATACTACAATTTATTAACATTATTAAATTACATAAAATGTTTTGTCTTACTTATGTAAATATTTTTAAATTGTAAATTTAGTGTTTTTATTTCATTCAGAATTAAGAAAATAGTCAAAATTAAAAGAAATCCGTCTGTTGTCAGGATTCCATTGTTATCATTGCTTGTCATCAAGAACTTCACATCCGTAAATAATACACAAAATAATAAAAAATGAACATTATTAAAATTATTATTCGAACTCAAACGTCACCGAAGAACTGAAATGTATACTTGCAGTTCAATTAAATTTCTGCATTTAAAATTTTGCTTTCCTAAACTTCCTTAGACTTCGAAGGCATCAATAAGCGAATATTTATAGGTAGATATTGGTCAGTTTAAGTTATGAAAAAAGTTTCAAAAAAATCTTTTGGGGGTTTGGGGGTCGGATTTGATCAAAATTTTAATAATTGTATTGTTCCTCAAATCCCCAATATATTTTTTCTAAATTTCTAGCTTAAACTGACCAATATCTATCTACAAATGTTCGCTTATTGATGCCTTCGAATTCTTAAGAGAATAGACATAGGCAAACTATTCTAGATAGACATAGAAAAATTCTAAAAAATTTTACATGCTCCTTAAACATTCAGCTATCAAACGAAGTGCACCGCTAGTTGGGCCAACGAAAAATTCCTGACTTCTATGGACTATATCTCAACTCCTTCCTGTATATAGAAAAATTGTAAAACAAATCGAACATGCTCTTTAAATATTCACCCATCAAACGATGTGCACCGCACAGAAAAATCCCTACATTTTTACTCTCAACTCCGAAAATTTCGATTGTCATGACATTTTTTAACTATCGTGATAGCAAGAGTTTTCGGAGCTGAGAGTAAAAATGTGGTGATAGCAATAATTTTGTTGCCGTCGCATTGGTCTGAGACTGAATTGAGCCAATGACACACATATGAAAATTGTGCTTACTTCTAGTATTTTCGGGGCTGAGAGTAAAAATGTGGAAAGTTTATGGACCGTTTCGGGGATGGAATTTGGATGGAACTATCTTCACATGATTACGGGAAATTACACATAATTTCCCGCATTGAAATTGGTTTTACGGTAAGTTGCTCGAGGTGTTTTCAAAAACTAGCCGCTACATATTTCTCGGTTTCTTTACATTGTGGGCTCGTACCCATGCAAACAATTATCGATATTACGGTTACATAATTTATTCTGTATAACAAATTAAAGGATAAACCGATAATAATAAATTTAAATTTAGAATGTTCGCTTAATGCACGTACATGTACGATTATAATGCCGTATAGTATACTTCTCAGGGAAATTTTGATTAACCTTAATTAAAATTCTAATTATACTGGCAATTGTATTCGACTTGTTTTAAGTAATCATAAATATAAAATTGTATCGTGGTAAGGTACAATATTCTTAAATTGAGAACGAAGCATGCACAGAATAAACAAATCTAGAATATAACTATGTGCAATTTACCTTGGATCTGTTTTATTATTTTACTCTAACATTTAATTACGAATCAAATTATTAAATTAATTTGATTTTATCTATTTTTCAATAAACTTTATAATAATATAAAAATAAATAGAAACGCCTCAGTTTACATGGTACATATGCAGTTTCAAGGAATTTTGTTAAACACATTTGAACTCTGCCGATGGTTAATCCCACAAATCACAATTCACTATATGTACGAGTAGACAGCGAATTGATTTGTAAATGCGCAAAAGTCGATTCACCACTCCATCATCTTTTGCTTAAAATGAAACAACGCCGTATATTTAAAAGTTAGACAAATCGTGAATTTAATTTGTATTATGACTTGTGCGTGTATATATACTTACGATATAGAAATGCCAGATAGAAAGATTAAGATTTACCACCTCTCTAATATTAAATTTAAAAATATTTTTATATATTACAAACCAAATATAAATATCTTTCTGTATTCACCTTCAAGTATTATGATTAATATTTAAATAATTAATGCTTAAATTTTGATGTGACGTGTGGCGCGGTGCGATTTAGATGGCGATAAAAGCATCGCGATAAAATTTTATTTTATAAAAATTATATGTTTCAGTTCTCGAAGTAACTCGACTAGTTAACCTTAATTGTATATATGTCAAATAGAGACAGACGCATCCTAAACGATGGTTATAAATGATGTATGGGAACTTACCTTGAAAATGATTTAACTTTCTAAGCTTTTAATAAACTAAAAAAAACATAAATAAATCGAAAACCTTGACTGAGTTTATTTGAATATCTATATGTACACAAACGAGTTTCTTAATGTGGTGCTGCATATCACTATCTGTCCATCTTATAAAGAAAGCTCAATTTCTTCGTTTATATGATAAGAATATGCCGCATTAATGCCGCACGCATTAATTTTAAATTGGAATGTGTACTAAACAAAAAAAAATATGATGGTAAGCTTCTTTATTGTAATCACTTAATATTAAGTGTGACATCATAACAAAAGATAAAAGTTTAACTAATTAACATCCTGCTATCAAAAGAATTGCATATATCGGTAAAATATCAAAATGCTAATCGGCGGGCGCCCAATATTAAACTCAAACAGATTATACCATAATAAAGCACCTAATAATGGAAGCTTTTTAACACTTTATCACAGAGAGCGCCGCCGCAATCTCAACTGTGTGAGTATAACATACTATCCCTATATAACATATTCTATTGCAGATTATTTTCTTTTATGTGTTTTCTTTGGTCGGCAACATTATGTAACATGTTCGGTATGTGACCTCTTATTTTATTGTAAATGATTTAATTGACAGCTGTCTCGATTTGTAATATTTAAGATTTATACAATTTATGTTTATTGAGTTCATTCCCAAAATGATTTATGATTTACTGTGATGTGTTCTGCGTTCCATTAAATTTATAGTCAAGTTCATTTCACAAGCAGACAATCTGAATGTTCAACAAGCCCATGCATTCGACATATAATAAGGACTTCACGTTCTTCATTTTTTCCGACATTGTTTTCTTAATTAGAAGTTCTTGATTCAAAACTCACATTTTTTAGTCTCTCGGAACACTCTGTCAGACCCATTAGAAAATCATGTAACTTTCCATAACGGCATTTTACCTAAATATTTTTTAAATTTAACAGCATCTCCACTTTTTTCATTTTTTTCCTTTGTTAATTACAACTGAGACTGTGCTCAAAAATTTTACATTTCTTAAACAATTCTGATTTGTTGGGGTGAAACCCAATGGATAGTCCCAAAATTAATTAAACCTATTTAAAATATAATTTTAATCTGGTATGCTTACTAGGTGAAGTGGCCTCGTTCTATGAAGTCTTCTTTCAACGACCGGGTTATCTATCATATGGCGCATATAGAGGTTTCCATGTTCCTGGAACCTTAGGCCTTGGTGTTTGGCGGCATGATTTTTTATTTCATTTTTGATGTACTCCATATGTAAGTCCCTGTGAAGGTCTTCATTTCATGTGTACCACGGAACATTTACGATGCTACGGAGAACCTTGTTTTGAAACGTCTGTATCATTTTGGCGTTTGTTTGCTTAGCAGCAGCTTGTTGTGTATTGTAAGCTTAGAGCCTCTACCGATGAGTCAATACATTTTACTGAGCTTAATATTAAGTTCTTCTTCTTTCTTTATGGCATACTCTCTCCGCTTGAGCTTGGCGTCGAGTGTCATGTCAAGATATTTGATCAAGGGAAGCCTTTTGATACGTAAAATTAATATGCGGATTTCGTCTCATTAAGCTTGATTCTCCAGCGCTTAGTCCAGTTACAAACCACATTGGTAATCTTCTGGAGTTTGCTCGTTGCATCGGCGACATTACTTCCAATCGCCATAATTGCTGTGTCATCTGCAGAGGTGGCTATTGTTCCTTCATCTGTTGTTGGAATAACCCTTGTATATAATAAATACAGGATTGGTCTTATAGTAAGACAATCCCCTGCGGGACACCGGCAGATATGTTCTTTAGTTCGGAGTATTCATCCTCATATTTCACACGAAAATGTCATAGTATGGCATAGAATTGCCTCGGCAGATTTCTTTGCAGCTTGAATTCCAGTCAACTGTGCCAGACTTTTTATACTTTTTTACGTTCTAACATTCTTTCAATAATGTTGGTGATTCTATGCACCTGTTCAATTGTGGAGTGCTTTTCCCTAAACCAAATTGATGTGGAGGAATTAGTTGTCGGTCTTCAATTATTGGTTTAATTGGCCTGTATTATATTTTATCTTTTAATAGCTTACGAACTCCTTTACCTGGTAGAGCCTTGATTATTTTTCAAGTAATCAAGTCCTCATACTAAGTAATCATACCCTGGGGCTTTTTAACATTCATGTTGCTTTTTACTACTAATTAATTCTTTGAGAATTACTGACATTATATTTTCAATGGCCGTTTGTCTTGGTATCTCCACCTGATATAATTTATATGATTACCAGTAACATAAACGGTACGAACAATTTTTAATACGGCGCAATATTTTTTGTTTATTTTTAATAATTTTAATTAAACCACGTATTTCGAATTCCAAACTTTTTCTTTTCCAGCTAAATTTTTTTGATAATTTGTGTATCTACACTTTTTGAGTCTACACTTTTCGTTAAAATGTGTAGCTACACTATTCATTAACGTTAAGTACTTCACACCGGTAGTAAGGTTACTGAAGCTAGAATGCTAAATGACTTGAAAATACTTTGAATAACTTTGTACCTAAGGCATATTTAACAATCAATTTTTTATATCGTGGAAAAGAGAAAAAATAAATAACTTCAAAATTATCAGGGAGGACGAAATTCCGCAATCTAAAATTTTCTTCGTCTACCTACACAGTAAAGACGAGACGAATGAAAAAATAGGCCGTCGCATGTTGGCCCCCAACAAGGAACTAGGAATCGCAAATACAACTGTTTACAATCAACCAACTGTGTCTCATCCAAAATAGCCCGGCCCCAAATTACCCTGAGTTTTGACCGGCGTTACCAAAATTGCCGATTCTTCCTGTTTTTCGGTGAGATACTGTCTTTGCCCTGAATTGGAAGATCCAGGGCATTGACAATATCTCACAGGAAAAACTGGAAACATCGGCAATTTTAGTAACAGAGGAACCCAGTGGAACCATCAAATGACCCTTCGAAGGACCCTCAACAGGTTAAGATGAGTTTGCCTTAACTTGTGTATGGTAACCTTTGCCGCCACTTACAAACTTGGACATGGCACTTATACAATCCCAAATAAGAAAAGTAAGCTAATCTATACAGTAAGGGAGACAAGAGGTCAAGATGCTCTCTTTAGAAGTTCGATAGAGCCATTAACGTGTCGAAATTTCATCATGTATATTTCAAAAAAAATCTGTGGGTACGGTTCTCCCCAACTATCTTATTTGTTCTATTGGATAGACAGATGTACGAGTATTAACGAAGCACTCAGAGACTAGATCAATTTAATGCTAAAAGGCACATTCGTAACGGCTAGGAGTCAGCGTTATCCTCATTTTCTGAAACCTTGTCACAGTTTCCTGGTGGTTGCTTATGTGAAAGATGTGTTTAGTGGCGTCTTTGTTTTCAATATCTTAACACTTGGCATGTGTACTTCTTAAGTACGCTCAGCACTCTTTCATATTGAAGCAATAGCTGTGGTTTGAGTGACAACCTTTATATGAAATATCAACTTGACCTTCATAGAGGGTGTCATGTTGTACAACAATTTAAACTCAAAATTTAACTTATAAGAAATGGTACAGAAAATTCGTCACTCTTGTAATGCCATTTTTACGGGGAACAAATTAAACTTTTCGTTACATTTACACGACTATTGCACCGTGTTTCAAGCTGAGTTGATTATAGTGACCTCATAGAGTATATGTAATATTTGAAAGGGATATTTGAATTTTAACAGAATATTAATCAAATGGCAGATCAGTTCAACGACCACTTGATGTGAATGTCAGCAAATTTATATATTGCGAGTAATTTAAAGAGAGATTGAAACGTATAAGTGGTTTTTTGATGTTGTTTCCAAAATTACTAATATCTGTCAACTCTGTTGGGGATCTTCCAAAATCTCTATTATTTACATATTGGTCCTGGGTCCTCCGGAAGATCTAAGTGTAGTATTAAAAACTATAACTCTAATGAATCCAAATGTGTCAACCAAATGATTGAATATCGTCCGCTACAAAAGCGAAACTAAACGCAAAGCGATTGTCTTTCGGCTTGACCTGAAGTCTTTTGAGGTTATTACTAGATAAAATCTTTCCTTACAGTACGTCTTAGACAGGATCCGTAGTTTTTTTTCTGTTTTTGGTATAAGGCGTATTCTGGATTGAATACGAATAATGGTAAAATTCTTTGCAAGACTTCTGCCTCTAAAACCAGAGTGTGAGTATCTTTCAGATGATCTTACGGTTGTCCTTATTTATCTCAAGTCTTCCAATCATTGGTCTGAGTTGATTTTGGCGTTTGTTTATATGCCTCTCGACTCCCCCAAGCCGCCCCTTCGGAAGAACTAACACTTGAAGCACGAGTAAGAATGTCCCCTTGTGGCCGAGTTTGATGCAAATTCACACTACTCTATATATGGGTCAGTTCTAACATTAATAGCGGAGATGTATCTGTAATTAATTTCCTAAGTTCCTCGGACCATGAAATTCTCAAACGAGGGTGTGAACCAAAGTTTGTAAATTTCCTTTGTTGTGAAATGATTATTAGTTTGTGTTGTTTGTCGATTATTAATTTATTAAGTAACTTGAAGGCAACTAGTGATATCTTGATTGCAAAAGACCGCCTTTTAAACATTCGCAACAGAAAACTTACCAACTAGGAATTTTTCTCTATCAAACTATCGGATGGGCTCTACGCCCCTAGAAAAATTTAATCGGTGGAGGAAAAAATAAACTTTGGCATTATTTAAATGACGTCACTTTGTTGATCACTTTAAAATCATCAAACCATTTTGGTGTTCTAATCTTAAAAGGTTAAGGAAAACTGCTAGGAGATTTTAAAACATTGCAAGAAAAACAAGCCTTTAGGCTGACTGTGATAATTTTATAAACACACAAAACGGCTACAAGAAAACTCTAAGATTTGCTCACTGACCGTTATCGAGAAAATTCTGTGAAGGAATTTAAAGCATGTTAGTTGTCTGTCCAACGGAAACTTTACAACTTCCAAAAATGTGGTTGTAGCATTATTTCTATCTATTCATTTTCAAATCGTACAAGGAGGGTGGTTCCGATGGAATTTTTCCTGCCGAATTATAGCACGGTTATAACATCTGCGTGACATTTGCTTTTTTTCCGAGCTCATGGAGCCGAGACGTATTTAGAACTAAAGCCGATAATTTGGCTATACCGATCCTTACACTTTCCGCAGAATCAGTCTATCTTCAACCTCCATAAAGGTTGGGACAAATTTCTGGATACTCGTCCACAGTGTCACGGAGCATGCTTACGGCTTCACAACAACATTGTGAATGCGTTCAGCTAGATGCCTTCTCTGTTTCCGTCAAGGTTGCCAAATGTTGTTCACAGGGAGGTGTGCTCTCGTCCTTACTGTGGCTCTTGGTTATCGACGAACTTCTGGTTAAGCTTCTGTAGTAAGGGTTCATCGCATAGCCGAACTGATGCTGCAACAAGATCTTCACATTGTGGAGGCATGGTGTTTTGTAAAGAGTTTCCGTGTTAATTAATCCATCTAAAACTGACTTATAGGTTTTTACTAATCGCAGTAACCTAGGTGGCCTTACAGTCCCAACTCTTTTTGGGGGGACTAGAAAATCTGATTGTGTTAAACATTTAGGAATTATCATTGATTCTAAATTATCATGGAATCCTAATATAGAGCAAAATCTACAAAAAGCTACTGCTATTTTCTGGCAATGCCGCAGGACTTTTGGTAAATCACGGGGCTGTCCTCTAAAATATTCTATTTTATTTACAAGTCGATTGAACTACCAATGCTAACTTACGCGTCTGTTGTATGGTGACCGGTAGTTAATCGGCAATGCACAGTTAACAAACTAAATTTTCTGCAAATTACCGCTTGTAGCGTCATTACTGGCGCATTGTCTTCGACTCTACTTATTGCTATGCACACCATCCTTTTTCTTCTTCAGCTGAAATCACTCCGTTGTGCTGCTTATAAGTGCTTATTGGGTACCGGCTTATTATCGAAAAGTTTAAATCGTTAGTACCAGAAACTATGATAGATCACTTCCGGAGCAGTAGTAGTTCTATAAGTCTTCTCTGTGGCGTAACTACCGAGAGATTTTTGGGTGTCTCAGGATTTTAAGACCGAATTGAACAAGACTATTGTTTTCTATTCTGATGGCTACAGCTTATATTCTGGATTCGAATTTTAGCCTAGGTAAGTACAGTATGGTGTTAAAGCGGAGATCACGGGTTTAATTTGCTAAATTCATTGTCTAACTCTTTAGTTGGTCCGAGAATTGTCCGGAGTGTAAACATCTTACTAATTTACTGTCAAAGGAATAATGTCACGGTTATGAGGGTACCAGCTTATTGCGACATCGAAGTGAAAGCAATTGCCAATTCTCTGGCTAAAGCTAGTTCACAAAAAATATTGTTCCTGAACTTGGTGTACCATTGTCTTATAATTGCGGCAATGCTGTAATGAAAAGTTTCTTTTCTGGCTTGATGAGGCAGGAGTGCTTTGCCATCGATTGCTCCAAAGAAGAACGATCTAAGGTTCTTTGTGGCTATTCCAGTAGGTTATGGTCGCTTTAAACAACATCTACACCGTTTGATACTGGCTATGAACCAAGTATGCGAGGGCTGCTTGGAAGAGATTGATGATAGTATTCATTATGCGTGTAATTGTCCGACATTTATCAGGATTTGTTCGCTCTTATTTAACTCTTGCTATATTGCAGAGGATCAATTGCATTCCGTTCGTTGGTTTAAGACCTTACAGTTTTCTAAGGAAGCAGAGCGCAATTGCACTCTTTGATGGAATCCCTCACCATGGGCCGTTCTTTGAGATATTGAATGTTGAACTTTTCTTGGTGCCAGCTAATTAAAAAAAAGAGCGACATATAAGCGTAATTTTGTGATCTATTACAGCACACTGTTTCATGGTAAAACGCTTGAGGAAACTTGATGTCGTGATTTCAGTCGTAAGAGGATTCTGCTTTATCAAAAGTATCACCGTAAAGCTGTCAAATTTTTTAGATCATCTCGATGATTTCACAAATACAAAACCGACCATCATTATATGGAAGTTAACACGATAAGACTAATTTCGGGATTTTATTATTGTTGATATTAGAATTTTAATTTGGTAAGGTAAACAATATTTAAAAACAATTATTTCATTAATCAGGCCTTAAGCTTAACAATCCATAGTAAGCTAATAAAAAAAATAATTTTTTGTTTGGTTACACTTAATACGGTCAAGGCTGGGAAATTGTATAGCATCTATTCTAAACAACCATAGTCCGTAAACTGAAACATCCTCAGAGATTTTAACAGCTAGTGACACAGATTCATCCACATGCAATGACATTGGTGGTCGGTTGGAACTAACAAAATGTTTAGATGACATTTTTGTTCTGCTCTGCCGCACCAGCTAAAATTTCAGTACTACAACTCAACCGACTACACCAACATTCACATAAAAATTAATTTTCATACATTAATTAAAGAACTTGTTTTAATTAGAACAATTAAATTGTCTAGATTCATCATGGTCTAGTGGACCACGCACAAATACATAATTTACGCAAATAAATTTTAAAATCGTGTCATTTGAATACGCGGAAAATTTCGAAATAACATTAAAATACTGCCAGGTAAAAGTTTTCATGAATTATAGAGGTAAGAGTTGTTGTATACGAGTATTGTTAAAATTTGATAATAAAATCCAATACAATTTATAATTTTTTTTGTTAATATTAATAATAATCATAATTTTTAGAGCAGATACTGACTATAGCAAGTGTAATGGGTAGACAAATAATTTACATCACGCTACAGAATTTAAAATCGTGTTCAAACGTATAAAAATGAAATTGGATTTGATTTCTTCTTCGGTTAATAGAATAGAAACAGCCAATAATTATTAAAAATTGCAAGTGATAATGAAAAAATTATTGCTGGTAATAATCAATAGATAATTGATGAGATAGCTTTAGTCTGCAATTTGTACAGCATTTCACTTTTAAAGTATCTGGAGTGGAACAAAATTCTTTTGAGTTGAAAGGTTAATCATCGTCATGCTTTTATTTTATTTTTAGTTTTTAATTAGAATACAACTTTCATAATTTAAGATTTTGAGAATGAAATCAAACAATACGATGAACAACTAAATAATTTATTAAACCAAATATATGCCATTTTGATCGATGACCTTTTGTCATTTTTCTGGTAGACCCATGATCCCATCACTGTAGAACTTCTGTAGTTTAGAGGCGAAAAATCGAGACAACTCATTTTCGCAGGCCTTTTTTGCATTTAGGTAGATAAATACATTGGTAGTCCATTGGTCAGGGCTATATGGCTAGTGCATCAAAACTTCCCAGCTAGGCTCTCTCAGTTTCTGCCGGGTCAGGTCTAGCGTTATCATGATGGAACACAATGCCTTTTCCGCTGATCAATTCTGGACGCTTTAACTGAATTGCTTGCCTTAGACGCATTAGTTGCTGACAGTAAAGATTAGAATCAATCGTGTGGTCCGGTGGCAGCACCTCATAATGCACTATTCCTTTCCAATCCCATCAAACACACAGCATTACCTTTCTTGGCTTTAATCCAGGCTTTGATACCGTTTGGGAATCATCCCGTTTCGTCCATAATCTTTTTCGCCACAATATTGTCGTATCTTATCCACTTTTCATCACCAGTAATCATTCGCCTTTAAAGTGGCTCGATTTCGATCCGTTTCAGCAGAGTTTCACAGATAGAAATCCGGTCCATTAAATTTTGCATTGTTAATTCTTGTGGTACCCAAACGTCAAGCTTTTTTTGTATCCAGACATTTTCAAATGGATTAAAACTGTTTTGTGATCAATATTTAGTTCTTTACCAATTGCATGGCTGCTTACGAGTATATGCTGGTCTTCTTCAATTTTCTGCATGATTTCATCGGCTTTTCTAAGTTTGAGCCGCGTTTTTACCTTTGCGGTAATAAAATTGTAAAATATATCGAATTTTTTAATTATTTATCTCCATGTTTAAAATGTTGTAACTTTTTATTCACTTCACCGATTTTAATTTTTGTATGCCAAAGTTCAAGCTAAAATGTCCCCTTTCACACATAAGAATTGCCCGATACGATTAATGGTTACTGAGATATATGAATGTAAAGCCATCTACCGCGAAAAAGGCCACGAACTTTTTCCCCTGCCTATTATATTTTCATGATTATAATCCCCTCCGCCTAGGGTACTCAGAGAGCTTCGACTGTCGCTGTGTACACCTAGGTCCTCGTCGCGGGGACCAGGTACTGCTTCGGCAGTAGCAAAGTGCTACCGGGGACAAAATGTCAGTGGTATAAATTGGCTAAAACAAACAATGAGTATAACAATTACGAAATGTAATTCCCCTAACAGATTTTGGGGTGGGCCAATCATTGTTTAATCCATTTGGACGAAGTTGCAAATTATCAAGATCACCAAGATCTTCAACTGGAAATGTATTTCAGTACGAGAAGGAAAATACCGAACTCCATGAACAACTAAAGAGAAATAAAGGAATTTACTCGTACAACTAAATTGAAAGAGGAATTTACAATTTTAAAGAAAGAGAATGAAGAGCTCAAAAAGCAGTTGAAACAGGTGCAGACCTTGAAATGACACCTACCCTACAATCGGTGATGACATTAATCCATTCAAACAACAAATTGGATGGTGAACCGGAATAAAAGACCGAGTAAGAAAATTAAAGTGCAACACTCACCAGAAATGGCAGTAACTTTATCATCAATTTCAAAAGAGGTTTCTAGAAACCAGTTAATCATCAAGAAACAACTGGCTTTAGACCAACTAGCTAAACCAAAAAAGAAATCACCTCCACCAATAAATGTTTTCGGGATATGAAGTTTCTCCACTATACAATCGATTATGAAATCGATTACGGTAGCCGAGTACAAATTCGTATCTCTAAACTGACTAGTCTTCTGTAGACTCAGAAACCTATATAGCTTTGGCTACAAAGCTTAATTCCGAGGCGTCAAAGTTATGGCTGTCTTCACTCAACCTGCTCAAACAAAGTCGGAAATAAAGTCCAGGAATATCGGTAAAAAATTATCAAACTTTCACCACAGACGAACCTAAACTTCATGCTAGTAAAACGGGAGAACCAAAACTATGCTCGCAAGTAGTCATGACAAAATCAGTTATTTCGGAGGGCACTACCGATGATACAACAGTGCTCCAAAAGGTACTAATAAGCATGGAAGGTCTTAACATGCGTCTAGCTAAACAAGAGAAATGCCTTCAAGCTGCAAAATCAAGACTCTCTAAATGAAATGAAATCCATGCTCTATTAAAATGATGCAAACAACAACAAATAAAACATTAAGCACTGTAACCAGCATATTCCAGGATTAGAAATTTATCTAAATACTGAAAAAATAGATGTATGAGTAGTATCGGAAACCCATTTTACTTCAACTTCATATTTTAAAATATATAGAGTTAGTACCACGCCATATTCATCTAGCAGGAAGGGCAAGAACAGGAGCGTCAGTGATTATAAAAGAAAACATCAAACTCTTTATAGAGTCCTGGCTTTCGGAAACGAGGGTCATGATCTCTAACGATTTAGAATGTTATCTACCTTCGAAAGTATGGTCATTCGTTCCGTCTTTCATCCAGTTAAAGTTGCAAATAACGAATATCGGATTGGTATGAACCGCAAAATCAAGCAACTTCTCAGAGGTACGATATCATCGCGGATTCATCAAATTTAATCGAGTTAGATGGCTCGGCCAGGTTGCAAGGTCTCCACAACAGCGCATGATTAATAAAGTTTTCCATCAACAACCAGCCGGTGTGTGTCTTAGAGGAAGACCTTGACTACGCTAGCGTGCGAACGTCGAACAAGGCATATGCATATTATAATGTCAAAACTGGGGAGCGATGGATCGGGATGAATGGAGGACCATAGTGCAGGCATCAAAATCTCTTTATAGAATGTGAAAAATGGAGAGAAAGAATAAAATTCTCAAAATTTATTTTAGATTCTAATTTTCATATATACAATCTGAGTGCCATCCCCCTCCTACAAAGTTTTTACCAAAACCGTTCGAGACGGGTTTTCTTTATATAGAGACCCGGATCTCATTTGAGAACACCCTAAATAAATTTTACCGAATTTAAAACTCATCACTATCAATTCTTAGCAATCGAAAACCCATCTTATTCATTTTTATTAAAAGTCCTTCAACCAGAAAATACCCTAAATTAATTTTAACAAAATTAGGATTCCTCGCAATCCATTCCTGGCAATAAAAATCCCTTATACCGCAGTTTTTATGTTAATCGAGAAGAACAAATTTAAAAAAGGGCCCCGGACCCCACCAAATAACCCCCTTAATGCATTTTTCCTAAATTAGCAGCCATCGAGTCGATTCCTGGCATTTAATTGCTTGCCATTCCTTTCAGCAAATTTTATCAAAATAGCACTATTTTGGCCGAGAAAAAAATTAAATAATAGGACCCGGGCTGCACCGACTCAAAATCGTGAAAAGGGACCGATGTCAAAACATTAACTTAGCAACATGGCGATACATAACGCAACTTTGTGCAATATGACGCAACATGATATAACAACTTACAACATTATGCAACATCCCTCATCCTGGCGTAACATAACGGTACATTGTGCAACATGGTACAGCATCATGCAACGTGGTGCAACATAACGTAATCGTTTCTTGCAGGGTTTTCGAATACCCTGCCCCGCTAAGTTTTATAAAATTCGTCAAAACCAAATAGAATATTTAAAGAAGGCTTGAAACTCTACGGCCCCTACCAGATGAACCTCAATTGAATTTTCCCGAAATTAGCACCCATCACAAAAATTAAAGAAAAGGACCCGGCCTCCACCAGGCGACCCTTCGAAAGGATTTTTCAAAAATTAGCATCCATCGCAATCGATTCGTGCCACTCCCTCACCAATTTTGCGAAACTAAAAAAAAATTAAGAAATGGACTCGGGGCCCATGGGTCGACCCTATAAACGAATTTTCTCGAAATCTGAACCAATCGCAATCAATTCCCGGTAAATGAAACAACCTCTTAACCTAATATCCTGAGATATTCGAAATGGATTGGAATGTTGAACTCCTAACAGTTTCTCAGAGATGTTTATTGTTGGTAAGGCAGAAGTATTTAAGATACTCACTGACGCATGGAATTCTTCTAGAATGATTCTTTGATGTTTCATAAGGCACCTTGAATGTAGTTTTAAGTTTCCAGTTCCCTTAATTTGGATCGTTGTTGACTTGTCGTAGTTGTTCCGCAAATGATATCCATGGTATCTACTTCTTCCATGAAGTATAGGGTTTTCCAATAGAATGATATGATTTTTAAGTGACATTTCGGCCATTTGTAATATGTCATGATCAGTCTTTTTTTGTTTCATTAAATTCAGTAATGTTTCAATTTCATCATGGTGAGATATACGCAAGAACAACGTTTACAAATTATTCAGTTTTATTATCAAAATAATCGTTCTCCAATTGCAACTGTTCGTGCGCTTTTGCCAGTTTATTGTCGTAATAATCGTCCAAGTGTGCTCGCGATTCGTCGAATTGTTGAAAATTTTAAGCGTACATTTTCTTTACATAATGTTGAAGTGCCAATAAGACAAAGATTCGCTCGAAGTTCTCAAGAATTGGGACTGTCTCAAACCACAATCTGGCGGATTTTGAGAAAGGATTTGGGTTTGCATCCGTATAAAATTGTTTCACTCAAGAACTGAAGCCATTGGACCACCGTAAACGTCGTGAATTTGGTGATTTTGCCTTGGAACAACTTGAAAACGATAACGATGTTTTTAAGAAAATCATCTTCTCCGACGAGACTCACTTTCATCTGAGTGATGCGGTAAATAAACAGAACTGTCGATTCTGGTGCGTATAAAATCCACAAATTATTCATGAAAACCATTACATTCACCTAAATTGACAGTTTGGTTTGGTTTTTGCTCTGGTGGAATCATCGGTCCGTATTTTTTTCGAAATGAAGCTGGTAACACCGTTACTGTCAATGGAGATCGATGATAACCAACTTTTTATGGCCGAAATTGGAAGAAGTTGATCTTGACAACATTTGGTTCCAACAAGACGGGGCTACGTGCCACACAGCAAGTGCAACAATTGAATTATTGTGAGAAAAGTTTGGATCATATCACTATTATTGGAAAACCCTATATTAAGTATTAACATTGGTTAAAACTAAGAAAATGTAATTAGATCTAGAAAGATTCATGAATAAAGCCATTTTCACCATAAAATTTTTTTTTCCATAAAGTCATACAAATTTAAAGCAGTAAACCTTTCCATCGAACACTCTGTAATTATATCAAACTGATAATTTTTTTTAGAATTAACGGATAACTAATCGGAAACCGATTGAAACAATGTTGTGGGCAGGTATTTCCGTAGTTCTGGTTTTTTAGAACGGCGTGTTGAACTTGCAAGTTTTGTCCCTGAAAAATAATAGTTTCCATAGAGCAAAGTTAAAGTAATAGGGTCAATGAATAAGTTCCGCAATTTCCGTAATATTGATCGTCGATGAAATTAGATTGAGGTAGCGGGTAATCTTACAGATTTTTTTTAACTTTTTCTAGCGGTAGATTAGAAATCGCTCATTGCTAAAATAAAATACCGCAAATTATAATATCAATCACTCTTAGTTGAATGTATCGCAATTGGTGCTGCAATTTTGAATTCGTATCATTTACAAATTATAGCAAAAATACTTAAATATTTACATCAAAACCTGTGGTGCAAATGTTTAATATATCGAAAACTCTTATTCACAAATTTGTAAATATTTATCTGCAAAAATAATTTATTCATGAATGCATGTGGAATGGAATTATTTATAAACAAGATGAATCGTGTGCATCTTTGAAATATAAAATAGAAAAAAGTCATCGTCAGCATCATCATCATTGAGAAGAGCAAACCGTAATATCGTCTTTACTCAACCGACCACCAAAATACCGTATTATTTCATATTTTATTTTTAATTATACATAATTACACAACATCTTGGAATTTTATGAATTCTGTATAGTACTCAAACGCCTTAAATAAATATGTATGTGAATTCCACATTTTATTTTGAGATTAGAAAATTGAAGTAGCGCTCCTAAAGAATTAGTGGAGATTACTTGTACATCATAAGCGTTGAAGTTGCATGTCATGATTCTATGGTATGACGAAGGATCCTTCATAATTTAGATTATAATAAATACAATCAATTCAAATACTAACCAATCAAATTTTTCTACTAATAGTAACACGTCGACTACTAATAATTCTACTTGGCTGTTTATCTAATTCTAGCAAAACATTGGTGGCAACAATTTCTTCAATAAAATAACACTTTTTATTTTAACTGCAGTGGCATGCTGTCTAATAAGGGAACACACGTGCAAAATTCCGCATCCATCAAAATTAGAATACACTACACGCACGTCGTCTCTATTTCTAATTTGCCTGAGCATCCGTCATTGTTGACACCATGAAAAAACTAAAACTAAAAAGCTTCGCTAACTTCATGCCACATTGTTTGTTGTTTTTCACTTTTGACACTAAATTTTAGTGTCAAAAAAAGAAAAATTCCGCAGACAAGTGTCAACAATTATGCTAATGTGTTTTACGTGCAGATCTGTATGCGGCGCTGCATGCGGAAAATATGCACATCTGTTTTCAGCATAAATCTAAAAAATTTTACCTTGGAATTTTAGAATCCAATTACGACGGACGGTAAAGGTATAGCTTTAGTACAAATCGTAAAGGTGGCGGCGTGCTTATTGCAGTGCGTAAGTCTTATTGCTGTGAACTTTTATATTCCGATCCAAGCATAGAATTTATTAATAATTAGCACAGTTTACGTTTCACCTAATCCGACTACGGCTTTTTGTCACGATTTGTTTCTAGCAATTTATTACCATTTATGAAGGAGATACGGACGACAATGTCTTGATTCCAGCTAATAATAACGATCATTCCTCCTTAATCTGTGATTGCGGAACTTATCTGGACTTAATTTTTTACACCAACAATAATCGATCTTACAAACTTGAGTCCTGCGATGACCTTGCCGGATCATTGAGCATTTATCACACTCCAGTTTCAATTCAGGTTTCCAGCGGATTTTCAAATAACATGAATTTCATTAAGAATTGCTCTGTATTTGATTATGCGAATGCCGACCACGGTTCTATAAACAATTTCCTAGCTGAAGTTGATTGGAGTTGTTAAATATTGCTCACGTCCGTCATTGTCTATGGTTCACTCAAGAACTCAAGAAACTGGAGGCCTTGCGTAATAAAGCTCACACGAGGTATAGGCGTACTGGTCTAGTTTTCGATTTTACTCTGTTTCAGCGCAGGCAGTTCCTCTGTTTTAATTAACGGACTCTTGTACAATAATTACATGATTGATGTAGAGAACGATGCACATTTTTTTGGAGATTTGTGAAACTGAAGAACCATAATAACGGCTTATTGTCGTTTGTGGAATTCAGTGGTCAAGAATCCGATAATCCATTATTAATCTGCAATTTCTTTGCCGATTACTTCAGTAGCTTTTTTGTTAAGGATATCTCACAAACTCCAATGATATTTATCTTTAATACACAAGTGTTGCAGGCATTGATGAATTTGGACGCGTCAAAGGGTCGGCCTGATGGCTTAACAGCATTAGTTAGTTTTGCCGCTCCTGTACGCCAATTGTTTAACAAGAGTCTCGGACGAGGCGTTTTCTCTGATGTTTGGAAAATATCAAATGTAATTCCAATCTATAAAAATGGGGCCCGCAGTGATGTGACTAATTATCGTGGCATTGCTATTCTGTTCTGCATGCCAAAACTCTTCGAGTCAATGGTCAACAACGAAATATTCTTCTATTCTAAGCAATGTATTAGCAGACGTCAGCATGTATTCTTTCCGGACTGCTCAACAAGTTAATCAATTCCATTGCTTCAAAAATTCAGGTCGATGTGGTTTATACCGACTTCGCTAATGTTTTCGGTCATTGTTGAAAACCGGTTATTGTTGAAAAAGCTTAGCGATTTTAAATGTGACATTTTTCCTTTTGGTTGGCTAATGTCCTACTTATCAAATCGTAAAATGTGTGTCAAAATTGATATTACCTACTCAGAGTATTTCATTCCTTCGTCTGGTAGCCACTTGGGCCCACTGTTATTTTTATTATTTATTAACGACGTTGTGGACTGTTTAACATTTGCGGTGTGGGTGGCGGCGATGTGGGTGTATCGACAAAGTGACTTGTCGGTGATGTGCGTGCTAATTATAATTTTCGGCACAAAGTATTGGCGGTGTGAGTGTCGGCGTTGTGGATATCGCGATCATTGTTGGCTTTACACGCAGTTGACACGAAACTAAGTATATAGAAGACAAACCGCTCCGTAACACTCTCAGTCCTCTCAGAATTTCAATGATATGACGGCATCAGTTTCGTAGAGTTATGCTCTAAAGTAGAGTAATGATGTTAGGGAATTTACTATCTTTGCTGTTTTTCTTAACAAGCAAGATTGAAAACAAACAGCATTTGCGGAAAGCTTTGCTTTTCTGCTTCAACTTGAAAAAATGCAGCTGAAGCACGTCATTTGCTTGAGAAGGGCTACGGCTAATATGCACCATTGAAAACTACCTGTGAATATTGGTTTAAACGCTTCAGAAGTGACAATTTCGACATTGAGAACTAAAAGCGCTCCGGAAGACCAAAAACATTTGAAGACATCCAGCTGCAAGGGAAATGGATGCCACATGAGTTGACTGAGAGACAGATGGAAAATCGAAGACCACTTGCGAAATTTTGCTTTCACAGCATGAAAGAATTGTTACGGGGGATGGGAAGTGGACTTTTTTTAAGAATCCAAACGAAAAAAGTCGTGACTTTCACCTGGCGAAGCATCAACATCGATGTCGCGGCGAAATGCATCGCTCGTAAAACGGCAAGAATGGAGCCCGAGACACGAACGAGTGATATTGCAGCACGACAACGCTCCATGCCATCGCACTCCTATCGTCCAGGACACCATCAATACGCTGTGATGGGATCTGCTACCGCATCCGTCTTGGCCAGTCTTGAATACGTGCAAAATTGGTTGGATGAATGGTTTCGGTCCAAAGACGCGCCGTTTTCTCGTCGTGGTATTCATGTATTGCCAGCGAGATGGTAAAAATGTGTAGATAGCGAAGGACAATACTTTGAATAAACCATTTTTTTATTTCTATTGAAATTTTCTATTTTTCAAAAAAAAATAACGCTAAAATTTAGTTGCGAACCTAGTGTATTAGGTGTGAAAGTAGAAATTCTGTTTTTATTGGTCAAATTCAACTTTATTGAAAATACAATTGTTACAAAAATGATGACATCGATCTGAATAAATGGTAATCAGAGAGGGCTAAGTCTGGAGAATACGCCACATGCTGTAAAACTTTCCAGCCTAAGGAGAAGATGAGTTCCTGGGTTGATTTAGCTGTATGGACTTAATTTGATCAATTGGACCTGGTAACGTTCAGCTGCAACAGTTTGACCAGGTTCCAAAAGCTCGTAGTAAATGACACCTTTCTAATCCCACCAGACACACAGTATCACTTTTTTGGCATGAATATTCATTTTTGCAACTGATGTTGTTGGCTGACCTGGATCAACCCATGGTTTTCTGCGTTTATGATTATCTTACAAAATTCACTTTTCATCACCCTTAAAGATTTTGTGCAATATATTTTTTCAATTATAGCGGCAAAGCAAATTCATGGAGATGTCAACTGTTCGGTTTTAGTTTTCTTCGGTCAGTTTATGAGCAACCCATTTTCCTTCCTTCTGTATTTTCCCATTGCATGCGCAATCGAAGTGATATTGTATGGTGAGTAACCCCTAACTGTTCGGCAAGCCTTTTTTGAGTTTGACGCGGATTTTCATCCAGTAAAACTTTAAGTTCTCCGTCTTCAAATTGTTTTACTGCATCTGGATCTGGACTCACAGAATTTTCACTCAAAATCGAGTTAATCAATTCGATAGCTTGAGCAGCATTTTTCTTATTCTCAAACAACATCCATCTCTTAAAATTGATGCACTTGTAAAGACAGCTTGTAAATGACTGACACTTGTGTCAAACAGCAATGACTAAGCTACATATATCCAAAATGGCGGGCAATTTAGATTGGTTCAAGTATATTTTAATGCAACCAATACTTCAGAGTCGAGTTTCTACTTGCACACCTAATACTATATATAAGTGAGTGGATGTGAAAAAACGAGAGATTTTACATTTATTTATTTTAAGACTCAACTGGCTGTTAATATACTGCATAATTAGTAAATCTGTTCAAACCTTCTTACAGTCTCGTGCAATCTGGGTGGGCATTTTCATGTTGTTGGTGAAATGTTGATATTTAGAAAGCAATCAACAATGTCGTTGAACAATGTAACTAATACTGGACCAATATGACTACACGTACACCTGGTAATCGCATTAAATAACTGCGAAGAACCATCGGAGACGTATGTGAAGCTGGCCCGAAAACCATCCCGAAAAACGCCTTTACAATTTAGGTGTGTTTATCCGCTAAATCCATTAAAAGGCTTTTCAGCCCGGAAAATTAAAACAAATATGGAGAAAATTAAATTCCATCCCGAGAAAATAAAAATAATCTCACGTACACACAGCAAATTTTAAGTATAAAATTACCTTACAGTGGGGATAAGGAACCTCTCCAGCTGATTTAATATTCGCTTCTGTGAGAATAGGTATCGGAATTATGCTCATATGTCACCATAAATTTCTCCGCTCACAGAGTTTGGCAGATGTAACGGTATATGCCTAATTAATGCACTGACCATCAGCAATAAGCACACAAATGCTCATTACCTTACAGTGGGGATAAGGGACCTCCCCAGCTGATTTAATATTCGCTTCTGTTAGATTAGGTATAGGAATTATGCTCATACGTTGCTCCAAAATTCTCCGTTCACAGAGTTTGGCATAAGTAACGGTATATACCTAATTAATGCACTGACCATCAGCATTAAGCACACAAATGCTCATTTCTTTACAGTGGGGATAAGGAACCTCCCCGGCTGATTTAATATTCGCTTCTGTGAGATTAGGTTTCGGAATTATGCTTATATGTCGCCATAAATTTATCCGTTCACAGAGTTTGGCATAAGTAACGGTATATGCCTAATTAATGCACTGATCATCAGCATTAAGCACACATATGCTCCTTACCTTACAATGGGGATAAGGGACCTCTCCAGCTGATTTAATATTCGCTTCTTGCCAAACTCTGTGAACGGAGAATTTTTCAGCGACATGAGCATAACTCCGATACCTATTCTCACAGAAGTGAATATTAAATCAGCTGGGGTTTTCCTTATCCCCACTGTAAAGTAATGAGAATTTGTATGCTTAATGCTAACGGTCAGTGCATTAATTAGGCATATACCGTTATATCTGCCAAACTCTGTGAACGGAGAATTTTACAGCGACATGAGCATAACTCCGATACCTAATCTAACAGAAGCGAATATTAAATCAGCTGGGGAGGTCCCTTATCCCCACTGTAAGGTAATTTTATACTTAAAATTTGCTGTGTGTACGTGAGATTGTTTTTATTTTCTCGGGATGGAATTTGATTTTCTCCATATTTTTTAATTTTTCAGGCTGAAACCCCTTTTAATGAATTTAGCGGAGAAACACACCTACATTTTAAAGGCGTTTTTCGGGATGGTTTTCGGGCCTGCACATACGTCCATCAGAGGCACGCTTGCAACCTTGGATGAACTGACAATTCAAATTTAGCAACGTAGTCATAATGATAGAGTGATCAATCTATTCGTAAGCCTTCGCGAACTCATTGCGAATAACGCGAAGTTGCTGATTAGAATTTAAGCTTTTAAATGTCACTTCAAAACGAAATAAAATTTGTAACTGTGTTCCTATCGGAATAAAATCCCTATTGAACAGAAGAGCTAAGTGTTTTATATGGAAAAATGAAACCATAGATGCGGAGAGCTTGTGTATGACGGTTAGATTTGCAATCCCTTGGTAGTCTATGAACAAAAATTAATTACCTCGTTTTTTCTACTCGCTCGACGTTGACTTTGATTGAAAATGAAGGTTATCATATCGGACAAACTCTCTACCTGTCATGCTCTGCTCCCTTGATACTATCAAGTTGGACGAAGAAATCACGCACTTACTAAGCAGAGCAAAAAAGCTAAAAAACGGATGACTAGCAATTGTTCTCTGGGTCGTTGTACTGTATAATTGTTATCCTCAAAACGATTTAAACTTTTTATTTCTTTTCGGTTTCGATTGAAATCGGAGTTGTATTGCACACCATTCAGTATTTATACAGTTTATGGAGTTTATTACGGCGTTTATCAAGATTTATCAACTCGCTATTGAACTATGGCTCCCGAAAGCCTTGAGAATGTTAATAAGCTTTAAAACAATTTCGTTTAGGTTCGAGATGCGCTGAAGCAAAATCCAATTGGCTGCGAAATTTGTTCGAGGAAGTGTAATTGATTTTTTAGGTAAGTATCATATTACACCACATTACACACCTTATCCACTTCAGACTTGCCCCAAACTCCGCCTTGGTTTACCTAGATTTATAACCTATCTATTGGCCATAGTAGTATCGATGGGCAAGTGGTTGATTCAATGTCGGAACATTTAACAGTTTTGAAAATTTCGAAATTTATTGTAATTTACACGTCATAGAATTATTTCTCCTGGTAAAATTATATAGCTCCTGGCAGGTTTTTGGGGTAGTCCGATTATTTGGAGGTGAGATGATAGTGAAACTAGGTATATCGAGTTTTCGGCTAACTTTGACAGTATTAGTATATCGATTGTTTTCCATTTAGTAATAGCTGGTGATCGATGTGTACGAAGTGATGGTTCTTAACACATATAGCTCTTTTGAAGGTCCATTTTTAAATCGTGATTTTAATTATTCCATTAAAAATCTATTATGTGTCAAGAATTTTGCAACCCGAAGTATCTTCATCGGTTAGCTTATTAGTTTATTCAAACAGCACCGATCAAGCGTACAGTTCAATACGATTCAGCTTTTATAATTCACTTTATTAAATTACACTCGCAGAATTTCAAAACAAACAACACTTAATCCCATTTAAACAGCAAAAAACGCAAAAAAAAGTACGTAGGCTCCCTTCTGATATCGATATTCGAAAACCATGTGTAACGATATGCTGTTTAAACCATGTGTTAACTAACCTGACTTGCTAAAAAATATACAAACAAAATAAATTATTTAGACCATATATGTAAACAGCTTACAGTACGTAATCGCATAAAGAGTATGGCACCAAGATAAAACTTCAAAGATTTTAAAACGGTTATCACTATTTTTAAAATATATAACCCAAACCAAAATTACTAGGACAATATTATGTTAGTATTAGTTATATTATTCCTAATATTAGTAAGGCACATAATATCACAAAATAGTTCACTGATAAAGTGTGCATAAACTGCTGTAATTCACTTCACTTTCCCCCTATAACTTATCTTCTGTTGTTTTTAAATTACGTGGCTTTCTTAAACATTAATTACTAAGAAAACATAGTATCACATGTTTTTAGTTGTGCTTATCAATTATCGTAATTACTTTTGGTTCCAAAAGATCAAATTATTAATTTTAAACGATTATTTCACTTTAATCTTTCTTTTTTCTTCGTTTGTTAGTACAAGTACATGCAAGATGACGTTACTATAATTTGTTTGTACTCAGTTAAACACTTAAATATTTTAATTTTATTTATATATTTTCATTTCCGTTTATTTTTGGTTCATTAGCAACGTATGTAGAATATCGTAACTGGCATTAGAACAAGTTGATAAGTGACAAAAATAATAATTTGCGACATTGAATTATTTTGGTCGTTTCTACATATAACCATATGTTTATGGGGTAGGGTGGCCGCACATTGTTTGTGCACATGAATTATGTGTCTGACTTTCCGTGTACAATTTACTGCTGTCGAATTTACTAAGCAAATGAGTCAATCGTCTGTATATTTTGCTATTGGGCTACATACAAGTGGACTACAAACACACCATGCAATTATTTTTCTTATAGAACTTAGTGGTATTCCGAGGGGTTCAAACTCTCTCCAATGTTTAAAGCTCAATTACTAACAACCCAACCAGGAAAAAAGAATTGTTACGAAAAATTAAACATAATCACTAAGATTTCGATTTTAAAAGCCAATGCCCCAAGTGAAGGTAAAACTGATCAAACCAGGGATGCTACGAACATATCGTAAGTGTATTGGGAAAAATATTGCAACCGAACGTCATCATAACATTTGGTGATTTAAAAAGTGAAATCGAAAGGACTGAGAGAGTACATCGTGGCACATCGATCCGGACTCCATGCCCATTGTTTGTAAAACAACTCGGAGAGAAAAAGAACTTTTAATCAATGAACCAAATAAAATTAGATATCGCGTGATTTACAATTTAACTAAAACTATAAACTTAATTACACTTTTCTACTTCTGAAGAAATAGAGTTTTTTTCTGTACTCTTAAGATACGGTTTGGGAGATTCGTTTAATTTTAGACTGAACTCTTCAGAGTTAGAAACACTACTCTACTGATTTAATTTTCTAAAGCCATAATTACAATTTTGCTATTTCGCACATTTTTAAGCATGTTGGAAATCCTATATGAATTTCATATTTCTCATATTTCTTAAAACGTGCCGAAAACTCGTTCCCTCCCTAAATTAATAATTGAACTCTTATATTGGACATGATTTGTGAGAAATGCATTTTTATTTGTGGAATGTGATATGTCGTGACTTGCAACTCGCGTGAAATAATGATTTTAGTAAATTAAAATGGGAATGATGATTTTTACTTATAGGAATAAGGAATTGTTTCAAAAAGTTACTCATTTGTGAATTTTAAACATCCTTGGCCTCGGATCTGATTCGATCCGATCCGAATTCGTCCACTCCGAATCCAATCGGATCTAAACCGATCTGGTTCGGTTCTGATCTGGTTCGATTCTGATCTTGTTCAGTTCTGATCTAATTCGGTTCTGACCTGGTTCGATTCTTATCTGGTTTGGTTCTTATTAGGTTCGTTTCAGATCTGGTTTGGTTCGGTTTTTATTTGGTTTGGTTCAGATCTGGTTCAGTTCTGATATTATCCGGTTTTTTATTTCATTTGTTAGTATAACTAAAATGTGTAAATAAAATGTGAAAATCGTTAAAAAGTTTCGTGGTCGGGTAATTCTCTTCTAGCTGACGAAGTTTATAATTTGCTTTACAATTTACGGTTCTGTTTTTAACAAGTGGACCTGTACAGGTTCACTAACTGTTTTTTACCGGGCCCATTCTGTTTAATATCTGTTCGGTTCTGTTTCCGATTCTGATATGGATCTGATCTGAATCTAGATCTGGTTCGAATTTAGTCTGGATCTGATCTGGATCTGGATCTGACTTCAGACATCAGACATCCAGTATCCGATAATTTTTCCTAATATCGAGAAATCCGCCGTGAATTTGCCTATTATGAAGCTAGTGGGTCGGATTTGTCAAATACAAGCAAGATGTTAGCAATAACGCACTTTATAAAATACAAATATTATTTATTTATAAATTTCGCTCTATAAATTTACAACTAATTCAAATTGTTCGCCGGTTGTAGTCCCAGCAAATTGGCAAAAAAATAGATAATTCAATTCTCATTGTCATTTAAACTATTAAATATGAATATTTTATATGTAATAATAACTTTCTAATTTACTAACATTTTTAAAATGTTTATTTCTCGAAAAAATATATTTTAATTGAAAAATGACATAATATATTCGATAACACATTTCGTGAACTAAATAGCAGACGGATTTTGACATTCGATTTTCGGAAAATCCGATTTCGTTTTCTCTTCTCTTTCAATTTCATAGTTAGGCAGATTTTACGATTTCAAATTTTACGAAGCAAAAAATAATTTCTTAATACGAGAATCCACGTATCTTACTACGAGATCCGAAGTCAAAAATTTCATAATAGACCCCTCGATATCTGAGTGTCGATTTTGTACTAAAAATGACAGCGCGAGGTGCGCAAACCGGAAAAACATAGTAGTGTTTTTATTTATTTATATTGGTTTGCTTGGCCGCATGCGCATTATATTGTTTATATATATTTTTTATTTGATGTGTCAAATGCTTGTTTCGTATTGTTCAAATATTTGAAAATGAAAAATGAAAATCGCATAGTAAAGAATCGGTTCCACTGCTCAAAAGCAAGCGAATAGAAGAGGTGAGGTTAGACGCCAGCATCATACATATTCAACCGGAATCATTTATTTTGGTACTTCACATCGTAAAATTGACATACAGAATGCACAGAGCCGTATATTTTACACTGTATATGTACAAAAAGTTATTGTTCATCTCGCCAGCTCGCGCTGTCATTTTTGGTACAAAATCGACGTTCTGACATCCGATACCCGAAATCCGGTATTCGATTTCACGATATATATTCGATATTCAATGTTCGATATTCGATATCCGATATCTGATATCCAACATTCGACATCTGGCATCCGACATCCGGCATTGGGCATTAATAATCGGGTATCAGGACATCAAACATCCTACATCGGACATTCGTCATCCGACATCCTACATCTGACATACGAAATACGATATCCGGCATCCGACATTGGACAAGTGCATTAGACATTAGGCATCAGGCATCAGGAATCAGGCATCAGACATCAGGCATCAGGCTTCAGGCATCAGGCATCAGGCATCAGGCATCAGGCATCAGGTATCAGGCATCAGGCATCAGGCATCAGGCATCAGGCATCAGGCATCAGGCATCAGGCATCAGTCATCAGACATCAGGCATTAGGTATCTGGCATCTGGCATCAGGCATCACACATCCGACATCCGAAATGCGACATCCGAAACACGAGATTCGACATCTGACATCCGATATCTGACATCCGACAACAAGCTTTCGACATATTACATCCAACTTGGCATTAGGCATCAGGCATTATGCATCAGGCACTAGGCATCAGGTATTAGGCATCATAAGAAATACGACATCCGAAATACGACATCCGAAATACGCCATCCAACATCCGACATCCGAGATCCGACATACGACATCCGATAACCGACATCCGGCATCTGGAATCTGGCATTTGGCATTCGGCACCCGGCATCCGGTACCCGGCATCCGGCACCCGACATTCAGCATCCCGCATCCGGAAACATCCGACATCCGGGATACGATATACGACATACGACATCCGATATACGACATACGACATCCGACATACGATATACGACATATGACATCCGACATCCGACATACAACATACGACATATGACATAAGACATAGGACATAGGACGACATACGACATACGACATACGACATATGACATACAACATACGACATACGACATATGACATATGACATACGACATACGAATACGACATACTGCGTTAGGCATTAGACATTAGACATTAGGCATTAGGCACCAGGCATTAAGCATTAGGCATCAGGCACCAGACATCCGACATTCAACATCCGACATACGACATCCGATATACGACATACGACATCCGACATCCGACATCCGACATCCGACATACGATATACGACATACGACATACGACATACGACATACGACATACGAATACGACATGCAGCATTAGACATTAGGCATCAGTCATTAGGCATTAGGCATTAGACATTAGACATTAGGCATCCGACATTCGACAACGGCAATCGGACATCGGAAATCAGCATTAGACATTGCACATTGGGTATTGGGCATTGTACTTTGAACATTGGACATCAGACGTCAGACATCAGACATCAGATATCAGGCATTCGACATCCGACATACACACTTCTCGCACACTCAATAAAAGTGAACAAAACTATTCCACCATCGAAAAAGAATTGCTTGCCATCGTACGAGAGCAACTTTCGATCCTACCTTTTTGGTAATAGAATCATGATCGTAACAGATCATAACCCTTTATTTTCTCTTAATTAATAAATAAGCTAAACTTAAATCTAAACTAGCTGACTAGTGTCACTAAAAAACTCGAATCACCCATTAGAACAAGTTATGGACGAGGCTATTTTATCATATAATAACTCAATCCATTCCTCAACAAAACTAAAGCCATTCGACTTATTGAGAGGACATACATCAGACATGAGACGGACTATCTAGAATAACATAAGGCAAATTATGAGCAACTATGTAATGACATCTACGAAAAATCACTCAACAAAAAGTCTAAATTAATAAATAAGCTAAACTCTAAACGAAGACCAATTCTGGTCATTAGACCCGAACAATTTGTTATCGTAAAGACGAAACGCGGAGGAAAAATTAAACCCCACTACAGAAAATTAAAAGTGTTAAGATAAAAAATTAATTATAAATACCCAAAGAAGGAAAAGTACATAAATTTAAAATAAAAAATTTGTTCTAGATGTGCAAACGTGATATCATTAGAAATAAAGTTAACTTCTCTGGAGGCTGATAAGGGTGTAATCTCGATAATGGCTATAAAAAATTAATACATTTAATCAACCAAGATCCCTATGAAACTCTAATAAGTCAAATTCCAGCCTAGACTGATGAGAAATGAAATCAATACAAATCAAGGCAAACTAAATTCACAAATTAACGACCAAATACACATAAATAAACAAATTATAAATGGATTAGAAGAAATTCAACATTTTGCAAACTCAAACCTAGAGCGGTTACAATTTGAAGTAAATAAAACCACGCTAGTAACAAATTCCTTAACCCTCATGATCCTACACGACCAACACTTTTACAAATTAAATCACATATTGACAATATACACCTCAACAACGCAAACCATTTCAAGACACCTCATAACCGATGACGAAACTGAATGCATACACAACATCCTAAAACTAGATGGAGTTCATCTTCATAACGCTAACTTAATGTACAATCTTTTGGAACTAAAAGTATTATATAATGGAACGCAACTCATATTGATAATAAACATATCTACATTTATAAAGGATACATTTTATCACTACCAAAATAATACCCAATTTCAATAAAATCACATATCACATCCAATCAAAGAATACTATCCCAAACCCTAATCCATATCAATATATCAATATATCAAATAAACTAGAATCAACCGAAGGATCATGCAGCGTGCTGTTCATCCTAAAAGGGAGGAGTTATGTATTTCTTCATCACAGGACACCAAGGGCTCTAGCGACCGAGAAACGGTGGGATAACCGAACACCGGGAACCTAACAAATGATGTTCTCTTCATCGACCCACTACCAATCTTACTGGTTAGGTTGGTAGCTATTGAAATAATCAGTCGTTATTTGTCGGTGGTACGCCACCTGTACAGTTGGCCAATTCACCCTCACACGAGGCAGGTTCAACGGATTCTGACGTTAGCGAACCATTGCGAAGCCCATTCATACTAAGCCCAATAATCTCTAGATCACCAGCTAGACAAATGCATCTCGCGACGCAGCAGGAGAACGAAAATGCTGATTGCATGGGGAACGTGAACAAAGAAAACCACCACGATGTCGCTAGAAAAAACGCTGATTTAAAAAAATGGTAAGAAAATTTAATGCAACTAAATAGACAGCTATTCAAATAACTCCAACAGCTTAAAGAGCAAATTGCTATAATCAACAATGAGAATCAAGCCAAAGAAAATACTATATTACCTTTGAAACAGATAAAGATGAATTGGCGTATGAAATGAGTTTTATACAAAGGCAGATTAAAACTAAACGTCAAACCAAAAAAGAAAAGCAGAATCCTCCTGAGGTGGAACAATCAACACAGAGCGTAAGAAAACTACAACCCCAACGACCTGATCAGTCATCCACACGTGGGTAACTGCAGCAGGGAAACTTTCGAATTTCAAAATGAAACTTTGCATAACGATTAAGCTCAATTTGTGTTAATTAGTGCTCACGTGAAAAAATTAGTGCTAGTCCAGGAGCCGAAAAAACGGGAAAAGAACATTTCAAATTTCGCCTAAAAGACGGAATAAATAAAACCCGATTTCTAAAAAAAAACAGAAATAATTTACGCCTAATTTTAAAACTTTCTAAAGGCCGCCAAACTGATAAAATTTATGCTTATCATAGAAATATAATTTTCATAAATTTTCATTCATAAATCGAGGAAAACCAAACCAGCCCCTGAAAGATACTATATATAAAAAAAATACGGAGATATATCGTTCAATAATATTTGTGTTGAACAACAAATAAAACAATAGAAATAAAATGTTCTAAAATCCAAGACATAAGCAATTCAGATAGTATATTCCTGTCAGGTATGTTAATTGCCATCCCAAAAATATAGTGACTGAATTTGTGCTAATCCAGAATTGGCCCAATTCCGTTGAACAACAACGACCGTTGAATGAACAATTTTCTGACAAAAAGTGTTCTAGAAACTAATGAAGTTGGCACTTCTGATTACATATTCCGATCAGATAAGTTCATTGCCATCCGAAAAATATAGTGGCTGAATTTGTGCTAATCCAGAATTGGCCCAATTCCGTTGAACAACAACGACCGTGTTGTAGAAAAAGTGTTCTAGAAACCAATGAAGTTGGCACTTCTGATTGCATATTCCAATTAGGTATACTGGTATAATTAGGTATTACTGGTGTCTGGAGTAGGGTAGGTAGAATTCATTAGAAGTTTATGAAACTTGCTGAGCCGATAGATTTGATCTAGATACGCGTCCATTATGAAGGAAACCGATGCCAAAATCCTGCAACTCCGTTTAGTATTACGTGCTAACCGAACGGCTTAAATAATTATGGGGTGGTATACACTCCAGACACCAGTAGGGTGGGTAGAATTCATTAGAACTTTATGGAACTTGCTCAGCCGATAGATTAGATCTAGATACTCGTCCATTATCAAGGAAACCGATGCCAAAATCCTGCAACTCCGTTTAGTATTATTGGTTTGTTTCTTTACCAAGAAACTATCTTTTTTTGCTCAACTTAGACAGGCTTTACTGTATATTTTACAGTAATATTAATTTGCATTAACTAAAATCTCCGACAACAGAAATTCAAAATATCTAGATCATGCAATCACTACTGACGTGAATTACACGTAGTAATCGACTTGTCTACGATTAGTTGACGTTGTCTACGATTAATCAATATTATCAATGAGTAATCGACGTTGTCGACACGAACACGTAAAAATTAGTAGATGACGCGTAAACGCCCACCTCTGATTAGAGTCGATCGTGACTTAAACATGGAATACGATGAAATATAAAAATTTCCAAGCAGTCATGTACTGCGACTGCAGCATCAGCAACGAGGAGCTGATGAACTTACTGGATCGCATCGCGCCTAAAAAGAACAAAACCTTTTGAATTAGTGGTTCCATGAGCCGCTGAAATCAAGGACTGGCAGAGCTGGGATAAACCGATATTTTTCATTCCACAAGAATAGACTAGATAATTACTGAGATTAGTTGTAATACGAGACAGAAATATAGATTTCTACAAAAAAATTTAATAATAAATGATTTGTTTATTCATTTTCTTTGCTCAAACTAAATAATGATTAATCTTGTTATGTGTTAAACGATTTCACAACATCCAAATACTTTTTATAATTATTTTAAATTTAATTTCTAAATTATAGCATTACGACGCAAACTACGCTATTACTCATAAATCGGAAAACGGGAACACTTTTATCAATTTCCCGTTTGCGTCTCGCCAAACAATAATATTATTAGTAAGTTCTCAACTGAGATGACTTACAAATCGTATTGGAACGTCTTAAAAAATAGTATCGTCGATTACTCATTCCATTATACATTACGAGTAGAAAACGAAAATGTTAATTTTAATTTAGTTTTTGTTATGAAATAAGAAAATAAAATAAATTTCCAATTCAGTTTACTCAAAAAACGTGGTGTGGATAGAACATAGATTCGTCTGAAAGTGAAAAACTTAGAATTTTTATTATTTCTATTTTGTATTGATAAATTCTCTGTGATTACGATTGTATTCGACCGTTTAGTGTCTTAAGTATTATCAGTAAATATTTTATAAGGCGGAACATTTTTGTAAAGTGGCCAGACATATCAGTATATAAAATAATAAAAATTTGTGATCATTTCCAAATTATATTGTGGATTGAAACGAAATTATTTGTGAATCTATAGTGAGTGATTGCCATTAAAACGTTACACAATGAGACATACCATTTTGGAAGAGGTATGATTTTTTATTAATTTGTCCATTACCATTTTTGCTCGTATATCGACATTTTATGTACGTACAAATGCGGTTCGAGAAGGTTGTCTTGTTTATAGAAACCGGGAAGAGAATTTTGATTTTTTTATACCTTGCCATAATATTGTGTACAGCTAGAGTAGACAATATTATTTTATAACAAAACTAAAGAGTTAACAATAAAAAATAAATCGCGAATCTCATATATAAGTATCTCGCGTGTACATTCTAAATATAATGTTACAATTCTGGTCGCGTACAATTTCGCTCTATACAAAAAGCGTGGGAGACCAATTAAAAAGAAATACTTGTGATTGTTCATTTATAATTAAAATGTATATAGCATTAATCAGTTTGATCGTTAAAATTGTTTTAATCAACTAGATGTCCATGTTTAGTGGCAGTAAAAATGCACTTCGAAACAATGAATACGATACCATACAATATCGAAAATCGCTAATCCGTAGTTAATTTTCCAATCGAGTGACTTCTCTGTTTTAGTTCCGTGCAATTAAACAGCATTCAGCCAAGTCTAATAAACTAATAAAATATATTAATTAAAAACTGCGTCTAGCCTAGACCAATAACCATAAATTTTGATTGTTTTACGAGAAGATTGTACTCCTCTTTAGTCATAAATCCAAATTCAATTAGTTACTAACCGTGTACATGTTTAAATTATAGAAATTTACTTAAAATCAAAACACTTTGAAAAATTGTTTGGTAAAATAATTTTTGTATTTAATGTTTTAACGAAACACCTACAACAATTCATTATTTTTAATAGGCAGATACACCAAAGACGATATTTGCCTACGTAAATCTATTTAATTTACGTGATTTAGAGAAAGTACATCAGACAGTTTATTATGATCGCGATCGAATCATATGAACGACCTTGACCTCTGCTGAATAATAATTAAAAATATATACGATTTCGGAAGAAGTGTATGTGGATAGGCGGGAAAGATTCAGAGGAAGTCATAGTTATTCGATTTTATTGCCGAATTAAGTTATCAAGCTTAAGCCTAACCGGAAAGACCGGGCTTGAAATTCAATAAATATTTCTTCTATGTCAGTACTATGTACATGGAGCTATGGAAGCCTTAAATGGTCTAATGTTGGGAATGAAGTTTAGTAATCCTAAACCATTCCTTCACTGACATCTATTTTGTTTAACATCTTTATTTTATTTTAAAATTTTAATTCAATATTACATCTGATTCAGCGATCATCCAGTAATTTATCTATCTCAAATGCCTTAGAAGTGTTCTCAATCCATTGGTGGTGTCCAATCGTTGTAAGTGTTTCCTTGTTTGTCTTTTTTCCTCGGTGATGTATTCCATCTTTAAGTTACTTTGAAGGTTATCGTTTCTAATGTCATTTGTACATTGGCTTTCTTGACAAAACCTTATATTTGGATATCATAGATCCAAACTGGTTTGAGCATTTGCATGTACAGAAGCAATTTGTTCTGTATTGATTGTTTTTGAATTTCTACCCATGAGCTGTACATTTCCTGTATTTGATGTTTAACTTTTTTTTTTTTTCTTGAGATGCTCTTTCCAATGTCGATAAGCATGGAGGGTCTTGCCAAGGTATTTATCTATTTTTGCATATGCAACATGGTTTCAGTTAAGAACAACGGGAATCTAGTTTACATGTACATGTACTGACAAGGCTTCATTTCTCTCGTATAACGCTACCGTATAAGTACGCTACCTTGTGGTATACCTGCCGATATTACTTTAAGTTCACGTATTGGAAGTTTTTACGAATCGTTTGCGACTTGTTTCAATTGCATATGTATTAGTATTATTACCTGTATAAGACGAAATAAAAGTTAAACTTGAAAAAATTATGTTCGAGAAAATTTTACTAATTTCTTTACGAACTGTTTAGTAAAATTTTTAGTAAAAATTTCTCGAATGGGATGGATCACGAGAAGTTTTCACTAAGCCACATTTTCCTTTATATGTATTAGTTAGTTAACCCTGTATAAGACGAAACCACAAGATTTTGATTTTAAATTTTATTTAATTTTAAAAGGCAGTTAAATATGATTTTAAAAAATTAAATAAACATAATGACATATCAAAGATTTAAAAATATAAAAACACCTTTTAAAGATTTTAAGTGTCGTCATTATTAAATATGAACATTAAACTTTCAAACCCACAGCACAACAACCCATCAAAAATACGGTCAAATAATTATAATTAAAACGAAAATTTCCAAATACATATTCGTCCCATTTTGGCCCGTTCATTTTATCTTATGTCTTATGTTATCTTTATGTCTTAAGAGGAAAAAGTCTGAAAATGGAAATTCTGTGGAGCGAATCCTGAAGATTTTGCCACATAGCCACATACATAGTGCAATAGAATAAAGCCGTTCAATTTCGCGAAAATACGTCACATGTCTATGCGGATCGTCAGAGTGTCCCGTTGTGGCCTAAATGTTATTGAATTAGGGATTTTTGGGAATTGAAGTCAGATTACTTTTTTAGATTAATGATTGATACGTTTGATTGCTTTACGTCTATAATCGTTCATCAGAGCAGGTAGTTCGGTTAACTATGGATCCATCTTTATGGATACATCTTTCAAAATACTGGAGCATATCTTTTTATTCTCAAGTGCATCTTCAATGATATCCATTATTCTGTGAACTTGTTCAACTGGAAAATTATTTTCTCTAAACCCAAATTGGTGTGGTGGAATTAAACATCTTTCTTTTATTATAGGTTACAGCCTCTTGACCTGCACCTTTTTAAAATAAATTTCTGGTTTAGGAATCAAAATTACTTCTTTCACCTTCCATTGAAGTGGAACTTATTACAGTCTGAGGACTGCATTAATTATTTGTACTATTTTACAGCAATTAAGTCATGATATGGAGCTTTTCAGCCACTTGAATTATGGGATCCATTCAGAACGGGATAACTTAAAATTGCATTTTTCAAACCGGCATATTTCAAAACTGCATTCAAAACAACATTTTTTCAAACTGCACAAGGTAGAATGGAATCTTTTAACCGATTTTGAATCTAGAATTATATTTTCAATAATTTCTGGAATATGACCAACAGGTACGGTAATTTATTAACGGCACACGATGAAATTTGATATGAATGAAATTCTTGAACAATTCTTGGATTAAATTCTAGGATAAATCCAAATGAAAAGGAACTTGCCTATTTCTTAGTCGATTAAGATCAAATTTCACATGTTCCTATGGTAGGGTTGAAATTACAGCTGATTTGGAATTGATGAAATGAAATTGATTGTGACAAATTTCTTCTACATGTTTTATATAAAAACTTTAGTTGGTTTGTTATAAGAAAGGTATTTTATAAGCATACAATATTCTCCCTCACCTAAATTTTTATATAGAGCTTCGAAGTTCTTGCTAGTTACTACAATTGCATGACCGTAGCGGATTACTCGATATTGGAATACATCTCGTGCATGTATTTTCTAAAATTTATCAGGTTTATCGAAAAAATTCGATTCAAAGATATTAGTTCCAAGATGGTTATTATCTGTTTAAAAAAATATAAAAAAATATTTAACTTTGTTAGGTTGAGACGAAATGGCCGGTATAATTTTGGGATGCGCATGCTAATATACACTCTGCGAGATAGAAAAGCAAATATACATTCCGCGAGACTTGATTACTCTTACTTGAAAATTTTTCATAAAACCTAAGATAATGCGACAAATTTATTAAAAAAAATTTCATCATCTTGGTTTCTATCTCAACTAACTTTCCAATGACTAAATACACACCTGCATGCAATGCAAAGTGAAAACGCCCCATTTCGATTATTTTCTTATTTAAACTGCGACACTTGATTACCCTTATCACTTTGTTTTTGACGTCGAAAGCGTATGGTTCGTGTAAATAAATTTAGTTGTGTTCAGTTTAATTGATGATAAAATTTATTAAGTTTATTACCAGCTGTAGTTAATAGTGGTGCAAATGGGTCGGGAAAAAACTCTATCAAAAGTAGAAATTGGAAAAATTCTTGCGCTTAAACAAGAAAATTATCCCAATCGTGTGATTTCCAAAAAAACTGGTCGCAATTCTTGAACCATCAACAACTATCTCAAGGATCCAGAAAATTATGGAAAAATTCGATGAGGTCGCATAGCAAGGGCGACAACAGAACGGGAACAAAGAGCTATTTTGCGCGATGCTTCGAATTCGATGCTATCCGTACTGTTCAGAGGATAATGAAAAAGTGTTCACATTTCCGGCGACAAAAACTTATGAAAAAACCACGTTTGCTCCAGTAACATAGAAGTGCTCGATTGGAATATTGCCATCGACATCTGCATTGGCATGAAGAATAGTTCCAGGTTATTTTTTTTGGACGAGAAAAAGTTTAATTTAGGTGGACCAGATAGTTTTAGAGATTACTTCCATGGTTTGAGGAAATCTGAGCTTTTCTTGTCTCGCCATCACACCAGTGTTGGTTCCATCATGGTGTGGGCAGCAATTTCGTTTAGAAGTGCAAAAAGTCAATTTTGACGAAATGATTAAAGGCCATCGCCGGATTTTACAGCAGGATAACGCAGGAATCCACACAGCTGCACGAGTGAAACAGTGGTTTGAAGAAAATAACGTGACAGTTTTGAATGGATTTAAATGAATTTAAATATTCTTGAAAATCTTTGGGGATGGTTATCGAGACAAATTTATTCGAATGGAAGATAATTCGAATGTCGGAATGACCTTATGGCAGCTGTGTATGATGCTTTCGAGAAAGTATCGATAGAATTTAAACAAAATCTTTATAAGTCGTTGCCTGATAAAGGGTTTTCCAATAGGAATGATACAATTTAAAAATTTAAAAAAAACACATAAATTATTCAGTGAGACTAAAATTTTTTTATTTGAAAAGTTACATTGTTCTGTATCGTTCTCCATTAACTGTTACTCTTCGACCATTTTCTTCAAAGAAATATGGACCAATTACTCCACCAGCTTAAATTACACATCACACACTTTTTCTGGATGTAATGGTGTCTGAACAGCTTCGTGTGGATTTTCTGTTTGTTTACATAACCATTTAACCAAAAATGAGCTTCATCACTGAATAAAAATTTTCGATAAAAATGTTCATCATTTTCAAGTTGTTCAAGGGCAAAATGAGAAAATAAACGACGATTATGGTGGTCGAATGGCTTGAGTTTTTGAACCAGTTGGATTTTGTAAGGATGTAAATCCAAATCTTTTCTTAAAATTCTCCATGTTGTTGTTTGAGAAAGATTTAATTGTTGAGAACGACGTGGAACCGATACATTTGGATTTTCTCTTGCTGCTACAAAATCAATTTTCTCTTGTGTGCATGCATTTCTTTGTCGTACTAGTACTCTTGTATCGTGTAAAGAAAATTCACTTTCAAATTTGTTTACAATAAAACGAATAGTCGAGTCGACTAACTGATTCGGACCAGTCAGATGTATTTCCTGTCTGTCTCGGCAATGGTTGAAAAGTCTCTGTTGATACGTGGCACATGCATTTTGGTTTCTTTTAACTTCTTCATTGCTTTCTAAAGTGAGTAATCGTTATCCTTTAGTTCATGAAGGGTCATTTATTTATACTTTAATTCTTTTTTTCCTTTATCAAATGTTTTAATTTGTTGGGTTTTACGAGATTTCCGTTTCTTTAAAAAGCTAGTTAGCTTTTTTATCTCAAGAGGATACTTATGTTTCCTTGCGTAGTTGGTTTGAGGAATAGGTGAACTTTCCCAAGCTGCTTGTTGGATAGTATTATTGAATGCTTCTAGCTCATCTTCCACTTGCATTCATGTTCTAGCGGGATTACGGAGGTTTATTTCTCTTTTACTAACTCATTGAATATATCCCAATTGGTTTTATGGTTTGTTAATTTAGGCAGACAAAAAATACGAGATAAAAAATATCTTCCTAATGTGCAATCTATTCTTTTTCTGCTGGCGGAGTATTCAATAGTTTGGTTAAATATCCATCGGACGAACCCTATAAACTTTAGTTGAACGAAGTGCCCATACATCATCTGATTTACGTTCGACACCACTAAGCAAGAACGCCGTTTCATGGGGTAATATTGGCACTTGAATTGGATTATAACTAATATTTCAGGCAAAAACAAACTATACAAAAGTTGCCATTGAATTACTTTTATTAAAGTGGTTGAGTTTAAATACATAATAAAAATTTTGTTCAAAGTATTTTTTGGTTTAGCAACCTTTTTGATAACTGTACCTGCAAATTAAAATGAGTTTTATTCTTAAATTGTCTATGGAAAATTTTATGGCTGATAATTTTATTTGCTTTTTGACCAGTATTTCCAGCTGCTTAAAACGTAGCCCATTCTGGTCGAATTCGTTATTAGTACTAACTCAACATCAATATATGATGAACTTGCGGAACTAGGTCGTTTCTTATCCGATAAACTTAAAATTTGTTGTGATATAATTCTAGCAACAATTTTTATCGAAGTTTTGGATCTAGAACATGGTTACCTCTGTTATATACTACCGATTTTGGTTTATAGGATTGAATCGGCAACATAGTCAACCAGCTTAACCTTTTACTTGGGTTTGAGCATTTTAAATTCAATAATTATTTTTTTGTATAAACTAAATAATATTTTTATGCTAAAGTGTGAGGTACTAAGCGATTTTTCTTTCTTTCGCGAGTCATGCTTATTGATCAATCATAATTACACACATATCAATCCGTTCGTCTACATTTAGGATGACCTCCTTGTTAACTGCTCGTTTATTTCACCGGATATGCCTAATTATATCACATTTAGCTCCTCAAGCTGGCTTGGCATAAACCTTTCCTTTCAGTGAACGGGTAGTTCAGCGTACGATCTCTGTGGCCAATTGCCTAGCTGTTGCACGAGATACTGTGAATGGCACTTGAAATGGGTTACATACTTTAATTGTTGCGTTATCTATATTTTGTAATGGTATACACTCAAAACCTGTGTTAAGATTCGACGTCTTAAGAGATTTAATTATAGCGCATGATATCGAATTAACGTTCATCTTTTGTGCGAACACGCACAAATTATTTCACATCTGCTACCGACCTAGTTTCTTGTAATATGTGCACGATACTCAAAATTGTTCACTCAAAAAAATATTGCGTGATATTCCTTTCTTTTCTTGAAGGCCCAGTTTCATAATAAACTTCGATAATATTTCCACAGCGAGTCACCGTGTCTAGTCTAGACTTTAGTCACATGGCTAAAGTTGTAGATAACTGTAGATGTCAGATATCAATATGCAAGAATTACTTTTTGGCGTTTAGATTTCATATTATAATCAATTGTAAGTTTTGCAAGCGGTCAAGGGATCTATTTTTTGGAGAGAGGACAACCAAGCAGCAGTTAATTTATTAAGTGGGGAGCTAATCAAAGGTCACTCTACTATGACTACTTTACTTTCTTTTATTCCAAACAAAATTCTTTTATTTCACTTTTATTCCATTATTATTTACATTTCTTTTATTCCAATTTTTGCAGATTTATTACAATTCTTTATATTGCCGAGTTCGAAAAAATTGGTTCTCGAGGTAGAGTCCTCTGTGTACCCTTCTTGTTCTATAGCCCAAACGGATTAACTAATTTGTATAAAATTTGATAGCCCTAGTAGTATTTTGTGGAAATTGGACCACCGGATGTGGTGGATGTCATAGAAACTTTGTAGTTTTTCTACATATTTTATAAAACATACAGTTACCACACAACTTTAGTGTATAGAGATACAAACAGATTCTGAGTTTGCAACAAAACTGGTCTTGATCATTTGTCCAAATTAAAGTAAACATAATAATTTTTTATAAAAATCTGTTGCTTTCCCAAAATTTTGTTAAGATCCAACTTCCTTGGTAGAAAAATTTTGTAAACATATTCTTTTGTGTAGTTAAATAAAGCGCAGTAATCATGAATCTGTTGGACCTCGAGATTTTTGCAGATTTACCATTCGCAATACATCTGAAGTCCGAAAAGCGTTTTTTAATAAATGCTCTGTGCGTGTGTATCTGCGTGTATTACCATGTAGACTTAATGTTTGTGTCCGCTCTATAGCACAGACGGATTGACTAAATGGAGTGAAATTTCAAAGTTACGCTTTTTACATAAATTTTGAGATCTCAGTGATTTTGACAAAATCTGTGAAACAGTAGTGGCAGGTTCCATAACCGTTTCTTCGTTTTCTGTGATGAACCAAACCACTCTAAATTAAATTTTCAAACGACTAAAATCGAAAGTATTGTAAATTATATTTCAAACAGAACTTAACTAAAACTTCATAAATTGGAAGATGCTTGTGCATTATGGTGGAAATCTGTGTTCCGGAAGTAGCAATTGCCGAAATAACTTCTTATTTATATATTTTGTTATTTACAACTAACGACAAAAAATTGAAAATATTCAACTAATTTAAAGATTGAATTTTTAACAAGCGATGTCTTTGTCGGTTTTACGAAATTTAAACGGGAATAATGATTTTTGATAACACAGTACATACGTAGTAAAAGAAAGTCGGATGTTGGTCACAACATATTCAATCTTCAATTTTAAATTGTTTGGGGAACAGCCACCAACTATGACCTGAGATTATGAGATCTGATTCAGTTGAAAATATGATGTTGTGGCAACCGAATTTTGTTGTGGCTATCTCGGAGATCTCTCTAATACGTGACATATGGAATTAGGTGTAGCAGTCTGTAAAGAACTTAAATCCAAGCACGCTTTCGAAAATCATAATCATAAATAGTAAACATAGGTCATCCCGCAAAACATATTCAACTGAATAAGGTACATCTCTGAAATCGTCACCGTTGATTACCAATAAATTTTAGGAATGTAATTATTTTTATGCGATTTAGCAAAGACACATTCTTTAGGAAAAAAATTTGTTTCGGGATGAAAATTTCTTTCTATTTTTTAATCGTGATCTGCCAGGTCTGGTATTTAAAATTTGGTTTATATGATTCAAAAAATTCGCACTTAGCCCGTCTTAGGTTGCAGGCGTTGCAAATCGTTTTCTACCTAATAGTTATTTTTGTTTTAATTTTAGGCCGAGTTAGTAGTTCAGTGTCTTATTTCTAAAACACAAGGTGAAGGCCACCTCTATGATATAATCTCTTGTCTTTGAAACTATTGGTTCTTGGTTTTATACAAAAGCTAACTGTAATGTTCTGTTGTCCATATTGTGTGATGTGCCTTCACATCACATCTATAAGTGACACCCATTTTATACTTCTCTGTTTCGATAACTAGCAGCCCCAGGTTATCAATTTGATCCTTTTTATCTCGACATGCAATTTAATTATTTAAATTTTTACGTTTTCTTCATAAAACCACAAATTTTGTATATCTTTAAATAAGAACTTAATCCTCTCCCAGAAGAAAACCTGCCGAGGTAACTTTGGTGTGATGTAGGTTAATTTGAATTAGTCGAGGCTAGATACCTCAAGCATTTGTCCGCCAACAATACCAACTATAGTAGACTAATATAGGTCGGTTTCTGAGGAACCCCGCGCACTGCTTGATGTTGTGTAAATCTGACAATTAAATTTTTTTAATTTTTTTTCTAATGGACAAATTGTTAAATTACGCCATTGCCCAAAGTACGGTACACATAAATCTCATATTACAAACCTGCATACTCACCGTACCAACAATCTTTCATCTCTAACTATATTTTCATCCACATCCAGCCAGTTGAGAATTGGTTTAGTTTCGTTCAAATTGCCCATTTTAAACAACGACATTCGGAATTAATTTTTCATTATATCAGACGCAGTTTCATCCAACCTCCTTTTTAACTGGTTCATTTTAAGAACCAGACATAAACTCATATTGGAATCATGTTTTTATCATTCAATTGAGACGATCGTATTCCCGTTTTCAGACCCCACCTGAAATCAATTGGAATATAACATTCTTAATGCGTTTTGGCCGAATATTTTCTGATCTATTGAGAAACAGGTTGGTTTCATTTAAACGTAAATATTTCAAAAAACTATGCCTTTCAAACTGAATAAACTATAAACAATCTGAATAGGTTGAGAAATGGTTTAGTTACATTCGAATTGTGAATTTTCCAACTTTGCATTTGGAACTTTTATCAAAATCTCATTTTCATTACACAAACAAACTGAGTTTTTTTAGTCCAATCGATCTATCGACTGTCTAATTCGAGTACGAAATCAATCTATCTAAAATTTATATGTTGAAATTTACGTTTGATTTCAGGAATTTTGAAATCTGGGATATTGATAATTCTGGATTTTGATTTCCGTGATTTTGAACAAAAAATTAATTAGAAATTGCTACAAACAAAGAATCATCATATCGTGCGGACATTTGTAACGGGTGATTTTTTAAGAGCTTGAGAACTTTTTTTTAAAAAAAAACGCATAAAATTTGCAAAATCTCATCGGTTCTTTATTTGAAACGTTAGATTGGTCCATGACATTTACTTTTTGAAGATAATTTCATTTAAATGTTGACCGCGGCTGCGTCTTAGGTGGTCCATTCGGAAAGTCCAATTTTGGGCAACTTTTTCGAGCATTTCGGCCGGAATAGCCCGAATTTCTTCGGAAATGTTGTCTTCCAAAACTGGAATAGTTGCTGGCTTATTTCTGTAGACTTTAGACTTGACGTAGCCCCACAAAAAATAGTCTAAAGGCGTCAAATCGCATGATCTTGGTGCCCAACTTACCGGGCCATTTCTTGAGATGAATTGTTCTCCGAAGTTTTCCCTCAAAATGGCCATAGAATCGCGAGCTGTGTGGCATGTAGCGCCATCTTGTTGAAACCACATGTCAACTAAGTTCAGTTCTTCCATTTTTGGCAACAAAAAGTTTGTTAGCATCGAACGATAGCGATCGCCATTCACCGTAACGTTGCGTCCAACAGCATCTTTGAAAAAATACGGTCCAATGATTCCACCAGCGTACAAACCACACCAAACAGTGCATTTTTCGGGATGCATGGGCAGTTCTTGAACGGCTTCTGGTTGCTCTTCACTCCAAATGCGGCAATTTTGCTTATTTACGTAGCCATTCAACCAGAAATGAGCCTCATCGCTGAACAAAATTTGTCGATAAAAAAGCGGATTTTCTGCCAACTTTTCTAGGGCCCATTCACTGAAAATTCGACGTTGTGGCAGATCGTTCGGCTTCAGTTCTTGCAGGAGCTGTATTTTATACGGTTTTACACCAAGATCTTTGCGTAAAATCTTCCATGTCGTCGAATAACACAAACCCAATTGCTGCGAACGGCGACGAATCGACATTTCACGGTCTTCAGCAACACTCTCAGAAACAGACGCAATATTCTCTTCTGTACGCACTGTACGCATTCGTGTGGTTGGTTTAATGTCCAATAAAGTAAACTGAGTGCGAAACTTGGTCACAATCGCATTAATTGTTTGCTCACTTGGTCGATTATGTAGACCATAAATCGGACGTAAATCGCGAAACACTTTTCGAACCGAACACTGATTTTTGTAATATAATTCAATTATTTGCAAGCGTTGCTCGTTAGTAAGTCTATTCATTATGAAATGTCAAAGCATACTGAGCATCTTTCTCTTTGACACCTTGTCTGAAATCCCGCGTGATCTGTCAAATACTAATGCATGAAAATCCTAACCACAAAAAAATCACCCTTTATAACTCTAGTTGCCAAAATCGTATACTGAACAATTCGTTACATGTTTCAAAAATATTTTAGAAACAAATTATTTTATGAGAGTCAATTGACAGTTAGACGTTTCTATATGATAAACAAATAAATTATGTCAAACAACTTTGGCAACTGCAAAAATTATGTTATACAAATTTAGCGCACTGTACCAGAATTTGCTAGTTATTTTCGATTAATTAAAAAAAAATAATTACTAGCATTAAAAAATAATAATTCGGACAACAATAAAATAATTTAACTATTTGTGCTATAATTAAAATTATATTATGAGTTGTTTAATCTAAAATTTATATAAACTGAATTGAATGTGTGTTGCGATTTTGCGAACATTTACGATTCGTGCGTATACGTCAGATTCACGGATTAGTGTCTATTTTAATATAAAATAAAAATAAATAAGTCTGTTGCATATAAAACAAGCAATTAAATATTTTAAATCAATAACAGTTGGAGGTGAACAGTAATTATAACAGTGTAGCACGTAGTGAGGTTAAAATCGCGGAACAGACACTTAACAATATAAGAAGCGATGGCACGTGTAGTTTTTTAAATATTAGGCGGGTCTGCTTATAGAACTAACAAATTTAATTTAATTAATGGGGCACATGTTCGATTTGTCGCCAATATTTTTATACTTATTATTCAATTATAATTAAAAATAGTTAACTAGGTAGATCGAAAAGCGAAAATATGAATTCATTTACTATATTGCTGAAATGAATCTCTACTTTTAACTTAAATCGCTAGATTAGATAGCACAATCTTGAATTTCTTCATTCCTTGCTGAAATTTTTTAACTACTACGAACTCTGGTTTAAACATAGGTAATATAATTTAAGGATTTCACCACTGAGATCTGGAATATATTAGCCATTCCCAAACTATGTGAAGTTATCACTTATTCATGAATTAAATATAACACAGCCAGTCAAATAAAAGTTTAACGGGATGGTCTGGAGATGACGTCAAGTCATGTTCATATCGCCAGATTACAAACTAAATGAACAGTATGGATAAATTACGTTCACTGAATTTGACACTGTTAAATATTCTTCTTTCTGTTAATGAAGGTAGGTGACGTACATCCGTATTTTCATAAAATGGTGCAGATATGTAGATAAGTCGAAACAATTTAAAGACTGCAATTTTCTGAATATTTAGTTCTACTTGTAGGTTGCCTTTATCACAGTAACTATCTGATGTAGCATCAATGGCTGTGGAAATGTAATTTCGTATTTTCTGGTAGAGAGAGCCGGTTAACAAAATTGTTGCTGATAACCAAATCGATAGCAAAATCTTTGTTTCACCCAAAGGTGTGCGTGTTTTTCAAGGTCTTTTCAATGATATGTCATCCTGATATATTCTAAAATATATCAATAGGTAGAAAACTACAAGTACTCCCAAAGCCACAACGGTAGCTTTTAGTACTAGAATGCATCACCTAAATTTCGGAAATTTATTAGACCTTTTCAATGACATGCGACACGTATTTATTCTTTAATAATTTAATAATTAGGTACCAGCGCCGAAACGGCGGATTAGTGAACTACAGGCTGATTACAAAATTATTGCTTTTCTGATACCATGATGATATGACATATGATTATATGGGAATTAGACTAATTGTAACTGCTTCCAGCGCCATAACGATAATATTGAATATTAAGCTGTTCAACAAAATTTACGTCATTCTTCAAGACCCTTTCAACTATGTATATACGACAAGTATATATTTTATAATAAACGAAAAATTAACTGTCAGCGCCTAACCGGTGGCTATACGAGTATCGATAAAAGTGTTGTCTGATCGAAGATCTTTCGAATGATGGAGTAGTGTGGGTATAATGTGAAGTAATATCGTGGTAGTAGGTAGTTTTTGGATAAGTTCCTATGGCTGGTATCCAACCCACTGTGAGAAAAATATCGAATCTCATAAGCCGTTCTTGATATATTATTGGTACAGGCGTTGATCTAGAGGGACGGACAATTGATCCAGAGGGACGGACAATTTTTGTTTGCATTTTTGGATCAGGGCCTTCGAACCATCGAAAAAGTTAGTTTTGGTCCCAGGCCATTTTTCATCATTTTTACCAGGATTTCAATAACTTCGCCTTACAGACCGAAATTTAATTCGCGAAAAATTGAACTTAATTATTTCTAACAGCTTAATTTATCATCAGCGTTGAATTTGTGATCTAAAGTGCTGGTATCAAAATTATTGCTTGGTCCAAGTCATTTCAAACGATATGCCGCATGATTACATCGGAATCAGATTAATATTGTAGTATTTTGCTCCTGCACTATATATGTAGGTAGTTTTGAGTACTAAATTTGTAACATTTTTCAGGACCTTTTCAATAAAAGCTGAGTTTCTTGATGCCTGAAATGTCCGGTTCAGTTCTTGTTTGGTGTAACAACGCAAGCTTACTTGATTTTAAATCAAAATTTCTGATCTAAAACAAATTTTGGAGACATGAAACACGGCCAATATACAGCACTTGTATATTCTGTAATAAAAGAATAATTATCAAACAATGCCTAAACAATGAATTTCTGATGTAAAAATTGTTCCTTTTTCCAAGATCTTTCAAACCATATACCACCTGATAATATGGGAATAAGAAAAATACAATTGACACTAGCGCCAAAACATAAGTTTTAAGTAATATACTTCATAACCTAAGTTTGTGACATTTTTAACAACTTTTTCAATGATATGCGACACGTATATATTCTATAATAAATGAATAATGACTAGAAACCAGCGCCGAAATGGTGAATTTGTGAACTAAATTGCAAATTATAAAATTGTTGCTTTTTGCCACATGACTATAGGAATGATAAAAATTGTTACTGCTTTCAGTGCCACAACGGTAGTTTTGAGTACTAATATGCATCAGAAAAATGTACGAATCCTTCAAGGACTTACGATACAAGACCAGTTTATATTTAATAATATACGAAAATATCTATTGTCAGAACGTTGGATTTATGAAATAAACTGGTATTGTCAATTGTTTCCTAATTCACTCGAATGGGAATAATCTAAACCGGTATCGTGGTATAGCGTGATTTTTTTGGGGTGAACTCCTACGGCAGGTGCCCGATCTCCTTAAAGAAAAGCTCCCTAAAGCTTTTAAATTCTATGAAATAAACAAAAAGATTGACAAAAAAAACATCGAATCGGATAAGCGATTCTTGAGATATCTTCCATACCGACATCCAAACTTCCAGAATCCAGAAACACGGACAAACTTTTTTTGGGGTTCAGGAACCTTCAAAACGCCGAGATAAAATGGCTTTGGATTAAGTTCACTTTTCATCCTTTTTATCATGATTTCAATAATTTGGCCTTATGCACTGAAGTATATTGTTTCATGTCATGTGACATACAAATTTCAAACCCTGGTGTAAGTTAAGAGGCGTGTTTATCAAAATTTGCTTGTTTTTGTGAAATGCTGTCTCCTGCACATAGGTACTGGCTTGAATATACTCTATCGCAAGAGATAATGTCTCACGAAGAACATTTAATTTTCCGTTCCCGGGTTGGAGTTCAAATTTATGCTGTTCTGACGAGCCAATCATGCTAGCGGTTCTTTGGACAAGAGCTCAGTCGGTATTGTGTTAAGACTTTAAAATGTATGCCATCAACACAAGAATCAAGCTTTCGATGGTTCGCACCACTGCCAGAAATTCTTTGATACCATTATTTTCCGATGAGAATAGGGCACCAATTCCAATATCGGATGTCTGAGTTTGGATTGCCAACATTTTCGGCTAAAACTAATAATCGTAAGATTAATCTTTTGAAGGCATTTTGTTTCCTCATGAAACCTCTATTATATCATCAAGAACAAAAAGTATAAATTCAAATTCGAGACTAATGTTTTGTATCGTACACGATTCACTCGAACTTCTGATTAGACTCATGAACCCTGATATAGGGATATGGCGCTTGGATTTGCATTACTTGTGTCGATGTGATACACAAACGATTTTGTGCAATCCATTTGATCAGTATGTCCAATGATCTTTTGAGTGTGCCAAAAATATAATAAGTTCTATATCTCACGAAGAAGGTTTTACGTTTACATTGACGTTCTCATCCTTTCTTTCAAATTTATAATACAAAAAAAATCCTCTTTTTCATTCTTGATTTGAGGAAAGAGAATATCGTAGCTTACTTTAAACCAGCTGAATATTATTAATTTCTCGTATTTTCTGTAAAACAAAAAACGTATTATTTAGTTAAACGTATTTATTTTTTTCACAAAGATGTCGGAAATGACATTATATATTCGACAAAACGTCATCACTACTTGCAACTTTAGAAAATATAATCATTTTTCGTTCAAATGTATAATAAATAAAAACTTCTCTTTTCCTTTCTTGATTAGAGAAAGCAGAAGTTCATGTTGAGAAATAACTTTCTCATATTTAGAATATTTTTATAATTTCGGAATTTTTTCGTTATTTAAGGAAAAACTCGAATCGGACCTACAATTTCATAAATCATTACCGGTGACCATTTCATATTAGTTCAATAAAATATGGTAGTTTACTTTAAGCCAACTGAATATTATTGTTAAATTTCTCGTATTTTCTATAAAGATAAAAGGCGGATTAATAAATTTGGAAATTCTTTTGACATAAAGGTGTTGCAATTGACAATATATTGGGTGTACAAATGTATTTTCGACCGTTTTTAGAGAAATGAAGTCTGGTTGTTTCGAGGCGATCCAATCATCGACAAATTTTTTGACGTTTTCATATGAAATGAAGTGCTGCTATGCCAGGGCTGATTGTATTGACCGGAACAAATGGTAATCAGAGAATTTCCCAGTCCTGTCTGTCCAAGTAGTTTTTGACAGGTATAGCAACATGTGGCCTAGCGTTCTCATATTCCGGTCGTTTTGCGGCTAGAGCTTGCTTTAAAGTCATCAGTTGTCGTCGATAAACTTGTCCCGTAATGGTTTCACGCTCGTTCAGCAGCTCATAATAAACGACACCCTTCATATCCCGCCAGATACAAAGCATCACCTTCGAACCATGAATATTTGCTCTTGGCGTCGATGGCCTTGGTTCACCTGGCTTGACCCACGCTGGTTTGCGATTTGAATTATCCTAGTCGATCCACTTTTCATCCCCAGTGATGATCCGATGCACAAACCTCTTCCTTTGTTGTCGTTAAAGCAACAATTCACACGTGGTTTTCCGACGTTCCATGTCCCGCTCTTTCAATTTGTGTGGCACCCAATTTCCCAGCCTCTGAACCAATTCCATTGCATGTACATGTTGCGAAACACATTGTCAGGTAATATTCAGCTCTTCTGCCAATTGTTTTTCGGTCTGACTAGGGTCCACATCAAGCAATTATTCCAATTCTGTATCTTCAAATTTTCTTGGTCCGCAAAATTCGACATTTACAGTTACATGAAAATAATTGTTGTTTACGCTCTGAACAAATGTCACTAGTAATTATTCAAGCTTGATATCTAACCTCCAAAAATCATGTATTGCCCGATTGAATAATATGCAAGCAGTGATACTAACGACACCTCTATAAAAAGGTCGAAAATACATTTGTACACCCAATATATTCGATGAAACTTCCTGTCTACTTGCAATTTTAAGAAATATAATCATGTTTCTTTCAAATCTATAATACATATAAAATCCTCTTTTCCTTTCTTGGTTTGAGAAAGGAGAAGTTCATGTTGAGAAATATCTTTCTCATATTTAGAATATTTTTTTAATTTCGAAATTTCTTCGTTATTTAGAAGGTCGAATCGGACCTACAACTTCATAAATCATCACCGGTGACCATTTCTTAATAAGGTGATTTTTTTAGTTGGAACTTTCAAATATCTCGGAAAATACACACTCTACGAAAAAAATGTTCATTATCAAAATTTAATCATTCCGGGGGACACACATCATTGCTAAAATTAGTACCCCTCCTTCCCTTCTTGTAAGTAGGGCGAGAGTAACTTTGTAATTAAAATAGGAACCCCTATTTTTTATAACAGATTCGGATTCAGCAATACATTACATTTGCATTTTCAATGTAAATATTCAAAATTAGTCTTAAACAAATTGTATTTCTTAAATTTTTAATTACTGAAAAATGACTTGTTAAGAAACTACATACTATTATCGTAACCCAGGATAACTGGGAAATTGTTACTGTTGCTCGACGAGTCCTTTTTTTCGGTTGAACACTTCCATCAGTAGTAACTTGTTTAACAGTCCGGTAAAATGAAGCACGTGACCGAATCCTATCCGGAAAACGCGGAGCGTAGAGAATGACCATTTCAATTTTTTCTTGTACAGGAGTATTTACATTTTGTATTGTATTAATAGCCTAACGCAAACATGTCTTTCTGTTTTCGAAATAATCTTCGAACTGAATCGATATTTTTAAAACAAAGAACAAACAAAATCATTTATTTGAAAGCAGATTTAATCGCATGTTCCTGAGTTACGATAATAGTAGTTAAGAAACAAATCATTTTCAGTAATTAAAAATTTAAGAAATATTTACAATTTGTTTAAGAATAATTTCGAGTATTTACATTGCAGAATCGTATGCATAGGTTCTCAGTAAGAGAAATCGAAAAAAAAATATTTTCGTTATTACAGCGCCATCTATCATGAATCGAAAAAAATGTTCTAATGATGTTCCGGAATGATTAAATTTTAATTATTAACATTTTATCGTAGAGTGCTTATTTTCCGAGATATTAGAAAGTTTCAGCTTAAAAAAATCACCCGGTATTTGCTTGTTTACTTTAAACCTACTTAAACTTTTGTGTAAAAACAAAAGACGGATTATTAAATTGACAACATATATTCGACGAAACGACCTCACTACTTTCAACTTTAAGAAATATAATCAGGTTTCTTTCAAATTTATAATAAATAAAATATCCGCTTTTCCTTTCTTGGATTGAGAAAGAAGAAGTTCATGTTGAGAAATAACTTTCTCATATTTAGAATATTTTTTCTTCGTTATTTATCGAAAAGTCGAATCGGACCTATAATTTCATAAATCATCACCGGTGACCATTTCTTATTAGTTTAGTAATATATGCTCGTTTACTTTAAACCAGCTGACTATTATTTTTAAATTTCTCGTATTTTCTGTAAAAACAAAAGACGGATTAGTAAATCGGCAAATCTTTTTTAACACAAAGGTGTCGCAAATGACAGAATATATATTCGACCGTTCAGATAACATAACGCACAAAAATATAATAAAACAGACAAACTGACTGTTTGTCAAAACGTTTATCCCACGAAATTTCATTACGTGTACACACAACAAAAATAACTTCATTAAGGTGAAAATCAGTTGAAAGAACAAAATAATAATAATATTTTCATCTCGGATAAAATTAGATTTTCAGCTTGCGTTTTTCCGTAATGAAAATTATAGATACTTACGTTACATCTGTGCATCGTATTTGTATATAAGCATTTATTAAATGTTTATACAAATATATTATATGAAATTGTAGAAAGATCATATGGTAAATTTTGTTTTAACGTGAAAATAATTTTCTTTAATTATTTTTCCACGAATATCACAAAAAACAAAGTAAATCCACCTACCCAAAAAAATTGTGTTTATCGCGTATTTATTGTGAATCATTTTGAACTGAGTAGAAAAAATTTCCCGGAAAATTTTATAAGCATCGTTGTTTTCCCATATGTATGTTGTTAAAATAATCTCTATGTCGATGTTAAATATTTTAATATAGTTTGCGGTGGCTGACAATCAATTAACTCTATACATACATACCTAAGAAATAAAGAAACTTACAAATTACGTAAAATATTTTGAAATTATTTATATTTCTCGCCATTACTATTATTTTTATGTTATTTTGGCAACCGAACATTTGAGTAAAAATTGTTTTGTTTTTATCTGAATTTATCCGGAGAACATTCGAAATTTATATCCCAGTTGACAGATCAAAATATGTATACACGTTATCGGTTGCCTACGTGGTTGACATGTTTATAATAGTGTACATATTTTGTGTCAGATATTTTTAAATATGGGACAATGGTTTGTCTGCTTGGCCACAATGTGTGCTCAGAAGATGACAAAGTGTATTTTAAAGTCACGTTTATTTCTTTCAGTTGGCCATAACGTTGAACTGTTTGCTTAAAAATAACTTCAAATGCAAATTCAGTGCCAAGGTACGATAAAACTTTGATTCAAACTCATCTCAAGTGTATCAGTAAAACAGAAGCTAAAATATGTTTGCTAAATTGTGTTTCCAATATTTTTCATGAATGATTAATAAAATATTTTATGGGTTTATAACAAAAATAGAACATTTACGTTTGCAGATGGAAATTAAACATTCGATAGGAAACGTTTAAGTAAATAAAACAGTTTGCAGATCAAACGAGTTTCAAATTTATTAACTTACCTTTTAAAATTATCTGAAAATTGTACAAAGCGTCCCGGCCTTTATCTAGCCGTATCTCTTGCAAAACAATTTTACAATTTTGATGTATTGGACAGTTATAGCTAGTAGCCCTGTGCCATCGTTTTCTCTCCTCACCTTCTCTCCGAACCATATTGAGCTCTCAACGAAGCGAAGGAGTGTCAAGTGATTTTCGAGGGGAGCTCCCAGGAATTTCAGTCTGCTAAGCGCTTAGACAGAGTGTGGTGTGAAGAAGATGGAGAACACTTTCTCCCTCCTCTTTATCTTCTCAATTATGCTAGTGCGGAGACTTCCATTGACAACCAGTCAACGGCTTCCCTTATCGCGATTCAGTAGTCAGAGAGATGGAAAGGAATCAGTGAAGAAATAAACTCTTTCAGTATTCAGAAATGCTTCAACCAGACCTCTCTGGTGGAAATATCAGATGGTATTGTCGTTAGTATTTGAGATGTTCCTGTTGCTTAGAATAGATGACTGCCCTGTATTTTTACACTTCTACATGCAGATTGAGTTGAGCGTTATATGATATCTAGGGGTGTGAGATGGAAGAGAATATGTATTGTTTGAATGGATGTGTTCCTAACAGCCCAACTAATGAACAAGGCAGGCTCGTTGTACTATTGCTAGAGACAAATACCAACTCAATTTTGTATGGATTCTCATCCAAACCACAACTGTTAGCCCAATTGGAGAGAATATTAAGTGCACTTTGCATGCGATCTCTTAATGTGCAAAGATATTTACTAAAGGCGCCAATCGGAATTCACTCTTCCCGGATTAATAACATTTATGACCAAGTTACAAAAAAAGATAATACTCCACCTTGCGGTGTGCTTCTACTCACGAATCTCCTATTGGATTTCTCACCAAGGCCGTCACGACTCTGTCTTTTATCAATTTAGCAATTGATCTAGCAAGCCCCTGAGTGACTCGTTTACTCAGCCGGAGCCAATATGCATGTTGGGATTTCGATAGCCTATTTGGCTCAATCGAACTCCTAATTTTTAGTAGGGAAGGTAAATTATAGATCTAAGGTATTTGGGACAGCAATCATTTTCCCACTTTAGGTTTAAATATTAAATTAACTTCAGCCCATTTACTAGGGATGTTACAGAGTTCTAGGCTGACCTTGAAGATAACTTCCAGTCGGGATAAGGTTAGGTCAGTAATTTGTTGGATATCCTTTGGTATAATGTCATCGGGTCCTGCTGACTTATAAATCTTAAAGCTACTCGTATTTATGGCCCACAGGATTTTTTCCTAATTATAACCTGGCTTACAATGTCTGCGACTCTGCTGTTCCTAAGCCGGCTATAGCGGCGCAGATACGATACTGTGTGTGTGAGTTTATAGTAGTATCTCTAAAGATTGTGTACTAGTTACGGTCCAAGAACCATTCGATCGTTGGGGAAAATTCGGAGTGGTCTATTTATCGGAATGGACTTCTGTATTTTACAACAGTATATCCTTGGCTCTTCTAATGAGCCTTCTGTATTTTTATAGGTGTTTTGAAGTCCTTTCGCACACCACGGTAGTCGAGATTTACTAAAAGGATACACACCTAATATGGCATCGGATGGCTGGTCCACTAGAACATCAAGCTCTTGTGTTGAATCAGGGGGTTTGGAACGGTTTCTACAGCTACGTTTTTGGATGGGTTTTGACTCAAATTGAAATTGGGGACAACAATGATCAGAAAAGGAATGATCCATCGGCACCTTCCAATTCACTAAACTATCCATAATGACACCTGCAACTTGTGTAAAATCTTGGATTTCTTGTTTATTTCTAGTTATAAATATCGGTTTTCAGCAAATTTTACATACATATACATATGTTAGTACTAAGAATAAAATCTAGGAATCTCTTTCCTCGTTCATTCGTATCAGTACTTCCACAAATTGTGTGATCCGAATTTGCTTCATTTGCAGATATTTTGATCATCTATCTCAATGGTTGTTGTGACCAGATCTGAATTACTGTAATTTGTTATCTGAAAGGTATTCAGATTATTTTTAGCAGGAGTGCAGGATCGTATTTTACCTACTTTTTCGCGTATATCAGTTTATATTTGAATAATAGGAGTCATAAGTCCAAGTACGCTGCCACCATTGATTCATGTTCTTGGAATAGGACAATGTCTATCTCCTCTGCTCTTAGTTTGAGAATGAGCGCAGTTGCATCAGCGTCCTTCTCTAACTGTGACTGCGCTGAAACCATTGCTAATTTAACCATTAGTTCGATACCAATATGATAATATGATAATAGCTGACCTATCTATTATCAGTCGTTGGTTCATCAAACGTGACCACTCTCTAGTCTTTCTTGGTTAGCACTTCAGAGTTGCTAATTTGTAGTATTTCCAAAATTTCTTTCGGGTCGCTGGTTTCCTCTGGGATGCTCGCTCTTGGTGTGCAAAGGATATCCTCTCTAGTGATTGCCTCTAGCCTAGCACTAAGTCAGACTTTACCAAGGCCCTCTACAACCGTTTTGTTCAGGGTCGTTGAACTGAAGTTGGTCGGCACAACATGGCAACTTGACAGAATTCCATTGCTACAATCTTTGCTTATGCTTATGCCTCTAGAGGTTTGCGTTCGAGAAACCAGAGTTGCACGTGCTTTTATCCCAGTTTTTCGGTATGTCTTGAGAGCCCGTTGTTCCCGTTTCCTTCGTACATCTTGAGTACCAGGCATAATGACCGAAGTTTCGCGTTGGTTAACTATGCCTTGAAGACCAGGCCTAAATATTAAAAGTCCATCAGCATTTGATTTCGGGTTTTTAAAAGCGTCGGACTCTTCATTTTTTGTATTGTTAGTGTCATTTATATTTTGTCCCACGAGTAGCGGAAAAATAAATGTTCAGGCACTTTAATCCGGTGGTAACCGGATACACCATTAAAGAGTAGTTTTTATAATGAACACTTTAACTCGCCCTCTTTCGCAGTTAAACCGTGTTTTCGCCTAACACACCACACATTCCGTAGTGATATATTCTCCCGGTGGTCACCGCGAGGAGGTTACATGGACATTTGCGTAAGCTGCAAGATGTGGAGCTGACACAAGTTCCAGCAGGATTCCCCCAGACAGCTTCATGTCAAGATCACTTTGCATACAGTAAACAAGAGCGGATTTTTAATACTCCGACTGATTGACTGACTTATGAAAGAACCGTTCGCAGAGTAATTTGACCTTTAAGCCAACTTGAGCAAAACTAGTCTTCCTAGTTTAATTATGCTTTTACATGCGACTTCCGGACCATATCAGCTGCATATTCTTTTATTTCTGATAGGAAAATTTCGCCTACTTCGATCTGGGAACCTCAAAAAATTATTTTTTCTTCTTAACAAATGAGTATCCCTGCAAAGCGTTTTTGGTTGTCTGACATGTCCAAGTATGGAAAAAATAAACAATAAAACACGGGTTTTTTTGCAGGATTACCATTCACTATATCGCCGAAAATATAAAAGGGGTTTTTAAAAAATCTCTGTGTGTGCCTGCGTGTCTGGTGTCGTGCATACTAAATGTCTGTAGCTTATACAGCTCAGACGGATTCACTGATCAGAAAGATGCTAAAGCTGTTCTCATAAATTAGGAGTTCCAATCGTTTTTTGCAAATATTTTGAAAATTATATCATTTACAAGAAAAACAAGTAAATACTCAAATATTCAAAATTAATTTTGCAACAATATTGGCCAATACTAGTTTATAAAAATTTTTAAGAGAGGGGTTGTGCTGGACTGTTTTTCCAACGGATTGACATGCGTTCGTGACCTCTGTTAAACATTTTTAAAATTTGACATGTGGGAAAATGGGAATCTTAAATGATTTTTTGACAAAACTCAAAAATGAGTTTGCGATAAAGTTCAAGAGAATGGTAAATAGGTATGGAATTTGGCCATTTATTAACAGAACTGTCTAGAAACCAAAAAGTTTCTGTTACGAAATTTGTCATGCATGCGGCGAAATTTCAAAATAATTGGAAATTTCCTGCTCAATGAAACACCCACGAAAACGTTCTTAGTCATTACATATCGGCATGCCAAATGATCACTGGAGTATTTATATATTGATGAATAGCAACGATCTAGCTGTACGAACTGCAAAATGTACTTTACAAGTGAATGAAGTTTTAGTTTAAAAAAAATTATTTGTGTCATTCATTTCTCTTTACTCGTTTGATGCTAAATTTAGACACGTGAACAAATCTTATCGCACCTTTAGATTTCGTGTCACTTCATTACAAAATTATAATGATGAGTAAACAACTTAAAAAGATTGAATGTGTTGGTGATTTTGGATGGTCGCCAAATTACTGTCATATTTTATGTATATAGGTAGAGGTACATAACCCATTTTCTTCTAGAATTGTTTCTATTTGCATAAATGATATGCCATAATGAAACGCAATATTAACCCAATGGACCATAATGAAATGTTTCATCTCATTTCCTAAACACAAAATCGACGTTAAAATATATATTAATGCCTTTTCAACGACATCAAATTAAAACAAATATTTTTTTATGTCTCAATTTTCAGTTGGAATCCGATGGATTTGTTGTCATCGATGATTTTCTAACAGAAGCCGAAATTGAGGAATTAAAATCGGCCGCACGTGAACTATGTCGAGAGGCGCCCAAAGAGGATCGAAAAATATTTAGTGCCGCCCCAAATCCAACAGCACAGAGCCAAAATAAAGAGCAGTATTTTTTAAATTCGGGTGATAAAATTTGTTATTTTTATGAAGAGAATGCCTTAGACAAAAATGGTGAACTAGTTGTGGAACCAGAAATAGCACTAAATAAAATTGGGCATGCGTTGCATACGGATCATCCGGTTTTTAATAGTGTGACATTTAGTAATCAGGTTAAGGAGTTGTGCTGGCTATTGGGATATAAGAAACCGGCAATACCACAGAGTATGTACATCTTTAAAAATCCGGGCGTTGGTGGAGAAGGTGAGTGTATATCTGTAAAAATTAGTGTAGTAAATATATTTGAAATTAGTAATTAAGAGTATGTACAGTTGATGCTAACAGGGGTGTCAATAAATCTAAATTGCTTTGTCGGAAAAGTGCCAATCAAAATACTTGGAATACTCATCAAACAACGACATCAACTATACGTTCACGATAACAACAGCAACATAAATGTTTTAATTGACTCAGAGGCGGAGGTATGGTTTACCACGTACTGTTTCGCCAACAACAACACATTTCTCACCATCAAGTGACCCAGCAATTTCATGAGTATTCATATTCAGTTTTTGTCCATCAATGTTTGGTATTGGGTAGACTGAACCCTTCAGCCACTTTGGCTCTTCCCACCAAATCATATCCAGCGCAGTCCGCTGGATTCATGTTTGAAACTGATCTCATTAGCTAGGATTAGCACTGAATTGCATCTTTGTTATTCTGGTGACTACGAAAGATATGATTTTGTGGTTTTCCTTGTATCCAATCTAGAACTGCTGTGGAATCACTCCAGTAAAATGTTAATAAGTTGTTGTTGATATCCAAATCCTGCATGACATTTTTAACTTGTTTTTAAAGAAGCAAATCATCGCTGGTATACTTTATCCAACGACGAATTAGAATCTTCTCCAACTGTGGCATATCAGTTTCGTAGTTTAGCCATTTGTTTTCAAAATTTAAATGGAGTTTGTCGTCCCATCCTATACCAGAAGCGCTTAAAGCTTGAAGCGGGTCGAAAAGCTTAGATCTTCTGATATCTGGCAAGGAAACTGTAAACTGAAATGTAATCCGCATCTTTCAGGTTTTCAAGAGGTTTTTTTAAAATTGTATTTTTATTGCTTTTCTATTTTCTGAGATTAAATCCTGCACTGGAAAAGAGGTTTAATAAAAATTCATTTTGCACTACGATTGACTTGGTTAAAAATGCACATAGAAATGCTTTTGAATGATTTTTGGGACAATCGGATATCTTGAAGCTTCATCTGTAGCTAATCTGTAGTTGGAACGTTTTTGTAGCCAAATAAGTTGCAGATGCCATACAATATGTGACAGTTTTTAATTTATAACTTCTCATTAGTCTATTTGGGTCTGATCACCATAGGATTCACTGAACATCTGATCTTCCCTAGATTCATTGATTTGCCTGAACATTTTCTCAATGTCCGTTGCAAATACATAGCGGTGCTTCTTCTATCTCATCATTATGGCAGTTAGGTTGTTTTTCAAGTTTGGACCGACGTACATCATTTCGCAAGATGCATCAGAAACTAAACCAACACGCATAATCAAATGGAACACATAATTTGACGCTACTTGGTTGTTATGCGGTCTTCTTTTATTACGGAATGATGTGTGTATGTTATGTTGGTACTACTTCAAACACGAGAAGCGTGTGATACTGATTTTTGGAGTCTTCATCCTTCTTGAATCGTTTTTCAATTTGAAATAATCTAACTGCTGCTTTGGCTTTAGACTCCACCCTAATTGCTTGTCTAAAGTCACGTGGCTATTTACTCGAGTGATCGAGGCTTGACTATTTTGAGCTAGGCGTCCAGATATTATTCATCCTAATTCTGATTTTTGAGCTGTACACTTATGATGCGGACCTTTCATTATTCCGTCTAACAATATTTTTCCATAGATGTCAGCACCTATTAACTGATCAGTAGGTCTATGAGTGTCGGAGGATCGGCTAGGATTACCTCCTTTTGTAGCCTGTCTAAACTGCCTAGACTGTCTAAACCCCATGTGTTTTTATTTGGAAGCGGTTTAGTAACACGTCCTACAATTAGAGCGTTCGTATCTTAAAGATTTATCTGTTGCTCTAGAACCCTTGTATTCTTGCAGTTTAGAATTTGAAAACTGTTCTACTGTTCCACATTTTTTAGGCGTAGCAAAGTATGGTGGTTGCTTTCGCAGGTAGAACAATTGCTGAGAAATTTTTTTCACGAATTAAGCAACATGACCGTTTGGTTTGTTTCGGAAATGCTCATCGTTTTAAAACGTTTCTAAATGTTTCGGTTCTATGGTCTTGCTGACAGTATATGCAAATGTAAATTGGTGAAGTTGTAGCTATACAAAAGCATGTTTTGGTGGTGGTGCTTGATACCTGACTTGTTGTGTTGGTATTGATTTGTTGCTACTAATTGGTTCTAAGGTTTTAAACGCCTGTTTAAGATTTTCAAAAATTGGCTGTCTCTTGAAATTATCTTTGGTTTGCTAGGGGACATTCATATAAACAACGCGTCTGGCTGTTTTTAATAATGTGAATATAATGATGAGACTCCATATGTCGTTTCTATAGAGGCCATATATCGTTAGCAACCAAGATATATCAAAACTTCGAACCAACAACAACAGACATCGTAACTTACAGCCAACCACCAAATGGCATCAGTTTTCCACACGTCAAAAAATAATCGGCACCTATCAAAAACAGCCAAACAACAACCGGTAGAAAGCCAGAGCCTACGCTAACCAACAACCGTCAAGCAGCCTAGTCATTCAAAATCACAGACATGGATCAGTTATTACAGCAGTGAAAATACAAGGTAGGAGAATTAGAGCAAATCATCACAAATTTTATAAAAGATGGTGCAGCTTGGAAACCAAGAAATATAGCGCAACATATTGGCTCTTAAAAAGGCGTACCAGAGAATTTCACCCATAACTTGACTTGGCGTGTCAACCAATATTATGTTATTGGTGATGATGAGATTATAAAACCAACTACCAAAATTCTGCCAATAGTTAAACAACAAGACATCCGAATGCGAGGTTTTTATCGTGAAATTCGCGTTTCTGGAGACTCTCAAGTAACAACAGATCCAGACCAGTTTTACGACTCATATTAAAAATGATATACGTGTTGGTAAATTTTATTGGCCGGTGGATGTGGTGGCTTGGAACAAGTCACCATTGAAACAACAATGTCACCATTGTTGTTGTGAAGTCATAATGGCGACTTGTGCCATGGTGGCACACGAGGTGTTTGCTCTTTACAAACAACTGGCGCTTAAAATGGTTCTGGCAGAAAACCTCTGATTTTAGCTGGCTTTAAATGGTTCCGGCAGGCTTAATACTGGTTTCCACAGATGATTGGTTTCGGCTGGTATGGTTATGGCTAGCTCTATATGGTGGCATTGTGCTCATTGTGTAAACATTTACTAGATACAACTCTGATTCTAGATGGCTTTAAATTGTTCTGTCTGGCGTAAGATTAGTTCCGGCTGACAAATCAAATAGTGCACAACAATGCAAAATGCAATGTGCTACTTCTTCCATAATTGGTTTGGTTCGGTTGATATAGCTCCGGCTCGTGTGACGGACAAAATTATTTTCTTTGTTGCATACATAATGGCTAATTTTGAAACAATCGAAGATTGGGAACATCGCAATAGGATGTCAACAAGTCTTAGTCCGCAAACTACCTATTATTAGAATCGTATTAAAATTGCACACATGTGAGTTAAATTACAATTCAATATCAAATTTATAGAATAAATTATAGGCTGTGACCGTTTTGATTGGAACGAGGCTACTTTTAAACATATAATAAAGAAATTATTTAAATTGGATTCTAAAACCGTGGAACTAGGTGAGTTCTTAATTGACTTGGTGAAATTTTTGTTTCTATAAGGTGAAATTATTGTTGGTATGGCGCCTTAGTAGTAATACTAAGATAATCCAAACAACATAACAACGAAGTGACTGTTAAATTTCTTCAAGTGTGAAATATTTGAATTTTTCAAGTACTACAATCTATACAAATTCGGTGATCTGAATGAAACGCTTATTGACTCAAATTAGTGCCATTATGCAGTTACATAATTTTTTAAGGGGTCCGATAAGGCGATGATTCCACAAAGTTTAAAAATATGAGTTTTAAATGGGCATAGCTATATTCCAAAGTCATTCTAGTATTACTGGCTTAGACCTAAAGTAGTGTCCCATCCTTCATGATATTAAAATTTAATATTCTTGAATGAGTCTTGGATTCAACTTAAAGTAATTGTAAGAAAAATAAAATAAATTTCTATAGCGCACACCGTTAAGTGTGTGAAGTTATCCCAGTATTTCATCCCAGAAAAATAAAAAATGTTCATCAGGCAATACTAGTTATATTCCATCCCAGGATTTTTAAATTCATCCCAGAAAATTTTGAAATTACACAAACGAAGATAATACTTAACCTAAAGTGTTTATTCTTGATATCTATGATAAAATGATAAGAAGACAAGCCATATGTTGAGATTGGCGCAATAAATCCATTCAGTTTATGTATGAATTATTGGTTTTAATTAATGGTTCCCAGGAACCTGAAATGTCGTCGCCGATCTCGTCTGATTTCGATACAAGATGATACCTCTACCTACAAAACATATCACAAGACCAACCGTATGTTGAGATTGGAGCAATAGGCCCATATATGAATGGCCCATTCAGTTTATGTCTGGATTATTGATTTAAATTAATGGTTCCCAAGAACCACAAGTGTCGTAACCGATCTCATTTGATATCGATTGGATATAATGGGTACTATCTACAAATAAAATACTAAGATCATCCTTATGTGAGGATTGGCGCTATGAGGTCATATGTGTAAATGGCCGAATCATTTTTTAGACCAAAATTCAGATTTAAAATAATCGTTCCCAGAGGGCATTATTTTGTGTCGAAATCAGAAAAGATCGGTGACGACATTTCAAGTTCCTGGGAACCATTATTTTAAATACGAATTTTGGTCTTAGTAATGATTCGGCCATTTACACATAAGGCCCCATAGTGACAATCCTAAAATAGGGATGGCCTTGGAATTTTATTTGTAGATAGTACTTATTATATCCAATCGCTATCAAATGAGATCAATTACGACACTTTAGGTTCTAGGGAACCATTCGTTTAAATCTAAAATGTATATTTTATTTAAAATGGGCCATCCCAGGATGCTTTAGCGCCAATCTCAACATACGGATCGTCATGTGAATTTTATCTTGGATAGCGGATATGATGCCGTATTGAAATCAGAAGAGATCGGTCACGACACTCGTATGGTTCCCGGGAACCATTAATTTAAATTAATAATTCATACATAAACCAAATGGACCATTCATATATGGGTCTCTTGCGCCAATCACAACATATGGCTTGTCTCCTTATCATTTTATCATAGATATCACGAATAAACACTTTAGGTAAGTATTATCTTGGATTGTGTAATTTCAAAATGACTGAATGGGATGAATTTAAAAATCCTGGGATGGGATATAACTACTATTGCCTGATGAACATTTTTTATTTTTCTGGGATGAAATTCTAGGATAACTTCACACACTTTACACCGTTGGGTCTAGCAAAATACTATAATGTCTTTGGAATGATCCTAAACCACCCATTAGAGAATCATATAACTTTACTTTAATTCTTCTGCAGCATTTTAGCAACTTCAATTCCGGTTTCTACTGAAAAGTATGTAGGGGAAACGATATCCGATATCAAAACACGGTTTTGAGGTCAAAAGAAATGAGGTGAACTATTTAACATGGTCAATCGACCCAACGACTGGGCGGCTTACCGAGCTATCTATAAGCAAAAATATAACTTTGAAATTGTTTTATAAAATAATAATTGTCCACAGCTTGTAGACTCTAGACAGCACTTTCTACTCTAACAGAAACAGCCCCTTGCGATCGTTCAAAAACGCAAACTGGATCCCAATGATGAGCCATGCGATGAGAAAATTTTTTTATCGTAAGCCTAAAATGCTAAACAATATTTTTACCTCCTAAAATATATTCCATATTAAGCTTTTATATGTTAGCGTCTCTAGAGATCCGAACGTATCGAGCTAACTCCAGCTTGTATGTATACCAAGATCCTAGAGTGATGTCATCAAGGCGCATTGTATACCCTCGAGAACATTATGCCTTACTCGTATCGCAATATTTCTTAATTTTTAGGTTAAAATATCGGGTGTCTACATGATATCCAATAAACCAGCGACTAGATAAACGTCAAACTGGAAAATTATCATAAAATGCTGGGGCAGACACTCTCACTGTTATCTAGCTGCCTAAATAGAAATACTATTGCCTTTTTGAAAATGTACCAAATGAAGCAGCCTTGACAATAAATATTCTTTCCGAATAGAAGAAAGTTATAAAATATAAAAATCGACATTCCTGAAAAATTAAGTTGGTCAAGTATCTTAAAATTCAATTTACTTGGAAAACCATTAGGAATGCACAATCGACTTAAACTTGTTCGATAAAATACGGTGTATTTCCATTCCACATGACCATAGTTCCAAAATTAATTTATGAATCCCAATTCTAACGTTCTCGATAGCCGTGCTCAAGGTTTCAACCAAATAAGTATTAGAATTCTAATTATAATGTAAATCGAATTTTATCAAGCTCGGTAGATCGCCCAGTTCCATATTCTGAATGAGCAAGTATTCCAAAACTTCATCAACATTCGTTATTGATTGGCAACCTCTTTCCAAAAACTCTGTCACGAATTTATGACGCTTTAAATGATTCAACTGCTTTAGGATTTTGCACATTAAAAATACAGATAAGTACATTAAAAAACGATAAAGCAACCGATTGCAACAGAATCCCCACAGAATTACACGAACGAGCTGAGGAGCTACCTGAAGAATAAAAAACGTATTTTTATCCGTCGTATAAAGTGGTGAGCATACAGGTCTGTTAAACACCGCTTAAAAAGTACTTGCTAATGTAGTACTTGCCAGAATCATCCTTTTCGCCGTAAATATAATCGATGACTAGTATGTAGTTTTCGCCCAGCCGATCAACCACTGATTCTTGTAAGAATTTCGGAGTGTAATATAACCATTCACCGTCTCTATATAGAATTTCAATAAACAAGGTTGTTGTGTAGAACCTTCCTGTTTTGCAAAAACATCTTTCTTAGCCATGTGAAATCTCGCACTTTAAGTGCAGGTTTGTTAACTTGCGGAATTGAGTTGGGGTTGTTGATTTCCAACGATTGTGGATTATTATTTACTTTTGAACGAGAGTTCAATTGATTCATTTATGATCCAGTTAAGGTTACGAACAACGAGTATCGGATTAGGAAGAATCACACGCATCAAAATCCCTTTATGGCATGCAAACGCTAGGGAGAGACAGGGATAAAAGTGAGAGAAAGAGTTTAACAGGCCACATAATATCGATATTTTATACCAACAGATAACATCGACAGAACTCCTCCCTTCCAATGTATTGTGGTTACACCTACCTTAGAATCACGAGTTTCATATAACGTTTCAAGGCTTCGGAGATCATAACATTAAATAATTAATTGTCAATTGGGCTCAAAATCTCAAGAAAATTTAGTAGAGCAAATTCTTCGTTAACCATATTGGTACGTGTGTTATTTAAAATGGATCAGAGAGGTATTAAGAGGTATTAAGAGCGTTATCTCTCAAGTGTATTTCGGCCGTTTTAAACATTTAAGTAAGGGCAAGGATGGACTTATTCACCGAAAATTTTTAGCGTGGTGATATCTATAAATTTTTCGTCTGTAGGGTTAAACACGTTCTTTAAATTAATTCCAGACCTTCTTGTAGAGAGCCGAGCACCAACTGTGTTTGATTCTTTTAATGTGCAGAAAGCATGATTGTTCGATAGTGGTCTTTCTCCTGTCACTACAACTTAATTGCCAGTCTCTGGGAACTATATCCTGATAATAGTTATTTATAATACACTTGTTGAATAGCTGCTTTCTGAGAAATGGATTTGTATGCAATAAAACCTCCAGAGCTTCCTGGCTGGTAGTTGTCAAAGTTCTATCAAATTCCTTAGTTTTTTATAGAGTACCGTTAGGGATATTGTGATGACCACGGAATGGTATTTTGATTGTAAAATATCTTTTTTCTCGTCTTATAATTTTGATACGCTTTTTGAGACGGGTTTATAAATAGCAGAATTCTGTTTTCCAAATGTGTCTATATTTTTAAAAAGGCTACCTCGTTTGTATTGAAAATATGAGACCTACTGGCCCACCAAGACATCCAGGTTCTTTTAGGTTTTCTTTGAGAACAGATATTTCCACAGGTTCCTAAATTCCTCAGGTTTTGTTTTTTCATGTATGTGAAGCTAGCTTAGAATTTTATTCCAAAAAAATTAAACAATATCATCGGGTAACACTAAAACTGCAATGATATCCCATCCCAGAATTCAATATAGTAAATTTGTTCAATCTCGAAATATTATTCTGGTCCAGAAATTGAATTCAAATTTTGATTGAAATCAAAATTAAAAATTATATAAAATTAATAAAAATTTAAATTAAAAGAACTGAATTGATTTAGCACTGTGTAGCAAAGTGGGTCAGCTTGTTGATTCTCGGTAATAACTTAAAAAAATTCTGCGTAACATAACAGCGACTGGATGTGTCACAAATGTCAATACAATTTCCCTTTTAGAACGGTTGATTTTAGTCAATGCAGTTTTGATTTTCTAAAATAATGAAGAGCTAATTGAATGAAATGGAACCGGCCTGACCGGTCTGGCGAGAGCTACGAAGGTGCCAGTAGAGCTAGCTAATGCGAATTAGTTTTGAATAGAATACATTCCGTTTCTGGCCTCTGATTCAGAAAAACATATCCAACTCAGAACTTGAAAATCGGTTTGAGATACAAACTAGAGCTAGACAATTGGACTTCATGCCTAAAAGAACACATTTCTTTACTGACCCTCAGTACACCACGACGTACCAGGCCGAATTCCATTGCATATTATAAAAGGTGTTTTTTAGAGATTCATATCTTTAAGTTGGCAGCACTGTTTTGTTTGTCAACCGATTTGACATCTGACATTTGCTTTGTCATTAGTTTGATTTGCCATTTCATAATGAACAGACTCACGCCAGAGCAACGCTTGCAAATTGTTAAATTTTTTTATCAAAATAATGGTTCTGTTCGCCAAACTCATCGTGCATTACGTCCATTTTACAGTCGGCATAATCGTCCATCAAAGCGTGTAATTCGGTTATCTATGGACCGTAAGATATCAAACAGTGCATACCGAACAAGCAATAGACATTGTACAGCGTAGCATTGAGGAAGACCCCACTCAATCAATTCGACGTCGTATAAGGATCTTGGTTTACGTGCTTTCAAAATTCAACGTGTGCAGGAATTAAAGCCATCCGATCATCGCACACGCCGCCAATTCGGCCAATGGGCTGAAGCACAAATTGATATTGATGTTGATTTTCCAAACAAAATTTTGTTCAGCAGAGCTTCATCGCTTTTGGTGGAATGGGCACGCTAATAAACATGATTGTCGGATTTGGAGTGAAGATAATCCACAATCCTTTGCAGAAACAGCGCTACATCCAGAGAAAACCACTGTTTGGTGCGCTTTATCAGCCGGCGGAATCATTAATCCATATGTCTTCAAAAATTATGATGGGCGGAATGTTACAGTCAACGGTGAACGGTATAGAGACATGATTTCTACCTTTTTTGTACCTCAATTGGCTGGCATAAATCTTGCTGATATGTGGTTTCAACAGGATGGTGTCACATGCCACACAAGAAACATTTGATGAAAGACTAATTTCACGTAATGGTCCTGTTAATTGGCCACCGAGATCGTGTGATCTAACTTCATTAGATTATTTTCTTTGGGGATATGCTAAGTCACTTGGCTACGCCGATAAACCAGGGACGATTGAATACTTGGAACACAACATTCGGCGAGTTATTAGCGAGATTCGGCCGCAATTGCTGCGATGAGTGATCGAAAATTGGACCTGCCGGTTACGCCATGCACGCGCCCCCGGCGTCCACATCGCCGAAATCATATTCAAGCTTTAAGAGTATAAAATTATCTATCCAATAAATATTGTTTCATTGATATTCAAAATGTTTTTCTTTGTTCTATTTTAATTTAGAATTCTGAACCTTTAAAAAAACACCCTTTAGAAACTATTAGATCTATTAGAACAGAATACATTCCGTTACTATCGTCTGATTCAACAAGACATACCAGGCCGAATAATTTGAACATCACAAATACTAGATACCATACTGGCCCAATCTATCACAGCTCTGTTCACGACATGCAAAGAGGAATTAAATGTAGAGCTAGTTAATACGACCCCATGTCGAAAAAAAGTATATTGTGTTACTGACCTCCGATACAATAAAAAATACCAGACCGAATCAGTTTGGATATTTAGAAAATCGATACCAAACTGACATAGCTCTGTCCACAATATGCAATACATTTAGTTACTGGCCTCCGGTAAACCAAGCCATGCCAGGCCGACTTTCTTTGGATATTATATAAACTCAATTCCATACTGACACTAACCATCATAACTCTATCCAAAACATGTCAATTTTTTGAAATTAAAGCTAGGGCTAAACAATGCGGGCCCGCGTTGAATAAAATACACCTCGTTATTTACCTTCGATGCAGCAAGGCAAACCAGGCCGAACCTATTTGGATTTACAGAATTTCGATACCACACTGACTCAAACCGTCATAGCTCTGTTCACAACATGCAAATCGGGTTGAAATTAAAACAAAAGCTAGTTAGTGTAAGTCACTGGCCTCCGATATATTTAGACATACCAGGCCGGTTCCTTTTGATTCCCGTACAAACTAGAGCTTATCAATACGACCTTTTGGCCGACTGACCTTTAACCGTTTTATAACGGAAATTGTATTGACGTTTGTAACACACAAGTCGTTGTTATGTTAAGTAGAATTTTTTAATTTTTACCTTAGTTTTAGTCTTAGAATCGGCGAGCTGACCCACTTTGCTACACAGTGCTAGATCAATTCATTTCTTTTAATTTAAACTTTTATTAATTGAAATTTGACTTCAAGTTCTGGGGTAGAATAAAATTTCGAGATTGAATGAAATTAGTGTATTAAATTCTGGGATGGGATATCATTCTAGTTTTAGTGTTAATCGATGACATTTTTTATTTTTCTGGAATAAAATTCTGTGCTAACTTCACAAGGGTTGGTTTTACAGAAATGAAAGGATTGAAAATATAATAAAAGTCAAGAAAAGAGAGAATCAGAGTAACCTCACCATTATTGCTGGTAAATTACTGGCCTTTGTACCAAAAGACTTGTAACTTGTCAAGTTCTCCAGAAAGAAAGGTTTAGTGTAGGTGTCATCGGACGTCACACAAGTATCATATCCTAAAATGTGATCCATTCCTTTGGATATTTAAATCTTTTTGATAGACTTATCGATTCGACTACACATAATGCCGGCGAGGGTACCTCGATGCAGGTATGCATTTAATAGCTGACATATCAAATAAACCATTAATACCGTTTTTGAGTCAACATTTCTGCCGAGGCAGCACCATCTTTAGAAACTACTATTACGCCAATAAAACAGCTGTTCATTTGATTTCGCAGTCTATATGAATTAGTTGAAATATATATTATAGCGTGACACGATATTATATATGTTGATGATTTAGTTAATATTGAACGCAATATTAATGAAATTTTAACATTTACCTTTCGTCATAAAATTTATAAATTTTATAAAATAAAATTTTGCAGCTGGAATCGCCTATTTAAAATATCTCGCCCACCTTTGATCAAGACACACAAGCATAAGTCACTATATAAATATTTACTAACGTAAAACGTTCATCAACAATCAAGGCCATAGTGAACTAATAATTTTTCGTTTCTTTTTCAATTTCAGTTAAAAGTCATCAAGATTCCACCTACTTGTACACTGAACCAAATTCAGTGATTGGTTTTTGGATTGCGCTTGACGATGCCACCCAGCAAAATGGCTGCCTACAATTTATACGAGGTTCACATAAAGGTGGAACGCATCGGCGTTATATTCGGAACCCGGACCCGAAATCCGACGAGCTGCTTTTATATGATCAACCTGCACCGACATATCCTGCATCAAATTTCACTTCAGTTCCTATTACTAAAGGTAAAATCGTATACCACACACAAAGCGTTATATGTATCTGACAAATCATTTTTTTTAAATTCCAGGATCGTGCCTTTTAATTCACAGTCAGGTGGTACACAAAAGTGATCCAAATCGTTCGGATAAAAGTCGTCATGCCTACACCTTCCACGTAATCGAAACGGATAAAACTGAATATGCAAAAGAAAATTGGCTTCAGGCGCCCACCGATAAATCGTTCCCGATTCTTTACGAGACAAAAGATTGAGGATCTTTGACTGGCGAAATTTCTGTATAAGAGTTTATACCAAATATGAAGATGCAACGATAAGATAAATGCATGTTAAATATTTTTAAATTTTTTTTGAATAAAACGTTTTACAAATTAAACGACAAATGATGTTTGGCGTGCGCTTGCACAATATATGAGTTTGATTTATGTTTTAGGTCAGTACGCTTTTGTGTTCAAACTGTGGACTAAAGGACTTTATGTGTTTTGGGGATAAAAACAAGAAGCTGCTATTTCGAGACGCATAATATTTGTTTGAAATTATGGAAATTTAGCAGTACTAAATTTTTGATTTACAAATGCTAAGTAAATAACTAGATATAAATTGCACGGAAGTTTAATGGTGCTAAGATTCCTATGCTCAGGACCTGTAGAAATAATACAAGACAATACTGTTCTTTGAGGTTGCTAGAATAATCCTAAAAGATGGTGGACTACCTGGGATGAGCAAGGAGCCATTAGCAACAAGTGTACCAGGATGCAGACGGAACATGCTGTTAATGAATCGGCATAAGTTGTGTATATGTAGTAACGTAATAATGGAAGATGCTTTGATGCTTGTTGAACGGAATCGACTGAAGTAACGAAGAAGAGAGCATCACTATACGAAAAATTGTGCACCAAGTCCCAATTTTTCGTAGTGGTGCTCTCTTCTTCGTGGGGCTCATTTTTATTAAGAAACTTAGAGATAACCCGTGACTTTCAACTGCTACTGCAGGGTTGTGGCATAGTACAAGGACTTGTTAATCTGACTCAGGCTAGCAATCGACGGATTTTAAGGTGAGTTGAAATACCTAATAGATCAAAGGTAGGAGTTTGGCTGTCTACCGAGTCAAATTTGGATGAAATCCTAATTACTATAAAGCCAGCAACCCTATTCTTGTAGCCAATACAAGCTGATTGTCGTCAAACAGAGATAGTTTTAAAAACCTATAAATATTCTGCTTGGTGGTCAATAAAAAATCCCCCGGCCTTCGTAGAAATACAAACCGGGTTATCTAATTTGGCTTTGAGTCTATAGCTGTTAGGCTTATGGGAATGATTATATTGAAAATGATACTTGATTTCTTCGATTAGTGGAGGTCAGCATTTATTACAATGAAAAGATGTAGTTAGAGTTAATAGAGTGCCGCGAAAGAACACCATCACATAGCATTCAGAATGCGGAGTTGGTGGTTTAAACGCCATACGATGCTCAAGATAATTTATATCAACCAGCATTAGCAATGCTCACTCGACTGCTGCTTTCTCAAAAAGGATTAGGAGGAGGCTTGTGTATTATTCAAGAACATTGGGTCAATAATAAAGACATCTGTATATCTTTAGAGTGAAAATAAATATAATCGTCACTCAAAATAATATAAACACATTTGAACGTTCGTAGTACAGCTACGGTACGATTTTGCGGCTAGCATAGAGCTAGATTAAATAAAATCCGGCTGGTATCAGCATAAACATATCATTACCATTACCTATATAATTCCAATAACCGCGCTTTCCAAATGCAACCAACCGTTAGTTTACTGCTAAACATATCATTACCATTACCTATAATCATTTTGAACCGGAACTTCAACAAAAAATTTCATTTCGATTTTTTGCGAAAATGCCTGATGGTTAGCCTTACCGATTTTGAACGGATAAAATTTATTGTCACAGATTCCATATGTTTCGGTTATTTCGAGTTAGTTACGTAATTTTAAGTAGAGCGGCGTTTAAGTTGCAGCAATATATCGCCTCATTCGCCTGTAACCCAGGTAATTCGATTTCAAAATTAGACCGGATTTCAAAATGCAATTTTTCCAATAACCGCGCTTTCCAAATGCAACCAACCGTTAGTTTACTGCTAAACATATCATTACCATTACCTATAATCATTTTGAACCGGAACTTCAACAAAAAATTTCATTTCGATTTTTTGCGAAAATGCCTGATGGTTAGCCTTACCGATTTTGAACGGATAAAATTTATTGTCACAGATTCCATATGTTTCGGTTATTTCGAGTTAGTTACGTAATTTTAAGTAGAGCGGCGTTTAAGTTGCAGCAATATATCGCCTCATTCGCCTGTAACCCAGGTAATTCGATTTCAAAATGAGACCGGATTTCAAAATGCAAGTTTTCCAATAACCGCGCTTTCCAAATGCAACCAACCGTTAGTTTACTGCTAAACATATCATTACCATTACCTATAATCATTTTGAACCGGAACTTCAACAAAAAATTTCATTTCGATTTTTTGCGAAAATGCCTGATGGTTAGCCTTACCGATTTTGAACGGATAAAATTTATTGTCACAGATTCCATATGTTTCGGTTATTTCGAGTTAGTTACGTAATTTTAAGTAGAGCGGCGTTTAAGTTGCAGCAATATATCGCCTCATTCGCCTGTATCCCAGGTAATTCGATTTCAAAATGAGACCGGATTTCAAAATGCAATTTTTCCAATAACCGCGCTTTCCAAATGCAACCAACCGTTAGTTTACTGCTAAACATATCATTACCATTACCTATAATCATTTTGAACCGGAACTTCAACAAAAAATTTCATTTCGATTTTTTGCGAAAATGCCTGATGGTTAGTTAGCCTTACCGATTTTGAACGGATAAAATTTATTGTCACAGATTCCATATGTTTCGGTTATTTCGAGTTAGTTACGTAATTTTAAGTAGAGCGGCGTTTAAGTTGCAGCAATATATCGCCTCATTCGCCTGTAACCCAGGTAATTCGATTTCAAAATGAGACCGGATTTCAAAATGCAATTTTTCCAATAACCGCGCTTTCCAAATGCAACCAACCGTTAGTTTACTGCTAAACATATCATTACCATTACCTATAATCATTTTGAACCGGAACTTCAACAAAAAATTTCATTTCGATTTTTTGCGAAAATGCCTGATGGTTAGCCTTACCGATTTTGAACGGATAAAATTTATTGTCACAGATTCCATATGTTTCGGTTATTTCGAGTTAGTTACGTAATTTTAAGTAGAGCGGCGTTTAAGTTGCAGCAATATATCGCCTCATTCGCCTGTAACCCAGGTAATTCGATTTCAAAATGAGACCGGATTTCAAAATGCAAGTTTTCCAACAACCGCGCTTTCCAAATGCAACCAACCGTTAGTTTACTGCTAAACATATCATTACCATTACCTATAATCATTTTGAACCGGAACTTCAACAAAAAATTTCATTTCGATTTTTTGCGAAAATGCCTGATGGTGCCTTACCGATTTTGAACGGATAAAATTTATTGTCACAGATTCCATATGTTTCGGTTATTTCGAGTTAGTTACGTAATTTTAAGTAGAGCGGCGTTTAAGTTGCAGCAATATATCGCCCATTCGCCTGTATCCCAGGTAATTCGATTTCAAAATGAGACCGGATTTCAAAATGCAATTTTTCCAATAACCGCGCTTTCCAAATGCAACCAACCGTTAGTTTACTGCTAAACATATCATTACCATTACCTATAATCATTTTGAACCGGAACTTCAACAAAAAATTTCATTTCGATTTTTTGCGAAAATGCCTGATGGTTAGTTAGCCTTACCGATTTTGAACGGATAAAATTTATTGTCACAGATTCCATATGTTTCGGTTATTTCGAGTTAGTTACGTAATTTTAAGTAGAGCGGCGTTTAAGTTGCAGCAATATATCGCCTCATTCGCCTGTAACCCAGGTAATTCGATTTCAAAATGAGACCGGATTTCAAAATGCAATTTTTCCAATAACCGCGCTTTCCAAATGCAACCAACCGTTAGTTTACTGCTAAACATATCATTACCATTACCTATAATCATTTTGAACGGAACTTCAACAAAAAATTTCATTTCGATTTTTTGCGAAAATGCCTGATGGTTAGCCTTACCGATTTTGAACGGATAAAATTTATTGTCACAGATTCCATATGTTTCGGTTATTTCTAGTTAGTTACGTAATTTTAAGTAGAGCGGCGTTTAAGTTGCAGCAATATATCGCCTCATTCGCCTGTAACCCAGGTAATTCGATTTCAAAATGAGACCGGATTTCAAAATGCAATTTTTCCAATAACCGCGCTTTCCAAACGCAACCAACCGTTAGTTTACTGCTAAACATATCATTACCATTACCTATAATCATTTTGAACCGGAACTTCAACAAAAAATTTCATTTCGATTTTTTGCGAAAATGCCTGATGGTTAGCCTTACCGATTTTGAACGGATAAAATTTATTGTCACAGATTCCATATGTTTCGGTTATTTCGAGTTAGTTACGTAATTTTAAGTAGAGCGGCGTTTAAGTTGCAGCAATATATCGCCTCATTCGCCTGTAACCCAGGTAATTCGATTTCAAAATGAGACCGGATTTCAAAATGCAATTTTTCCAATAACCGCGCTTTCCAAATGCAACCAACCGTTAGTTTACTGCTAAACATATCATTACCATTACCTATAATCATTTTGAACCGGAACTTCAACAAAAAATTTCATTTCGATTTTTTGCGAAAATGCCTGATGGTTAGCCTTACCGATTTTGAACGGATAAAATTTATTGTCACAGATTCCATATGTTTCGGTTATTTCTAGTTAGTTACGTAATTTTAAGTAGAGCGGCGTTTAAGTTGCAGCAATATATCGCCTCATTCGCCTGTAACCCAGGTAATTCGATTTCAAAATGAGACCGGATTTCAAAATGCAATTTTTCCAATAACCGCGCTTTCCAAATGCAACCAACCGTTAGTTTACTGCTAAACATATCATTACCATTACCTATAATCATTTTGAACCGGAACTTCAACAAAAAATTTCATTTCGATTTTTTGCGAAAATGCCTGATGGTTAGCCTTACCGATTTTGAACGGATAAAATTTATTGTCACAGATTCCATATGTTTCGGTTATTTCGAGTTAGTTACGTAATTTTAAGTAGAGCGGCGTTTAAGTTGCAGCAATATATCGCCTCATTCGCCTGTAACCCAGGTAATTCGATTTCAAAATTAGACCGGATTTCAAAATGCAATTTTTCCAATAACCGCGCTTTCCAAATGCAACCAACCGTTAGTTTACTGCTAAACATATCATTACCATTACCTATAATCATTTTGAACCGGAACTTCAACAAAAAATTTCATTTCGATTTTTTGCGAAAATGCCTGATGGTTAGCCTTACCGATTTTGAACGGATAAAATTTATTGTCACAGATTCCATATGTTTCGGTTATTTCTAGTTAGTTACGTAATTTTAAGTAGAGCGGCGTTTAAGTTGCAGCAATATATCGCCTCATTCGCCTGTAACCCAGGTAATTCGATTTCAAAATGAGACCGGATTTCAAAATGCAATTTTTCCAATAACCGCGCTTTCCAAATGCAACCAACCGTTAGTTTACTGCTAAACATATCATTACCATTACCTATAATCATTTTGAACCGGAACTTCAACAAAAAATTTCATTTCGATTTTTTGCGAAAATGCCTGATGGTTAGCCTTACCGATTTTGAACGGATAAAATTTATTGTCACAGATTCCATATGTTTCGGTTATTTCGAGTTAGTTACGTAATTTTAAGTAGAGCGGCGTTTAAGTTGCAGCAATATATCGCCTCATTCGCCTGTAACCCAGGTAATTCGATTTCAAAATTAGACCGGATTTCAAAATGCAATTTTTCCAATAACCGCGCTTTCCAAATGCAACCAACCGTTAGTTTACTGCTAAACATATCATTACCATTACCTATAATCATTTTGAACCGGAACTTCAACAAAAAATTTCATTTCGATTTTTTGCGAAAATGCCTGATGGTTAGCCTTACCGATTTTGAACGGATAAAATTTATTGTCACAGATTCCATATGTTTCGGTTATTTCTAGTTAGTTACGTAATTTTAAGTAGAGCGGCGTTTAAGTTGCAGCAATATATCGCCTCATTCGCCTGTAACCCAGGTAATTCGATTTCAAAATGAGACCGGATTTCAAAATGCAATTTTTCCAATAACCGCGCTTTCCAAATGCAACCAACCGTTAGTTTACTGCTAAACATATCATTACCATTACCTATAATCATTTTGAACCGGAACTTCAACAAAAAATTTCATTTCGATTTTTTGCGAAAATGCCTGATGGTTAGCCTTACCGATTTTGAACGGATAAAATTTATTGTCACAGATTCCATATGTTTCGGTTATTTCTAGTTAGTTACGTAATTTTAAGTAGAGCGGCGTTTAAGTTGCAGCAATATATCGCCTCATTCGCCTGTAACCCAGGTAATTCGATTTCAAAATGAGACCGGATTTCAAAATGCAATTTTTCCAATAACCGCGCTTTCCAAATGCAACCAACCGTTAGTTTACTGCTAAACATATCATTACCATTACCTATAATAATTTTGAACCGGAACTTCAACAAAAAATTTCATTTCGATTTTTTGCGAAAATGCCTGATGGTTAGCCTTACCGATTTTGAACGGATAAAATTTATTGTCACAGATTCCATATGTTTCGGTTATTTCGAGTTAGTTACGTAATTTTAAGTAGAGCGGCGTTTAAGTTGCAGCAATATATCGCCTCATTCGCCTGTAACCCAGGTAATTCGATTTCAAAATGAGACCGGATTTCAAAATGCAATTTTTCCAATAACCGCGCTTTCCAAATGCAACCAACCGTTAGTTTACTGCTAAACATATCATTACCATTACCTATAATCATTTTGAACCGGAACTTCAACAAAAAATTTCATTTCGATTTTTTGCGAAAATGCCTGATGGTTAGCCTTACCGATTTTGAACGGATAAAATTTATTGTCACAGATTCCATATGTTTCGGTTATTTCGAGTTAGTTACGTAATTTTAAGTAGAGCGGCGTTTAAGTTGCAGCAATATATCGCCTCATTCGCCTGTAACCCAGGTAATTCGATTTCAAAATGAGACCGGATTTCAAAATGCAATTTTTCCAATAACCGCGCTTTCCAAATGCAACCAACCGTTAGTTTACTGCTAAACATATCATTACCATTACCTATAATCATTTTGAACCGGAGCTTCAACAAAAAATTTCATTTCGATTTTTTGCGAAAATGCCTGATGGTTAGCCTTACCGATTTTGAACGGATAAAATTTATTGTCACAGATTCCATATGTTTCGGTTATTTCGAGTTAGTTACGTAATTTTAAGTAGAGCGGCGTTTAAGTTGCAGCAATATATCGCCTCATTCGCCTGTATCCCAGGTAATTCGATTTCAAAATGAGACCGGATTTCAAAATGCAATTTTTCCAATAACCGCGCTTTCCAAATGCAACCAACCGTTAGTTTACTGCTAAACATATCATTACCATTACCTATAATCATTTTGAACCGGAACTTCAACAAAAAATTTCATTTCGATTTTTTGCGAAAATGCCTGATGGTTAGCCTTACCGATTTTGAACGGATAAAATTTATTGTCACAGATTCCATATGTTTCGGTTATTTCGAGTTAGTTACGTAATTTTAAGTAGAGCGGCGTTTAAGTTGCAGCAATATATCGCCTCATTCGCCTGTAACCCAGGTAATTCGATTTCAAAATGAGACCGGATTTCAAAATGCAATTTTTCCAATAACCGCGCTTTCCAAATGCAACCAACCGTTAGTTTACTGCTAAACATATCATTACCATTACCTATAATCATTTTGAACCGGAACTTCAACAAAAAATTTCATTTCGATTTTTTGCGAAAATGCCTGATGGTTAGCCTTACCGATTTTGAACGGATAAAATTTATTGTCACAGATTCCATATGTTTCGGTTATTTCGAGTTAGTTACGTAATTTTAAGTAGAGCGGCGTTTAAGTTGCAGCAATATATCGCCTCATTCGCCTGTAACCCAGGTAATTCGATTTCAAAATTAGACCGGATTTCAAAATGCAATTTTTCCAATAACCGCGCTTTCCAAATGCAACCAACCGTTAGTTTACTGCTAAACATATCATTACCATTACCTATAATCATTTTGAACCGGAACTTCAACAAAAAATTTCATTTCGATTTTTTGCGAAAATGCCTGATGGTTAGCCTTACCGATTTTGAACGGATAAAATTTATTGTCACAGATTCCATATGTTTCGGTTATTTCGAGTTAGTTACGTAATTTTAAGTAGAGCGGCGTTTAAGTTGCAGCAATATATCGCCTCATTCGCCTGTAACCCAGGTAATTCGATTTCAAAATTAGACCGGATTTCAAAATGCAATTTTTCCAATAACCGCGCTTTCCAAATGCAACCAACCGTTAGTTTACTGCTAAACATATCATTACCATTACCTATAATCATTTTGAACCGGAACTTCAACAAAAAATTTCATTTCGATTTTTTGCGAAAATGCCTGATGGTTAGCCTTACCGATTTTGAACGGATAAAATTTATTGTCACAGATTCCATATGTTTCGGTTATTTCGAGTTAGTTACGTAATTTTAAGTAGAGCGGCGTTTAAGTTGCAGCAATATATCGCCTCATTCGCCTGTAACCCAGGTAATTCGATTTCAAAATTAGACCGGATTTCAAAATGCAATTTTTCCAATACCCGCGCTTTCCAAATGCAACCAACCGTTAGTTTACTGCTAAACATATCATTACCATTACCTATAATCATTTTGAACCGGAACTTCAACAAAAAATTTCATTTCGATTTTTTGCGAAAATGCCTGATGGTTAGCCTTACCGATTTTGAACGGATAAAATTTATTGTCACAGATTCCATATGTTTCGGTTATTTCGAGTTAGTTACGTAATTTTAAGTAGAGCGGCGTTTAAGTTGCAGCAATATATCGCCTCATTCGCCTGTAACCCAGGTAATTCGATTTCAAAATGAGGCCGGATTTCAAAATGCAATTTTTCCAATAACCGCGCTTTCCAAATGCAACCAACCGTTAGTTTACTGCTAAACATATCATTACCATTACCTATAATCATTTTGAACCGGAACTTCAACAAAAAATTTCATTTCGATTTTTTGCGAAAATGCCTGATGGTTAGCCTTACCGATTTTGAACGGATAAAATTTATTGTCACAGATTCCATATGTTTCGGTTATTTCTAGTTAGTTACGTAATTTTAAGTAGAGCGGCGTTTAAGTTGCAGCAATATATCGCCTCATTCGCCTGTAACCCAGGTAATTCGATTTCAAAATTAGACCGGATTTCAAAATGCAATTTTTCCAATAACCGCGCTTTCCAAATGCAACCAACCGTTAGTTTACTGCTAAACATATCATTACCATTACCTATAATCATTTTGAACCGGAACTTCAACAAAAAATTTCATTTCGATTTTTTGCGAAAATGCCTGATGGTTAGCCTTACCGATTTTGAACGGATAAAATTTATTGTCACAGATTCCATATGTTTCGGTTATTTCGAGTTAGTTACGTAATTTTAAGTAGAGCGGCGTTTAAGTTGCAGCAATATATCGCCTCATTCGCCTGTAACCCAGGTAATTCGATTTCAAAATTAGACCGGATTTCAAAATGCAATTTTTCCAATAACCGCGCTTTCCAAATGCAACCAACCGTTAGTTTACTGCTAAACATATCATTACCATTACCTATAATCATTTTGAACCGGAACTTCAACAAAAAATTTCATTTCGATTTTTTGCGAAAATGCCTGATGGTTAGCCTTACCGATTTTGAACGGATAAAATTTATTGTCACAGATTCCATATGTTTCGGTTATTTCGAGTTAGTTACGTAATTTTAAGTAGAGCGGCGTTTAAGTTGCAGCAATATATCGCCTCATTCGCCTGTAACCCAGGTAATTCGATTTCAAAATTAGACCGGATTTCAAAATGCAATTTTTCCAATAACCGCGCTTTCCAAATGCAACCAACCGTTAGTTTACTGCTAAACATATCATTACCATTACCTATAATCATTTTGAACCGGAACTTCAACAAAAAATTTCATTTCGATTTTTTGCGAAAATGCCTGATGGTTAGCCTTACCGATTTTGAACGGATAAAATTTATTGTCACAGATTCCATATGTTTCGGTTATTTCGAGTTAGTTACGTAATTTTAAGTAGAGCGGCGTTTAAGTTGCAGCAATATATCGCCTCATTCGCCTGTATCCCAGGTAATTCGATTTCAAAATGAGACCGGATTTCAAAATGCAATTTTTCCAATAACCGCGCTTTCCAAATGCAACCAACCGTTAGTTTACTGCTAAACATATCATTACCATTACCTATAATCATTTTGAACCGGAACTTCAACAAAAAATTTCATTTCGATTTTTTGCGAAAATGCCTGATGGTTAGCCTTACCGATTTTGAACGGATAAAATTTATTGTCACAGATTCCATATGTTTCGGTTATTTCGAGTTAGTTACGTAATTTTAAGTAGAGCGGCGTTTAAGTTGCAGCAATATATCGCCTCATTCGCCTGTATCCCAGGTAATTCGATTTCAAAATGAGACCGGATTTCAAAATGCAATTTTTCCAATAACCGCGCTTTCCAAATGCAACCAACCGTTAGTTTACTGCTAAACATATCATTACCATTACCTATAATCATTTTGAACCGGAACTTCAACAAAAAATTTCATTTCGATTTTTTGCGAAAATGCCTGATGGTTAGCCTTACCGATTTTGAACGGATAAAATTTATTGTCACAGATTCCATATGTTTCGGTTATTTCGAGTTAGTTACGTAATTTTAAGTAGAGCGGCGTTTAAGTTGCAGCAATATATCGCCTCATTCGCCTGTAACCCAGGTAATTCGATTTCAAAATGAGACCGGATTTCAAAATGCAATTTTTCCAATAACCGCGCTTTCCAAATGCAACCAACCGTTAGTTTACTGCTAAACATATCATTACCATTACCTATAATCATTTTGAACCGGAACTTCAACAAAAAATTTCATTTCGATTTTTTGCGAAAATGCCTGATGGTTAGCCTTACCGATTTTGAACGGATAAAATTTATTGTCACAGATTCCATATGTTTCGGTTATTTCGAGTTAGTTACGTAATTTTAAGTAGAGCGGCGTTTAAGTTGCAGCAATATATCGCCTCATTCGCCTGTATCCCAGGTAATTCGATTTCAAAATGAGACCGGATTTCAAAATGCAATTTTTCCAATAACCGCGCTTTCCAAATGCAACCAACCGTTAGTTTACTGCTAAACATATCATTACCATTACCTATAATCATTTTGAACCGGAACTTCAACAAAAAATTTCATTTCGATTTTTTGCGAAAATGCCTGATGGTTAGCCTTACCGATTTTGAACGGATAAAATTTATTGTCACAGATTCCATATGTTTCGGTTATTTCGAGTTAGTTACGTAATTTTAAGTAGAGCGGCGTTTAAGTTGCAGCAATATATCGCCTCATTCGCCTGTATCCCAGGTAATTCGATTTCAAAATGAGACCGGATTTCAAAATGCAATTTTTCCAATAACCGCGCTTTCCAAATGCAACCAACCGTTAGTTTACTGCTAAACATATCATTACCATTACCTATAATCATTTTGAACCGGAACTTCAACAAAAAATTTCATTTCGATTTTTTGCGAAAATGCCTGATGGTTAGCCTTACCGATTTTGAACGGATAAAATTTATTGTCACAGATTCCATATGTTTCGGTTATTTCGAGTTAGTTACGTAATTTTAAGTAGAGCGGCGTTTAAGTTGCAGCAATATATCGCCTCATTCGCCTGTAACCCAGGTAATTCGATTTCAAAATTAGACCGGATTTCAAAATGCAATTTTTCCAATAACCGCGCTTTCCAAATGCAACCAACCGTTAGTTTACTGCTAAACATATCATTACCATTACCTATAATCATTTTGAACCGGAACTTCAACAAAAAATTTCATTTCGATTTTTTGCGAAAATGCCTGATGGTTAGCCTTACCGATTTTGAACGGATAAAATTTATTGTCACAGATTCCATATGTTTCGGTTATTTCGAGTTAGTTACGTAATTTTAAGTAGAGCGGCGTTTAAGTTGCAGCAATATATCGCCTCATTCGCCTGTAACCCAGGTAATTCGATTTCAAAATTAGACCGGATTTCAAAATGCAATTTTTCCAATAACCGCGCTTTCCAAATGCAACCAACCGTTATTTTACTGCTAAACATATCATTACCTATAATCATTTTGAACCGGAACTTCAACAAAAAATTTCATTTTGATTTTTTGCGAAAATGCCTGATGGTTAGCCTTACCGATTTTGAACGGATAAAATTTATTGTCACAGATTCCATATGTTTCGGTTATTTCGAGTTAGTTACGTAATTTTAAGTAGAGCGGCGTTTAAGTTGCAGCAATATATCGCCTCATTCGCCTGTATCCCAGGTAATTCGATTTCAAAATGAGACCGGATTTCAAAATGCAATTTTTCCAATAACCGCGCTTTCCAAATGCAACCAACCGTTAGTTTACTGCTAAACATATCATTACCATTACCTATAATCATTTTGAACCGGAACTTCAACAAAAAATTTCATTTCGATTTTTTGCGAAAATGCCTGATGGTTAGCCTTACCGATTTTGAACGGATAAAATTTATTGTCACAGATTCCATATGTTTCGGTTATTTCGAGTTAGTTACGTAATTTTAAGTAGAGCGGCGTTTAAGTTGCAGCAATATATCGCCTCATTCGCCTGTAACCCAGGTAATTCGATTTCAAAATGAGACCGGATTTCAAAATGCAATTTTTCCAATAACCGCGCTTTCCAAATGCAACCAACCGTTAGTTTACTGCTAAACATATCATTACCATTACCTATAATCATTTTGAACCGGAACTTCAACAAAAAATTTCATTTCGATTTTTTGCGAAAATGCCTGATGGTTAGCCTTACCGATTTTGAACGGATAAAATTTATTGTCACAGATTCCATATGTTTCGGTTATTTCGAGTTAGTTACGTAATTTTAAGTAGAGCGGCGTTTAAGTTGCAGCAATATATCGCCTCATTCGCCTGTAACCCAGGTAATTCGATTTCAAAATGAGACCGGATTTCAAAATGCAATTTTTCCAATAACCGCGCTTTCCAAATGCAACCAACCGTTAGTTTACTGCTAAACATATCATTACCATTACCTATAATCATTTTGAACCGGAACTTCAACAAAAAATTTCATTTCGATTTTTTGCGAAAATGCCTGATGGTTAGCCTTACCGATTTTGAACGGATAAAATTTATTGTCACAGATTCCATATGTTTCGGTTATTTCGAGTTAGTTACGTAATTTTAAGTAGAGCGGCGTTTAAGTTGCAGCAATATATCGCCTCATTCGCCTGTATCCCAGGTAATTCGATTTCAAAATGAGACCGGATTTCAAAATGCAATTTTTCCAATAACCGCGCTTTCCAAATGCAACCAACCGTTAGTTTACTGCTAAACATATCATTACCATTACCTATAATCATTTTGAACCGGAACTTCAACAAAAAATTTCATTTCGATTTTTTGCGAAAATGCCTGATGGTTAGCCTTACCGATTTTGAACGGATTAAATTTACTGTCACAGATTCCATATGTTTCGGTTATTTCGAGTTAGTTACGTAATTTTAAGTAGAGCGGCGTTTAAGTTGCAGCAATATATCGCCTCATTCGCCTGTAACCCAGGTAATTCGATTTCAAAATGAGACCGGATTTCAAAATGCAATTTTTCCAATAACCGCGCTTTCCAAATGCAACCAACCGTTAGTTTACTGCTAAACATATCATTACCATTACCTATAATCATTTTGAACCGGAACTTCAACAAAAAATTTCATTTCGATTTTTTGCGAAAATGCCTGATGGTTAGCCTTACCGATTTTGAACGGATAAAATTTATTGTCACAGATTCCATATGTTTCGGTTATTTCGAGTTAGTTACGTAATTTTAAGTAGAGCGGCGTTTAAGTTGCAGCAATATATCGCCTCATTCGCCTGTAACCCAGGTAATTCGATTTCAAAATTAGACCGGATTTCAAAATGCAATTTTTCCAATACCCGCGCTTTCCAAATGCAACCAACCGTTAGTTTACTGCTAAACATATCATTACCATTACCTATAATCATTTTGAACCGGAACTTCAACAAAAAATTTCATTTCGATTTTTTGCGAAAATGCCTGATGGTTAGCCTTACCGATTTTGAACGGATAAAATTTATTGTCACAGATTCCATATGTTTCGGTTATTTCGAGTTAGTTACGTAATTTTAAGTAGAGCGGCGTTTAAGTTGCAGCAATATATCGCCTCATTCGCCTGTAACCCAGGTAATTCGATTTCAAAATTAGACCGGATTTCAAAATGCAATTTTTCCAATAACCGCGCTTTCCAAATGCAACCAACCGTTAGTTTACTGCTAAACATATCATTACCATTACCTATAATCATTTTGAACCGGAACTTCAACAAAAAATTTCATTTCGATTTTTTGCGAAAATGCCTGATGGTTAGCCTTACCGATTTTGAACGGATAAAATTTATTGTCACAGATTCCATATGTTTCGGTTATTTCGAGTTAGTTACGTAATTTTAAGTAGAGCGGCGTTTAAGTTGCAGCAATATATCGCCTCATTCGCCTGTAACCCAGGTAATTCGATTTCAAAATGAGACCGGATTTCAAAATGCAATTTTTCCAATAACCGCGCTTTCCAAATGCAACCAACCGTTAGTTTACTGCTAAACATATCATTACCATTACCTATAATCATTTTGAACCGGAACTTCAACAAAAAATTTCATTTCGATTTTTTGCGAAAATGCCTGATGGTTAGCCTTACCGATTTTGAACGGATAAAATTTATTGTCACAGATTCCATATGTTTCGGTTATTTCTAGTTAGTTACGTAATTTTAAGTAGAGCGGCGTTTAAGTTGCAGCAATATATCGCCTCATTCGCCTGTAACCCAGGTAATTCGATTTCAAAATTAGACCGGATTTCAAAATGCAATTTTTCCAATAACCGCGCTTTCCAAATGCAACCAACCGTTAGTTTACTGCTAAACATATCATTACCATTACCTATAATCATTTTGAACCGGAACTTCAACAAAAAATTTCATTTCGATTTTTTGCGAAAATGCCTGATGGTTAGCCTTACCGATTTTGAACGGATAAAATTTATTGTCACAGATTCCATATGTTTCGGTTATTTCGAGTTAGTTACGTAATTTTAAGTAGAGCGGCGTTTAAGTTGCAGCAATATATCGCCTCATTCGCCTGTAACCCAGGTAATTCGATTTCAAAATGAGACCGGATTTCAAAATGCAATTTTTCCAATAACCGCGCTTTCCAAATGCAACCAACCGTTAGTTTACTGCTAAACATATCATTACCATTACCTATAATCATTTTGAACCGGAACTTCAACAAAAAATTTCATTTCGATTTTTTGCGAAAATGCCTGATGGTTAGCCTTACCGATTTTGAACGGATAAAATTTATTGTCACAGATTCCATATGTTTCGGTTATTTCGAGTTAGTTACGTAATTTTAAGTAGAGCGGCGTTTAAGTTGCAGCAATATATCGCCTCATTCGCCTGTAACCCAGGTAATTCGATTTCAAAATGAGACCGGATTTCAAAATGCAATTTTTCCAATAACCGCGCTTTCCAAATGCAACCAACCGTTAGTTTACTGCTAAACATATCATTACCATTACCTATAATCATTTTGAACCGGAACTTCAACAAAAAATTTCATTTCGATTTTTTGCGAAAATGCCTGATGGTTAGCCTTACCGATTTTGAACGGATAAAATTTATTGTCACAGATTCCATATGTTTCGGTTATTTCGAGTTAGTTACGTAATTTTAAGTAGAGCGGCGTTTAAGTTGCAGCAATATATCGCCTCATTCGCCTGTAACCCAGGTAATTCGATTTCAAAATTAGACCGGATTTCAAAATGCAATTTTTCCAATAACCGCGCTTTCCAAATGCAACCAACCGTTAGTTTACTGCTAAACATATCATTACCATTACCTATAATCATTTTGAACCGGAACTTCAACAAAAAATTTCATTTCGATTTTTTGCGAAAATGCCTGATGGTTAGCCTTACCGATTTTGAACGGATAAAATTTATTGTCACAGATTCCATATGTTTCGGTTATTTCGAGTTAGTTACGTAATTTTAAGTAGAGCGGCGTTTAAGTTGCAGCAATATATCGCCTCATTCGCCTGTATCCCAGGTAATTCGATTTCAAAATGAGACCGGATTTCAAAATGCAATTTTTCCAATAACCGCGCTTTCCAAATGCAACCAACCGTTAGTTTACTGCTAAACATATCATTACCATTACCTATAATCATTTTGAACCGGAACTTCAACAAAAAATTTCATTTCGATTTTTTGCGAAAATGCCTGATGGTTAGCCTTACCGATTTTGAACGGATAAAATTTATTGTCACAGATTCCATATGTTTCGGTTATTTCGAGTTAGTTACGTAATTTTAAGTAGAGCGGCGTTTAAGTTGCAGCAATATATCGCCTCATTCGCCTGTATCCCAGGTAATTCGATTTCAAAATGAGACCGGATTTCAAAATGCAATTTTTCCAATAACCGCGCTTTCCAAATGCAACCAACCGTTAGTTTACTGCTAAACATATCATTACCATTACCTATAATCATTTTGAACCGGAACTTCAACAAAAAATTTCATTTCGATTTTTTGCGAAAATGCCTGATGGTTAGCCTTACCGATTTTGAACGGATAAAATTTATTGTCACAGATTCCATATGTTTCGGTTATTTCGAGTTAGTTACGTAATTTTAAGTAGAGCGGCGTTTAAGTTGCAGCAATATATCGCCTCATTCGCCTGTAACCCAGGTAATTCGATTTCAAAATGAGACCGGATTTCAAAATGCAATTTTTCCAATAACCGCGCTTTCCAAATGCAACCAACCGTTAGTTTACTGCTAAACATATCATTACCATTACCTATAATCATTTTGAACCGGAACTTCAACAAAAAATTTCATTTCGATTTTTTGCGAAAATGCCTGATGGTTAGCCTTACCGATTTTGAACGGATAAAATTTATTGTCACAGATTCCATATGTTTCGGTTATTTCGAGTTAGTTACGTAATTTTAAGTAGAGCGGCGTTTAAGTTGCAGCAATATATCGCCTCATTCGCCTGTATCCCAGGTAATTCGATTTCAAAATGAGACCGGATTTCAAAATGCAATTTTTCCAATAACCGCGCTTTCCAAATGCAACCAACCGTTAGTTTACTGCTAAACATATCATTACCATTACCTATAATCATTTTGAACCGGAACTTCAACAAAAAATTTCATTTCGATTTTTTGCGAAAATGCCTGATGGTTAGCCTTACCGATTTTGAACGGATAAAATTTATTGTCACAGATTCCATATGTTTCGGTTATTTCGAGTTAGTTACGTAATTTTAAGTAGAGCGGCGTTTAAGTTGCAGCAATATATCGCCTCATTCGCCTGTATCCCAGGTAATTCGATTTCAAAATGAGACCGGATTTCAAAATGCAATTTTTCCAATAACCGCGCTTTCCAAATGCAACCAACCGTTAGTTTACTGCTAAACATATCATTACCATTACCTATAATCATTTTGAACCGGAACTTCAACAAAAAATTTCATTTCGATTTTTTGCGAAAATGCCTGATGGTTAGCCTTACCGATTTTGAACGGATAAAATTTATTGTCACAGATTCCATATGTTTCGGTTATTTCGAGTTAGTTACGTAATTTTAAGTAGAGCGGCGTTTAAGTTGCAGCAATATATCGCCTCATTCGCCTGTAACCCAGGTAATTCGATTTCAAAATTAGACCGGATTTCAAAATGCAATTTTTCCAATAACCGCGCTTTCCAAATGCAACCAACCGTTAGTTTACTGCTAAACATATCATTACCATTACCTATAATCATTTTGAACCGGAACTTCAACAAAAAATTTCATTTCGATTTTTTGCGAAAATGCCTGATGGTTAGCCTTACCGATTTTGAACGGATAAAATTTATTGTCACAGATTCCATATGTTTCGGTTATTTCGAGTTAGTTACGTAATTTTAAGTAGAGCGGCGTTTAAGTTGCAGCAATATATCGCCTCATTCGCCTGTAACCCAGGTAATTCGATTTCAAAATTAGACCGGATTTCAAAATGCAATTTTTCCAATAACCGCGCTTTCCAAATGCAACCAACCGTTAGTTTACTGCTAAACATATCATTACCTATAATCATTTTGAACCGGAACTTCAACAAAAAATTTCATTTTGATTTTTTGCGAAAATGCCTGATGGTTAGCCTTACCGATTTTGAACGGATAAAATTTATTGTCACAGATTCCATATGTTTCGGTTATTTCGAGTTAGTTACGTAATTTTAAGTAGAGCGGCGTTTAAGTTGCAGCAATATATCGCCTCATTCGCCTGTATCCCAGGTAATTCGATTTCAAAATGAGACCGGATTTCAAAATGCAATTTTTCCAATAACCGCGCTTTCCAAATGCAACCAACCGTTAGTTTACTGCTAAACATATCATTACCATTACCTATAATCATTTTGAACCGGAACTTCAACAAAAAATTTCATTTCGATTTTTTGCGAAAATGCCTGATGGTTAGCCTTACCGATTTTGAACGGATAAAATTTATTGTCACAGATTCCATATGTTTCGGTTATTTCGAGTTAGTTACGTAATTTTAAGTAGAGCGGCGTTTAAGTTGCAGCAATATATCGCCTCATTCGCCTGTAACCCAGGTAATTCGATTTCAAAATGAGACCGGATTTCAAAATGCAATTTTTCCAATAACCGCGCTTTCCAAATGCAACCAACCGTTAGTTTACTGCTAAACATATCATTACCATTACCTATAATCATTTTGAACCGGAACTTCAACAAAAAATTTCATTTCGATTTTTTGCGAAAATGCCTGATGGTTAGCCTTACCGATTTTGAACGGATAAAATTTATTGTCACAGATTCCATATGTTTCGGTTATTTCGAGTTAGTTACGTAATTTTAAGTAGAGCGGCGTTTAAGTTGCAGCAATATATCGCCTCATTCGCCTGTAACCCAGGTAATTCGATTTCAAAATGAGACCGGATTTCAAAATGCAATTTTTCCAATAACCGCGCTTTCCAAATGCAACCAACCGTTAGTTTACTGCTAAACATATCATTACCATTACCTATAATCATTTTGAACCGGAACTTCAACAAAAAATTTCATTTCGATTTTTTGCGAAAATGCCTGATGGTTAGCCTTACCGATTTTGAACGGATAAAATTTATTGTCACAGATTCCATATGTTTCGGTTATTTCGAGTTAGTTACGTAATTTTAAGTAGAGCGGCGTTTAAGTTGCAGCAATATATCGCCTCATTCGCCTGTATCCCAGGTAATTCGATTTCAAAATGAGACCGGATTTCAAAATGCAATTTTTCCAATAACCGCGCTTTCCAAATGCAACCAACCGTTAGTTTACTGCTAAACATATCATTACCATTACCTATAATCATTTTGAACCGGAACTTCAACAAAAAATTTCATTTCGATTTTTTGCGAAAATGCCTGATGGTTAGCCTTACCGATTTTGAACGGATAAAATTTATTGTCACAGATTCCATATGTTTCGGTTATTTCGAGTTAGTTACGTAATTTTAAGTAGAGCGGCGTTTAAGTTGCAGCAATATATCGCCTCATTCGCCTGTAACCCAGGTAATTCGATTTCAAAATGAGACCGGATTTCAAAATGCAATTTTTCCAATAACCGCGCTTTCCAAATGCAACCAACCGTTAGTTTACTGCTAAACATATCATTACCATTACCTATAATCATTTTGAACCGGAACTTCAACAAAAAATTTCATTTCGATTTTTTGCGAAAATGCCTGATGGTTAGCCTTACCGATTTTGAACGGATAAAATTTATTGTCACAGATTCCATATGTTTCGGTTATTTCGAGTTAGTTACGTAATTTTAAGTAGAGCGGCGTTTAAGTTGCAGCAATATATCGCCTCATTCGCCTGTAACCCAGGTAATTCGATTTCAAAATTAGACCGGATTTCAAAATGCAATTTTTCCAATAACCGCGCTTTCCAAATGCAACCAACCGTTAGTTTACTGCTAAACATATCATTACCTATAATCATTTTGAACCGGAACTTCAACAAAAAATTTCATTTTGATTTTTTGCGAAAATGCCTGATGGTTAGCCTTACCGATTTTGAACGGATAAAATTTATTGTCACAGATTCCATATGTTTCGGTTATTTCGAGTTAGTTACGTAATTTTAAGTAGAGCGGCGTTTAAGTTGCAGCAATATATCGCCTCATTCGCCTGTATCCCAGGTAATTCGATTTCAAAATGAGACCGGATTTCAAAATGCAATTTTTCCAATAACCGCGCTTTCCAAATGCAACCAACCGTTAGTTTACTGCTAAACATATCATTACCATTACCTATAATCATTTTGAACCGGAACTTCAACAAAAAATTTCATTTCGATTTTTTGCGAAAATGCCTGATGGTTAGCCTTACCGATTTTGAACGGATAAAATTTATTGTCACAGATTCCATATGTTTCGGTTATTTCGAGTTAGTTACGTAATTTTAAGTAGAGCGGCGTTTAAGTTGCAGCAATATATCGCCTCATTCGCCTGTAACCCAGGTAATTCGATTTCAAAATGAGACCGGATTTCAAAATGCAATTTTTCCAATAACCGCGCTTTCCAAATGCAACCAACCGTTAGTTTACTGCTAAACATATCATTACCATTACCTATAATCATTTTGAACCGGAACTTCAACAAAAAATTTCATTTCGATTTTTTGCGAAAATGCCTGATGGTTAGCCTTACCGATTTTGAACGGATAAAATTTATTGTCACAGATTCCATATGTTTCGGTTATTTCGAGTTAGTTACGTAATTTTAAGTAGAGCGGCGTTTAAGTTGCAGCAATATATCGCCTCATTCGCCTGTAACCCAGGTAATTCGATTTCAAAATTAGACCGGATTTCAAAATGCAATTTTTCCAATAACCGCGCTTTCCAAATGCAACCAACCGTTAGTTTACTGCTAAACATATCATTACCATTACCTATAATCATTTTGAACCGGAACTTCAACAAAAAATTTCATTTCGATTTTTTGCGAAAATGCCTGATGGTTAGCCTTACCGATTTTGAACGGATAAAATTTATTGTCACAGATTCCATATGTTTCGGTTATTTCGAGTTAGTTACGTAATTTTAAGTAGAGCGGCGTTTAAGTTGCAGCAATATATCGCCTCATTCGCCTGTATCCCAGGTAATTCGATTTCAAAATGAGACCGGATTTCAAAATGCAATTTTTCCAATAACCGCGCTTTCCAAATGCAACCAACCGTTAGTTTACTGCTAAACATATCATTACCATTACCTATAATCATTTTGAACCGGAACTTCAACAAAAAATTTCATTTCGATTTTTTGCGAAAATGCCTGATGGTTAGCCTTACCGATTTTGAACGGATAAAATTTATTGTCACAGATTCCATATGTTTCGGTTATTTCGAGTTAGTTACGTAATTTTAAGTAGAGCGGCGTTTAAGTTGCAGCAATATATCGCCTCATTCGCCTGTATCCCAGGTAATTCGATTTCAAAATGAGACCGGATTTCAAAATGCAATTTTTCCAATAACCGCGCTTTCCAAATGCAACCAACCGTTAGTTTACTGCTAAACATATCATTACCATTACCTATAATCATTTTGAACCGGAACTTCAACAAAAAATTTCATTTCGATTTTTTGCGAAAATGCCTGATGGTTAGCCTTACCGATTTTGAACGGATAAAATTTATTGTCACAGATTCCATATGTTTCGGTTATTTCGAGTTAGTTACGTAATTTTAAGTAGAGCGGCGTTTAAGTTGCAGCAATATATCGCCTCATTCGCCTGTAACCCAGGTAATTCGATTTCAAAATTAGACCGGATTTCAAAATGCAATTTTTCCAATAACCGCGCTTTCCAAATGCAACCAACCGTTAGTTTACTGCTAAACATATCATTACCATTACCTATAATCATTTTGAACCGGAACTTCAACAAAAAATTTCATTTCGATTTTTTGCGAAAATGCCTGATGGTTAGCCTTACCGATTTTGAACGGATAAAATTTATTGTCACAGATTCCATATGTTTCGGTTATTTCGAGTTAGTTACGTAATTTTAAGTAGAGCGGCGTTTAAGTTGCAGCAATATATCGCCTCATTCGCCTGTAACCCAGGTAATTCGATTTCAAAATTAGACCGGATTTCAAAATGCAATTTTTCCAATAACCGCGCTTTCCAAATGCAACCAACCGTTAGTTTACTGCTAAACATATCATTACCTATAATCATTTTGAACCGGAACTTCAACAAAAAATTTCATTTTGATTTTTTGCGAAAATGCCTGATGGTTAGCCTTACCGATTTTGAACGGATAAAATTTATTGTCACAGATTCCATATGTTTCGGTTATTTCGAGTTAGTTACGTAATTTTAAGTAGAGCGGCGTTTAAGTTGCAGCAATATATCGCCTCATTCGCCTGTATCCCAGGTAATTCGATTTCAAAATGAGACCGGATTTCAAAATGCAATTTTTCCAATAACCGCGCTTTCCAAATGCAACCAACCGTTAGTTTACTGCTAAACATATCATTACCATTACCTATAATCATTTTGAACCGGAACTTCAACAAAAAATTTCATTTCGATTTTTTGCGAAAATGCCTGATGGTTAGCCTTACCGATTTTGAACGGATAAAATTTATTGTCACAGATTCCATATGTTTCGGTTATTTCGAGTTAGTTACGTAATTTTAAGTAGAGCGGCGTTTAAGTTGCAGCAATATATCGCCTCATTCGCCTGTAACCCAGGTAATTCGATTTCAAAATGAGACCGGATTTCAAAATGCAATTTTTCCAATAACCGCGCTTTCCAAATGCAACCAACCGTTAGTTTACTGCTAAACATATCATTACCATTACCTATAATCATTTTGAACCGGAACTTCAACAAAAAATTTCATTTCGATTTTTTGCGAAAATGCCTGATGGTTAGCCTTACCGATTTTGAACGGATAAAATTTATTGTCACAGATTCCATATGTTTCGGTTATTTCGAGTTAGTTACGTAATTTTAAGTAGAGCGGCGTTTAAGTTGCAGCAATATATCGCCTCATTCGCCTGTAACCCAGGTAATTCGATTTCAAAATGAGACCGGATTTCAAAATGCAATTTTTCCAATAACCGCGCTTTCCAAATGCAACCAACCGTTAGTTTACTGCTAAACATATCATTACCATTACCTATAATCATTTTGAACCGGAACTTCAACAAAAAATTTCATTTCGATTTTTTGCGAAAATGCCTGATGGTTAGCCTTACCGATTTTGAACGGATAAAATTTATTGTCACAGATTCCATATGTTTCGGTTATTTCGAGTTAGTTACGTAATTTTAAGTAGAGCGGCGTTTAAGTTGCAGCAATATATCGCCTCATTCGCCTGTATCCCAGGTAATTCGATTTCAAAATGAGACCGGATTTCAAAATGCAATTTTTCCAATAACCGCGCTTTCCAAATGCAACCAACCGTTAGTTTACTGCTAAACATATCATTACCATTACCTATAATCATTTTGAACCGGAACTTCAACAAAAAATTTCATTTCGATTTTTTGCGAAAATGCCTGATGGTTAGCCTTACCGATTTTGAACGGATAAAATTTATTGTCACAGATTCCATATGTTTCGGTTATTTCGAGTTAGTTACGTAATTTTAAGTAGAGCGGCGTTTAAGTTGCAGCAATATATCGCCTCATTCGCCTGTAACCCAGGTAATTCGATTTCAAAATGAGACCGGATTTCAAAATGCAATTTTTCCAATAACCGCGCTTTCCAAATGCAACCAACCGTTAGTTTACTGCTAAACATATCATTACCATTACCTATAATCATTTTGAACCGGAACTTCAACAAAAAATTTCATTTCGATTTTTTGCGAAAATGCCTGATGGTTAGCCTTACCGATTTTGAACGGATAAAATTTATTGTCACAGATTCCATATGTTTCGGTTATTTCGAGTTAGTTACGTAATTTTAAGTAGAGCGGCGTTTAAGTTGCAGCAATATATCGCCTCATTCGCCTGTAACCCAGGTAATTCGATTTCAAAATTAGACCGGATTTCAAAATGCAATTTTTCCAATAACCGCGCTTTCCAAATGCAACCAACCGTTAGTTTACTGCTAAACATATCATTACCTATAATCATTTTGAACCGGAACTTCAACAAAAAATTTCATTTTGATTTTTTGCGAAAATGCCTGATGGTTAGCCTTACCGATTTTGAACGGATAAAATTTATTGTCACAGATTCCATATGTTTCGGTTATTTCGAGTTAGTTACGTAATTTTAAGTAGAGCGGCGTTTAAGTTGCAGCAATATATCGCCTCATTCGCCTGTATCCCAGGTAATTCGATTTCAAAATGAGACCGGATTTCAAAATGCAATTTTTCCAATAACCGCGCTTTCCAAATGCAACCAACCGTTAGTTTACTGCTAAACATATCATTACCATTACCTATAATCATTTTGAACCGGAACTTCAACAAAAAATTTCATTTCGATTTTTTGCGAAAATGCCTGATGGTTAGCCTTACCGATTTTGAACGGATAAAATTTATTGTCACAGATTCCATATGTTTCGGTTATTTCGAGTTAGTTACGTAATTTTAAGTAGAGCGGCGTTTAAGTTGCAGCAATATATCGCCTCATTCGCCTGTAACCCAGGTAATTCGATTTCAAAATGAGACCGGATTTCAAAATGCAATTTTTCCAATAACCGCGCTTTCCAAATGCAACCAACCGTTAGTTTACTGCTAAACATATCATTACCATTACCTATAATCATTTTGAACCGGAACTTCAACAAAAAATTTCATTTCGATTTTTTGCGAAAATGCCTGATGGTTAGCCTTACCGATTTTGAACGGATAAAATTTATTGTCACAGATTCCATATGTTTCGGTTATTTCGAGTTAGTTACGTAATTTTAAGTAGAGCGGCGTTTAAGTTGCAGCAATATATCGCCTCATTCGCCTGTAACCCAGGTAATTCGATTTCAAAATTAGACCGGATTTCAAAATGCAATTTTTCCAATAACCGCGCTTTCCAAATGCAACCAACCGTTAGTTTACTGCTAAACATATCATTACCATTACCTATAATCATTTTGAACCGGAACTTCAACAAAAAATTTCATTTCGATTTTTTGCGAAAATGCCTGATGGTTAGCCTTACCGATTTTGAACGGATAAAATTTATTGTCACAGATTCCATATGTTTCGGTTATTTCGAGTTAGTTACGTAATTTTAAGTAGAGCGGCGTTTAAGTTGCAGCAATATATCGCCTCATTCGCCTGTATCCCAGGTAATTCGATTTCAAAATGAGACCGGATTTCAAAATGCAATTTTTCCAATAACCGCGCTTTCCAAATGCAACCAACCGTTAGTTTACTGCTAAACATATCATTACCATTACCTATAATCATTTTGAACCGGAACTTCAACAAAAAATTTCATTTCGATTTTTTGCGAAAATGCCTGATGGTTAGCCTTACCGATTTTGAACGGATAAAATTTATTGTCACAGATTCCATATGTTTCGGTTATTTCGAGTTAGTTACGTAATTTTAAGTAGAGCGGCGTTTAAGTTGCAGCAATATATCGCCTCATTCGCCTGTAACCCAGGTAATTCGATTTCAAAATGAGACCGGATTTCAAAATGCAATTTTTCCAATAACCGCGCTTTCCAAATGCAACCAACCGTTAGTTTACTGCTAAACATATCATTACCATTACCTATAATCATTTTGAACCGGAACTTCAACAAAAAATTTCATTTCGATTTTTTGCGAAAATGCCTGATGGTTAGCCTTACCGATTTTGAACGGATAAAATTTATTGTCACAGATTCCATATGTTTCGGTTATTTCGAGTTAGTTACGTAATTTTAAGTAGAGCGGCGTTTAAGTTGCAGCAATATATCGCCTCATTCGCCTGTAACCCAGGTAATTCGATTTCAAAATTAGACCGGATTTCAAAATGCAATTTTTCCAATAACCGCGCTTTCCAAATGCAACCAACCGTTAGTTTACTGCTAAACATATCATTACCATTACCTATAATCATTTTGAACCGGAACTTCAACAAAAAATTTCATTTCGATTTTTTGCGAAAATGCCTGATGGTTAGCCTTACCGATTTTGAACGGATAAAATTTATTGTCACAGATTCCATATGTTTCGGTTATTTCGAGTTAGTTACGTAATTTTAAGTAGAGCGGCGTTTAAGTTGCAGCAATATATCGCCTCATTCGCCTGTAACCCAGGTAATTCGATTTCAAAATTAGACCGGATTTCAAAATGCAATTTTTCCAATAACCGCGCTTTCCAAATGCAACCAACCGTTAGTTTACTGCTAAACATATCATTACCTATAATCATTTTGAACCGGAACTTCAACAAAAAATTTCATTTTGATTTTTTGCGAAAATGCCTGATGGTTAGCCTTACCGATTTTGAACGGATAAAATTTATTGTCACAGATTCCATATGTTTCGGTTATTTCGAGTTAGTTACGTAATTTTAAGTAGAGCGGCGTTTAAGTTGCAGCAATATATCGCCTCATTCGCCTGTATCCCAGGTAATTCGATTTCAAAATGAGACCGGATTTCAAAATGCAATTTTTCCAATAACCGCGCTTTCCAAATGCAACCAACCGTTAGTTTACTGCTAAACATATCATTACCATTACCTATAATCATTTTGAACCGGAACTTCAACAAAAAATTTCATTTCGATTTTTTGCGAAAATGCCTGATGGTTAGCCTTACCGATTTTGAACGGATAAAATTTATTGTCACAGATTCCATATGTTTCGGTTATTTCGAGTTAGTTACGTAATTTTAAGTAGAGCGGCGTTTAAGTTGCAGCAATATATCGCCTCATTCGCCTGTAACCCAGGTAATTCGATTTCAAAATGAGACCGGATTTCAAAATGCAATTTTTCCAATAACCGCGCTTTCCAAATGCAACCAACCGTTAGTTTACTGCTAAACATATCATTACCATTACCTATAATCATTTTGAACCGGAACTTCAACAAAAAATTTCATTTCGATTTTTTGCGAAAATGCCTGATGGTTAGCCTTACCGATTTTGAACGGATAAAATTTATTGTCACAGATTCCATATGTTTCGGTTATTTCGAGTTAGTTACGTAATTTTAAGTAGAGCGGCGTTTAAGTTGCAGCAATATATCGCCTCATTCGCCTGTAACCCAGGTAATTCGATTTCAAAATTAGACCGGATTTCAAAATGCAATTTTTCCAATAACCGCGCTTTCCAAATGCAACCAACCGTTAGTTTACTGCTAAACATATCATTACCATTACCTATAATCATTTTGAACCGGAACTTCAACAAAAAATTTCATTTCGATTTTTTGCGAAAATGCCTGATGGTTAGCCTTACCGATTTTGAACGGATAAAATTTATTGTCACAGATTCCATATGTTTCGGTTATTTCGAGTTAGTTACGTAATTTTAAGTAGAGCGGCGTTTAAGTTGCAGCAATATATCGCCTCATTCGCCTGTAACCCAGGTAATTCGATTTCAAAATGAGACCGGATTTCAAAATGCAATTTTTCCAATAACCGCGCTTTCCAAATGCAACCAACCGTTAGTTTACTGCTAAACATATCATTACCATTACCTATAATCATTTTGAACCGGAACTTCAACAAAAAATTTCATTTCGATTTTTTGCGAAAATGCCTGATGGTTAGCCTTACCGATTTTGAACGGATAAAATTTATTGTCACAGATTCCATATGTTTCGGTTATTTCGAGTTAGTTACGTAATTTTAAGTAGAGCGGCGTTTAAGTTGCAGCAATATATCGCCTCATTCGCCTGTAACCCAGGTAATTCGATTTCAAAATTAGACCGGATTTCAAAATGCAATTTTTCCAATAACCGCGCTTTCCAAATGCAACCAACCGTTAGTTTACTGCTAAACATATCATTACCATTACCTATAATCATTTTGAACCGGAACTTCAACAAAAAATTTCATTTTGATTTTTTGCGAAAATGCCTGATGGTTAGCCTTACCGATTTTGAACGGATAAAATTTATTGTCACAGATTCCATATGTTTCGGTTATTTCGAGTTAGTTACGTAATTTTAAGTAGAGCGGCGTTTAAGTTGCAGCAATATATCGCCTCATTCGCCTGTATCCCAGGTAATTCGATTTCAAAATGAGACCGGATTTCAAAATGCAATTTTTCCAATAACCGCGCTTTCCAAATGCAACCAACCGTTAGTTTACTGCTAAACATATCATTACCATTACCTATAATCATTTTGAACCGGAACTTCAACAAAAAATTTCATTTCGATTTTTTGCGAAAATGCCTGATGGTTAGCCTTACCGATTTTGAACGGATAAAATTTATTGTCACAGATTCCATATGTTTCGGTTATTTCGAGTTAGTTACGTAATTTTAAGTAGAGCGGCGTTTAAGTTGCAGCAATATATCGCCTCATTCGCCTGTAACCCAGGTAATTCGATTTCAAAATGAGACCGGATTTCAAAATGCAATTTTTCCAATAACCGCGCTTTCCAAATGCAACCAACCGTTAGTTTACTGCTAAACATATCATTACCATTACCTATAATCATTTTGAACCGGAACTTCAACAAAAAATTTCATTTCGATTTTTTGCGAAAATGCCTGATGGTTAGCCTTACCGATTTTGAACGGATAAAATTTATTGTCACAGATTCCATATGTTTCGGTTATTTCGAGTTAGTTACGTAATTTTAAGTAGAGCGGCGTTTAAGTTGCAGCAATATATCGCCTCATTCGCCTGTAACCCAGGTAATTCGATTTCAAAATTAGACCGGATTTCAAAATGCAATTTTTCCAATAACCGCGCTTTCCAAATGCAACCAACCGTTAGTTTACTGCTAAACATATCATTACCATTACCTATAATCATTTTGAACCGGAACTTCAACAAAAAATTTCATTTCGATTTTTTGCGAAAATGCCTGATGGTTAGCCTTACCGATTTTGAACGGATAAAATTTATTGTCACAGATTCCATATGTTTCGGTTATTTCGAGTTAGTTACGTAATTTTAAGTAGAGCGGCGTTTAAGTTGCAGCAATATATCGCCTCATTCGCCTGTAACCCAGGTAATTCGATTTCAAAATGAGACCGGATTTCAAAATGCAATTTTTCCAATAACCGCGCTTTCCAAATGCAACCAACCGTTAGTTTACTGCTAAACATATCATTACCATTACCTATAATCATTTTGAACCGGAACTTCAACAAAAAATTTCATTTCGATTTTTTGCGAAAATGCCTGATGGTTAGCCTTACCGATTTTGAACGGATAAAATTTATTGTCACAGATTCCATATGTTTCGGTTATTTCGAGTTAGTTACGTAATTTTAAGTAGAGCGGCGTTTAAGTTGCAGCAATATATCGCCTCATTCGCCTGTAACCCAGGTAATTCGATTTCAAAATGAGACCGGATTTCAAAATGCAATTTTTCCAATAACCGCGCTTTCCAAATGCAACCAACCGTTAGTTTACTGCTAAACATATCATTACCATTACCTATAATCATTTTGAACCGGAACTTCAACAAAAAATTTCATTTCGATTTTTTGCGAAAATGCCTGATGGTTAGCCTTACCGATTTTGAACGGATAAAATTTATTGTCACAGATTCCATATGTTTCGGTTATTTCTAGTTAGTTACGTAATTTTAAGTAGAGCGGCGTTTAAGTTGCAGCAATATATCGCCTCATTCGCCTGTAACCCAGGTAATTCGATTTCAAAATGAGACCGGATTTCAAAATGCAATTTTTCCAATAACCGCGCTTTCCAAATGCAACCAACCGTTAGCTTACTGCTAAACATATCATTACCATTACCTATAATCATTTTGAACCGGAATTTCAACAAAAAATTTCATTTCGATTTTTTGCGAAAATCTCTGGTGGTTCATCGAGACCTAACAGGGTGGAAAGAGAGTCGGCCGGGTGCGTTGTTTCCGAGTTTCCGGTAGGTGGTACTGATCAAACACCCTCAGTAACTTACAGACAGAATTTTAACTTGAGATAAATTGGTACGTGTCGGGCGTACTGAATAATTGCACATTTGTGTTTCGCAATAATTCGGATCGGCAAGTTCTGCATCCGCCGAGCTCTACACTATGAAGCAAAGCTGTGACGACGCACCGCCGGATGATGATTCGATTGATGGATAATTGGTACTCGCCTTCGAAATGTGTATTAACTTAATGGCTTCTATTTCAAATACCACATGAACTGCGTAACTACTTTTCGCAGTGAATTGCGATTTGGTTTTCCACACAAAACTAATTTCAAAATGTGTGAGAGTGCGAATTAACGACGGAACTTTTTCCGTGATTTTTAACGAATTCGAGATTGTGTGCGTATGAAAATCATCTCATTATTTAAGGATTCTCACGGGTTGTTCGATCTCAAAGATCGAGTTACTCAATTGCAGTGGTCAAAATTCAAGTAATGAACCTAGACATCCCGGCAAATGTTATTCGTTTTGTGAAGAATTGTCGGCATCACCTGCAATAAATATCCGAAGAGACAATCATCAGCACATTCGTGGCAGAACTATCAGGTTGTAAATTGTAACTGACAATTGGGCCTTATTGGACGCGCACCAGTGACTACTTGTCCGCACACCATAAAATCTTGTTCGTTACCAAGCAAAGCAGGCATGGTGTGAATATCCTACTTGTAGTTATTCGAAACATTTTATAACTGAATTGAATTTGAAAGATCAACTAAAGACTCGGTTCCCGAAAATGGTTGTGGGCTTGCCCATTGTAACCAAAATTATACTCATTACATATTCGATAATACGAGTAAGTTTCAATTAGTTAAGATTTTTAATTTTGGATAAGAACATGGAACACAGAATTGTACTAAGATATTTTAAATATATATTGACAATTAACTTATCCTTTAAACGCTTTCAAATTTGTTGGGCTCTAGTTCGGTTCCGTCTCCTTTCAAATCTTCTTAGTAGTGCAAGAACATCTACCTGATCCGTGATGCGAGCATGATCAAAGCTATCAAAATTATTACAGTCTTTTGCAAATATTTCAGCATTATAATCGAGAAGTAATCGAACTATACTGATATCAGATCGGATGGCAATGGCAAATATTAGTAAAGTCCATCCGACATCATCTTTTGCTTCTACGTCACCACCATTTTCAAAATAATATTTAACCGTGTCGAAATGTCCCCCATTCACAGCATGATGTCCCCACGAATAACCTATACAATCTCGCTTTGTTTTATCAGCCTTTTTAATTATTAAAATTTTTGCGATCTCATTAAACCCATTAAACATGGCGATGTGCAACGGTGTTTTCCGGCTTATCGGAATGCCAACATCAATATTGGCGCCAGCCGCTAGTAATATATTCACTATCGATTTATTTCCCATGTTTACCGCATATCCCAGCGCCGTATAACCTTGAGTATTTGTCAACTCAAGTAAATCGCTCCGATTTATGGCATAGAATCGGGTTTTATCCTCGTCACAATCGGCCAAAGCCATAAAGAATAAATTTAATTTTAGTAATTGCTTGGTGGTCCCCATAAATGGTTCGGATTGTGCGGTAATTTCAAAATTCTGTCCATTCTGTTTTAATGCGAACAGTCGAAATTTAAATATCCAGCCCTCATCTAATCCGCGCACCGTACATCGTGTTTCGGTATCCCTGTATACGAAATATTCTTAGAAATGCGATTCTATATCGTTTTATTATTCACAGCAAGACCTACCAATAAATTCGTTCCCATTTCTTTTTGTTAAACAACTCTAATTTGTATACATCACAATTATCGACTGGATTCCATGCAATCTCAATCGAAAATGTGGTTTGACCAATTATTTTAGGAGCGAGATTCATTTACTGAAGACAATAATAACGTTTACAACAAACCTGAAATATTTTATTGATTAAACAATTAAGTTATAATTTCGATCAAACGATGGCACTCGAGTAATTTTATGTGTGTCTTGGATGAGAAACAACATTTACGCACAAAAGTTTCTAATTCTATTCAATAGGTGGCCTAAATATTTCGGAATGAGGTTTTTAACTTGGCTAAAACATCCAGGCGTATTATTACCGAGAAATTGCTCGATATTTAGTGTCTTTGATGAATCTTTCAGGCGTTTAAATTATTATTTTTTCTAATTAATAAATGTAGATGTCAGTAAAATATGAGTTTGTTTCCATGATGTTTACCTGTACAAGACGGACACCTATAAAATAGAAAATATTAAAAAAATTGATTTGATTGTACATAAAACATAAATTTCAATATAGAATGTAGTATATGTCTACTAGAATAGTAATTATCAACTTATTTCATTTATGTTTTGTTAAATTACTCACTACAGATATGATAAAATCGTTGATTGATGATTCTGCAATCGCTGCTGCTCTGCAACTGTTCCTCTTGATATTTGGTACTAAAGACATATTTTATTTTTAAGTAAGCAATGCAACAACACTACCGATGGCCGACCAAGAGCTCCGATGTGCAGATCGAAATTTAAAATATACACGAATGAAACGAAATGAACAGAACTCGTAGGTAGTTTTTGCGGTTACCAAATTTGCTCAATAAATTTTATTTCAAAAAAAATATAATTTTGGCCAGAATCTTATAACTTTCTCGTATGGTGCTCATCTTAAACTAGACAGTAGCCAGATTTTGAAAATAATTTGTTTTTTGATGCCAATGTTCTATGAGAAACAACTCATACAGTAACTTTTGGTAACTTGCACAGAACTGCGACTACCTGGCAAAGTTCATAAAACTTGGCGTTCCACTAAAAGCACCAATTGTCGAGGTTAAGAGTCCAAGCTATAGAGTGACTTACAAAGCTCAACAAATCCCAATTCGCAAAAGTTGCCAATTTGTGCAACCTAATTCAGAGAGGACAGACAGTTTTGAAATTTTAGAGTTAGACGGAAAATTTACACGGAAGTGGAATCCACAAAGAAATTTAGACGACACCTTAGCGCAATTCCAATTCAAAATAAAATCCTTCTGAATCCTAAAGCGGCATAAACAATTTACATCATCCTCGAAAGATCGTTCGAAAGGACAAATTTTAATGAAATAATCAGATGATGACACAACTACTAGATCATCACCAGCCAAGTCATTTTGTCACGATAAGGAGTCAGGTGGAAACCAAAGCTTTGCCGAATAAGCTGACAGTATGAATGTGACGATGCAGCTTCCAGACGAAGGTATAAGTTTGAATTTTCTTACTTGCGGAAAGAGAAGTCTCACTGAGACGGTTTCAATTAAAAATAATTTGGTACCTCGAAATCATACTACCCAGCATTTTCCTCGTTATTCTATCAAACAGCCACGGAACGGGAATCCTTACTTTGAGTGGGGACACTCAAAGGTCCCAACTATAAAGTAAATCTTCTCTTGCGATTGAAAAAAGAACAGGAAAAAAGTAGAAATCCACAGAAGCAATGCACAGGTTTGGTATGGTAATTTTCAAGACCAGGTCCTTCATATCGTTTTAGCAGAACGGTGAAACATTTTGAGAAGATTAATCGTTTGGGAATATTGCAATGAGTGGCGCCATGAAACTTCTAATGGACTACATGTGGTTGTCCTATGATACCGGCATAAGTTCAATTTGCTTCATAGGGGTATTGTCCAATTTGTTTCCTCCTCTTCAATGATTTTTATAACCGACGTTCACCATGCTTGAAGTTTTGGTTCTCTTTATCTTTACCGCTGCGATAAAAATGATATGAGAAGATACCTTTTCGATCTAGACAGATCTAAGTTTATTTCACATGTGCCTTGCTTGGTGGGAAGTGCTGAGGTACTTCAGTGAGTGTGGTCACCTAATCACCCTACCTTCCACCATCCGGCTAGGGTCAATCAGGAAAAGGACTGAAAGTGTTTTGTATTGCTACTTAGTTTTATATGTTCAACAAGTAAGTAACTCGTAACTCGTTCACTTGGTCTGATGTTTCAATATTACAGGGCTCTTCTATATCATCTTACAGTTAATTAAAATCAAGGTGTTTCTTAACAACACGCGTCACTTCAACATCACATTTGAAAACGCACATGCATTAATGGAGATCAAACAACAACGGGATGCACGCCATCTCTTCCATATAATCTGGTTGTAGCCAGTACATAATTCCGACGTAAGCGAATCCGCAAGGCACATGAAAATCAAACGATGGGGTTACTGTCAATTAAATTGACCACACCCTCGTGTCCAAAATGATTTTTTCTAGCATCAATGATATTAAAACCAAACGTGTCGCTAATATCGATCTGACTACTTTCCAGAAGTAGCGAAATAAGCCGTCCATCTATCTACTACCGTATAATACCCGATTCCAACAAATCTCACGTTGTAATACCGAAGCATTAAACAATCAAGTTAAATACAACCAAACCTAAAAGCAATTGGCTGAATGAGAATTGTCTGGCTTCAATTCTAGAAAAGGATCTCACACGGAAACGGAACCTCTCGCAAACAACAAGGCAATCACACAAAAACTACATGATCGGAAGAAAACACCCCAATTGACACTGTAGAAAGACGAAACGTGAATGACACAAACAACAAATGCTTAAAATTTCTAAAAACTGCCAGTTTAAAAGACAGATACCGTTCTATAAAAGAAATCACTACCAGCTTCCACCTGCGGAGTAGCGCTATTGGCAACAAATCTACAGAGCTAAGAATGGACACAAACACCAACCTGACAGTGTGGCGAAATTATTTCTCATCACTCTTAAATATACAGACGTAATCCTCCAGGGAACAGCCAATATCATTGCAAAAATAGTTGTAATTTGCCCACTTCAAAGGGAGACTGGCTGAATTGTAACAACTATCGTGGAATAGCTTTGCTCAACACTGACTACTAAGTTTTGGCTCCCGTAGTTGACAAGTTATTAATTAATTTACAATGAGTGCATTTTGGGCGACTATACCAATGCGGTTATCTTCCAGGCAGGTCACCAACCGATCAAACATTTTCTCTGGCGATTGTGTTAGAAAAGAACATCCCGGTGTATTTTACATTTATAGGTTTTCAACAGGCATTCCTTCAAAATTGATAACCATGTGTAAAATATTAATGGATGACGCCAAAAGCAAGATGATCATTTTCTAATCTTTCGTTAGAATATGATATTCGCCAGCTTAACATAGCTGGCAGGGGCATGACAATGGGCCTCCACATCTTCGGAACTAAATACATGGCTATCGCGCGAAGGCCAACACATGGATAATTTCTAACAGGCGACACACAATACGAATAATGAGTTTAAATTCCTAGGATCGATAGTGAATGTGCAAAACTCAGTCTCTGTTGCCGAGCATTTTATGTTAACATTAACATTATCAAGTCTCGCCAACAACACGATACAGCCAAAAGCTTACCGTTTTTGAGCGCAAATTAGTGCGAATGACGCTAGGCTCTATTAAGTATGGAAAAATGTACAGGATGCGTCTGAATCTCGAGATCAGAAATGACCTGAATATCTCTGATATAATTGGAATAATCATCAAGACTGAGATGGCTCGCACACGTTCTACGTTCGCAAAATTGAACCATAAAACAAGCTCTGGAGTGGGCACAAATGAAGACAAAACCTCGTGAGAGGCCCTCTACTCGGTGGATGAACGACGTGGAACAGAACATTCAAACTCTTGATTATCGTGTCTGGCGTTCCCTTGTTGGCAATCGTGGGATGTTCATGAGATGTAGCGACAGCGAAGATGAAGAAGATTTCTCAATAAAGTAAATAAAAGAGTGTAGAACATTTTCCATCAATCTCTCCTGGTAGTACGCAAATGGCTGTCGAATATTTTCATATACGCTACAAGTCTTAATGAAATCTGGAGCGAGATCGAACACTTCTTGCCTATTACTGATTATAAACGTTAATTTCCAGTCATTCGTGCTTATAAATAGGACAGTAAATAGCATGAATTTATGGTGTGACTTACCTTTCTCCTTCGTTTCCAGGCTTTTACAAATTGTGTCTTCCTCCATTATGAAGTTTCTTTGAAAGCAGGTGAACGTCCTTTCCATTCTACGGTTAGTAATCATAAATTTTCGGCATTGTTGTAATTATTTAACAAAAATATTAAGTTCTATTTTAGATTATCAGTCCTAAGTTGCCAATCTTCACTAACCCGGAAGTGCCTTACCCTTTAACCTCTACTAGAGTTGCTCTTTAATCACATCATTGAAATGGTTAGTTGTTTATAGTGAGCCACTGAAAATGGTACCGAATGACTTACTAGTTGTCCTTGTCGTATTACAGTATAGCTGGTACGGATTTCGGACCTAATTTGGCATTGTAGTTTCGTTCAGGGTCACTTTGAAAGAACGTTCGAACTACAACCTTCTAATTCTATCTCGTTTGCCAACATATGATATCGTAGTACCCTTCATTCAGCTTATTCAAGACTGTTGTAATAATAGTCATGATAAAATGTTTTGACCGAACACCAGAAAATGAGGAACCAATCCCCTGAATAGTAGTTTTCGCCAACGTACGATCTGATAGCTGTCAATTCCCGTTGCCAAATTATCAACTTGAGGTTACCTAGAGTAAAAAGAGGAAACAAATTAAAACCCAAAAACTGAAATTTTGGGTTCTTCTGGGTGTAGTTTTACATCGTGGTGAGATTACCAAGCCGTTGGAAGTACAGTTTCGACCTAACCTTTGTAATCTCAGAACCCATAAGTACCCAAAATTTCAAATAGAGGTCGCATGCATCATCTAATACAATAAAATTCGAGGTTACGTTAACCCCTTAACAAATGGGCAGCGAAATATAATAATTCGCTAAAGATTATACTTTGTATATAAGTTCAAAGCGTTTCTATAATTTTTCAACCTCACCACGATGTAGAGAACAAAAAAATGTATTTGGAAGTCTTCATTTCCATAAGTACTTAACTCAAAGTAAGACAGTCGTCAGGTTTGTGAAACATTTATCTTTACAGCCCAAGAAGGAAAGGTTCTATGAGAAATTTAGAACTAGAAATTTAGACTTTGGTTCTTTCTCTTTTATTTGAAATGACCCTGTCTGAGGAGTCAGAAATTAATGAAATACTGGAGAAAATACCAGCAAACAATGCTTAACCCACGGTGAGATATGTGCGCCGACAAATAAGTGTCCAAAAGAACAAATCTACTGTGATAAGTAACATGAGACAGCGGATATATGGTTCCATTCAGCTTCAAACAGCCATACCAGATACAGATGTTCTGCTGTGGCCAGTCATTCTTTCTAAATAAACTTACTGCAATCCTTGAGGTCAAGAGAAAGTTCTTTTATCCCCGAGAGATAATAAACAAGCCTCTATGGACTATACAAGCTCTGACTCGCTTAGTACAATCACCTTACAGTACTTCCACAAATTCTAATTTGCGAAAGTTATCAAATTTGAATCCTTAGGGTAAGAGAGAGGTTACATCGAAGTGGAGTTACCCAGGAATGCCTGACCAAATTAAACACCAAATTAAGTCTACTAGATTACTCCAGCTATAAGAAACCTTCTGCAATCCTAAAACTTTCTCTGCAAAATGAACATCGGAGCTATACCATTCTTTGCATAAGAGGAAAGAACAAGCTATTTAATACGACTATAGGCCAAATCAGTTCAGTACAGTCGTGTAGGGCAAGTACTATAAAATAACCTAACCTAGTGCTGATCTAACCTTGTGATATTATTTCTCATATTATGTGTACAAATACTTACCATGACAACCTCCACTGACATCCCATAACGCTACGTAACCTTGCAATGTTCGTTTCCAGCCGGCCTTCACTGCATCCTAACATTTTTATTTCAGATTAGACGACGTGACATTACTGTCGGTTTCAAAAGAGAGGTTGACTAGTTTGTGATGCCACATTGCGACAGTTTTGTTGCGCTTCTGCGTGAGTGCACCCATTTCGACTGAAGATAAAGCGAATAATGTACGTGGATTTAGCATGCTTTTCACTTCTCTGCAATGTTATCGTTTCGTCCATGGCTAGTAGTGAGTCTCTTATTACTTTTTCAGATGCATTTTGGCTGATTTACTGGCTGATTACCAAATTCCTCCAAAGTGGAGTGCCTGTGGGGATATGCTGTGCGAGGTTATGGGTGTGCGTAGAGAGAAAATATAAAATAATATTTGGCTGGTTAATAAAGCTATCAAAATATTTTTTAATTGATTGTTGGAAAAAAAAAATTCGTTCTCGCTAAATATTTGTTCACAGCAGCCTTGAGGGGCGAAGAACGTTTTAGCGCGGCCAGGAATACATCTCTGCTTAGGTCAATTAAGCAAGCGATGCCTTTATTATATGTACAAACCCACTTTCAATAAAGGCCGAATTGATTGTAGACGGCACTTTGGCATTTTTCTGGCCGCAAGACACGCAACGGTACACAATTTTTTTTGATCTAATTTAATTCTCTCGCACTGGGTATTCAATGTCGCTGACGAAAAATTGCTAACAATGGAATGCCTTGTGGAGGGCGATATGTCATATTTTTCTAAACGGCCACCGTCTCTGATTACTACACAAAATTTGACAATAAACGGATCTTGTCTTGGAAAAATCCATTATTTTGTCTCGTAGTTAAAATAAGCATTGCTAACTATGGTTGTACAAGGATTAGATAATGTTGAACTACTTCATCTTAGTGAAGCAAGCATAACAGATGCAGAGCGAAAACTAGTGGCCATGAGTGTATGCCGGTTACCGCAAAATCGAAAATAATCCCTATCAAACAATTATCGATAGCAATACCTAACACTACCTAACAAACTGGCTGAATGATCTTTCAACAAGGTGGACAATATTTATTGGAAATAGAATATCAAAATTGTTGGGAACTATTGGGCAAAACTAACACGATATGCGAATCTAGAAGATTGATATTATAAATGAACAGCGAACCCACCGATTGATAAACTCATGGTTACGAGTAAAGGCAGAAATGCATTAATATTGCGACTAGACACCAAAGAAATCAGCCAAAATAATGAGCAGAAAGTAGATCATTCGGAAAACAGTGGGAAGCAGAAAAAGTATTGGCTGGGGGGTCATTGGGACTTGTGCGGTCCCAGCCACTTCGATGATGAAAAATTCAATTACTAGGAATTTTGGATGTTCAACCGTAAGCCGAACCGATCTTCCATAGCAAACAATTTGTTGATTAGCTTGTTTCAGGAGGGGCGGTATTCTTGGTATAGTTGGCAACGGATCGCCTGGCAATATAGTTTCGATGATTTTGGTGCGAGAATCGTTTATGTAGCGTAAAACTTCAGAGAACTTGAGGAAATTGAAAATGCCAGAGAAAATTAAGTACGAATTGCAACGCATTAATGATGTCGGTGAATATGACTTGCAGCTACATTTGGAAGAGGTAGTAGGTTATAACATGAACGAATGCCAGTTAGAACGACCGGCTAAAAAATCCTTTGAAGATGTTCCAATTTTCCGGGTTCCTTTACTAATTACTCGAAGTGGATTACACCGACAACTGTGTAGTACTAATACAGGTACTAGATATTAAACACCTGGTATTAAAGTTAAGGAAACTAATGGTGTCTGCTTCTTTAATGATATGCAAATCACGTTATCAGTCCACCGCGTTTACCGTGGGATATACGACAAAAAATACGTGAAAACTTATTACATCGCCTGAAAAGTTCCCAGTCTGACACATAGATGATACCACAAATTTAAAACCCATATGATTTTTAAATTCTATCAACTTTCAAATGATACCTGTTAAAACTTCATGACATTTCGATCATTAAGTTTACAAGTTACAGTTGTTTTAGTGGCGCTACCTTTGCTAGTTTCAAAACAACAATTAAACACGTTTTTGATGGGAAAAATACCGTTCAAGTAAAGCAGTGGCTTGATAAGTGTTACCCGGACTTCGCACCGGCAGGAAAACTAACCATCAGTGGCTGCTATGCTGATTTTAAAAGTGGTCGTACCACCACCGATGATGTATCACGCTCTAGACGCCCAAGTGAAGTTGTGTGATACCTGACATTGTAAATATATCAATAATTAAAATTAAAATTATCAAATCTTGCTATACTCTAGGTGGGTCCGAACTTAGATTCTAAATCCTACCCCGATTTTTCGGGCTGCTCCACGGATTCTGGAGGGAGCAACGCGACATTGCAACGGAAATCGTCGGTAGGTAACCAGGGCGATCCTATTCCTAGTCTACTGGAACAGTAGTTGCCGTGCCAAAAAAGAAAACCTTCTGCTAAAGGAAACAGTAAATAAAAATAACAACGCGAAAAACTCAGCATTATTGAACAGCCAATTTCAAGTAGAGCTTCAAGATGAGCTTGAAAATGAAACTACTTGGAGGCTACAGAAATCCAAGAGAGCAAATAAGAAACCTAGAAAAGAAACCAACCCAAGCAAGAGGAAAGCTGAATCATCACCAGAAGTTGAGTCAATTCAAACCCACATTAAAACTGCCAATGAAATTACTGCACCAAAAGTGCATGAGCCAGAAAAGAAGGAACAGGTTCCACCCCCAATCAATATTCTAGGAATAACAAATCACTACCGTATTCAGAAACTGATGAAAGAAGTAGTATAAATGACAACAGAGCCTGAAAATTATAAAGCTCTAGCTAGCAAATTAAATTCTGTTGGTCACCAGTGATATACCTACGAGGATAAAAATGATCGATCAATTAAATTGTAAGAGGTCTCCATCCAACTTTTTCAAAAGATGAAATTATTGAGGAACTGCAAAACAAAGGCCTGAAAATAATCGATGCAGTCAACATCATCAGAAAAGAGAGACGAGAAAATAGGGAAGGAAATGTTGAAATCATGAGAAGAGGACTCCCACTTTTTATGCTAACCTTCGACAATCAAAAAAAAATCGAAAATATTTATAACATTAAGGTTATCCTCAACTTCAGAGTTAAAATAGAAACACCGTTCCCCGAAATACAACACCGAAGTGTATCAACTGTGAAGGCCAGCAGCCAGCCAACTACAGAGGATGTGGAGTAGCAGTAGAACTACAGAAAATGAGAGATAAATCACACACACCAGATACATCAAGATATGTACAATCTATAAAAAAAACCACGGAGCCTAAATCGTCAACTCCTATTCTCAACATACAACGAGGGCGAGTAAATGAAAACGTTACTTATGCACAAATACCGGGTGACTGATAAGAAGTGCTACCAACTTCAGGCTGTCATTACTGTCAAACCAGTGATGACAGAGCACTCAAATTTACAATAATGACAGTTCATTCTATTGTTTACAAGCGTACAAAAGCATTTTAGTGGGAAATATTCAGAAAAAAATTTATCCGCAACGGAATTCAAGCGTAATAGTGTGATTGCTCTATATTTGGTTGGAAACCCACAGCCGCAGATTGTTAACCAGTTAAAACATCTGCATGTGAATAAAATGTTTGTGTATCTCACCATAAATCGTTATAACGATACTGGCAGCATTGCAAAACGCCATGGTGGTGGATTGAAACGCTCTGCAACATTGCCGGATATCATTCGGAAGGTGAAAAGGCTCTTCCAAATTGGCTCGGAATCCGCGCCGTAGCAGAAAAATGGCTCGTGAGGCAAACATTTCGCTCGAACGGATGCAGCACATATTGAAAGATCATCTTGAACTAAAAGCCTTCAAATTCCATAAAACGCATGGTCTCACCGATGTTAAAAAAAAGTTAGAGTGGGAAGAGCAAAGGAGTTGTCACGCTTGCACGAAAGTGGCGAGTTGCCGAGTTTGGTTTTCTCCGATGAGTCACCGTTCGTTACTGAGCAATATGTGAACAAGCAAAACGACCGGATTTACTTGTCCGGCCGTTCTACTGAAAATTGGAACTAACGGATTGCCACTCGAAAGCAAGCGCCGCTGATGGTGATGGTTTGGGCTGCCATAACGGCCGAAAGCCGTTCATCGCTCGTTTTTTTGGACCGTGGCATCAAGGTTAATGTTCAAATTTATTGAGATCATGTGTTGGAGGGGTTGGAGAGAGCGTTGTATCCTTGGACACAAAAACATTTCGGCCGCAGAGCCTGGACATTTCAACAGGACTCGGCGCCGTGTCATAAAGCGCACGTCAATCAAGATTGGCTGAGAAACAACGTTCCGCGGTTCATTTCCACGCCCAATGGCCACTAAATTCACTGGATGCAAATCCGATATATTTCTCAGTTTAGGGTATTTTGAAGAGCAAGGTTGGGACAAAAAGATACCAAAATGTCGATCATGTCAAGCAAGCGCTTCGCCGAGAATGAGCCAAAATACCGCAGAGCCACTTTCGTGCTGTCGCGGCTAAGGGTGGCCAAATCGAAAACTGCTAATGCAATTCGAAAATCTAAATATTTGTGAACATTTTTTACTTTGATTCAATAAAATTCCTCACAAAATTCTGTGGCGTTTTGTTTAGGTAACAATTTGTGTCAGCTATTCTATAGTTCAGCAAACAAATCAGAAACAGTTAAAAGTGGATCTCGTTTTACAGGACATACGAGTACTGAGAAATCTAGAGAACCTCAACAAAAGACTTATCTCGCAGGAAATGAGTCTGCAAAACACACTAGAAGAAATGAAATCACAAACTAGTTTCAATAAAAGAGTAAAAGAAAATCTTGATCGAGTGTATCAAATTATAAACCAAAGAAATGAATAAAACAATACGAATTGTAACCTGGAACGCAAATGGGCTATTGCATCACATTCAAGAACTAGATATATTTTTAAACATGCATAATATAGATATATGTCTTATATCAGAAACCCATTTCACTCTCTAACTTCATTCTGTAAAATAAAAGGATATAATTGCTACGATGCATTACATCCAGAGAACAAAGCGGTGAATCAGCTATCCTCATAAAAGATTATACAAAACATAACGAAGAACTTAAAATCGAGAGGCTCTCCATGCAACTCACAACAATCAAAATACAATTAAACCGTATTAAAACTGGCATAGTGTCTCAGTAATATACTGCCCTCCAAGGTACAACCTCAAGTAATCTTCTCAAAACACTAGGAAGTGTCTTTTTAATTGGAGATGACTATAATGCAAAAAATATCTATTGGGGATCACGGTTAACGATTGCTAAAGGAAAAGAACTGTTCGCAGCAGGCAAACAACTAAAATGCGAATTTCACTCAGAAACTATTGGCCTACGGATATCAGTAAGACTCCAGATCTTATAGACTTCTTTAATGCAAGAGGGATTTCAGATAATTATATCCATGTAGAGTCTATCGTCAGATCATTCACCAGTTATTATGATACTTAGCCAAACAATGATTATGAAGGAGAGCAACCCGAAATTATCGAGCTCCAAAACCAATTGGGATTTCTTACAAACACATTTAATAGAAAGAATTAGTATGCAGAACCCAATACAGGGAGCAGCCCAAATAGAAGACGAACTAGATAAGCTCATCCACAATATCCAAAAGACATTAAAAATTAGTCAGTTAATAAGCACTCTAACTGGGCAAAAAGATACTGATTATTCATTATGGAAAGCAACTAAGAATTTTAAAAGCACCAACCTTCAGGTTCCTCCAATTAAAAATAAAGAAAATTGGACTCGAAATGCTAAACAAACAGCAGATTTGTTTGCAAATCACCTTGAAGAAACATTCCAACCTTACCGCAAACAAACGGAAGAGGAAAAAATCACTCCGATAAATAAACAGGATGAAATGAAAATTACACCTGTAACATTAAAAGAACTAAAATGGGAAATCAAGAATAACCTGAATGCGTATAAGGCCCCAGGATATGATCTTATAACGGGTCAGATAATAAAATTGTTACAGGAGAAAGCGTTGAGGAATTAATGCAGCATTTCGACTAAGACATGTACCAATACAATGGAAAGTTGCAGAAGTAATTATGATACTTAAGCCGAACAAACCTCCGAACGATAAAGCTTCATTCAGGCCAATTTCTCTGTTACCAACATTATCGAACCTATTTGGAAAGGTTCTTCTTAAAAGACTAAAACCAATTATCGAAGAAAGGGATCTTATCCCCCCACATCAGTTTGGATTTAGGGAAAAATATTTTACGATAGAACAAGTACATCGAATTACTGTATGTAATCGTACGTTCTATGTAATCGAGAACGATTGATCTAGCGCAAGCATTCGACAAAGTATGACACGAGGGGTTAGAATTCAAACTTCATCGAGATCTTCCGGAGCAATTTTTTCAAATTGTAAAATCATACATATCAGAGAGGGACTTCCGAGTAAAGTATGAGAATGAACACTCCCAACTAAAACTGATAAACAGCAGGAGTACCACAAGGGAGTGTTCTTGGGTCAACCCTTTATCTCCTATTTACTAGTGATATCCCAATTACAGAAGCAACTATGGCGACTTTTGCCGATGACACGACAACACTTGCAACAGCAAAGAACATCAACGACTCCACTAGATATAAGCAAGCCTAGCTGATGCGCGTGTTTTGTTTTTTTGCGACTATCAGCAAATTAAATTTTTTTAATATATATTTTGGGGGTTTTGGGGCTCGATTATAGTTTGAAGAGTTTATTGTTAGATAAGTATCGTTCCTCTATTACCGTTTATATTGCTGGTATTATTTGGCTTTATTTGTTTTGTTTCAGATTTTGATATTTGACGTTAACCTGGCTTTTGGAGAGATAACTAATTATTTATTTAAAAAATTTTGCATGTAAGTATTGTTGTTGAAGTGCGCTACGATTCGCGTTGTCCACCGAGAGTATTTCTTTACCCTCCATTTAATTAAAATCCATGCTTCGGACTAGGCCCAACTTGCTTAATGTGGTTGGATTAAACGTCCAGAGTCTGATTTTAAATATTTACGAACTTCGTCATACTTTTAATGGGATCCCAATTGATGTCATTTGCTTATCGGAAACGTTTCTATCGTCCGATATTCCCGATTCCGCGTTGGCTATTAGTGGTTATAATTAGTTCAGGCGTGATAGGGCTAATCCACCGGTTAATTATGGTGGAGTATGCCTGTATGTTAACAAGCATATTAAATGTAATGTTGTATCGGTACCACTCTCCATTCCTCAAAGGCTCGTGTCTGACTTTGAGTTTCTTTTTCTAAATGTCTTCGTGAATAAGCGGAAATTCCTTTTTGGTGTGGTTTATAATCCTCCTAAAACAAAACGCTTTTAGATATTGAGTGTCTCGGTATGATGAGGTTTTCATTTCGGTTCATTTCAATTTTGATATTTCTCAAGAGACTTTATTTCTCGTAGCTCGTACACCGCAACCGCAAGTGGTGGTTCTTATTCTCTCATTGATCATATTGTAGCTTCTGCTAATAATTCCATTTGTTTTTCCAATCAATTGTCTCTTGGTCTTGGCTCTCATCATGATCTCCTTGTTTTTTCTGTTAATTATTACTCTCGTCCTAAATCTAAAAGTTTCAGCTTTAGGTAATTTTCGAAAAATGATGAATCTCACCTTTCATCAATTTGTGGTCCTATTGGTTGGGACAATATTTTGATTGATCAAATTGACTATTTTAATTATGTATTTAATAATTGCGCTCCTCCCACTACTGTTTATTTTAGACCTAGATCCCCCCCCCCCTTGGATGACGCAAGAGATTTCGAATGCTATTTCTGTTCGTTTTTCCAAATATCGTCTTTGGAAAATGAGCCCTAATTCTTGGTCTTATTTAGCTTAAAAGCAATCTCAAAGAGTGGTAGAGTGGTAAGTTTAATTCGTTTCGCTAAGCAAAATTTTTAGGGAGGAATAAGGAAGGATAAGTTAGATCCCTCACTTCCCTCTAAGATATTTTGGCGTAACGTTCGCAATATGGGCATTGGTAGTTCCAACCATTACCTAAGTAACTCTAGTTCCACCCATGATATTTCCAATATTGATTTAGTTTCCGTAGAATCCCTAAATTTTTTTTCGTTTGCAAATATATCTATTGCCGATTTGCATTCTGCAATTTGGGAAGTTAAATCGGAATCCACTGGTCTATAGATATGGTTAGTTTAAAATTTGTTAGGCGTATTTTCCCTAATGTATCAAGATACTTGTTACATATTTTTAATTTTATTTTAACGACCTCGTTTTATGCTGCTCAGTGGAAGTTGAGTAAAATTATTCCTGTTCCTAAAATTAGCAATCCTTCTGAGCTTTCCCATTTCCGACCTATTAGTATTTTAAGTTCTCTGTCTAAGGCGTTTGAATTGGTAGTAAAAACCAAATTCAATCTCATATTGATAGCTTTAATTTGCTTAGTAATTTTCAATCGGGTTTTAGAAGATTCCACGGTACTTCCCCTGCTTTACTGAATGTTTGCGATGACATTCGTCGTAGTATGAGTAAACGAGAAATGACTTGCCTTACTTTTTTGGACTTTTCTAGAGCGGTCGATTAAATTAATCACGAAATGTTGTTTATTAAGCTTATTTCGATCTTTAATTGTTCTTCCTCTGCTGCGCTAAATTGATTTTAGACTATATTTCGGGTCGCTTTCAGGCAGTCTTTTTTGACAATTCGTTTTCTGACTTCTTACTTTTCTCTTCTAGTGTTCCTCAGAGGGTCGGTTCTTGGCCCTTTACTATTCTCAATGTACATTAATGACGTTGCATGTTCGATTCGCCATTCTTCTTTTCATATTTTTGCTGATGCTGTACAAATTTATAGGAGTAGTCGCTTAAATAATGATTCCATTTAACTCTAATGTTTCTCTTATTAATGATCATTTGGTAAGAATTTATAATTGGTCACTATCTAACCGGCTATCTTAATGCTAATAAATGTCAGTCTATTTTTCCTGGAATTTTTCTCGGTGATTCTTTAATTCCATTCTCTAATACAGTTCGAAATTTAGGGTGAATTTTCAATAATACTCTTACTTGGGGTGATCATTTGATTGATGTAGACAAAACGGTTTTTGGAATGCTTAGTTGTTTGTATAAAGTTGTTGGGTTTCCTGATAGCAATTTTAAAAAGCGTATGTTCCCCTCGCACCTTCTTCCACATTTTCTATTTGGGGATGTTGTTTTGTTTGGTATGCTTCGGGAGAATATGAATGTTCTCCAAAGATGTTTCAATGCCTGTACTCGTTTCGTTTTTAGTATTAGGAAATATGATAACATTTCTCTCTTTTTGAATTTGATTCTGGGTTGTAATTTAGTTGATTGTTTTAAACTTCTTGTTTGTTTTTTTATTTTAAGCTTCTAAGGACTAAGCAATGTTGGACTAAGTCATTATTGTTTTCGTACGTAGTTTGTAAGTATTCACTTCTTGCAGGATCCTCCGTAACAAATGAGCTTGAGCTCAACATGGAGGGTATTAGCATGAGGGGAATTGTTTTTTGAAAAAATCTGAGGTTTTTGTGCCTAATGGAAGTATTTTTTTTATTATTGATGTTCATTTATAATGCTTCCATATGTGCTTTTCCTCTACTACAATTGTTATGTCACTCTATCAATCAATAAAAGAGATTTGTAAAGTGAACTTTACAAATCTAAAAGTTAATCTTATACAAATAAAGATAAGTTTGATAGTAGTACCGCATGCAAACACTTCTAAATATCTCGGCATGCCTTTAGATGCTAAACTTAGATGGAAGGAACACATAAAAAAAGAGAGAAGAACTAAACATAAAATTTAGAAAAATGGAATGGCTCTTAGGGAGACAATCTGCACTAGCGATCTATAACAAACTGCTGTTACACAAACAAATCCTGAAACCTGTATGAACATTTTGTGGCCAACTCTAGGGTTGTGCCAAGAAGAGAAATATTAAAATCATACAAACAGTTCAAAATAAAATCCTGCGATGCATTGTTAATGCACCGTGGTACATTCGAAACGACATTCACCATCGAGATCGAAAGGTCGAGCTTGTCGCGGATGAAATCAAGCATCAAGCAACAAAACACATACAACGTCTGCACCAGCATGAAAATCTGGACATATGCGGTATGCTGACTACAACACCAACAAGAAGACTGCAAAGAACCAAACCACTGGACTAATCGCGCCCAGGAGGTCAGTAGACTTACTGAGGTGAAAAATCTGAGTAGGAGTTACACGTAACTGGGGATAATCACTTGATTACGCCGACTAATCAAATACTTTATTATGCAATGTAAATTACTAAATGGGTGCAAGACTCAGTCGTAATATAAATAATTATAAATAAAAAAAATCTTGCTATAAAACGTATTAAACTCTCAATATTAGTATTTAGTTGTCTCTATGTACGATGAAATGCATCAACAGTACTTGAAATCACAACAATATCTATTGACCGACTTTCGCTTTAAACGAGTCTTAAAAGAAATTCGCAATGATAATCTGGAAAAATTGCAATAAAACAGTTTGCTTTATTATTCCATGCCGTAAAGGTGGTTATCGCGATATGAGTTTTAAAACATTTTACGATGAGAAGAAAAATGAGTGGAGTGGCTACCAAATACCTTTGATGTATCATCCAAATGTTTCCATCGGACAAGTGATTTTAAATTCGTTGGAGACGTTTCCAAACCGTGTCATACAGGTGAACGATAATAATGGGATTGAAATGACAACGGATCAGTTGAAAATACGAACAATTCGTACAGCACTGCATCTAGCCAAATTTAATTTGACCAATGATGATTGTATCGGTATCATTGCTAAAAATAACCACAACATGGCGCCAGTTGTGATTGCCGCATTATTAATCGGAGTACCGATCAATCCGTTGGATCCGTCATTCGACAGTGGTAAGAAACAACTCATTAGATCTCAATTAATGACATATCAATAGTAATTTTGTGTTTCTCATATCTACAAATGTAGCTGACATACAACACATGTGCAATTTAACAAAACCTAAAGTAATATTTTGTGACTACGACGTACGCGATCACATTAAAAATGCAACCGATAAAATTGGTTTGAATCCGACGTTCGTCACATTTGATCAGCAAATTGACGGTGCGCAATTTATTGAAGAGTATTTTGCGCCAATATACGGAGACGATAATTTTACTCCAATTCAAATCGAAAATGGTGAAAAATCAGTTGCAATTATTGTATGTTCGTCAGGCACAACCGGCTTATCAAAAGCGGTTTGTTTATCGCATGCACAAGTAACACATCAATTTACAACGATAAGGGGAAAAACATGCGACGATGTTTATCTCTACTTTAGTTCATTGTACTGGATCACCGGTTTAGTTAGTTTGTTATATGGATCAATCGCATGCTGTAAACGTATTATTACGACCGAAAAGTTTACAACGGAATTGTTTATGAAGCTTATACAAAAGTATAAAGTGACTCAAAGCTATGGACCACCAGCTTATATCGGGCTAACGCTGCAACATCCGAATGTGGCTGATTATGATTTGTCGTCGTTACAGTATTTTATGTGTGGCGGTTCGGTGGTGCCAGAAGAGTACGTGATAAAATCGAAACAAGTTTTTATAAATTGTAAGGTTATAACAGTTTATGGACTATCGGAATTGGGTGGAGTGGCTACGTATAATTCAAGTGACGTTCCAAAGTCGGTTGGTTCTATTCTACCCAATTTAAAAATGCGTATCGTCGATGTTAATGGAAAATATTTGGGTGTGAATGAGGAAGGTGAGATTATTATTCAGCCTAAGTATATGTTCTTGGGGTACAAAGGTGATCCGGAATTGTCAAAGGCGATTGCCAGTACTAATGGCTGGATATATACAGGTGATATAGGATATTTTGATAAACACTGTCACCTGTATGTGGTCGATCGTAAAAAAGATATTTTAAAATATCGAAACAGTACCATTTCTCCGGCAGAACTTGAAGTATTTTTGTTAAAGAACCGATTTATAAAAACGGTCAGTGTGGTTGGTATTCCGGATTTGGTGAGTGGTGATCTACCCGCAGCTTTGATTGTTAAAACGCCTGGATGTGTAGAGAGTGACGCCGAAATCAAAAACATTGTTTGTAATCTGGTTAAAAATAATTTGGCAGACTATAAAAATCTTCGCGGTGGTGTTTACATCGTTAAAGATCTTCCGATAACACTTAGTGGAAAAGTGGTTAAGCGTAAGGTCAAAGAGATTGCTTTGGCTTTGTATAACAAAGAAAATAATATTTAATTGCAAAAGAAAAGTTTTTCGAATAAAATGTTAAATGAAGCATAAAATTTGAACAAATATTATCTTAATCTTATCTGAATAAAGTATGTTACAATTAAGTATATTTTGTATTCAATCGACCCTGTTTGTGTGAAAAGGTCACGTGCTTTATGGTGAAAGGTAGTGTAATTAATATCCTAAACCACTGCATCCATTGGCGAGTAGAATTAATATCATTATATCAGATGAATATATCATAAGTCTGAAAAGTCGCTTTTCTTTTCTCATCTTGAAGTTAAATGAAAACCCACTTTTAAATTGTATTTACATTTATTTTAACATTCACAAATCTCTGTCCTCCATTTTACTCTTATTCTTCAACTGTCTCCTACTGACGACTAACTATATCTATCCCGCAACTTAAGGCACCGATTCAAGAAAACACGTGGTCGATTTTCAAAGCTAAGACACAAAAAACTGGTTTAATTTATCTAATAGATGGAGCGTGCAGTACCATTTTGAACTTTCATTCAAATTGTATCATTCGTAATTTTTAAAATTTTTATATTTTGGATTTTGTCTATTTTCAATGCTACTGAAGTTAGCCGAAAATTTCAGCCGAAAAAAACAGTACATTATCGACATATTTCGTATCAGGTGGTAGTACAAAATTCTGTTGATATTAGCCGAAAATTACATGTTATTGAATAAATAGTAAATTTTCGCCGAAAAATTGTTTAATAATCAATATCACATAATTCGAATGTTTAAAGGTCATATGAACTGGGTGAAGTTAGACAGACCCGTAATTAGCTGGCTCCCATATTTATAATTTGTAGTGTTAGGGGCCAAAGAATTTGAGTTGCAGGCCATATCAACTCAACTTTAAATAAATATGGGATCCAGCTATTTACGAATTGATCTAACTTCACTCAGTACAAATTACCACTAAACATGCGTCCAGTTTTTAATTTATTTCACTATGATGCTACATAAAATATGGCCTGATTTTTGGCACGGGTGTTCTCTGTTAGTGCCATAACTCAAATTCATTGGCCTCTAACACGACAAATTATAAATGTGGGATCCAGACCCTATTAAAGTTAGCCGAAAGTTTCCAGTCGAAAGATGATAATGCAGATTGTGTCTTTGCTATCCCAGGCGAAAAAATATTTTATAGCCGCTAGAAATATTACTTGATATACCTAGTTTTACTATCACCTCCAAATAACCAGAATACAGCCAAAATCGGTCTGGAAATAAATCATTTTAGAAAAGTGGACCAAATCCTATGAAATGTTAATTACAATAAATTTAAAAAGTATCGAACAAAATAATTAAAACGTTCTGTATTTTCTAGGTTATCCACTTTCCGATCGATCCTACTATAGCCATTATACTGAATTCAATGGATGCCATCTTTCGGCTGGGATAGTAAAGACACTATCTGCATTACCTTTCGGCTGGAAACTTTCGGCTAACTTTAATAGTATGAGCATTAGTAAGACCTTTCATTTGAATCTATTTCCAACCATGACACTTTAAACGGTCAATATTTAGAAATTTTCAAATTTTGTGTGTGCGATATATATTCAATCGAGTTTTCCCGGACTCCCCACATGAAAATTGACCTGCAATTTTTTCCAGGTGCGAGCATCATTAAAACCTTTCATTTGAATCTATTTCCAACCATGCCACTATAAACGGTCAATATTTAGAAATTTTCAAATTTTGTGTGTGCGATATATTCAATCGAGTTTTCCCGGACTCCCCACATGAAAATTGACCTGAAATTTTCCAGGTGCGAGCATCATTAAGACCTTTCATTTGAATCTATTTCCAACCATGACACTTTAAACGGGTTGTATTTAGAAATTTTCAAATTTTGTGTGTGCGATATATATTCAATCGAGTTTTCCAGGACTCCCCACATGAAAATTGACCTGCAATTTTTTCCAGGTGCAAGCATCATTAAGACCTTTCATTTGAATCTATTACCAACCATGACACTTTAAACGGGTTATATTTAGAAATTTTCAAATTTTGTGTGTGCGATATATTCAATCGAGTTTTCCCGAACTCCCCACATGAAAATTGACCTGAAATTTTTTCCAGGTGCGAGCATCATTAAAACCTTTCATTTGAATCTATTTCCAACCATGCCACTATAAACGGTCAATATTTAGAAATTTTCAAATTTTGTGTGTGCGATATATTCAATCGAGTTTTCCCGGACTCCCCACATGAAAATTGACCTGAAATTTTTTCCAGGTGCAAGCATCATCATTAAAACCTTTCATTTGAATCTATTTCCAACCATGACACTTTAAACGGGTTATATTTAGAAATTTTCAAATTTTGGGTGTGCGATATATTCAATCGAGTTTTCCCGGACTCCCCACATGAAAATTGACCTGAAACTTTTTCCAGGTGCAAGCATCATCATTAAAACCTTTCATTTGAATCTATTTCCAACCATGACACTTTAAACGGTCAATATTTAGAAATTTTCAAATTTTGTGTGTGCGATATATTCAATCGAGTTTTCCCGGACTCCCCACATGAAAATTGACCTGAAATTTTCCAGGTGCGAGCATCATTAAGACCTTTCATTTGAATCTATTTCCAACCATGACACTTTAAACGGGTTATATTTAGAAATTTTCAAATTTTGTGTGTGCGATATATATTCAATCGAGTTTTCCAGGACTCCCCACATGAAAATTGACCTGCAATTTTTTCCAGGTGCAAGCATCATTAAGACCTTTCATTTGAATCTATTTCCAACCATGAAACTTTAAACGGTCAATATTTAGAAGTTTTCAAATTTTGTGTGTGCGATATATTCAATCGAGTTTTCCCGGACTCCCCACGTGAAAATTGACCGGAAAATTTTTCCAGGTGCGAGCATCATTAAGGCCTTTCATTTGAATCTATTTCCAACCATGACACTATAAACGGTCAATATTTAGAAATTTTCAAATTTTGTGTGTGCGATATATTCAATCGAGTTTTTCCGGACTCCCCACATGAAAATTTACCTGCAATTTTTTCACGATGCGAGCATTAGTAAGATCTTTCATTTGAATCTATTTCCAACCATGACACTTTAAACGGTCAATATTTAGAAATTTTCAAATTTTGTGTGTGCGATATATTCAATCAAGTTTTCCCGGACTCCCCACATGAAAATTGACCTGAAATTTTTTCCAGGTGCAAGCATCATTAAGTCCTTTCATTTGAATCTATTTCCAACCATGACACTTTAAACGGTCAATATTTAGAAATTTTCAAATTTTGTGTGTGCGATATATTCAATCGAGTTTTCCCGGACTCCCCACATGAAAATTGACCTGAAATTTTCCAGGTGCGAGCATCATTAAGACCTTTCATTTGAATCTATTTCCAACCATGACACTTTAAACGGTCAATATTTAGAAATTTCCAAATTTTGTGTGTGCGATATATTCAATCAAGTTTTCCCGGAATCCCCACAAGAAAATTGACCTGAAATTTTTTCCAGGTACGAGCATCATTAAGACCTTTCATTTGAATCTATTTCCAACCATGACACTTTAAACGGTCATTATTTAGAAATTTTCAAATTTTGTGTGTGCGATATATATTCAATCGAGTTTTCCCGGGCTCTCCACATGAAAATTGACCTGAAATTTTTTCCAGGTGCAAGTATCATTAAGACCTTTCATTTGAATCTATTTCCAACCATGACACTTTAAACGGTCAATATTTCGAAATTTTCAAATTTTGTGTGTGCGATATATTCAATCGAGTTTTCCCGAACTCCCCAATTGAAAATTGACCTGAAATTTTTTCCAGGTACGAGCATCATTAACACCTTTCATTTGAATCTATTTCCAACCATGACACTTTAAACGGTCAATATTTAGAAATTTTCAAATTTTGTGTGTGCGATATATATTCAATCGAGTTTTCCCGGACTCCCCACATGAAAATTGACCTGCAATTTTTTCCAGTTACGAGCATCATTAAGACCTTTCATTTGAATCTATTTCCAACCATGACACTTTAAACGGTCAATATTTAGAAATTTTCAAATTTTGTGTGTGCGATATATTCAATCGAGTTTTCCCGGACTCCCCACATGAAAATTGACCTGCATTTTTTTCCAGGTGTAAGCATCATTAAGACCTTTCATTTGAATCTATTTCCAACCATGACACTTTAAACGGTCAATATTTAGAAATTTTCAAATTTTGTGTGTGCGATATATATTCAATCGAGTTTTCCCGAACTCCCCACATGAAAATTGACCTAAATTTTTTAATTTTTTAAATGGTTTCAGTTGATTTTTTTTGTTGTTGTACAAAACAATGATTTTTGGTAAAAAAAACACTTTCGGCTGAAAAATATCGGCTGAAAAATGTCGGCTGAGAAATGTCGGCTGAAAAATATCGGCTAATGCATATTAATATTTGACATAACATATTGTATTTTCGGCTGAAATGGCACAGACACTATCTGCATTGTCGATTTTTTTACTTTCGGCTGGAAAGTATTGGCTAACTTTAACAGGGTGTTTCATACACACCACTATAAAATATCAGCTGTACATCGAACGTCTCTCTTTCCAATAAGAGTGATTTGACCCAAACTTTTCTCGCAATAATTCAATTGTTGCACTTGCTGTGTGGCACGTAGCCCTGTCTTGTTGGAACCAAATGTTGTCAAGATCAACTTCTTCCAATTTCGGCCATAAAAAGTTGATTATCATCGATATATACCGATCTCCATTGACAGTAACGGAGTTACGAGCTTCATTTTGAAAAAAATACGGACCTATGATTCCACCAGACCAAAAACCACACCAAACTGTCAATTTAGGTGAATGTAATGGTTTTTTATGAATAATTTGTGGATTTTCTTTACACCAGAATCGCCAGTTTTGTTTATTTACTGCACCACTCAGATGAAAGTGAGCCTCATCGGAGAAGATGATTTTCTTAAAAAAATCGTTATCGTTTGTAATTGCAATTTATAAACGTTGTTCTTGCGTATATCTCACCATGATGAAATTGTAAACATTACTGAATACAATGAAACAAAAAATGGCAGATCATGACATATTACAAATGGCCGAAACGTCACTTAAAAATAATATCATTCCTATTGGAAAACCCTTTACTACCATACAAAACTTTTCCGAGTAAATTGTTTTCTCAATCGTGCGTACTTGATCGTGCAAAGCTGTATCCACCAACTTCCCCTACAGTACGCATACTGCGACATTGCCCAATTTCTTGGCTCAATTTTTGTTCGAATAACTACATCTACTAGCCTTTCCAAGGCTTTCGACAGAAAGGATAATAGAGTTACAGGCCTCAGGTTCTTTGGACAAGCATGTGAGATCTTTCCCGATTTCGGGATAAATACTTCTCTGATCTCCTTCCATTTCTTAGGAATATAGACCAGTTTCAGACCTGCCCCGAAGATAACCTCCAGCCAGAGGAGGATGACTGCCGAGTTCTTTTGGATCTCTGCTTTTAAAATCCGATCCCGGCCTGCCGATTTATAAGGCTTAAACCCGTTCAGCGACCACAGGATTTGTTCCCTGTCCACAATGCCCTCCATATCTATTGAACGTGTTCCTCGATGAGCTCCAGGCTCCATCGTGTCAACAAAGCTTCCCGGAAAATTGGTCTTCATGAGAAGCTCCAATGATTCCGCACTTGAAGCTGCCCATGACCCGTAGGTTCTCCTTATAGGAGTCCCAAACGCGAATCTTCCTTGTGTTCTTGGCATTATTAAAGACTGTCCTACACGCCCTCCGATAGGTTCTTAACTCCGTGGTCCACCATGTCGGTTTCTGCCTGCTGTTTCTGACAACACTAAACTATCACGACAATTGTATCATCCCAGGATATTACTGTCAGCCCAGGATTTCCGCCATATCAACATTTATCATCCCAGGAAAAACTATAACGACACTAAAACATCATTCCATAAAATAATTTTAACCCAGCTGTGAATAGTGAAAGTTAACTAATCGATCAATGTCTTGACCTAGTGTGACCTAGTTTCGTCTGGTGTTTGTGTCAATCATGATTCCATTGGCCTTGCCAATAGTGCTTAAAAATTCAGGAGGTCTTGCTTTGCAAAAGGCCATTTTGAATACAAGACCTCATGGGTCTTTATTACCATGGTCCGTGACGTACCGTTGGAAACTACTTGGCTTCGCTTTAAATACTTACTTCTCATGGAAGTATTTATTTCTTGCCCCTCCAAAGAGTGACCATTTCTACTCTTTTTCTCTTTGATTTCTTTTCGTCTGGTATGCTCTTCTAAGCTTATGCATAGGATATCTAAGTTTCCTTAGATTAGAGCTCCACCAAATGTTTCGTCTGTTAGCTTTTCTCTTCCTAGGAATCGAGTTGTTGCAGACACTGGTTAACTGTTTTGAGATCAGCTCCACACGATCATCAATGTCATCTATTGAATTAATTTCTGTAAAGTGCTTTTACACTGTCTCAAGTGCTAACCAAGTGTCTACTAAATAGGCTACGTTCATCTATCTTAATGACATATCTCGGAGTTTTGCTACTTCCAAGCTCACTATTCTGTGGCATGTTTGATAACTCAATCTTGGTGACTCTATGGTCACTAGATGCCCCACTTTCTCTTACTCACCACCCAACTATCGAGCTCATCAAGGCTCCATTGGCCATTGTTAGCTCAATATTGGAGTTCTCATTAGACGAGAACGTAGTTGGCTTTCTCTGCAAGTTCATTATGAAAAGGTCACTCCCGGAGACGAAGCCCTCTACTTTTTTCCATTTTCATCGGTTAAACGGTCATGTCACATTTTACTTCTAACGTTGAAGTCTCCAGTAATCATTACCTTTTGGCGTTGACCCAATAAAGTGCCAAGGATCGTTTCGATTTTGCAATGGTACTCGATCGGTTCACTGTATTGGGAATATATTGAAAATAGGTAGAATGAACCAACTTCCGATGATATTTCAACATATGCGGCTATCACAAAAGTGACTTAGCTTCACCATGTTCATGCGAACAATATGAATACTAATTGCAGTCTTGGGATTCTCAAAACAGTCTATTGCTCTCTGGCTGTGGAAGGCATGCCGCTGTTTTGACCATTGACCGAGTGTGGTTCCTGCATACATAGTATGTCTATGTCGTGGGTGGAAATGCATTCACATAAATAACCGAAAACCAAATCTACAATAAACAATATTACTCGTAGTTTCAATGTTAAGAATATACAACAACTTGATTCAAAAGTATGACATACGTTAAAAATTTATCCCAACGCATTACTAAAATTGTTAACCGAACTAGAAAGCCCGAATATTAAAATTGGATACAAAATTCCCAACAAATTGAATTGGCCCAACCGATAACAAATTAAGGACCCGTCTCGGCACCTTAACTTTCATAGCCTTGTCAGATGTAATACTCAAGTATTATGCAAGTTCGATTAAACTAAATTATTATTAGGTGTGCAAGTAGAAACTCGGCTCTGATGTTGGTTGCATTATAAAATATACTTGAACGCATCCAAATCGCCCGCCATTTTCAGTCATCTACCAGCTTTCGTTCCGTGTGTATTAATTTTAAGAGATGGATGTCGATAAAACATATTTACGTCATTATATTCTATCCTGTTTTCGCCATTTATGGCTTTTGCCATTTATCAGGTAGATGATGAATGCCTTCGCGATAGAGACTTGCTGGTTTCAAAGCAAAATACGTCAATCTGAGTGGCAATCAGAGAAAGCCAAGCCTAGAGAATACGCCGCATGCTGTAAAACTTCCCAGCCAAAGATAAGATAAGTTCCTGGGTTGATTTTGCTGTATGTGGACGAGCGCTGTCATGCAACAATATCGTCCTTTTTAGTCCGGAGTTCGTAGTAAATGACTCATTTCCTATTCCACCAGACACACAGTAACACTTTCTTGGCATGGATATTCATTTCTGCAACTGATGTTGCGATGGCTGGCCTGAATCAATCCATGGATTTCTGCGGTTAGGAGTATCGTACAAAATCCACTTTTCATCACCCGTAATGATTTTGTGCAAAAATTCTTTCGTTTGTACCGAGGAAAGAAATTCATGCAGATGTCAACTCTTCGGTTTTTGTTTTCTTCGGTCAGTTCTGTATTTTTCCCATTGCATGCATTCGAAGCGATATTGCTTAATGAGTAACTCCTAACTGTTCTGCAAGCTCTGTTTGAGTTTGACACGGATTTTCATCCAGTAAAACTTTAAGTTCTTCGTCTTCAAATTATTTTACTGCACATGGACGAGGATCGTCTTCAAAACTAAAAATGCTATCACGAAATCATGCAAACCACGTTTTTATTGTTTAGTCAAAGTCGAATTAATTAATTCCAAAGCTTGTGCAGCATTTTTTTCATTTGAAAACAGAATAGAATGCAACGACTTAAATATTGCTTGCGAATTGCTTGCATTTTGCTTGCATATATCCAACATGGTGGGCGATTTGGATGTGTTCATGTATATTTTAACGGCAACCAACTTCAGAGCCAAGTTTCTACACAAGGGTGCCGCTTTGCGTCGCTATTCGGTTCCACACGTAGAGACACAAACTGAATTTCTGTCCAATATACGAGTAACTATTTTAAACTGTCTGATGCTATACGTCGAAATTCAGTTTGCTGTGGAACCGATTAGCAACGCAAAGCGAGTCCTTGGCGTACTTGCACTCCTAATAAATCTAAGAGCATCCTTTTTGTACCATATTCTGCACATAGTTTGAATCTGGTGTGGGACAAGAGACAAATACCGACAGCAGCAGCCCAATTGCGCATAGAGAAATAGGAAATACATGTCCCGTAGTTTATTTTATGTTTTTTGGGTTTCGGGAAAAGACATGCCGGCATTTTGAGAGCAAGTTTCTTCTTCTAAATGAACAAGACGTGGCCACTATCTCAGAATAAGCAACTGCTACAGCAATTTCCGATCTCGCACCAACAGTGGCCAACATTAATGACATGAGGAATGCCTTCCTAATTCCACTTCCAAAATAAGCCACCATTCCCATCGTTCATTCCACGATATGGCGTTGGCATTCCAATCTTGACTAAGAAACTGCGGCACATGAGCTAACACATGTCTTCGATCAAAAGCAAAGCCAGGTTATGTATCTCCTCATTCACTTTGAAATCAAGATTCCTCGAACTAACACGAATTCGATGTAAAATGTCTTCTGGAACCCTGTCGAAATTGTGATAGCAAATAATGTGCGTATCTGACTTTGAGATGCAGAAACAATTGTTTCAGCGATTGTCAGTCACGACTGTGATCAAATGAGTATCGTTTTCAAGCAAATTGAGATGTTGACATGCAGCACGAAATGTTGGGCACACTACTGACAGTTCGAAGTCATTCAAATGATGTCTGTCCAGCAACATTCACCAGAAACAACCGCAAGTAGAAGCATTCGTCTTTCTTCGGATGAACTTTGTAAATGCTGCGACCAAGAGCATCAGTAGAACACACATCCAGATGATCAGGTTCCAAATGTAACATCGTGGCATCTCAGAATAGAGCAATGTTCATGCAAATGGATCACTTTGGCAAATCTAAAGAAATTGGTCAATGTTTCAGCCCGTTGAGCAACATTCGATGCATTGAAATAAACTCGTTGACCATTCTTCAGATGCACTGCCAAATATATATCAGTGGGATGACGTACATGAATGGAGAATGAGAACATGCGCCAAATTGCCTCATTGCAGCTCACATATCGACCTACTTGATAGTGCGTGATTTCATCGCTGGTGTTGGGAGTTTGAACGCCAACAGCGCCATATCGCTGCTTACTCGCCTGCAATACTCCACGTTGCAAGCGCCTTGAATGTTTAGGAAAGAAGTAGCGTATATGGAATAATTCAAGTGTTGTCAACCACGAAATCGTTTCGTTTCACTTTCGTTGTGATAGTTTTACCGTTACCATCGGTTGATCGACGCCGATACAATAGATAACCATAATTGCCAGTGTTGGTATCCGCTGTAAAATTTCGTGGATAACGCATGGAACACTTGCCATTGACCATGCACGGTGATCAGGGGTTGATGGAGTCACACGGACCGTGAATCATATTCGTAATTACAACATTATTCAGGTCTGGATCGGTTTCGGGATCAGGAATCTCGGCACATATGATGTCATCTATTTGGTCTGGACGAATTGTTTCGACTAACCAAATAGGAATGAATGTGTGCATGCGGCAAGTCTCGTTTCTGCCATTCAATCGAATACATCCAGCATCGAGTATCCCTAAAGACGCGAATAACAATGTAGTTCATAAGCGACCGGATTTTTTGTTTGAAGACATTTGCGGTGATGTCATGCCGATCACCTGAGTCCGGGGAGCAACAGTTGAACAATTTCTATCGATTTCGGATTGCACGTAAAGGTGATGATTAGATCTAGGCGACCGTAATGATGAACATATGCCATTACATCTTGTGCATATTCATGCAATAAACGCGGCCTGCCAATGTACTTCGCCAGTACAATAGTCAATCGACCAATAGCGATTAGCTGTATATCTCCGAATGAAAGTAGTTTCGATTTTGACGTACATTTCGGCGCAATATTGCTGAAGCAGTCGACAAAATCGCAGCAAATAGTTGTTAGCACTTTAACGAATCATCAAACGATATGCGTAATAATTCATCGAGCTATCCACTTGCAAGTTTCCCATGAATTTACCATGTTGATATTGAAGTGATAACCATCACCTCCTTTCCAGAACATCAGCACGTATTGAAATGCATCGTATAAACGGTGTGTTTCGTATATTCGTAGCAGTTGTCCAGTGTTGCGATTTGTAATCACAATATCGCGTATTTCCAAGTTTTCATCAACAATCGTGTTCTAGCGCGTTGTTTATCCACTCTGATCACGACTTCGTAGTCATCACTTGGCATGCGATCCAACGCAGTTTTGAACAACCGAACCAATGCACGATGTGCATGAAGTATTTGAGTATCTTTGAGTGTTCGATAGAAAATGTCGTGATTCTGGCATCTCGCCACGAAGCAATGAATGCAATGGTTCAGCTAGCGGAGGCAATAATGGCAATTTCAACATGACACTGAGACAGCGCAATGCAGGTGTTTCTACAGTGAACTTCAACTGAGCCGTTTGATGTACTGTCTCTCTTTGTTTTTTTGTTTGTGAAGCACGAAGTCGGGCCATAGTAACGCGGCGTTCTTCTCGTGCGGTTTCTTGTACATCTGATTGCATTACGGCTTCATTATGAAAGATTAGATCTTATTGCTCGCGGCATTGTAAATAACACTGGAAAATTAATCACACAATTCAGAATTACATAATGAAGCAATTTTCGATGCGCGCGAATAAAAATGTGATAACCTCAGAAAGTGAATATCTTCGAAGGTAACTTACCGTTTGCAAATCACGATCGAGAATAGAATTCCACAGAATTACGAACGAATCCGCCTGGAAATACAAATACGCAGTTCAAAATTATCAATTGGGTTGATTGTCGATGCGCGCACAATGACAAACTACATAACCTTTCACAATGTACAATTCATCAAACTGAACTCACCTCTTTGAAATCACTTTTCGTTGATGAATTTCGAAAAAAATCATTTGAAGAGAACTAATTGAATCGAATTAAAATATAATAACCGTCGAAAACTGAGAGAAAATTGGTGAAAACTTGAAAAAAATGCTGTTAAATCGCGGCACACGTGCTCAATGGTATGCAACACAGACGTAAATACTTAGACCAGAAACAAATAAAAACAACAATAAATTCTTATAAAAAATCTTCTATCTCATGAGTGGACAGTTGAAGAGAGATGAATCTAGACAAATAATATATGGTTGGTCTTTTTCGAACCTTTCCAATGCGCGAGAGAACTTCTCGAGGCCGAGAGGAACAAAACAAAATTCATCGCCATCAGTCAATCCGTTCTCGAGATATCATCAAAAGGCGAGAAAATGAATTTTTTTTATACATTATTCTGCTATTCAGGGTGGAGACAAATCCAACAGACCAATGATCATTCTTGAGTTATAAATGGTCTATGGATGTATGGAATGGATTCGAAATTTGTAACTGGCCCAAGTAGGTTTCTGAACTTCCGGTGGGCAACTCCTGACAATTATTTACTATAGTTCATAGGAAATTCAATGTATTTCCAGAAAGACGCTTACGAGTAAATCCAATACACGAGTATAATCAAAACAGAAAACGACATCGCATGAAACCTTTCACAATCACTGAATATTTTTGAATATAATGACATCATTTTTACCTTTTCAATCAACAATAAATTTTGAATTTATTACACGTTATCATTAGTAGTAAAAAATCTCTATTAGAAACTTAAAGATGGCTGAATTCAATGAATATATAATGATAATATAAACTGGTTCCATCGAGTTCGCCCTATGATTGACTTTCGTCTTAAACGAGTCTTAAAAAAGTTCACAAAGCTAATCATATAACAGTTTGCTCTACTATTTCATGTGGTAAAGGTGATTACCGCGATATGAATTTAAAAACATTTTACGATGAGAAGAAAAATGAATGGAGTGGCTACCAAATACCTTTGATGTATCATCCAAATGTTTCCATCGGACAAGTGATTTTAAATTCGTTGGAGACGTTTCCAAACCGTGTCATACAGGTGAGCGATAATAATGGGATTGAAATGACAACGGATCAGTTGAAAATACGAACAATTCGTACAGCACTGCATCTAGCCAAATTTAATTTGACCAATGATGATTGTATCGGTATCATTGCTAAAAATAACCACAACATGGCGCCAGTTGTGATTGCCGCATTATTAATCGGTGTACCGATTAATCCGTTGGATCCGTCATTCGACAGTGGTAAGTAACAACTCATTAGATCTCAATTAATGACAAATAAATATTTATTTCGTGTTTCTCATATCTACAAATGTAGCTGACATACAACACATGTGCAATTTAACAAAACCTAAAGTAATATTTTGTGACTACGACGTACGCGATCACATTAAAAATGCAACCGATAAAATTGGTTTGAATCCGACGTTCGTCACATTCGATCAGCAAATTGGCGGTGCGCAATTTATTGAAGAGTATTTTGCGCCAATATACGGAGACGATAATTTTACTCCAATTCAAATCGAAAATGGTGAAAAATCGGTTGCAATTATTGTATGTTCGTCAGGCACAACCGGCTTATCAAAAGCGGTTTGTTTATCGCATGCACAAGTAACACAGGGATTTACAACGGTATGGAAAAAAACATGCGACGATGTTTATCTTTACTTTAGTTCATTGTACTGGATCACCGGTTTAGTTAGTTTGCTATATGGATCAGTCGCATGCTGTAAACGTATTATTACGACCGAAAAGTTTACAACGGAATTGTTTATGAAGCTTATACAAAAGTATAAAGTGACTCAAAGCTATGGACCACCAGCGTATATCGGGCTAACGCTGCAACATCCGAATGTGGCTGATTATGATTTGTCGTCGTTACAGTATTTTTTATGTGGCGGTTCAGTGGTACCAGAAGAGTACGTGATGAAATCGAGAGAAGTTTTTATAAATTGTAAGGTTATAACCTTTTATGGACTATCTGAATTGGGTGGAGTGGCTACGTATAATTCAAGTGACGTTCCAAAGTCGGTTGGTTCTATTCTACCCAATTTAAAAATGCGTATCGTCGATGTTAATGGAAAATATTTGGGTGTGAATGAGGAAGGTGAGATTATTATTCAGCCTAAGTATATGTTCTTGGGGTACAAAGGTGATCCGGAATTGTCAAAGGCGATTGCCAGTACTAATGGCTGGATATATACAGGTGATATAGGATATTTTGATAAACACTGTCACCTGTATGTGGTCGATCGTAAAAAAGATATTTTAAAATATCGAAACAGTACCATTTCTCCGGCAGAACTTGAAGTATTTTTGTTAAAGAACCGATTTATAAAAACGGTCAGTGTGGTTGGTATTCCGGATTTGGTGAGTGGTGATCTACCCGCAGCTTTGATTGTTAAAACGCCTGGATGTGTAGAGAGTGACGCCGAAATCAAAAACATTGTTTGTAATCTGGTTAAAAATAATTTGGCAGACTATAAAAATCTTCGCGGTGGTGTTTACATCGTTAAAGATCTTCCGATAACACTTAGTGGAAAAGTGGTTAAGCGTAAGGTCAAAGAGATTGCTTTGGCTTTGTATAACAAAGAAAATAATATTTAATTGCAAAAGAAAAGTTTTTCGAATAAAATGTTAAATGAAGCATAAAATTTGAACAAATATTATCTTAATCTTATCTGAATAAAGTATGTTACAATTAAGTATATTTTGTATTCAATCGACCCTGTTTGTGTGAAAAGGTCACGTGCTTTATGGTGAAAGGTAGTGTAATTAATATCCTAAACCACTGCATCCATTGGCGAGTAGAATTAATATCATTATATCAGATGAATATATCATAAGTCTGAAAAGTCGCTTTTCTTTTCTCATCTTGAAGTTAAATGAAAACCCACTTTTAAATTGTATTTACATTTATTTTAACATTCACAAATCTCTGTCCTCCATTTTACTCTTATTCTTCAACTGTCTCCTACTGACGACTAACTATATCTATCCCGCAACTTAAGGCACCGATTCAAGAAAACACGTGGTCGATTTTCAAAGCTAAGACACAAAAAACTGGTTTAATTTATCTAATAGATGGAGCGTGCAGTACCATTTTGAACTTTCATTCAAATTGTATCATTCGTAATTTTTAAAATTTTTATATTTTGGATTTTGTCTATTTTCAATGCTACTGAAGTTAGCCGAAAATTTCAGCCGAAAAAAACAGTACATTATCGACATATTTCGTATCAGGTGGTAGTACAAAATTCTGTTGATATTAGCCGAAAATTACATGTTATTGAATAAATAGTAAATTTTCGCCGAAAAATTGTTTAATAATCAATATCACATAATTCGAATGTTTAAAGGTCATATGAACTGGGTGAAGTTAGACAGACCCGTAATTAGCTGGCTCCCATATTTATAATTTGTAGTGTTAGGGGCCAAAGAATTTGAGTTGCAGGCCATATCAACTCAACTTTAAATAAATATGGGATCCAGCTATTTACGAATTGATCTAACTTCACTCAGTACAAATTACCACTAAACATGCGTCCAGTTTTTAATTTATTTCACTATGATGCTACATAAAATATGGCCTGATTTTTGGCACGGGTGTTCTCTGTTAGTGCCATAACTCAAATTCATTGGCCTCTAACACGACAAATTATAAATGTGGGATCCAGACCCTATTAAAGTTAGCCGAAAGTTTCCAGTCGAAAGATGATAATGCAGATTGTGTCTTTGCTATCCCAGGCGAAAAAATATTTTATAGCCGCTAGAAATATTACTTGATATACCTAGTTTTACTATCACCTCCAAATAACCAGAATACAGCCAAAATCGGTCTGGAAATAAATCATTTTAGAAAAGTGGACCAAATCCTATGAAATGTTAATTACAATAAATTTAAAAAGTATCGAACAAAATAATTAAAACGTTCTGTATTTTCTAGGTTATCCACTTTCCGATCGATCCTACTATAGCCATTATACTGAATTCAATGGATGCCATCTTTCGGCTGGGATAGTAAAGACACTATCTGCATTACCTTTCGGCTGGAAACTTTCGGCTAACTTTAATAGTATGAGCATTAGTAAGACCTTTCATTTGAATCTATTTCCAACCATGACACTTTAAACGGTCAATATTTAGAAATTTTCAAATTTTGTGTGTGCGATATATATTCAATCGAGTTTTCCCGGACTCCCCACATGAAAATTGACCTGCAATTTTTTCCAGGTGCGAGCATCATTAAAACCTTTCATTTGAATCTATTTCCAACCATGCCACTATAAACGGTCAATATTTAGAAATTTTCAAATTTTGTGTGTGCGATATATTCAATCGAGTTTTCCCGGACTCCCCACATGAAAATTGACCTGAAATTTTCCAGGTGCGAGCATCATTAAGACCTTTCATTTGAATCTATTTCCAACCATGACACTTTAAACGGGTTGTATTTAGAAATTTTCAAATTTTGTGTGTGCGATATATATTCAATCGAGTTTTCCAGGACTCCCCACATGAAAATTGACCTGCAATTTTTTCCAGGTGCAAGCATCATTAAGACCTTTCATTTGAATCTATTACCAACCATGACACTTTAAACGGGTTATATTTAGAAATTTTCAAATTTTGTGTGTGCGATATATTCAATCGAGTTTTCCCGAACTCCCCACATGAAAATTGACCTGAAATTTTTTCCAGGTGCGAGCATCATTAAAACCTTTCATTTGAATCTATTTCCAACCATGCCACTATAAACGGTCAATATTTAGAAATTTTCAAATTTTGTGTGTGCGATATATTCAATCGAGTTTTCCCGGACTCCCCACATGAAAATTGACCTGAAATTTTTTCCAGGTGCAAGCATCATCATTAAAACCTTTCATTTGAATCTATTTCCAACCATGACACTTTAAACGGGTTATATTTAGAAATTTTCAAATTTTGGGTGTGCGATATATTCAATCGAGTTTTCCCGGACTCCCCACATGAAAATTGACCTGAAACTTTTTCCAGGTGCAAGCATCATCATTAAAACCTTTCATTTGAATCTATTTCCAACCATGACACTTTAAACGGTCAATATTTAGAAATTTTCAAATTTTGTGTGTGCGATATATTCAATCGAGTTTTCCCGGACTCCCCACATGAAAATTGACCTGAAATTTTCCAGGTGCGAGCATCATTAAGACCTTTCATTTGAATCTATTTCCAACCATGACACTTTAAACGGGTTATATTTAGAAATTTTCAAATTTTGTGTGTGCGATATATATTCAATCGAGTTTTCCAGGACTCCCCACATGAAAATTGACCTGCAATTTTTTCCAGGTGCAAGCATCATTAAGACCTTTCATTTGAATCTATTTCCAACCATGAAACTTTAAACGGTCAATATTTAGAAGTTTTCAAATTTTGTGTGTGCGATATATTCAATCGAGTTTTCCCGGACTCCCCACGTGAAAATTGACCGGAAAATTTTTCCAGGTGCGAGCATCATTAAGGCCTTTCATTTGAATCTATTTCCAACCATGACACTATAAACGGTCAATATTTAGAAATTTTCAAATTTTGTGTGTGCGATATATTCAATCGAGTTTTTCCGGACTCCCCACATGAAAATTTACCTGCAATTTTTTCACGATGCGAGCATTAGTAAGATCTTTCATTTGAATCTATTTCCAACCATGACACTTTAAACGGTCAATATTTAGAAATTTTCAAATTTTGTGTGTGCGATATATTCAATCAAGTTTTCCCGGACTCCCCACATGAAAATTGACCTGAAATTTTTTCCAGGTGCAAGCATCATTAAGTCCTTTCATTTGAATCTATTTCCAACCATGACACTTTAAACGGTCAATATTTAGAAATTTTCAAATTTTGTGTGTGCGATATATTCAATCGAGTTTTCCCGGACTCCCCACATGAAAATTGACCTGAAATTTTCCAGGTGCGAGCATCATTAAGACCTTTCATTTGAATCTATTTCCAACCATGACACTTTAAACGGTCAATATTTAGAAATTTCCAAATTTTGTGTGTGCGATATATTCAATCAAGTTTTCCCGGAATCCCCACAAGAAAATTGACCTGAAATTTTTTCCAGGTACGAGCATCATTAAGACCTTTCATTTGAATCTATTTCCAACCATGACACTTTAAACGGTCATTATTTAGAAATTTTCAAATTTTGTGTGTGCGATATATATTCAATCGAGTTTTCCCGGGCTCTCCACATGAAAATTGACCTGAAATTTTTTCCAGGTGCAAGTATCATTAAGACCTTTCATTTGAATCTATTTCCAACCATGACACTTTAAACGGTCAATATTTCGAAATTTTCAAATTTTGTGTGTGCGATATATTCAATCGAGTTTTCCCGAACTCCCCAATTGAAAATTGACCTGAAATTTTTTCCAGGTACGAGCATCATTAACACCTTTCATTTGAATCTATTTCCAACCATGACACTTTAAACGGTCAATATTTAGAAATTTTCAAATTTTGTGTGTGCGATATATATTCAATCGAGTTTTCCCGGACTCCCCACATGAAAATTGACCTGCAATTTTTTCCAGTTACGAGCATCATTAAGACCTTTCATTTGAATCTATTTCCAACCATGACACTTTAAACGGTCAATATTTAGAAATTTTCAAATTTTGTGTGTGCGATATATTCAATCGAGTTTTCCCGGACTCCCCACATGAAAATTGACCTGAAATTTTCCAGGTGCGAGCATCATTAAGACCTTTCATTTGAATCTATTTCCAACCATGACACTTTAAACGGTCAATATTTTAAATTTTCAAATTTTGTGTGTGCGATATATTCAATCGAGTTTTCCCGGGCTCTCCAAATGAAAATTGACCTGAAATTTTTTCCAGGTGCGAGCATCACTAAAACCGTTCATTTGAATCTATTTCCAACCATGACACTTTAAACGGTCAATATTTAGAAATTTTCAAATTTTGTGTGTGCGATATATTCAATCGAGTTTTCCCGGACTCCCCACATGAAAATTGACCTGCATTTTTTTCCAGGTGTAAGCATCATTAAGACCTTTCATTTGAATCTATTTCCAACCATGACACTTTAAACGGTCAATATTTAGAAATTTTCAAATTTTGTGTGTGCGATATATATTCAATCGAGTTTTCCCGAACTCCCCACATGAAAATTGACCTAAATTTTTTAATTTTTTAAATGGTTTCAGTTGATTTTTTTTGTTGTTGTACAAAACAATGATTTTTGGTAAAAAAAACACTTTCGGCTGAAAAATATCGGCTGAAAAATGTCGGCTGAGAAATGTCGGCTGAAAAATATCGGCTAATGCATATTAATATTTGACATAACATATTGTATTTTCGGCTGAAATGGCACAGACACTATCTGCATTGTCGATTTTTTTACTTTCGGCTGGAAAGTATTGGCTAACTTTAACAGGGTGTTTCATACACACCACTATAAAATATCAGCTGTACATCGAACGTCTCTCTTTCCAATAAGAGTGATTTGACCCAAACTTTTCTCGCAATAATTCAATTGTTGCACTTGCTGTGTGGCACGTAGCCCTGTCTTGTTGGAACCAAATGTTGTCAAGATCAACTTCTTCCAATTTCGGCCATAAAAAGTTGATTATCATCGATATATACCGATCTCCATTGACAGTAACGGAGTTACGAGCTTCATTTTGAAAAAAATACGGACCTATGATTCCACCAGACCAAAAACCACACCAAACTGTCAATTTAGGTGAATGTAATGGTTTTTCATGAATAATTTGTGGATTTTCTTTACACCAGAATCGCCAGTTTTGTTTATTTACTGCACCACTCAGATGAAAGTGAGCCTCATCGGAGAAGATGATTTTCTTAAAAAAATCGTTATCGTTTGTAATTGCAATTTATAAACGTTGTTCTTGCGTATATCTCACCATGATGAAATTGTAAACATTACTGAATACAATGAAACAAAAAATGGCAGATCATGACATATTACAAATGGCCGAAACGTCACTTAAAAATAATATCATTCCTATTGGAAAACCCTTTACTACCATACAAAACTTTTCCGAGTAAATTGTTTTCTCAATCGTGCGTACTTGATCGTGCAAAGCTGTATCCACCAACTTCCCCTACAGTACGCATACTGCGACATTGCCCAATTTCTTGGCTCAATTTTTGTTCGAATAACTACATCTACTAGCCTTTCCAAGGCTTTCGACAGAAAGGATAATAGAGTTACAGGCCTCAGGTTCTTTGGACAAGCATGTGAGATCTTTCCCGATTTCGGGATAAATACTTCTCTGATCTCCTTCCATTTCTTAGGAATATAGACCAGTTTCAGACCTGCCCCGAAGATAACCTCCAGCCAGAGGAGGATGACTGCCGAGTTCTTTTGGATCTCTGCTTTTAAAATCCGATCCCGGCCTGCCGATTTATAAGGCTTAAACCCGTTCAGCGACCACAGGATTTGTTCCCTGTCCACAATGCCCTCCATATCTATTGAACGTGTTCCTCGATGAGCTCCAGGCTCCATCGTGTCAACAAAGCTTCCCGGAAAATTGGTCTTCATGAGAAGCTCCAATGATTCCGCACTTGAAGCTGCCCATGACCCGTAGGTTCTCCTTATAGGAGTCCCAAACGCGAATCTTCCTTGTGTTCTTGGCATTATTAAAGACTGTCCTACACGCCCTCCGATAGGTTCTTAACTCCGTGGTCCACCATGTCGGTTTCTGCCTGCTGTTTCTGACAACACTAAACTATCACGACAATTGTATCATCCCAGGATATTACTGTCAGCCCAGGATTTCCGCCATATCAACATTTATCATCCCAGGAAAAACTATAACGACACTAAAACATCATTCCATAAAATAATTTTAACCCAGCTGTGAATAGTGAAAGTTAACTAATCGATCAATGTCTTGACCTAGTGTGACCTAGTTTCGTCTGGTGTTTGTGTCAATCATGATTCCATTGGCCTTGCCAATAGTGCTTAAAAATTCAGGAGGTCTTGCTTTGCAAAAGGCCATTTTGAATACAAGACCTCATGGGTCTTTATTACCATGGTCCGTGACGTACCGTTGGAAACTACTTGGCTTCGCTTTAAATACTTACTTCTCATGGAAGTATTTATTTCTTGCCCCTCCAAAGAGTGACCATTTCTACTCTTTTTCTCTTTGATTTCTTTTCGTCTGGTATGCTCTTCTAAGCTTATGCATAGGATATCTAAGTTTCCTTAGATTAGAGCTCCACCAAATGTTTCGTCTGTTAGCTTTTCTCTTCCTAGGAATCGAGTTGTTGCAGACACTGGTTAACTGTTTTGAGATCAGCTCCACACGATCATCAATGTCATCTATTGAATTAATTTCTGTAAAGTGCTTTTACACTGTCTCAAGTGCTAACCAAGTGTCTACTAAATAGGCTACGTTCATCTATCTTAATGACATATCTCGGAGTTTTGCTACTTCCAAGCTCACTATTCTGTGGCATGTTTGATAACTCAATCTTGGTGACTCTATGGTCACTAGATGCCCCACTTTCTCTTACTCACCACCCAACTATCGAGCTCATCAAGGCTCCATTGGCCATTGTTAGCTCAATATTGGAGTTCTCATTAGACGAGAACGTAGTTGGCTTTCTCTGCAAGTTCATTATGAAAAGGTCACTCCCGGAGACGAAGCCCTCTACTTTTTTCCATTTTCATCGGTTAAACGGTCATGTCACATTTTACTTCTAACGTTGAAGTCTCCAGTAATCATTACCTTTTGGCGTTGACCCAATAAAGTGCCAAGGATCGTTTCGATTTTGCAATGGTACTCGATCGGTTCACTGTATTGGGAATATATTGAAAATAGGTAGAATGAACCAACTTCCGATGATATTTCAACATATGCGGCTATCACAAAAGTGACTTAGCTTCACCATGTTCATGCGAACAATATGAATACTAATTGCAGTCTTGGGATTCTCAAAACAGTCTATTGCTCTCTGGCTGTGGAAGGCATGCCGCTGTTTTGACCATTGACCGAGTGTGGTTCCTGCATACATAGTATGTCTATGTCGTGGGTGGAAATGCATTCACATAAATAACCGAAAACCAAATCTACAATAAACAATATTACTCGTAGTTTCAATGTTAAGAATATACAACAACTTGATTCAAAAGTATGACATACGTTAAAAATTTATCCCAACGCATTACTAAAATTGTTAACCGAACTAGAAAGCCCGAATATTAAAATTGGATACAAAATTCCCAACAAATTGAATTGGCCCAACCGATAACAAATTAAGGACCCGTCTCGGCACCTTAACTTTCATAGCCTTGTCAGATGTAATACTCAAGTATTATGCAAGTTCGATTAAACTAAATTATTATTAGGTGTGCAAGTAGAAACTCGGCTCTGATGTTGGTTGCATTATAAAATATACTTGAACGCATCCAAATCGCCCGCCATTTTCAGTCATCTACCAGCTTTCGTTCCGTGTGTATTAATTTTAAGAGATGGATGTCGATAAAACATATTTACGTCATTATATTCTATCCTGTTTTCGCCATTTATGGCTTTTGCCATTTATCAGGTAGATGATGAATGCCTTCGCGATAGAGACTTGCTGGTTTCAAAGCAAAATACGTCAATCTGAGTGGCAATCAGAGAAAGCCAAGCCTAGAGAATACGCCGCATGCTGTAAAACTTCCCAGCCAAAGATAAGATAAGTTCCTGGGTTGATTTTGCTGTATGTGGACGAGCGCTGTCATGCAACAATATCGTCCTTTTTAGTCCGGAGTTCGTAGTAAATGACTCATTTCCTATTCCACCAGACACACAGTAACACTTTCTTGGCATGGATATTCATTTCTGCAACTGATGTTGCGATGGCTGGCCTGAATCAATCCATGGATTTCTGCGGTTAGGAGTATCGTACAAAATCCACTTTTCATCACCCGTAATGATTTTGTGCAAAAATTCTTTCGTTTGTACCGAGGAAAGAAATTCATGCAGATGTCAACTCTTCGGTTTTTGTTTTCTTCGGTCAGTTCTGTATTTTTCCCATTGCATGCATTCGAAGCGATATTGCTTAATGAGTAACTCCTAACTGTTCTGCAAGCTCTGTTTGAGTTTGACACGGATTTTCATCCAGTAAAACTTTAAGTTCTTCGTCTTCAAATTATTTTACTGCACATGGACGAGGATCGTCTTCAAAACTAAAAATGCTATCACGAAATCATGCAAACCACGTTTTTATTGTTTAGTCAAAGTCGAATTAATTAATTCCAAAGCTTGTGCAGCATTTTTTTCATTTGAAAACAGAATAGAATGCAACGACTTAAATATTGCTTGCGAATTGCTTGCATTTTGCTTGCATATATCCAACATGGTGGGCGATTTGGATGTGTTCATGTATATTTTAACGGCAACCAACTTCAGAGCCAAGTTTCTACACAAGGGTGCCGCTTTGCGTCGCTATTCGGTTCCACACGTAGAGACACAAACTGAATTTCTGTCCAATATACGAGTAACTATTTTAAACTGTCTGATGCTATACGTCGAAATTCAGTTTGCTGTGGAACCGATTAGCAACGCAAAGCGAGTCCTTGGCGTACTTGCACTCCTAATAAATCTAAGAGCATCCTTTTTGTACCATATTCTGCACATAGTTTGAATCTGGTGTGGGACAAGAGACAAATACCGACAGCAGCAGCCCAATTGCGCATAGAGAAATAGGAAATACATGTCCCGTAGTTTATTTTATGTTTTTTGGGTTTCGGGAAAAGACATGCCGGCATTTTGAGAGCAAGTTTCTTCTTCTAAATGAACAAGACGTGGCCACTATCTCAGAATAAGCAACTGCTACAGCAATTTCCGATCTCGCACCAACAGTGGCCAACATTAATGACATGAGGAATGCCTTCCTAATTCCACTTCCAAAATAAGCCACCATTCCCATCGTTCATTCCACGATATGGCGTTGGCATTCCAATCTTGACTAAGAAACTGCGGCACATGAGCTAACACATGTCTTCGATCAAAAGCAAAGCCAGGTTATGTATCTCCTCATTCACTTTGAAATCAAGATTCCTCGAACTAACACGAATTCGATGTAAAATGTCTTCTGGAACCCTGTCGAAATTGTGATAGCAAATAATGTGCGTATCTGACTTTGAGATGCAGAAACAATTGTTTCAGCGATTGTCAGTCACGACTGTGATCAAATGAGTATCGTTTTCAAGCAAATTGAGATGTTGACATGCAGCACGAAATGTTGGGCACACTACACAGAAAAAAATAACTTAGTAAAATTGATAAAATATTAGTATTATTGATAAAAAACGCAACCCATAAGTAAAATTGACAAAATTGATAATTTTTTTCATCGGTTTAAGGGGAAAAGCAAATGTGGTAGAAAGTATGAACAGTTTATAGTATTTATAAGAAAATTATGAATATGATAAATAATTTTTTTTAAATAAGTACTAGAGGTTCATCACTTTGATAAATCGATTTATGCGAATGTTACTAATGTTTTCAAACTGAAGTTCAGTTTCAGTAATCTATAATAATTCTGTTTGCTTATGATGCAAAATTAATTATTTTAAAGAAACTCTTTATTGATACGATAACCTGATTTCATGAAAACTATATCTTTCGTTTTCTAGTTTATAAAAAATGTATTGTCAACATACAAACCTATTTCGATTTAATAAATCAATCTTAATGAAAATATAGAATTTTTATTTAATTTTATGAATTTATTTATTATAATGAACTTAGATTTTTTTCAAACAAACATAACTTTTAAAATTAATGAAATATTTTTGGTTGATAATTGCAACAATTTACGCTGGATTTCCAGGAGCACCTCTTGTAATGAAAAATTCTGCCGGCACAAGTTTCCAAAAACCTGAAAAGTGAATTGATTGAACTATTATCGCAAACTAATAATTATTTTCCATTAAACTCACCAGTTGGTTGTTGCATTTTCGAGTGTTGAGTGGGTTGATAAGCATCGTACAGGTATACACTAGATGCTCCAATGTATTTTTGACCAAATGGATCGGGTTGCTCTAATTAGAGATTTTACATGACCCTCATTATTCTCGGGTATTTATCTGCATCACCATCTGTAAGTGATAATTTGAATGAATATATTAAAATATCTCGAAATTATCACCGATGTTTATTTTACCTGAATATTTAACCTCCAATATGGCGAAGACAACAACTTCAATTTTGCATTTGTTTAGAAGAACCAGCCATTTATTTCGCATTTTGGCGTCAGCAAAAAGGTTTTGTTCACTTATCACATTTTTCACTTAACACTTTAAAAACTAATAGAATCACACAATATTTTTCAAAAACTTTATAATTTATAATAATTATAATTAATAAAAAAACTCAAACTTAGTTAGTGACATCCTGTCGGCATAAAATTTCGATACTGAATACTAGAATAAATGTGCTTTTGTAAACGCCAATATTTCGGTTTTCTGATTTTTACAAAATGTATGAAAATGATAACATATTTTTGAAAGCCATAACTCGATGACATAAAAACATGTAAGTCATAAATTCCTGAGTCAAGTTCATAACTCGACTTATGATTCTTAATATTTTTACCAATGGTTTTATAATTTATGAACGATTTTAATAAAATGAAAACGAGGTGTATAATTTATGAAAAAAGGAGGAACTCATTTGCCTTAATGCACGGTTAAATTATACACAATTTATGAAAACGATCAGCGTGCGTGAATGCTAACTCTGACTCAATTTCTCCTAACTAATTCTAAACAAAAATCTATTTTATAACCCGTAATTTGGAACCCCGTACAAACAAGTACTTATAAGACTATCAAAACAAAACTGTAAGATGAAATGGTGATCCATCTTCGAATTGCTTTGCAGAAGTTTCGCGTTTTCCAAATAAATTTTTGCATGTACTTTGTATCTGTTTACTGAGTCCGAGTCTCTTAAGCCAGTCAAATTTGGTTTTAAAGGGTTATTTGTGTACCTTTAATCCCCGGAAGAAAGTATAGCTAAACATACCTGATGGTTTTTTGTCAGGTAATTTTTTTTAAGAATTGATCTTATGATTGAGTGTTTAACAGTTTTGCAATGTCTTGAAAAAAATTATAAATTTTTCTCTGTACAGAAAAAACGATGAAATGTTTAAAGTAGGATTCATACAACGATAACTCTTAAATTTTCTCATGTGAGCCTTAAGTGTGAACCATAAAAAATTTGGAATTCTGATATTATATAAATGACGTCACTGAAATTAAAATTTTCTAGGAGCAATGAGGTATTGTAACAGTATATAAAAAAAATATAAACTATTTTTCAAGCCAGTACGTAAATTTTATAGACATAAAAGCAAATTTATACATTTCTTACTTTTTGTATAAAATGGCTAATTTGAAAATCATATTTTGCACATTTTTATTTAATTTGTCAAATAAAAAACTTTATTTAAAGACTACTGCTTTTTATACAAATAGTTATTGCAAGCATTACGAATTTTATCAAATATATAAAAAAAATTATACAAAATTGAAAACCAGTAATTTATTAATTTAACAAAATTTATTTTTTTCTGTGTACTGACAGTTCGAAGTCATTCAAATGATGTCTGTCCAGCAACATTCACCAGAAACAACCGCAAGTAGAAGCATTCGTCTTTCTTCGGATGAACTTTGTAAATGCTGCGACCAAGAGCATCAGTAGAACACACATCCAGATGATCAGGTTCCAAATGTAACATCGTGGCATCTCAGAATAGAGCAATGTTCATGCAAATGGATCACTTTGGCAAATCTAAAGAAATTGGTCAATGTTTCAGCCCGTTGAGCAACATTCGATGCATTGAAATAAACTCGTTGACCATTCTTCAGATGCACTGCCAAATATATATCAGTGGGATGACGTACATGAATGGAGAATGAGAACATGCGCCAAATTGCCTCATTGCAGCTCACATATCGACCTACTTGATAGTGCGTGATTTCATCGCTGGTGTTGGGAGTTTGAACGCCAACAGCGCCATATCGCTGCTTACTCGCCTGCAATACTCCACGTTGCAAGCGCCTTGAATGTTTAGGAAAGAAGTAGCGTATATGGAATAATTCAAGTGTTGTCAACCACGAAATCGTTTCGTTTCACTTTCGTTGTGATAGTTTTACCGTTACCATCGGTTGATCGACGCCGATACAATAGATAACCATAATTGCCAGTGTTGGTATCCGCTGTAAAATTTCGTGGATAACGCATGGAACACTTGCCATTGACCATGCACGGTGATCAGGGGTTGATGGAGTCACACGGACCGTGAATCATATTCGTAATTACAACATTATTCAGGTCTGGATCGGTTTCGGGATCAGGAATCTCGGCACATATGATGTCATCTATTTGGTCTGGACGAATTGTTTCGACTAACCAAATAGGAATGAATGTGTGCATGCGGCAAGTCTCGTTTCTGCCATTCAATCGAATACATCCAGCATCGAGTATCCCTAAAGACGCGAATAACAATGTAGTTCATAAGCGACCGGATTTTTTGTTTGAAGACATTTGCGGTGATGTCATGCCGATCACCTGAGTCCGGGGAGCAACAGTTGAACAATTTCTATCGATTTCGGATTGCACGTAAAGGTGATGATTAGATCTAGGCGACCGTAATGATGAACATATGCCATTACATCTTGTGCATATTCATGCAATAAACGCGGCCTGCCAATGTACTTCGCCAGTACAATAGTCAATCGACCAATAGCGATTAGCTGTATATCTCCGAATGAAAGTAGTTTCGATTTTGACGTACATTTCGGCGCAATATTGCTGAAGCAGTCGACAAAATCGCAGCAAATAGTTGTTAGCACTTTAACGAATCATCAAACGATATGCGTAATAATTCATCGAGCTATCCACTTGCAAGTTTCCCATGAATTTACCATGTTGATATTGAAGTGATAACCATCACCTCCTTTCCAGAACATCAGCACGTATTGAAATGCATCGTATAAACGGTGTGTTTCGTATATTCGTAGCAGTTGTCCAGTGTTGCGATTTGTAATCACAATATCGCGTATTTCCAAGTTTTCATCAACAATCGTGTTCTAGCGCGTTGTTTATCCACTCTGATCACGACTTCGTAGTCATCACTTGGCATGCGATCCAACGCAGTTTTGAACAACCGAACCAATGCACGATGTGCATGAAGTATTTGAGTATCTTTGAGTGTTCGATAGAAAATGTCGTGATTCTGGCATCTCGCCACGAAGCAATGAATGCAATGGTTCAGCTAGCGGAGGCAATAATGGCAATTTCAACATGACACTGAGACAGCGCAATGCAGGTGTTTCTACAGTGAACTTCAACTGAGCCGTTTGATGTACTGTCTCTCTTTGTTTTTTTGTTTGTGAAGCACGAAGTCGGGCCATAGTAACGCGGCGTTCTTCTCGTGCGGTTTCTTGTACATCTGATTGCATTACGGCTTCATTATGAAAGATTAGATCTTATTGCTCGCGGCATTGTAAATAACACTGGAAAATTAATCACACAATTCAGAATTACATAATGAAGCAATTTTCGATGCGCGCGAATAAAAATGTGATAACCTCAGAAAGTGAATATCTTCGAAGGTAACTTACCGTTTGCAAATCACGATCGAGAATAGAATTCCACAGAATTACGAACGAATCCGCCTGGAAATACAAATACGCAGTTCAAAATTATCAATTGGGTTGATTGTCGATGCGCGCACAATGACAAACTACATAACCTTTCACAATGTACAATTCATCAAACTGAACTCACCTCTTTGAAATCACTTTTCGTTGATGAATTTCGAAAAAAATCATTTGAAGAGAACTAATTGAATCGAATTAAAATATAATAACCGTCGAAAACTGAGAGAAAATTGGTGAAAACTTGAAAAAAATGCTGTTAAATCGCGGCACACGTGCTCAATGGTATGCAACACAGACGTAAATACTTAGACCAGAAACAAATAAAAACAACAATAAATTCTTATAAAAAATCTTCTATCTCATGAGTGGACAGTTGAAGAGAGATGAATCTAGACAAATAATATATGGTTGGTCTTTTTCGAACCTTTCCAATGCGCGAGAGAACTTCTCGAGGCCGAGAGGAACAAAACAAAATTCATCGCCATCAGTCAATCCGTTCTCGAGATATCATCAAAAGGCGAGAAAATGAATTTTTTTTATACATTATTCTGCTATTCAGGGTGGAGACAAATCCAACAGACCAATGATCATTCTTGAGTTATAAATGGTCTATGGATGTATGGAATGGATTCGAAATTTGTAACTGGCCCAAGTAGGTTTCTGAACTTCCGGTGGGCAACTCCTGACAATTATTTACTATAGTTCATAGGAAATTCAATGTATTTCCAGAAAGACGCTTACGAGTAAATCCAATACACGAGTATAATCAAAACAGAAAACGACATCGCATGAAACCTTTCACAATCACTGAATATTTTTGAATATAATGACATCATTTTTACCTTTTCAATCAACAATAAATTTTGAATTTATTACACGTTATCATTAGTAGTAAAAAATCTCTATTAGAAACTTAAAGATGGCTGAATTCAATGAATATATAATGATAATATAAACTGGTTCCATCGAGTTCGCCCTATGATTGACTTTCGTCTTAAACGAGTCTTAAAAAAGTTCACAAAGCTAATCATATAACAGTTTGCTCTACTATTTCATGTGGTAAAGGTGATTACCGCGATATGAATTTAAAAACATTTTACGATGAGAAGAAAAATGAATGGAGTGGCTACCAAATACCTTTGATGTATCATCCAAATGTTTCCATCGGACAAGTGATTTTAAATTCGTTGGAGACGTTTCCAAACCGTGTCATACAGGTGAGCGATAATAATGGGATTGAAATGACAACGGATCAGTTGAAAATACGAACAATTCGTACAGCACTGCATCTAGCCAAATTTAATTTGACCAATGATGATTGTATCGGTATCATTGCTAAAAATAACCACAACATGGCGCCAGTTGTGATTGCCGCATTATTAATCGGTGTACCGATTAATCCGTTGGATCCGTCATTCGACAGTGGTAAGTAACAACTCATTAGATCTCAATTAATGACAAATAAATATTTATTTCGTGTTTCTCATATCTACAAATGTAGCTGACATACAACACATGTGCAATTTAACAAAACCTAAAGTAATATTTTGTGACTACGACGTACGCGATCACATTAAAAATGCAACCGATAAAATTGGTTTGAATCCGACGTTCGTCACATTCGATCAGCAAATTGGCGGTGCGCAATTTATTGAAGAGTATTTTGCGCCAATATACGGAGACGATAATTTTACTCCAATTCAAATCGAAAATGGTGAAAAATCGGTTGCAATTATTGTATGTTCGTCAGGCACAACCGGCTTATCAAAAGCGGTTTGTTTATCGCATGCACAAGTAACACAGGGATTTACAACGGTATGGAAAAAAACATGCGACGATGTTTATCTTTACTTTAGTTCATTGTACTGGATCACCGGTTTAGTTAGTTTGCTATATGGATCAGTCGCATGCTGTAAACGTATTATTACGACCGAAAAGTTTACAACGGAATTGTTTATGAAGCTTATACAAAAGTATAAAGTGACTCAAAGCTATGGACCACCAGCGTATATCGGGCTAACGCTGCAACATCCGAATGTGGCTGATTATGATTTGTCGTCGTTACAGTATTTTTTATGTGGCGGTTCAGTGGTACCAGAAGAGTACGTGATGAAATCGAGAGAAGTTTTTATAAATTGTAAGGTTATAACCTTTTATGGACTATCTGAATTGGGTGGAGTGGCTACGTATAATTCAAGTGATGTTCCAAAGTCGGTCGGTTCTGTTCTACCCAATTTAAAAATGCGTATCGTCGATGTTAATGGAAAATATTTGGGTGTGAATGAGGAAGGTGAGATTATTATTCAGCCTAAGTATATGTTTTTGGGGTATAAAGGTGATCCGGAATTGTCAAAGGCGATTGCCCGTACTGATGGCTGGATATATACAGGTGATTTGGGATATTTTGATAAACAGTGTTACTTGTATGTGGTCGATCGTAAGAAAAATATTTTAAAATATCGAAACAGTACAATTTCTCCGGCAGAACTTGAAGTATTTTTGTTAAAGAACCGATTTATTAAAACTATCAGTGTGGTCGGTATTCCGGATTCGATGAGTGGTGATCTACCCGCAGCTTTGATTGTTAAAACACCTGGATGTGTGGAGAGTGACGCCGAAATCAAAAACATTGTTTATAATCTGGTCAAAGATAATTTGGCAGACTATAAAAATCTTCGCGGTGGTGTTTACATCGTTAAAGATCTTCCGATAACACTTAGTGGAAAAGTAGTCAAGCGTAAGGTCAAAGAGATTGCTTTGGCTTTGTATAACAAAGAAAATAATATTTAATTACAAAATTCAACAAATAATGTCTTAAACTTATTTTAATAAAGAGTCTAATTTTGTAATTTAAAATTAAATATGTTTTATAATTTTATCGAATGATAATTCAATCGACCCTGTTTGTGTGGGAACGTCACGTGCTTGTAGGCGAGTAGGTTAAATATCAATAAATCAGAAGAATACATTAAAAGTTGACATTTGTGTACTTAAAGTTATCATGCGAAGTTCAGAATATTGGTGTTCACGTATTTTACGTAAAAAAATCATGACCTCGATTTTTTTCAGGTTTACCATCCGCTATATCGCCGAAGTCAAAAAAATAAAATTTTAGAAATCTTGAAATTTATACAAGGATTCTTCATCTTGAAAATTCTACACACCTTGTATTTTAAAACTGGTACATGGAACAATAAGATAAATTAAAACAGGCCATTTGGAAATTTTTAGATTTCAAGGTAACGTTCTTCTTCTTCTACTCTTCTCAAGAACCATTATCCCTCCTTATATTTCAGAAAACCAACCATTGCTGGAAATTTAACACTTAAGTTTATTTTAATCTAGGTATTAACTCTGTGGTTTTAGGCAAATGCACAACTGTTCAATACCATCCCACGGAAGCTGAAAATTCATCATTTCCGGCCAGATTTGAAAATACTCTTTTTAAATTTAAACTTTTGTTCGTAAATACTATATAGTACTTAAAATTTCCCTGGTCGGCCCTCCATTTAAGCACCGCAACGTACGAAAACGAATGGTGGTAACGAAATTAATTAAAATTTGATCAGAATCTTCGGTTAACATATTGGACGGTTGTGTATGCGGGCAGAACACGTAAAAGTTACTGCCTTTTATAACTGCAGTATCGCTCAGTGAAACAGGATATTTTCTGTTAGTTTAAGATATTCGATATGTCATCGATCCCAGAAATGTTGAGAGACCTGTTGCATCGCACCATCTAGTGACGAGGTTAGGGCACCGATTTGCTTTAAAATCATTAAATTCATTCGCAAAATATTCCTTGTGGGATGTCTCGTCTTGCGGTAAAATCTTTTATGCACCAAATAAAGCTTCAGTATGGTCTTATCGGTAACTAGTTCGTTCCAAATGTACCGCATTAGTACCGAAGCAAAGTCGATTTCCATACTTACGAAAACCAAGTACTAAGTGGCCCATTAGCTGACCTTTAAGTTGTGGCTTGAATCTTGCACAAATTACACAATTTTTTACTAATTCCTTTGCCTTAATTTTTCCCATTGGTATTAAATTTTTCTTTCTTAACAGTCTAATAGAAGTGTTGGCCCGGTATGCTTGTTGTCTAGATGAACAATTTTCAGAACGACGAGCAATTTGAAAAGAAGTAGTCTTGAAATCAATCAATAACAGAGCTAGTATTTAATACAAATAAATTATTTGTTTCTTCTTCTATGTTTTCATAATTAAGATTTCTGTGGTTGGCGTAACTAATCAGATCCGTTCCACCATAAGTTGTGATCGTTAATAATCTATAAGTGCACCGCTGTTCTTCAGGTTCCTCCCTCCAAACGGTTTTTTGAAACTCTGTGTTTTTCGTGTTGGCTCAAATCTGCCGGAACATTTTACACCAACTATAAGCAACAATTCCGACAACTAAGCAACAATTCCACCTAAGTAGATTGTACGACCGGTCCTACAGCCAATTGATCGTTGGCTGACTATATGTCCTTTCATATTCCTCCATAACCTCTCCATACATTCTCTTTAATGTAGCATCATGGACGAATCGCTTTTCTAAATTACCCATTCTCTTTACAGCCAGCATTTTGGAATTGCCTAATTTCTGCCAACTATTATAGAAAGGTAAACTAACTATACGTATCTACCGGCTCTGCAGATTGTATTTCGGAAGTGTTCAAGACAAAAGTTTTCTTCTTCGCTGTGTTGGACGACACCATTAATCTCCTCAATCTCCCAAAATTTTCTGAGCATCAGATCATCATCTAGATGAAGATTAATTGGAACTTGATCTTTTTCTGTTTGACCTTTAACTGCTGTTCCTGCAATCACCCATCCTAAGTTCGTATTATGAGCAACCAATTGTGTTCTCGGAATATATTTTTTGCCATCACAAATTATGTCAAAGAACATGTCACTTCGAAATAGTACATCAATTTTTCCATCCTTGTGAAAATTGAGATCGGCAAATCGAATACGACTTGAATATCGTGAACGATTCAGTCCTTTAATTGCTTATACTCGTATATGATGATATCTTTGGAACGATCAGTACCTTCGCAGTTATCTCGTATGAATTGGTGCTAAATCGGGATTTTATTCGAATAGTTGCTACTCCCTTTGATATTCCTGACAAAACGTCATTAAGGTCTTGCATTAACATCCGGCCGTTAGTTTTCTTCAGTCAGAGCCGGTGTCAAGCAAGGCTCTACAATACTGTCAATCGCCATTTTGTCATTCAACTATAATCTTTGCTGTTGGAAGAATTTCATTAACGATTGAATTAGCATGACCACAAGTAGTTCTTTTCTCGGCAGTCATACCGGTTACCGAAGGGATAATTGTAGGTATATCCAAGTGGAGGATCACGTTATGTTTTTTCTGACATATTTATTTATTTATTTATTTATTTATTTTAATATAAATGTTTGAAGTTCATATGAACTTATTACATTAGTGGCAAACTACTTTATTCTAATCTATTACAAATTTTATTTATTAAATTAACCTATAGGTGTACAGCGACATATTAGCGATTCAAAACTTGAAATTGGCAAAAGAAGAAAAATAGAATTTTGATATTATTAAGCTGAAGAAAAGTATTTTTTCCGAAACACGGCAGGAGATTTAGATTTCTTGACGTCATTACTTAACGAATTCCACATGCTAACTCCCCTCACAAAGAATGATGAATTCATCAGATTACATTTATTAATAGCCGGAGTCAAAAGATGAATATGACGATTGGAAGACGAAACTAATTTCTCAACAATATAGGTGGGCTGTTTATACTTTAAGAACTTGAAAATGTATAAACAAACTCGAAACTCATAGAATTCAGCAAGAGAACAACCAAGTAATGAATTAGTAAAATTCGAGATATGGTCGTACTTTCTTAGCCCGTATACGTATCTCACACAAGAATTAAATAATCAATCGAAGTTCATTAAAGTACTTCTTCTTTAATACAAAGAAGACAATATCTCCGTACAAAAAATGTGGAAGGATGTAAGATTTCACCAATTGGAGTCTAAGATTGGTATTAAAGCACTTCGTGGTAGCCCATAACATTCTTAATAAAGAAATCACTCGATTACAAACTGTTTCGATGTGGTAACTCCAGCATAAGCATTTGTCAAAAGTTAAGCCTAAATTATTCACAGAATCAGAGAAATCTACTTCCTCTCCAAGTACACTGATTTTAGGTAGGTAGTGCGTATCACGAATTGTAGAAGATATAATAATAGATTTGGTTTTTCTACCATTAAGTTCAAGATAATTTTCTATAGACCATTTCGTAATCAATTCGATATCGGAATTAACAGTTCCAATAGAATTTGTTATCTCGTTGGGCCTACAAAATCTATAAATTTGCAGGTCATCAGCGAAAAGGTGATATTTGCATTGAGTGATAACAGCAGGTAGGTCGTTTATATACATCATGAATAGAAAAGGACCTAATACCGATCCCTGGGGAACACCGCAATTAGTATAACAAGAGCTAGAAATTCCTGAATTAGATCTAACGAATTGTGATCGATTTGATAGATATGACAAAACCAAACGACAAGCCGACATTGAGAACTTAAAACTGTTACGAAGTTTGCTAACCAAAATTGAATGATCAATTTTATCGAAAGCTTTACTAAAGTCTAGAAGAACCAGCGTACAAAGATAACCCTTATCTATGGCCCTGCGGATGTCGTCATTGATGTGTAGTAAAGCACTATTAGTGCTGAAATGACGTCTGTAAGCAGACTGGTACTTTGATAGTAAATTTTCCGATTCAACGTAAGTTAATATTTGTGATTGCAGTATTTTTTCAAAAACTTTAGACAAAGCGGGAAGCAGACTAATAGGGCGAAAATCAGATAAGCATTTGGGATTTTTATTCTTAGGAATGGGAATAATGATTGATTGCTTCCATTTCTCAGGAAAGATAGAAAATGTTATTAGGCTATTAAAAATATGTAGTAAGTAGCAATCAACCTTTGGTAAAATAAGTTTAACGAACTTAATTGGTATTTCGTCAACTCCGACAGCGTTTGATTTAACGGAATCCAAAGCATCCATAAGGTCAGTGATATCGATGTTATTAAAACTAAAGTTACCTTCCATCGAACTAGAGTTCATTAGAACATCAACGGTTGGTAACCCCGCTGAACGTGCACTGATATGAGAAAAGTAATTATTGAACTCACTTGGTGAAAATTGCGTAGATGGTTTTTCGTTGGATGAAAGAAAGGAACCAACAGATTTCAAATTTTTCCAAAACACTTTTGAAGGAAGAGATGGGTGCAATATAGATGAAAAATAATTGGACTTCGCGCGTTTTATAATATTGTTACTCTTATTTCGTACAGCTTTATATTCTTGGTACAGTTCAATTCTTCTTGTACGCTTCCACCGACGTAAAATAAAATCCCTGAAATTTATGGTATCCCTGATCTCATCATTGAACCAAGGCGGCTGTTTAGGTTTGGGTGATATAGTCCTTAGTGGCACAAATTCCTCAAACAAGTCTACAACTAGTTCTGTAAAGTATTCTACTTTATCAACAGGGTTGTTAAAATGATAAACCATGCTCCAGTTTAAGTTATTACATTTATCAAGCAAATCTGATGAGTTAATGCTATTATAGTCGCGAAATGAGATTTTAGGAATAGATCTCTCATGTTTAATGTCATAGGAAAAGTAAAGAAGATCGTGATCACTAAATCCAACCGAGATTTGGTTATGAAATACAATTTTATCCGTATTAGAAATAATACAGTCCAATAATGAACTGGAGTGTGACGTGAAAAATGTTGGCTCGGTGTTCACGGGAGTGAGAGAGTATTCAGTTAGTAACCTTTTAAATTTTTTCGTTGTCGATTTAGTTGTTTTAAGGTCACAATTGAAATCACCGCACAGTACAACATCATTATAGTTAACACTATAATTTTGCAAGAAGGTCCCAAAATCTTCAAGGAAACGTTTATTCGGCGGTCTATATGCAACAACCAACAACACCTTAGTTGCTCCGAGTAATAGTTCTATGAGAATTACCTCCAAATTAGCTGCACAATGACATATAGAACATTTCTGTTTTGATCTACACTGTTAAACTATGTGTGAATCACTTAAACAGTTAAAACATCTAGAATGTTTTTTTAAGTAAACTCTGCGCTGCTGAATATCTAAGGTAAGACATTCTGCACATTCATATAATTTGTGATCTTATTCATAGAATGCACCAAGTACTGCTGGTGCAGTGTTTATTTTTAAGTAGATTCCTTAGAAGTCTGACGTTTAACGATTGTTTTGACTCTGGATTCATTTTTTGTGTGGCGATATAAATAAGCCAAGGATCTCGAGTCTCTGCTTGTTGACCTAACGCCTTAAGAGACGCACTACTTCGTTACATGTATAATGTAATCGGGCAATAGACTGTGCGGACGCATGTGTTGTTTGGGGTTGATCGAAAAAACTCTCCACGAACGAATGCAAAATATAACGTTTTTTGTCATATCTCTTACAGAGCTTTTCATAAGCTTCAATATATGTAGTCCGCGTCATTTATTTGAAAATGCCGAACAAGAGCAAGCGCTTGATCTCTTAAAAGTCCCTTTAAATATTTTTGTGCAGGTGTAAGAGTAGCGTTTGCATGATGCATGATGCGCATTCAGCGCTTGAATATTCATTTACGTGGTCAATATCGAATGCAAGATATTGACCAAGCCCAAGAAGATCTGGCAGATATTGGACAAAAAGGTTCAATGTTAGAAGCGTATTTTCGACATAACCTGGCGTTGAAGGAAATGCAAACAAACCAGAATTACTACTACTACTGGCAATAGTAGTAGCGACGATTGCGTATCATTGGTCGAATACACAACGTAAATTATGTTGCTCAACCAGAATGCTTCCATTTGCGAGTACTTCTCTAACATGTGAAGGACGCGACAAGTTTTGATGATCTCCTTACTATGAATGACATTCGTTATGCGACATACAAACTAGCTGCCTAGCCTTACCTAGGCCATGAGCCTCACCTTCGACGATAAATTAGATAGATGGTCTAGAAGAATCAGCAATGTCCAACAGCTCTTCGGTAATGCAAATACTCTACGTTCAGATTCTTATTTTTGGATTTCCCGAAGATCCAAAAGGTCTCTGGAAAAGATTTAAAAATCAGTGCTGCAATCAAATATTGCATTCAAGTTAAATACGACAGCAACAGATGGTCAAAATTACGAAGTTACGAAGATGACCAAAACACGGACGTTCTAAATTCTAATGAGTCAGCTGCTACTGGAGGGCGCATGTAGCGGCTTCTGCAAGGAAACCAGATTGAAATTGTGGACAGTATTTTCCGTGCAGCCAATGACTCTAACTATGTTGAAACAAAATGTTTTTTCATAGATGGACCAGGCGGTACCGGTAAAACCTTCGTGTATAAGACCTTGTATCACTTACTTTGTGCCCAAAATCGCAAAGTAAAATGTATGGCATTAACTGGAATCGCATTAACTCTATTACCTACTGGACAAACATCACACAAAACATTTGGCCTGAAAGGCTCACTTTCGCCAGATTCAATTTCCAGCATTAAACCTGGTTCAGTCAAAGCTACAGAACTCGCTCAAGTTGATGTTTTCCTGATGGATGAGGTACCAATGTAACCAACGTATGGTTTACAAAATATGGATCAGTTGTTGCGGTCTATTGCAAATCCAAACTTGCTTGCAGAGCTTACCTGTTCAACTCCAAAGCAACCGTATAGTGAAACACTCGATTTGTCAATCAAAAAAGTCATCTCTGGAAGTATTTCAAAAAATTTTCGTTGAAAAAAAATATGCTTGTCGATCCTTCCTGCATTCGCAAAGTATATCCTGAAACTAGGAAATGGAAATCTTCCAAAAAATGACTTCAATGAAATCAGATTACCTGAGTATATAATTTCCAGTGGTAATTTAATCGAAGAAGTATATGTAAATTGCCTTGCGAATAAAAATTACGATGGAATGAAGGAACGTGTTATTTCCGCGCCGCTGAACAAAGAAGTCAGTAATATTAATGCTGAGATCATCGATCGTCTCACAGGAGAATACAAATCGTATAAAAGTCATGATTGTGTGAAGGATAAACAGGAAGGAGGTATTGAATTCAAGCCTGAATTTCTTAATTCGATTGAAATTGCTGATTTGCTACCGCAAGAATTAAAACTAAAGAAAAATAATAATTATGCTAATGCGCAATTTAGATATTTAGGAACACGCCTGACTGTTACCGAATTATGTAACAACGTAGTTAAAGAAAAACTAATTACTGGGGAAAAAGCTGGACAAGAAGTACACATTCCTCGAGTTACGCTCGACTTCAGTAAAGGTCAACTTGGATGTACAATACAACGACATCAATTTCCGCGTCGACCAGCGTTTGCGATGACCGTACATAAATCTCAAGGGCAAACATTCGAATTTATTGGCGTCGACCATTGTACACCTGTCTTTAATCACGGTATGTTGTAAGTAGCATTTTCCCGTGTAAAACGACCAAATAGCTTGAAAGTTCTGTTACCACCTGAAAATGAACGTCGCACGTATAATGCCGCATGGAAAAAGGAGGAGCGTTTATCCTGATGAAACTTCTATAAGTTTTGATAGTGACAGCGACGACGGTTACCTCGGCAACATCGATTTTTATGTCCCAGCCGAATAAAATAAAATGAAATTAAAGTTGTTTTGCGGAAGAGATTAAACAACTTTCTTTCTTGTCGTGGCAACCAACAGCCAATCCATCTAATGCAACAAAACCGGCTCCTTCTAGGAAAAAGTTTTATGCCGCCCCATTCTTCTATACAAATAAGAACAAAATCAAATGGGGCATTTGAATTTAAGAGGGGAAGAGTTATCGTATCAAAAACTAGGTGCCCAAATTTACTCGTATGCAAGGAATCATATTCTACGCGTTCAATATGACCCAACAATAAATAACACGCGCACCTTGAACGCACGATTCACAAGCAAGCACATTTCGTTTAGAAGTGCAGACTCGTGTAGAATAAGTAATTAAGTTTAAGTTAGTTGTAATCCAGATCGTAATTCGATAAGTTGTTTTATTTGTAATAAATAATATTATGTCTAAAGTCAATATAGGAAGTACTTTTTCCAATTGCGATTCTCATTGGGATTCATGCATTACAACTGACATGTGCATACGACATTGACGATGAAGCTCATTTTTCGCTGAATGGATAGGTGAACAAACAAAATTGTCGTATTTGGGCTTATGAATAGCCAGAAGAGATTCAAGAGCTTCTAATGCATTCTAAAAAATGCACTGTTTGGTGCGGTTTATGGGCAGGTGGCATCATCGAGCCGTATTTCTTTAAAAGTGCGGAAGGACAGCGTGTAAACGTCAATTGCGCAAACTACAGAGCAATGATCAATGAATTTTTATTGCCAAACATTCAAGATATTGGTGTAGCCGACTGGTGGTTTCAACAGGATAGTGCAACGTGCCACACAGCAGGCCTAACCATCAATTTAATGAAAGCAAATTTTAATGAGAACATATCATATTGTTCAATCATGGGTTTGAACATGGCATAATGTATTATATTTAATGACAACTTGCACTTTTTATTATATATATGCAACGACCGTGGCATTAATTGCATTAACTATGTAAGCAATTTTTATATGTAACACTTAGTCTTAAACGCTTACTATGCAATTTAGTTGTATAAAAGAAAAACATATTTGTATAATAAAGCAGAAGTTAATTAACAACGTAAAAACACTCTCATCATTACTATCTACTAGACCTCACCAGTGGTAATCTAGTAGGTAGCAAAAACATTAAATTATCCAAAGCCAAGTTTACGCCTTGGCCATACCTTGGAGATTTAACATTGGTCCTTCGACGCCAAAACAACAACCGGCGGACTATATAAATTTCGAGCCAGTAACCAACAGGCATCGAATCTAACAACCACAAAAACAAGCGGTATACAAAATACTTCGAGCTACTGGTCATAATCATTTCGAGCCACATTACAACAAAAATATGGATGCTTTATATAAAAAGCAATGTACGCGTGTCGAACAACTGCAGCGGTTAAAATCCAATTACAGCAAGGATTCCGAAAGTAGACGAACAACTGTTTACTTAGAAGATAAACTGGGAAAACTAGATGACTGGTGGTCCAGTTACACGGATGCAGACAACGAAATGAAAGACCAACACTTCGACAACGATCCAACGCATAGTTACTGGGCTGAGCGGGACACAGTAAAACAACTGTATACACATCGTTTAAACGTGAGATAGAAAGGAAACTCGAAATAGCAACACGAGAGGCAATTCCAATGGGATCACCAACAAAAAAACCATTAACAACCGACTATAGTAGTGCTACAAACGATAGTAGTACCAACAGCAAAAGCAGTACCACGAACAACTTCGCGCTTGAACCAGAACAAGCACATCGGTACAAAACACAAGATGTTAAAATGCGTCTTTGCTATAAGTTAATAGCCGATACAAATGAGCTATTAGGAAAGCAGGGCAATCATGTCCAACTACAACATAAGCTGCAACAGCTGAATGCAAGGATAGCACAAATAGAACAACTACACGAAGACATATTGGTGCACGCAAATGCAGGCGAAGAAGAGCGTACAACTTACTTTACCGACGATTATTACTCTGCATTGGTCAACGAAAGTGAAACCTTACGTTGTAAATTGGTTAAAAATGAACGCGAACAACAAACAACCGGCAGTGAAAAAAGCAAGATAAAATTAAAACGGATTGAGATACCGCAGTTTTACGGAGAAACTCTGAAATGGGCAGCTTTCTACGACTTATTTAGAAAGTTGGTTCACGAAAATGACGATTTAAGCGACACCGTCAAGATGCACCAACTAAAAACAACAGTCCAAGGTAGCGCAGCTAGAATCATTAGTCATCTGGAAGCAACAGGGATGAATTACCAAGATGCTTGGAAGCTATTGGTAAATCGGTACCAAAATAAGCGGCAAATGGGAACAACACATATCAACCACATTTTGAATTTCCCCAGCATGCATGCAGAATCAGCAACAACTATGAAATCGTTATATGATACATTAACGGAAAGCATGCATGCCATCAAAAACTTGGGCGTAATAACCTTATCTTGGAATTACATAGTAATTCCAATTGTAATCAGAAAACTAGATAATGAAAGTTTGAGGCTGTTTGAGATGACCATTCCCGATCCTCGTGAGATGCCAACAATAGAGGAATTTCTGGCATTTTTGGAACGCAGATTCCAAGCCTTAGAAGCCGCCAGACCAAAATCACTCACCTTTCGCAATTCCGGACCAACTCAACAACCAGGCACCACTCCACAATTACCAAGACTTAAAAATCTACACGTAAAAGCTCAACGGACATGCATTAATTGCAAGCAGACACATGAACTTCAAGACTGCTTGAATTTTCAACAAATGTCTACATTGGAACGTAGCAGATTGATCAATCAACACAATCTGTGTAAAATATGTTTGGAAAAATTTCATCAATCGTGTTTAAAATCAACACGATGTTTAATATGCAAAGGAGCCCACCACACTCTCCTACATTCTAATAATCACCCACAACGTACAATGCTTACCAAAAGGGTGGATGACAATCCGAAAAAGGAAGCAGACGAAACATGCATTGTGACTAATCACTTTGTAAACCAATTTGAACAACCATCCGGTACACTATTGGCCACAGCAATGGTTGAGGTACAAAATGGAACACAACAACCAACCCTGTTACGTATGTTAATAGATCCCGGTTCACAAATCTCATTTATCACCAACGAGGCATCGAAGAAAATCAAACAACCGGCGATAAAAACGCATGTGGAGATTAGTGGCTTAAATGATAGCGATATCACGACTGCCACAAAATTAGTCACTTTTCGAATAGGAGCACGATTTTCTTCAAACTTCTCCATGGAAATGGAAGCATTAGTATTGCCGAATATAACTCGGCCACTACCTGAACAACATTTCGATAATCAAAGATGGGAACATTTAAATAATCTACTGTGGGCGGATCCAACTTACAACCAACCAAATAAAATTGACATTTTATTAGGTGCGGATTATTACCCAAATATCCTGATGAACCAAGTTGTAAAAGGAAATCAAGGCGAACCAATCGCCCAACAAACGGAGCTAGGATGAATCATATTTGGAAATATTGTAACCGAAAAATCCCCGAGCGTCCAATCCATGGTTACCTTGGTAGATATTGAAAACCAGTTAAAGCGGTTCTGGGAAGTGGAAGAGATATCACCCAAAAACTTTATGACAGAAGAAGAAAGGATGTGTGAAGAACATTATCAACAGAATTACTGTCGAACCACCGACGGCCGCTACATGGTACGTATTCCGTTTCAACAAAACATAACATCAATCGGTTCATCCAAACAGCGAGCACTGGCTAGGTTCATTCAACTAGAACGACGTTTGTCAGTAGTTAATGAATTTTCTACTAGATATCGAGAGTGTATAGAAGGGTATTTCAACCAGGGGCACCTCATTGAAAGTAATGAACATACGCAGAACGAATATTACATTCCTCACCACGCTCTGAAGAAACGTGACATAGGTGATACAATAGGATACATTCTCGGTGATGCGTTCGGCATCATGAATCAAAGAGACGCTTCACATATAGAGAATCAACTGGAAAAGGCAGAAGATAATGAGAAATATTTATTGGCATTAATCCAAAATCAAACGTCAATCATAGACTCAACAATCAATGTATTTAAACACGACAGAGAGACGACTGCTAATCATTTTAAAATTATCTCACAGCAGTTCTTATATCTCGATGGAAAAATCCAACAATTATCCATAGATGGTGATCATTATGACAGGGTACAATCTATTACAACATATACTATTCAAATAATGATGATCATGGGGCGAATAGCAGATAAACAACGAGTTATTATCGATGTTATTATAAATGCCCATCAAGGACACATCCATCCAGCCCTGTTGGCCCCTCAACAATTGAAAAAGGAAATCAACCGAATTAAAGATTATATTTCACCAACCATGATGATCCCTGAAGGCGATGACGATAATAGTCTTGGGCACATTTACAACCTGCTAACCGTGCAGACAAGAGTCACGAATAATCATATCCTCTTTCTCATCCAGATGCCTTTAGCATATTCGGAGACGTATCAATTATTTCACATAGTACCAATCCCAAAAATCGAAAATGGTCAATTACACATAATAATGCGAACGACAGAATACCTCATAGTAAATATGCATCAAGAACGTTTCGCTCCTCTAACTAACGATGAACTACAACAATGCGTTCAAATTAAAAATAATGGATATTTATGTACCATTTCGCCAATTTACAACATACAATCAAATCAGTCACAATGTGAAATGAACCTATTAAGACATGTAGCGCAGAATTTGAACGGTTGTACAACAACTATATTGCACCAACTGAACTATTGGATGCCATTAGACACAAACAAATGGCTATTTTCAGTAACAGCACCAAAAATCGTTGATCTAATATGTGATCGTCAGATAACCACAATGAAGCTGCAAAATTCTGGGATACTCAGTCTGGATCGGAAATGTACTTTAAAAAACGGGCATTTCTATCTCACAACTATCGACGAAAAATCCTATATGATTAATTCTTCTTTTGTTGCATCAATAAAGATTCAGAGTGAACTAAAAAGTTCATCATATTTATCGGAGCAACCGACGATTCCATCAGAGGGAGGCACCAACAATTCAGCGGACCTCAGTTTAAATAAGGACATAATTAATCTTGAAACGGCCATTGCTAAACAAAAATTAAAGGAAACGGCCTTACCTAAATCAATGGACTCTTCTAATATCGGGCATCACATTCATCATTACGTGATGACTTACACCATGGTGATCATAGGAGTGGTCATAATTTTGTTATATCTCTGCAGACGCAAGACAAATCACCGGGTTTCCTCCGAAGACATGTCACCACCACAACGGCCGACGCCACGGCCAAGGTCTCTCAATTGTAGAGACCCGCAGTATGTTCAATTACGGGTTTGAACATGGCATAATGTATTATATTTAATGACAACTTGCACTTTTTATTATATATATGCAACGACCGTGGCATTAATTGCATTAACTATGTAAGCAATTTTTATATGTAACACTTAGTCTTAAACGCTTACTATGCATATTTGGCATTAATTGCATTACCTATGTATATAAGCAATGTTTATTATATGTAATACGTATTCTTAACCGCTTACTATGCAATTTAGTTGTATAAAAGAAAAACATATTTGTATAATAAAGCAGAAGTTAATTAACAACGTAAAAACACTCTCATCATTACTATCTACTAGACCTCACCAGTGGTAATCTAGTAGGTAGCAAAAACATTAAATTATCCAAAGCCAAGTTTACGCCTTGGCCATACCTTGGAGATTTAACACATATGAAGAAACGGACCCGTGAATTGGCCTCCAAGGCTTTGTGATCTAACGCCGTTAGATTACTTTTTATGGGGGTATCTGAAATCATTTGTTTATGTCGATAAACCACAATCGATTCCTGCATTAGAAGCGAACATAACACGCGTAATTAACGAAATATCGGCCGAAATGCTCGGAAGAGTGCTCAAAAGTTGGATCCATAAAATGGATCGTCTAAGAGTCAGTCGCGGACAACATTTAAAAGAAATTATTTTCAAATATCAAATTTCATAAACCGAACTTACGTCACAAATACAATTTTTGATTATTAAATTGAATTTAATGCGTTTCATTTCAAAAATACTTCAAAATAATAAAGCAAAATTAAAGAATCAAAAAATTTAAAAATTGATTTTTTTAAATTATTTGCAACAACAAAACAACAATAAAATTTGAAACTTGTTGTTTACAGTGTTATAAAAAATTATTTAAAAAGCCCGTTACAGAAACATAAGCCAAAGTTAAAATCGATTTAAAAAACATTACTAATTGTTGCTGTGTCTGTCCTAATTTATTCGAAATAAAAAAAAAAATTCTTGTAGACAACAGACATACAAATTTGGATTACATCCAAAACGAAACTCAAATTTCCTTCTGAGAACAAGAAAAACTTTTCTTCAGACGATATGGTGCCATCATCGACGACAATTCCATAGTTGTATGCATAAATCATCGCATTTTTTTCTCTAATTAGTCAAATTGTTATCACATTACCATTGTCGTCTAATTGACTTTTGCTCACCTTATTCCGTACATTTCGTCTACATAGTGGCTGTATAAAACTTTCCACTATAGAAAATAATCATAAATTTTAAAAGCTTTTAATTTTTGTAATATTATTCTTCATCTTTATCAAATTTCCATTGTTCTCGTCTGCACACAGCTACATAAATACATATCCTAGGTAGCAACACTTGAAGTTGATGGAAAACTTTTAACTTGAAGAATAACGCAGAAGTTAACACTTTTCGAAATGAGATGAAAAAAATAACAGGTGAAATTAAAATGGAGAAAAACTTTTTATTTTTATCAATTCCAGTTCTAAATATAATTTCCTTTTGCACATGGAACGATGTGAAGTGAAACGAAAAACTTGAAGAAAATGTTCATCATTATAAAATGATGATGAAAACTACCAGTAAAATTCTTGTATTTTAATAAAAAAGATAAAGAGTCCGAATTTAAACAATAATTTATAAAAAAAAAATGTGAGTACACAAAACTTACACAACAATTGTGATACAAAACATCCATTAGACGAAGAAAGTTTTGTTCGACTTTTCTTTTTTGTATACGAATATCTTCTTATCCCGTAATCGTACGATTGTTTTTATTCGGAAAAACAAAATCTAATAAAATACGAGTAAGAAATAATTGTCGTAAAGTTTGATAAAGTAAATTAAGAGGCTGTTCAAGAGTTTTCTGTAGTTGTTGTTCTGGTGATGCTCTCGCCTTACATTTACGTTTAGTACTTTACCGTTTTAATGAGACTCTTAAGAACAACATTTCTGTGAGTTTTGTTAATGGTTTTTGGGCAAAAAGTTTTTGTTTTCTTTTGAAGTTAAAGCTAAATTCTTATTTATGTTTTAGAAATAGTTGGTCCACTACCGGGTTCTGTATATATTAAAGATATTTGTTTTAAAACATTTGAAGCAGAATAAAATTCTGTTTGTGTATTTAATTCTGCTCTTCTAGAGCAAGATTGGAATATCTTAACCAAACAAAAATATTGTATAAGAATCAATTTTCTCTTTAAAGATAAAATTATTTTAACGTCAACTTAAAAAAATCAATGTTGTGCAGTCAATGTTGTGCAGCAGACAAAGATAACTGTGATGTATATTACAACAGGCTACACCCACAAAAATGGATGTTAACAACAGTATCAACGCACATGGCTAATCAAATGTAGATTTGCCGTAGAAACGAAAAAATTAAAATAAAATTGTTTCTTTTTAACTTTACTAAGTGTCAAAGTAATTGTGTAATCGTGTAATAAAGGGTAAAATGAGAGTGATAAAGGCGTACCGCGAGTACACTGTTAAAGTTCGCCGAAAGTTTCCAGCAGAAAGGTAATGCAGATAGTGTCTTTACTATCCCATCCGAAAGATGATAATGCAGATATTGTTTTTGCTATCCCAGAATACAGCGAAACAAATTCTGGATATGTAAATTACAATAAACATACGTTTTGTAAACGTTCCTCTACCATCTTATGTAACCCATTAGTCCGGCCAGCGAATAGTTTCTGAGTTCAATGGAATTTATCTCGGACTATAATGCATGATAAACCCATGAATCGAGCTAATTTGCAAATCGTGAGGCAAAAGATAAGAGGCAACTCGGACTGACAGTAAATTTTTCTTGGTGGAATAAAGGCATAATTCACCAATTTTCTCAATAAACTTTCGAGATGACCCAGACGAATTTAACAAAAAATCTTTGTCTCTGCGCTACGCGGATAAAAGAGAGACTTTGGTTTTCACTCATCGTTAATAAAATAAAAAACGACGACTACACACCTGATGCCATTAACGTTCTTGTCGAGACTTACCGGAATCGAGCACTGGACGTGTTCATCAGAAGATTGAATGGAGATCTGGCAAAAATGCTAATGATACAAAAACCGAAAACCCTTCCAGAAGCATACGCATCTTGCTTGGAAATGCAAAATCTAAACGCCAGAAAGATACCAATCCATATGAGAAATTTTAATACTTCGGTAACTGCACCCATAATGCAAATTCTGCCAAAGCTGTGATACAATTCACAAAGAAGCCTTACGCCGATGCCATTACCGCAGAAGAACATGGCGTATCACCGTCAACATCAAAACAATACACACATGGCGTACAACATTCAACGTCAACATAATTCTGTCTCGCCCAAACTGATCAACCTGAAATCACCAGTACTAATGAGAATTGATCCATCGGTACAGACAAGTCAAGTAAACTACATCATTCGCCCTAATCATCAAAAATAATCAATCGTTCAAACGGGAAAACTTAAACCACAATGAACCACGGAAGTTGCAGAGAGTAAATCACTTTGAAACTCAACAGGAAGAGGAAGACCGCTACAAAATCTTGTGGAAAACTTCATGGAAAACGAAATAATTGATGAAGAACAACTAGAGAAAAATCCGGAATCAAATTTTATGATTGATTAAATTCCTAATTGACACCGGAGCTAACAACAATTTTGTAAATCCAGAGTTAGCCGGAACCGCCATCCCGAACAACGTTAAATTTAAAATCACATCAGGAGCTGGATATATTGAAATTGACAAAAAAGTTCGAGGTCTATTTTTCAAAAGCATAGGCATACACAACACAATTGATTTTTTCATTTTACCGGTTCGATAGAATAATTGGTGACGATACACTAAAGAAATTAGGAGCAATTATTGATCGCAAAATCATCATTTTAATCATATCGCCGAACATCAAAATCTCACTCCAAGAAAAAACATCTCATCAAGTCAACCATATCGAACTTAGTGACAACCACCTGTTATTCGGACAGGTGAACAATACAGAAACAATCACCACCGAAGTAAGAGCCGAAATAAAAACAACGACGGAGAAACCAATATACACGAAGTCATACCCGTATCCATACCATATGAAACAAGAACTGGAAAAAAAATCGGTCAACCTTGATGGCTTGAATAATAAGACCTTTCAAAAGCCTGTATAACTGGTATTACCATTACCATTACTATTGCCATTGCCATTGCCATTGCCATTGCCATTGCCATTACCATTACCATTGCCATTACCATTACCATTATTATTACCATTACCATTACCATTACCATTACCATTACCATTACCATTACCATTACCATTACCATTACCATTACCATTACCATTACCATTACCATTACCATTACCATTACCATTACGATTACCATTACCATTACCATTACCATTACCATTACCATTACCATTATTATTACCATTACCATTGCCATTGCCATTGTCATTGCGATTGCCATTGACATTGCCATTGCCTTTTCCATTGCCATTGCCATTGTCATTGTCATTGCCATAGCCATAGCCATAACCATAGTTATAACCATAGCCATAGTCATAGCCATAGAATAGGGAGCAACTAAATATATGTTCTAACTGACATGGTTTCCACCTTAAACTCTTTATACCTGAGGTTGTGGTTATATCTCCAGAGATACCTTAAATGGTTTAAGAATTTTTTTTATATTTGGTCATAATACAAAATCCTTCAAATTGTTCCCACCCTTGGATGGGAAGCTCCTGATAATTGTTTATAACTAACTTAGTTCCCTACTAATACCCGATATAACGGATGTTGTGTTAAGATCTCTTGGGATATCTCAGTTAGCCTAATATTTTTTTATTATATTTGGTCATAATACAAAATTCTAGAAATTGTTTCCACCCCTGGATGGGTCGCTCCTCATTATTATTTTTTACTGGAATCGTGTCCAACTAACACCCCAAATATCTGAGGTTGTGTAGAACTCTAGGGATACCTCAGTTTGCCTAAGAATTTTTATTATATTTGGTCATAATATACAATTTTACTAAATTTCCGCGAGGAAGAGTGTACAAAAGATCAGGGGTGCAATTTTCACAATGTTCGGGGGATCGTGCATGTTCTTAGGAGGTATGCCACTGGAGGCGATGACAGATTTTGTGTTTATCTCCGGAGCGAATACTGGCCGCCGATCAAGTAAGTTGACTTTTCAACGGTACGTTGAGGAATTACTCGAGGACTACGTCGTACATTTTCCGGGTTTATTAATGAAAACTTTCTGTTCATGCAGGATAATGCGAGACCGCATATGGCTGGTATAGTGTACCAGTACCTTCAAGAAGTGGATGTATCTTTGATGGAGGGACCAGCTTGAAGCCTGTACAATTTCCATGTTGTAATTCGATGTTTACCAATTATTTTCATGCTGACAAATTCTCAGAATGCATGTACTTCAGATGTTGACCCCAAAAATCACTTTATTCGCACGGTATAAGTACAAAAAAAGTACTACTGGATAAGTGTTGAAACAGACTTTGAATCTGCGTTCTAGAAAATTAAACAAAACATTGGATTTTTGATATTTTTGGATTTTTGCTGAATATCGATTAATGTGCGTATTTTTTGCACCCAAGTGTATTACCCCACCAAGTTGACCCGAGTAGTTCAATGAAATGGTAAATGTATTATAATTTATTTCGGTGTTAAAGATAACTTCAAATATTTAAACTAATGTTAATAAATTAAAAGTTACGTTAATTTCCACTTTATACAGGTATGATTTTAATATGCACCAACTCGTGCTAAACGTTTAGCACTTAGTAAAAACTTCACACTGCTGTATAAACAGGCAATAAAAATTAATCTATTGATCGTTTCAACCGTCTGTTATTTACACGGAAAAATTACTAATAAAAAGGGGGGGGGGGGGGGTGGAATAGCAGGTAAACGATTTGTTATCGGTTGAGTAACAAAATTCAAGGTATATTGAAGTGCATTTAATTACCCGACGTATTAGTCATATTATTAAGAGCGTGAGAATAAAACAGGGCGGGATCCGTAATTGGTGAGAAACGGATTTCTCTCTGTTTGTCAAGGATATTTTGGCTAAGGAATATGGATTTCCGAATTTCGTAAGATTCTAAGGTATCTAAACGTCTGCTTTTAGGTTGTATATGGAATATGTCTAAATGGTTTAAGCTAGCTGTATGGTTTTCTAAAGTTAAATGATTATGGAACGTTGATTGATTACAACCAGATAAATGTTCTTTAGCTCTAACTCCAAAATTGCGCCCAGTCTGTCCAATATATGAGAAACTACAATCATTGCAATTAATCCTATAAACACCAGACTTGGAAAGGCGATCAACTCTAGGTTTATTGTTAAAAACCATTTTCTTTATTGTGTTATTATTATAAAGGGTGTTTTTTTAAGAGGTTGCCGATTTTTTTTTTGAATAAAACACATATAAAATTATGAAATGACCAAAATTTTTTTTTATTTGGTAGATAATTTTTTGGCATTTAACATTTAAACACAATTTCTGGCATATGGCTACCACGACTATTTTTCACAAATGTCATTCTGGAGGTCCAATTTTCCAGCACTTTTTCAAGCATTTGAGGGCGTATGTCAGCAATGACACGTTGAATATTGGTTTCCAAAGCGTCAATCGATTGAGGTTTATCCACATAAACCAATGACTTCACGTATCCCCACAAAAAGTAATCGAGTGGCGTCAAATCGCACGAACGCGGAGGCCAATTCACCGGACCATTTCTCGAAATAATGTTGTCGTTGAAAGTTTCTTTCAATAAGTCGATTGTTTCACGTGCTGTATGGCAAGTGGCACCATCTTGTTGAAACCACATTTCATCCATATCCATATCTTCAAGATTTGACAACAAAAACTCATTTAACATGGTTCTGTATCGATTTCCATTCACGGTAACGCGTCGTCCTTCCTCATTTTTAAAGAAATATGGACCGATGATCCCACCAGCCCATAGACCGCACCAAACAGTACATTTATCAGGATGCATTGGTAATTCTTGAACGGCGTGTGGATTATCTTTGCTCCAAATGCGACAATTTTGTTTGTTGACGTATCCATTTAACCAAAAATGCGCCTCACCACTGAAGAGAATTTTACGGTAAAAAAATGGATCTTCGTTCAATTGATTTAACGACCAATCACTGAATTCACGGCGCAAACGATGGTCGTGTGGCTTTAATTCTTGCACCAATTGAATTTTGTATGGCACCAAACCCAAATCTTTACGTAAAATTTTCCATAAAGTCGATGGACAAAGTCCAATTTGCTGAGCACGACGACGAATCGATAAATTGTCGTTTTCTTCGACACTGGCCTCAACGACAGCAATATTTTCTTCTGTACGAACTCTTCTCATTCTTGTCGGTGGCTTGGCATCCAAAAGAGTGAATGTAGACCGAAATTTGGTAATTACGTTCTTTATGGTGGTCTCTGACGGACGATTATGTGCACCATAAAATTCACGAAGTGCTCTATAAACATTTTTAATTGAACACTGATTTTGAAAATAAATTTCCACGATTTGAAAACGTTGTTCTGGAGTTAACCTATTCATAATGATTTGCCAAACAATACTGAGTAGAAATGCCACTTTGAGCTGTCAAAACAACTGTCATAAAATAAAACGACATCTATCGGAAAAACAAACCTCCTAAAAAAACACCCTTATATACTCGAATAACTCGTGTAAAATTCGGTTTTAATTTGTTTTACTCGAGTTTCTCTAACTCAAACATATTATTTTGCCAATTATTGATTCGAATTATAGAGGTGTTACTGTATTTTCATTTATCAACATATTTTGTGTAAAATATGTTCCATAAATTATATTGGGTAGACTATTCGAAGTCATTGCAAAAATGATTCGATTATCGATGAGTCCCCCGACTCATGAGACTTGTGTGTAGATGCGAGCGGTATTTTGAGACCAGAAACCGTTCTCAAAGGAGTCCTCGTGTGGAGTCACCCAATTAAATTTAAGTCCAAGTATGTACTGTAAATATTATGTAGTATATGTACATACAGGTGTTATTATTATTTATTATTATCTGATTTTAATGTTTATTTAATTGGTTTATAATTTATTTATTTAATTAAATTAATTTTCTCTCTAACTATTAATAATGCATGAAGAAAATTTACAATTTCAAATAATATAAATAACATATGTAGACTTTTAAAGGTTTGAAACCTCATATGTATTTCGGCATGGCAAAGGGAAAATGGTTTTTAATTTTTATTTTCGTTTGTAACGATAAGTAAGTTTTTGATGTGATATCCCTCGACCTTTTAATATTGACTATTTTTTAGATTACTTACCGCCGGCGCTATTTTCTGTAAACAGTTTATCTGGCTCAATAATATTTCTCGAAACTGCTTCGCAATTGCATGGGAACGTCAGACATGAATATCAATTGATTTGAGTTATAAATCATATCCGTGACTTGCTCATGCACCAATTACGTATGAAACCTTCCGCGTGGTTCTATCTTCCGTTCGTGCCGTCACCTCATGTAAACATTTGATCTTTTTTGATTGACAGAGATGTGCGGAATTATCTCAATAATCTGTTCCTAGAAAGTATACTGCGGAAAATGCATAACTTAATTTTTGGGTACGAATTTGGCTGAATTGGAATTGTAGCAAATTTTAATCTTGGGGATGCTGAATTTGACTGGATCAGCTCTTAGCGGGTTAAAGCCAAGTTTGGTTTGGCTATAGTGAATGGAGAAGCTGGATAATTCTTTGGCCGATTATTTTCAAATTTATTTCGTAGAAAAATCCAGAACTTCATCCAGGATTTTTGTTGGAATCCCGATTCAGCTCAACATACCAGATTCGAGCATAATTAGTTAACAAATTGCCTAGCACGGGCGAACTCCAGCACTTCTCTAAAACCCATTTTTAAATCCCCATACAATTCTGAATACCTGATTTGACAATAATTTTTATTTTTTTGGGATATGGGAGTCAAGTCGTTCAGTGGGAATATGAAGTTGAAATTTTTTTTTCATTGGCAGTCGAGTAAGTTTGAATTGACCATAACAAATTTTGACTTCACATAGTTTAACGTTTAAAACTACGTGCGAATAATTCTAACTGCTGATTGCTAATGGAGCAGGCTTTTCGTTTTCATTATTTCACGGAAGGCGACTTGACCCCATGGTCACATTTTATTCAAAATGGTCGAATTGTAGGGCTTCATGATAAAAGACACGTTAAAATCCCAATACAACTGACTTTTTTAATTAGAATTTTTTGCCCAGCTCTACAAACTAAATTGGAAAGTTATCGGTTGGGAAACGGCCTGGCTCCATTCAATATAGCCGAATCGCAAAATTTTGTTAAATTCGGTTTTGCACACAGAATTTGACCATCATTTGTTGAGAGATGGCCAAGTTCCATTGAGCATTATGTTAGAGTGCCAATCCAATTCTGCATACCATATTTGACAGTAATTGGTTGAGGAGTGGTAAAGCTCCATTGAGCATTGCATTATATGCCTTGTGCAGTATAGTTATACTTGGTAATTAAACGAATATTCTTTGGTGATCAAAATTAATAAACATTTGATATTTTTGCGAAATAAGCTAAATATATTTGAAATATCCAATCCGGCAGTTAAGGTGGCATTGAATAACATTGATAGTTTTCCGGGAACCATTGCCTTTGGGATGCCTCACATAATTTTTTTTTTCAATTTTTTGGAAGATATTTCGTGGTTGCCAATTCAAGGGTTAAATACTTTTAGATTTTAGAGCAATTTTATAATATAATTTAAATAACTAATGACGTTTCAGGAAATTCGATTGTAAGTTGTGGAATTGCAGGTGGATTAAATTAATAAATGTTTACATTATTTAGGAATCGGGAAAATATTAATTTAGAATTAAATTTCAGGAAATCTACAGATGCATGTGAAATAATAATATTTTTTCCCAGGTTGCTGATTTAGAGATTGTTGAAGACCGATACCATCGTTATCCATTAAACCTATTAAGCCTTTATCCTTCCTCTAGTAGATTAGAAGTAGATTAGAATTGTGTTGTGCCGTATGATCGCTAGGTGTCTGAAACCGGGTCGTTCCGTCCCAAAAAAAAACCTGTTCCTATCCTTCCTATTGTTATGTGTAAACAGGCTGTAGGAATAGGCGCGGCGTTATCCGGGACACTTGTCCAGTACTTAGTCCTACAGTCCAATCAATCAATCAGAATACGCACCTTTTCTCCACTCGTAGCCGTTCTGCTTTGAGATGTTTATTAAGTGGCGATTTTTTTTAATTATATTTATAGCGCAAATAATGTACGATGATTTAATGGAGTTGAGCTTTAATTTTAGCTGGCGATTTGCTTAATTTGATGCTGTTCGCAGTACTTGATGCTTTTCTTTCGCTAAAGTGACTCGATAAGAGCAGCTCTTTATGTCTTTTATATAGTTCTCAGCATTAAAAAAAATATTTACTAATATTTTGATTCTCCTAATTTTTTTGCAGCTATAACTCATCTGCTATATTTCTCTCAATTCTATACCTCGATTTTGGCCATTATCAGCGACTGTTAACACTTTTCATTTCCTCAAATAATAGTTTTTAAATTTAAAAATTAAAATATCCTATAAATTTGCAAGATCCTTTCGTGATAACACAATAATGAAAACTAGCCTTATTTTAATGACACAATACATTTTTTACTCTAACCATACTTTGCAAACCCGTTTTTTTTTGTCTCAGTTGTGTCATTACAAATATTCTCACTGATTTTGAGAGAAAAAATATATAGATTATTACAACAAAAACTGAAATGAGCAATGATGTAACAAAATAGCTGTCGCTATGCAAATGGCGCGCAGTGTGCATCGAGGAGAATCGTGGAGAACACTGAGTATAACATCGAAAAGTTGTATGCCTCGAAATCGCATTAAAAATGATTTGTTCTAAAATATTCCTAAGACGTTACTACGGCTGAAATAAGTGTTTTCACTTTCACAAGACCACGAGTTTTTCAAAATATCTAGAGGAGCACTGGGTGTAAATTCAAACGTTTTATAGGGAAACAAAGTTGTTTGCTTTAAGATATGTCTAAGAGATTACTACGGCTGAAATGGATATTCTCACTTTGCGTTATACCATATCCAATTATAAAATATGAATTTTCAGAAAAATCTAAAAGTGCTTTAATTTAAAATGTTTTTAAGACGATACTACGGCTGGAATGCGTGTTTCACAACGTGCTAGAGACAATCCAAGTAAAAAACATTAATTTCGCGCAAAATCTAAAGGAACACTAGGTATACTATTCAAAAGTTGTATACCTAATAATTGCTTTAAAAGTGCTTTGTGCTAAGAAATTTTTAATTGGCTACTACGGCTGGCTGTGTTTCACATTGTACTTGACCCAATTTAAATAAACAAACTTGAATTTTCTGGAAAATCTAGGGGTGTAATATTTCAAAGGTATGTAGTGAAAATCGCATTAAAAGTGCTTTGTGTTAAAATATTTCTAATAAGTTACTACGGCTGGAATAAGTGTTTTCACTTTGTACTAGACGCAATCCATTTTAAATACTTGAATTTTAAAGAAAATCTAGGAGAAAACTGGGTCTTGTTTTTGTCCTAACATTTTAATGTTCTCATGTGTCTCATAAAGCCAACTTTATATTTTTTATATATTTTATATATTTTATATATTCTATATATTTTATAAATTTTGTATATTTTATATATTTTAAATATTTTATATATTTTATATATTTTATATATTTTATATATTTTATATATTTTATATATTTTATATATTTTATATATTTTATATATTTTATATATTTTATATATTTTATATATTTTATATATTTTATATATTTTATATATTTTATATATTTTATATATTTTATATATTTTATATATTTTATATATTTTATATATTTTATATATTTTATATATTTTATATATTTTATATATTTTATATATTTTATATATTTTATATATTTTATATATTTTATATATTTTATATATTTTATATATTTTATATATTTTATATATTTTATATATTTTATATATTTTATATATTTTAAATATTTTATGTATTTTATATATTTGATTGATTGTTTTTTTGTCCTCGAATATTTGAATATTTTATTTTAAATTAATTTAACTTTTTATGGTATAATCGGTCCATTGGCTATTTTATAATGAATTTAAGTTTAAGAGCCACTATAACACCAGGCTTCATAACTCGTACATTTGAATAAGCAGTCGAACGGGAGGAATATCAACGTAAATCAATTTATTAATATATCCAGGAAAGAGACGCAAGACTTTCGCAAATCAGTTTCTTTAAAATACCCAGATGTGTTGTTCATTAATATGCCAAGTAAGAAGATCCAAAATTAAAGGAATATCGAAAATACAACTTTAAAGAAAACGTCATTTTGTAATAATATAATAGGCTTCTTACACAACTCTATATAAATGAGCTTATAGCACATAGCAGCTTATAGTTTAAAGGTGTGTGTGTGGTTTCTACAAAGTCATTATTGTAAATAAATAAATAATTATTTCTAATAAATAAATAAATAAATAATTATGTATATAATTTTTATTTGTCATATTTTTTATATTTTTAATATTTTTTATATTTTTTGGTATTTTTTGTATTTTTGATATTTTTTATATTTTCATATTTTTTATATTTATATTTATTATGTTTGTATATATTATAATATGTATATTGTGTATATTGTGGATATTATGTATATTTTGTAAATTTTTGTATATTTTGTATATTTTTATATTTTATATATTATTTATATTTTTTATATTTTTTGATTTTGTTATATTTTGAATATTACGTTTTGAATATACGTTTATACGTTTATACGATTAAACGGTTAACGGTTATACGTTTATACGGTTATACGGTTATACGGTTATACGGTTATACGGTTATACGGTTATACGGTTAACGTTTTACTACTTTAGTATACTTTTATACTTTTATACGTTTATACGTTTATACGTTTATACTTTTATACTTTTATACTTTTATACTTTTATACGTTTATACTTTTATACTTTTATACTTTTATACTTTTATACGTTTATACTTTTATACTTTTATACGTTTATACTTTTATACTTTTATACTTTTATACTTTTATACTTTTATACTTTTATACTTTTATACTTTTATACTTTTATACTTTTATACTTTTATAGTTTTATACTTTTATACTTTTATACTTTTATACTTTTATACTTTTATACTTTTGTACTTTTATACTTTTATACTTTTGTACTTTTATACTTTTATACTTTTATACTTTTATACTTTTATACTTTTATACTTTTATACGTTTATACTTTTATACGTTTATACTTTTATACTTTTATACTTTTTTACTTTTATACTTTTATAATTTTATACTTTTATACTTTTATACTTTTATACTTTTATACTTTTATACTTTTATACTTTTATACTTTTATACTTTTATACTTTTATACTTTTATACTTTTATACTTTTATACTTTTATACTTTTATACTTTTATACTTTTATACTTTTATACTTTTATACTTTTATACTTTTATACTTTTATACTTTTATACTTTTATACTTTTATACTTTTATACTTTTATACTTTTATACTTTTATACTTTTATACTTTTATACTTTTATACTTTTATACATTTATACTTTTATACTTTTATACTTTTATACTTTTATACTTTTATACTTTTATACTTTTATACTTTTATACTTTTATACTTTTATACTTTTATACTTTTATACTTTTATACTTTTATACTTTTATACTTTTATACTTTTATACTTTTATACTTTTATACTTTTTTACTTTTATACTTTTTTACTTTTATACTTTTTTACTTTTATACTTTTATACTTTTATACTTTTATACTTTTATACTTTTATACTTTTATACTTTTATACTTTTATACTTTTATACTTTTATACTTTTATACTTTTATACTTTTATACTTTTATACTTTTATACTTTTATACTTTTATACTTTTATACTTTTATACTTTTATACTTTTATACTTTTATACTTTTATACTTTTATACTTTTATACTTTTATACTTTTATACTTTTATACTTTTATACTTTTATACTTTTATACTTTTATACTTTTATACTTTTATACTTTTATACTTTTATACTTTTATACTTTTATACTTTTATACTTTTATACTTTGATACTTTTATACTTTTATACTTTTATACTTTTATACTTTTATACTTTTATACTTTGATACTTTTATACTTTTATACTTTTATTTTTCCCTATTAAATTTCTCAGTGTGAGCCAGACAGTTTTCTAAACAGTTTCTGTGCTAGTGGTTAATCATTTACGCTCCGAAGGTACGAGCCTTTGTATGTGATTTAGACTAAATTATATGTCCATGCAAATATTTTGGAAATGGAAATGGAGGTTTTAATGAAATATTGTAATTTCTTTATAAGAATAAAATCACTTGTCGTACACGATGCAGATATGCCATTCGAATATGATCTGTTTATGTATACTTTTATATAGGTTTTTTTGGTAATTTTATTACTGCCGAAAAGTAGCCGATTTTTTTTTATATTATTTGAATTATGAATGGCCTTCAGTAGAACTGTAGGATGCAATTTTTCTAAAAATACTTTTTAATCCACGTTAATTTTTAAGAAACAATCTTAATTCCACACCATTATTTCATTAAACTTTTCTTTAAATATAATCTACAATAATAAATGTTGCCTAACAAAAAATTCTTCAACATTTACACAAATAAATCTTAGTTGTTTTGTTGTTCCCAAACAAATTTTAAGAAACAAAAAAGTGAAAAGAAAAATTTTTAATGTAAAACATTTTTAGGAACAACCAACAAATATCGTGTACACAATAGGAAAAGCACACAAAACATTGTTATGCCAAATAAACCTTGCGGCACAAAAAACTCTTTTATTTTGTTCTATATATAAAATATAAAGAGTATAGATTGATTTAACTTTTTTGTACTTAGAATAGTAAACTTCCGATAAATTTAAAATTCACTGTTTAATCTTGTTCTACACAATCTAAAGGCGCATGTTTGTGAATTTCTTCTACAATTCAAAATTAGAAGAGCGCCCACATCATGGTTATCTGTAAGTTTGTTACGAGCGCAAAATTCAATAACATTGATTTCGAGTAAATGATCTTACTGTCGACATTAAATGGCTCAACCGAGCAATGTTATAAAATCTTTTAATTGAAACATTTTAATTTGGTCCTTTCTATAAACATTATAGCTAAACAGATTCGTTTACAATTAAATAAATACATTTGTAGTAAAGAATAATCTCATTATTGCCATGTAACCGCACACGAAACAAACCAAAATTCCCTGTATAGTTTGTGGTTCTTGGAAACAATTCTAATCCATTTACAAATTAAATAAAATTTCTTGGATAAAATAAAATCTTATTTAATACGAAATATTTTTTTTTTTTTTGTATTTTGTTATTAAAAGATTAAAAAATATATAAGAAAATTATTAATGAATTTCGGCAAAAATCCACCAATGTAACTTTATTTTGCTAACATTTTTTGCTACAATTTTGTTTTTATTTTTTTCATCTCTCTGTACCACAAAAACTAAATCCTGTATTATATTGGGAATTAGGAATTAAAAAAATAAAAATTATATTAAAATACAAAAATTTATAGTCGAAATTTTTTATCTTTTTGTGTGTTACATTTAAATTTTGTTAGTGTCCCTGTAGAGGAGATTATTTTATTTATGGATGATAAAAGCATTCAAAAGCTCGGAAATTATTTTGAATTTCAATATTATATTTGCTATACTAATATTAAATATTGCTTTTTATCTATTAGGCATAGAGTTCTCAATTTTTTAAGTAACTATTTGCCGAAGGAATCAAATACATTCTTGGTCAAAGTGAAAAATTGACAAAAGTCGATCACGTATGTCAGAAAGGTAAACTGAAGCGCTAAGTAAATTGGATGCAGGCAATTATACATGTTTGAAAGTGCTAGAACTATTTCTTCTAATTAAATTGTTGAAATATCCCAAGAGTTTATTGAACAAATATAATTTATTTTAATTTCTAAGCTTTTGCAATTCGGAATGAAATTTTTAAATCAAAAATTGTGAATTAAAAATTAGCACTTTTATAGCAGGTTATCAAACAAACGTTTGTTTGTATGATTCAACTAAGTGATTTTCACCTGGATATTTTGAACAAAGTTCTAAAACTTAGCTGTGCTGATAACGATTAATTCCTTACCAAACATAATCGAATACATTCGGTTATTTATAGAAAATGATTTCATTCAAATGGGAGCGGCGGCTGGCCTAGATACTCCATTCGGTCGGTCCAATTGCTGAGCACATTTTGTATTGTGTGCGGATCTATTTCGGCAATGGTTGCTTCAATATTCTCTTTCAAATGCTCAATTGTTTGTGGATTGTCCGTATAACACTTGTCCTTTGCGGTACCCCACAAATAAAAATCCAAAGGCGTCAAATCACAGCTCTTTGCCGGCCAATTCCCGTCACCATTTCGACTGATAATGCGGCCATCGAATTTTTGACACAGTTTCGCTATTGTAACGGCCAATGAGATGCCGCTATTATAACGGCCAAAAAGATGTTAACATGTGGCGGTAGTTGATTCCGTTGACCGTAACGGTCGCGCCGGAATCATCTTCGATAAAATACGGCCCAATAATGCCGTCACGCCTCAAGCCGCACCAAACAGTAACACCCAATGGATGCATTGGCTTCTCCACATATCCTTGTCGATTTTCCGATCCCCAAATGCGACAATTTTGTTTGTTTACGAACTCACCTTTTCGTCCGAAAAGATGATTTCCTGAGAAAAAACCCGAATGAAGTACGCCAAGGCCAGCCGCAGCTCCCATTTGAATGAAATCATTTTCCATAAATAACCAATTTGGCATATGTGAAGGAAGATCATTAATATAAATAGAAAAGAGTAAATGCCCCTAATATAGAACCCTGAGGTACCCCAGTGATTAACTCACATATCAGAAACATCAGCACCATGCTTAACCAATTGTTTACGATTGCTCAAATAAGAATGATGTAAACTAATGGCAGAACCCGAAAATTTTTAAAATACCTAAATATAATTTTCAAGAGGATGTGGTTCACACAATCAAATGCCTATTAAAAATATAAAAAAACTAAAATAACAAATGAATGACCTATGTCCAGAATTGTTGATAAATCATCAACAATATGCACAAGTGCGGTAGTAGTGCTATGATTAGATTTGTAACCCGATTGGAATTTGCTTAAAAAATTAAACCTGTGTAGGTATTCATTCATTGATTTGAATTTGCATTATCTTCTCAAGTACTTTCGATAAAGCAGGTTATATACTAATCGGCCGAATACCATCAGTACTGCCAATTACATCCTTCTTAGGAAGACGAATGATAGAAGCTACCTTCCACAAATTAGTAAAATCAGATTTCACCAAACACTGGTTCATAATGAAAGTGATTTGAGGTAAGAATAAATCAATAAATAATTTTAATAATTTGAAATTTACCTTATCAAATGCTACCAGATCCGACTTGACAGTTTGAACCGCATTCAGCACCATACATTCATCTTCACAATCAAATACTAAAGATCATTACCAGTACCAACAAATTCAGAATGATGTAAAGGCAGAATACCTTTACAATCAGTTAATTTATGGATCCCAATCAAAATTTCTTCAGCAGAAAACTCAATTGGTGTTTCACTTGAATTATTAACATTGACAAAATAAAATAATTGTTTAGCTTTCCTAATAGCATTGCTTGATTTATTTCTAAAATATTTCAAAGATACAAGGTCATTCTGTAAACCAGATCTCTTGAAGGATTTATAAGAATGCTCTCTACGTTTAATTAAATTCAAAATATTTGCATTTAACCAAGGAACAGAAAAACATTTGTTTGTAATTGTTTTGCGAGGTACACACATGGAATCCAAATATACGAAATTTGAATTAAATGCACCGAGTAAATTATTTACATCAGGAAACCAATATAGGTTTGACCAGTCTATAATGAACAGAAATAGTTTATAAAATTTAAAAAAAAAAAATCAATTCGCACGGAAAAAAACAAACACCATTCAGCTAGGACTCGAATGAACTAACTGTAGATAGCGATATGCCGAATCAATTAAAAATTTATGCGGAACATTTTAACTCTCAAATCATCAATAATTCGCATTCATAAAATCCGGGCCCGATTTTCTCACTTCCACATACCTAGAAGATCTGATCAGATCTATAACTTTCCAGAATTTTGATGATTTTGATGATCAAAGCTTTAAGAATGTTATGCCTCTTACTCTGGTTCGGCATCATGGGTGCTGCGCAGAATTTTTAAATGTAATGGCGGAATTTCATTTGTTTTGACATGCAATTAATATTTTTTTTGCGGTGGAGTTGTTGTTGTTCGTCTTATGAAATTTGACTACGGTTTGGGATTTCCATAAGGCGTTTGTGATCCAGTTCCAAAATAAATATTTTTACTGTACTAGATTCCAGATATTAGCTTTGTTTTTATATTTAATAATGGAAAATGTATTTACGGTAACCTTTATATTTTAGCGGTTTTTATTAGTCTTGTTCAAATACCCTCTGGTCTTAAGAAAATACACTTGGTGTTGAGAACAATATTTCAGCAACAGTACATTATGCGTTTTCGAGATGCAGGTGCAGCTAACAATAAGCTCGTCGTTCAATTATTGTGTCACGATGCTTAGTGTTGAGGACCTTTCCATTTACATCATATAAATCAACTTAAATCATTTATCAGTAGCTCTCCCTGTGTGAAATAAAACTACATAGTAAATATTAACTTTCAGTGCCATAGGCATTTCATTAATTTAATTTCACTAACTTGAAAAAGACACACCTTTCTAATTTTAAACAACATACAATATTGACGTTCTCTGCTAAATAAATGCCAATGCTAGAATACGAGAAACGGATTTATTTCATTCATTCATATGCGATGGTACCGACCTAGCCGACGCAAAAACGTCTTCATCTGAAGAAAATTCTAAAATTGATTTGGTCGACAGTCTAGCCAATGTGAAAAGAAAATGGAAACGCGCTTATAGTGGAAACATATATTATTTCCACTATTTAAACAGAGCTGAGGGATTCTAGGCAATTTGAGAAGAAGAGTTTGGTGGCAATGTGATTTATCTGAAATACGAAGATTTTGAATCATATTTCGCCAAACAAGAATTACACATGTGCAAAGTAATTTAAAAAAAAAAACTTTTTTAATTTAAAATATCTTTTAATTTGTTTATTACACATGCATTGACACTTATAGGTAGGTCAGTTCCGCCGAATCGCAGTTTGTCACACACACACCAAGCGATTTTAATCCTCGAACACCTTCAGAATATTTCTTACTTCTGTCTAACAATCAAGGCATACAAATGTACCGTAACAAGTTCTGGATGTTCAAGATGAGAGCGAACCGTTTGTCCCGAAATATGAACTAAGGTACCAATTTTTAATTCATTTCTCATGTTTTTAATTCAGGTAGTCGATGCCGTGTTGATTGAATGAAACATAAAATTTTTGGTCTTTCTTGAATTACGATCCTTTTATCTTGAGATACTTTCGGTCAGGATTAATTAAATTTTCGATTGATTTTTCCAAAAATTTTATTCCACCGTCTTCAATGTGGTGCAATGTGGCTCAACAAAATATTTTCATTCATCAAGAAAATCTTGAAATAATTATTGGAAACATAAATGACATTAGTTAATAATTTTTTAAGTAATTTACGACCACGGTACAACCTCCGCCACTTGGTATCAAAGCCTGTCGAGGCCTGCGGTAATTTAATCTCTCTTTTTTGTATTCAAATCTTTGCAAACCGTTCTGAGATCGAAACACTCTTAAATCTCCATCAAACGAGATACTGGCTGTTTGTTTGTTTTCTAGCCTTTATGCTAGACTGTCATGGTTCTAAATTTCGACGCCTAATATGGGCGTAATATTTCAAGAACCGATCCTCAGTGCACTCCCCAAAATATTTATTCTTGTAGAAAGTTCTTCCACCATCGATCAAAATTGGTTGAGTATCTGGGGTGGCACTTTCAAAGATAAAAATTAGATGCATTTTTCTACATCCATTTCACGAAAAACACGGACAAGATGATGTGCTCCACAACAAGTACGTATATGGTACATCTAGGAATTTATAATTTCTTGTTCATCAATCACGGCCAACCAATTCATGACCACTTAAGGTCTTCAGTATAGACTTTCATGACACAAATGATATGGGTAAAACAACACTCGGCCCAAATCACAAACATTTCTTCTAACGAATGGCATAAAACACATTTGATTGTTCAGAAAATGAAAGAATTATTTATTGAAAGTGAGCTCCTTCTGATTAGTTGTCGTCGGTTGACCATGTATGTGAAGTTGGCCCAAATGTCAGCCCAAAAAAACGCGCTGGCAACACGAAAACTATAATTTCTGTCACGTTTGAACTGTCAGCCCAAAAAAATTGTATATCACGACATTTTAATGATGTCAGCCCAAAAATCCAATGTGTTTTTCATTATAGATTTTTGATGCATATGAAGTTGGCCCAAATTCTAAAACAAAAAAATCTATGGCAATACTAAAATATACAGAATTTAACTATAGGCAAGTGTTAGCAAAAAATGTTAAAAAATACTCTATTTTATATATACCAAACCAATAATTATTCTGCCAACGAAAGAAAAAACCGCCATGTTTAAATGTCAGCCCAAAAATAAATCTGTCGTGATACTATCATTAAAGAAAAATATTACTGTCAACCCAAAAAAGTAAACTAAACCAAAATACGTAGTTGATTATAATTCTGTATCGGATTATTTCGAGTAATGTCCCCTGAATATGAATAGCTTTTAAATTATAGGATAGATCAGAGCATTATACGACATAAACATTTATTGGGGAATCGGAGTACTAAGGGCTCCCCATAGTCATTATTCCGATGATAGTACCATTCAGAATTATAATCAACTACATATTTTGTTTTATTTTACTTTTTTGGGTTGACAGTAATATTTTTCTTTAACGATAGTATCACGACAGATTTAATTTTGGGCTGACATTAAAACATGGCGGTTTTGTCTTTCATTGGCAGAATAATTATTGGTTTGGTATATAAAAAATAGAGTCTTTTTTAACGGTTCTATTTTAATATTTTCTATCACAATAGTTTCATTTTTTCACGTCACTTGTATTAGTGTTGCCAGCTTTTAAATACGTAATTTTTTGGGCTAGAATTTTGGGCCAACTTCATATAGGTGGTAGACCTCACCACTGCTAGTTTCATCTGATTCCAGCAGTTCATAATATACCACAGCTTTATGATCCCACCACAAACAGAGTATAACCTTATTACAATTAAATATCTCGCTTCGATTGCAGTGGGCCAGCTTCACTCAAGATTTTTTGTATTTGGGATTCTCATAATAAAACCATTCTATCTTATTTTTCGACATTCGAGGTCTGTTTCTTTTAATTTATGTGGAACCCAGTTGCTAGCTTTTTGAACCATTCCGATTGTTTGTAAACTTTTTGCAACAATTGATCGATCAACATTCAATGCTACAGCCAATTTTGATTGTGTTTGAGAAGAATCTTCAGCCAATAATGTTTCTACTTCAGCATCTTGAAATAGTTTGGTTGGTTTTCCATGCTCTTTTCTTAAATGCCAAAATCATCATTTTTAAATAATCAAAACCTTCGACTCTCCGTTTAGAATAATAGCTGACGAAGAGAGAACTCTCGAAACTAGTACTAAATAGAGAAAAACGATATTCTCATCTTTTAAATTTAAAATTAAATGAAAATTATCCAAATAGTTTGTCTACTCCACTTGTCTAGTCCAAAGAAATTGAAACAAAATAAAAACTAATGCTACGATTACACAAAGCAGCTCAGCAGTAACTGAAGAATTACCAAGAATTGAAATAACCAAAGGCATTCTTAAACGAATATTAGCCTGTATTCAATCTCAAGGAGAACATGTTGAGCGCCTTTTATAACTCCATGTATTACTTTTACTCTCGAACAAAACTTTGTATTGGGGATTGTAGAGGAGATCATGGCGAATTAAAACTTAGTAAACAAATTATAACTGCCTTTTAGAAAAACTAAATTTTATAAAAAATAATTTTACTTTAAAGCATCATAGCTCTCAAACGGATGCAGATGTAAGATAACCACTTATTTTAAATAAGCCTGTACAATTACCAGTCAAATAGGTCTAATTTGATCGCTCTACGATACATATTTTGAAAGCTACCGTTTAATATTTGTGTGTACTTTTTATCTTAACCAAATTTTTTAAACGCCCTGTATCTCACATACGATTTTTTCACAGAATGAATCAAGGCATCACCCCTAAACGGATTAGGATCCCAAATCCGGACACTCTATATATAGGGGGTCTCTAAAGTAGGCTGGTACGAGTGGTATCGGTGGATTCTTTGATCAAAATGAAGGTGAGGACTCAGTGTTGTGCAATTACATGTAAAAAATATTTTTTTACATTTTTTACGTAAATAATGTAAATAATGATTAATTACGGTAAACAATTGTAAAAAATGTAAATAATGTAATTAATTAGCGACATCTGTTGAAATTTTTACATTAATATATTATAGATTATTTTATGTGCCTGACATCTGCTAATTAATGGCGCTACTACAATAATTAAATCTGTAAATTATTACATAAATATTCATCAGTATCAACATTTTTAATAAATACCAATTGTATCAAATTGTATTATCGACTAGAAAATAATGTATTTTAAATTATTTACTAATTTAAGTATTTTGCGCAACACTGAGTGAGGTTATCTCTAACATTTAGCACGTTAAAGCCCCCCTATCAAGTTACAGATGTTTAAAGAGGAACAGCCCCTTTTATTTAAGAAACTTCAATATTTCAATATTTTGAGAGTAACAAGTAATAATTTCATTAAAAAGCTGATGACATAAATAAGGTATAATAATTATGTGTTTGGTTTGTTTTTAGGTTGGACTTGCTTAATTGCTGTGAAGATCGTGTCACCAGGCTTGTAAGTTTTTGGCTTTGATATGATTGATTTAGCTTGGTTTTAAAATCGGTTAGATTTTGATATTTTAACCTCTGAATCCTTCCGAAAAATATATCACTGGGCTTTTGTTGGATGACCGAGTGTATAGAATTATTATACCGGTCTACCGCGGTGTTGATTAATTCTTTAGCTGTCAATTCTATATATTCGTTCTGTATAATGGATCCTCTCAACAATTCCGTTGGCTTCGCCCCGCTGTGCTGGTGTTAAGTACACTTTGACTCCCAAGGTTTTCAGGTAGTCAGATATTATTGGACTTATGAAACTACTCTCATTATCCATTACCAGTATTTTCGGAACGCTAAAATAGTTGCAACGCTTTAATTAATTTGTCGCGTACGTGTGGGATTTATTAAGATTTTATGCGGAACAATTTCGCAAATTTCGAAAATTTATCCACACACGAAATAAACTTCTCGTTCTTGATCTCCATTATATCAACGTGGAATATTTCTGCTGGATACTTTGGGATGGGTGTTTCTTGAATTTGCACATGATTTGGATGTCTATCATAATTGTTTATGTTACATATGTCACAGGTTTGCGTATATTTCTTCACTAAACTGCCCATTTGAGGGAAATGATACTTTTCCAAAAGTACTTTCCTTTTTCCTATTCTCCATATGATTGCGGAGTGCCTTCTTTTATAATCTCAAATTTATTTTCTTCATTAGCAATGTCCGTGACCGCTCTCTGGGTTAGGCGAATTTTGTAAGTTGAGAAATGTTCCTTAAAGACTTCCTGTAGTATTGGAATGAATTCCTCAGGTATCTTTAAGATTTTACTTAGGATTGCCTTATTTAACCCTGTAAGGCTGATATAGTGTCGGTGGTATGATGGGTGCGGTTCTTCGTGGACATAAATATCTTGCCCTTTTTGAAATATGATTTGGTTTTTAAATGCGTTGATGAAGCATCACAATATTTTAGGGGGTCTATAGAGTCCTTCTCAGCACTATGGATTGTTCCATCGGTAGACAACGTGTTTGCCTCTAACTCCAATCTGGATAGGGCATCAGCAACCTTGTTATTGATTCCTGGTTTGTACACAGGCTCGTAGTTGTCTTCCAAGCGCGCCTTCCATCTCTTTAATTTGGCGTTATTATTTCTGTTGCTGAGCGCGAACGTGAGTGGTTGATGGTCCGTGAGGATTCTAATTTTTTTCGCACCGTTTAACTAGTTCCTTAAGTTATCCATGGCCATCCATCCCCCTGTGATAATACGGCTCCTATTGCTGTGTCTGAAGGGTCAGTTGTCAAATTGAATGGTTTGTTGAAATCGAAAGTAGTTCTTTAGTTTGTTGGAATGCTCGAATTTGATTTTGATCCAAACTTATTTCTATTTTCTTTAATTTGGCCTTAATTTGGGCGTTTTCGCCTCTTGTAAGGTTTGTCAGTGGTTTTACTAACTTAACAAAGTCCTTCAAGAAACGTCTATAGTATGATGCCAATCCAAGAAATAATTTTAAGTCTTTCAGATTCGCTGGGATTTTATGGTGGCAAATAGCAGCGACTTGCTTTGGCTCGGCCTTAATGTCCTGGTTAGTGATGATATAACCTAGGAGTTCAGTTGCTGTCTTTAAGAATTCCATTTTGTCCAAATTGATCGGTAGGTCGGCTTTTTCTAGTTTGCTGAATATATTCTCGATGATGTTTAGATGTTCTTCCTCCGTTTTTCACCAAAAATAATGACATCATTGATGTATACGTAGCAAATTTTGCCAATGTACTCCTTCAAAACGGCATCAATCATCCTTTGGAAGATGGCTGGTGCATTCTTAAGACCAAAAGGAAGTCTCAAGAATTCGTATTTCCGTTCATGGTGAAAAGGAGGTCTTAGGTATAGCCGATTTTTTCATTTTGATCTGGTGAAAACCAGATGTGAGGTCTATGGTGGCGAAGAACCAAGAGTTTCGTAGGTATGGTATTTGATATATCCGGAATTGGATATGTATCTGCTATAGTGACAGCGTTTAAACGTTTGTAGTCAATAACCATCCTGTATTTTTGTGTATTAGAAGCGTCCAATTTTTTCTTCACTACCCAAATGGGTGAGTTATATGGGCTCTTGGAAGGTCATATGATCCCATCCTTTAAGGGTTTGTCGATCTGTTCTTCGACTTCTTCCCTCATATTAACTGGATAGGGATAGGATTTTGTGTGGATCGCTTCATTGGTTGTTGTTCTGATTTCAGCTTTTACTGTGGTCTTTATAGGTGTTACGTCATTTACGTAACATGTTTCAATTCAGCGGAGGGATGACTATCCCTGATTTCCAAATTATTGACTTGAGGTGTCTGCTTCTCGTAAAGAGGAATTTTAATGTTCGAATTAATCGCAGGATGTTGTCCCCGATGATGCCGTCGAATGTCAGGGTTTAAGGCAGAACGAAAAACTCTATGTTTTTGTAGATACCGATGCTTTTAAAAAATTGCCCGCATATTTTCCTGCTAATTTCGATCTGCCCCCCAGCCGATCTAATTTTGAATTTATTATTGGTAGCTGTAGAATTTTTGGGTAACTGGTCACAAATGAAATTCTTGTTCGCACCAGTATTGATCAGGAATTTGAGGGTATCGCCGGTTCGGGGTTGGTATTTTATGTACTCGTATGGTATGCTAGAGAGACATCCAGCATAAAATTTAGTTCGGCATTCTTTTCACTTTCTCCGTATTCCATAGTTTCTTCGATTTCCGCGTTTTCATTCACCATTTGCGTATATTGCTCTTCTTCTTCTTGTGCTTTCTGTGTTTCTGTGTGGTAAATCCTCTGCTTTTTCCGTGGCTCGTAGAGATAATAGTTTTCTCGTTTAGGAGCTGGTGGATTGAACTGGGCTTGATGCATTGGGCGATTTATGTAGTTTACCTGTCTGCTTAGCGAGGGATCAAGATCCATTGGCTCTGATGGCTTGGGATGTGTTGGCCTGGGTGGTGCTCCGGTGTTCTGATGTTGGATGTTGTATGCCAAGTTCCTCTGAGGTAAAGTGATTTGGTTGTTATTCCTACAGTAATTTGCCCGTGGGAAATTTTGCTTTATGGGAGCTGTTATCACATTGTTTGAATTCTTATTGTGTACCGTAAGACTACGATAGTTTAAGTTTTGGATCTCCAAACAGGATGCATAAGCTTCTTGCAAGGTTTGTGGTTTTTGGATTATCAGCATTCTCGATAAGTCTCCATTTAGTCGACGAATAAAAACATCAAGGGCTCTATTCCGATATGTTTGGATGAGAACTGTAATTGTATCGGTCGAATAATATTCTATTTTGATTTTATTAACAATTAGCGAGAATTGATGGTTGACACTAATGTAAAGCTTATCTAATGTCTTGTTTTTTGTGATAGGTTGCCCAATTGGTGTTCCAGTGTCCGTAAATCCCGTTTGTCGACATAGTGGAGTGATAAACATTACTTTACTGCTGCCCATTCGTCGTCGAATATATTATATGATATTAGAGCAGAGTCAGCATGCTCCCTGATTTACTGCCTTATACTTTGTAGAATTGCTCGATAGATCGGTCTGTCACGCATGATGTTATAATCTTGTAGGATATTTGATGTTATAATCTTGTAGGATCGACACATGAATCCAAGCGAGGTATTGTGTCGGGTTGCCATCAAACGGTTGCAACTCTTTTACACAATCCGGCCGGCAGTTTGCTTATTTCTTTTAGATCATCCGCATTTTTGACACTAAATTAGAAAATTTATAGGACAGATATTTTTTGATTCAACACGTTAATGTTGAAGCAATTTATTCAGACGCACGTGACGGATGCGCGTGCTCCTATAACTAGCTGAATCAGCTCGCCACATGTTACATCGGAATGTTAACTTATATATATATATATATATATATATATATATATATATATATATATATATATATATATATATATATATATATATATATATATATATATATATATATATATATATATAGATATATATATAGGGTGTTTTTTTAGGAGGTTTGTTTTTCCGATAGATGTCGTTTTATTTTATGACAGTTGTTTTGACAGCTCAAAGTGGCATTTCTACTCAGTATTGTTTGGCAAATCATTATGAATAGGTTAACTCCAGAACAACGTTTTCAAATCGTGGAAATTTATTTTCAAAATCAGTGTTCAATTAAAAATGTTTATAGAGCACTTCGTGAATTTTATGGTGCACATAATCGTCCGTCAGAGACCACCATAAAGAACGTAATTACCAAATTTCGGTCTACATTCACTCTTTTGGATGCCAAGCCACCGACAAGAATGAGAAGAGTTCGTACAGAAGAAAATATTGCTGTCGTTGAGGCCAGTGTCGAAGAAAACGACAATTTATCGATTCGTCGTCGTGCTCAGCAAATTGGACTTTGTCCATCGACTTTATGGAAAATTTTACGTAAAGAGTTGGGTTTGGTGCCATACAAAATTCAATTGGTGCAAGAATTAAAGCCACACGACCATCGTTTGCGCCGTGAATTCAGTGATTGGTCGTTAAATCAATTGAACGAAGATCCATTTTTTTACCGTAAAATTCTCTTCAGTGATGAGGCGCATTTTTGGTTAAATGGATACGTCAACAAACAAAATTGTCGCATTTGGAGCAAAGATAATCCACACGCCGTTCTAGAATTACCAATGCATCCTGATAAATGTACTGTTTGGTGCGGTCTATGGGCTGGTGGGATCATCGGTCCATATTTCTTTAAAAATGAGGAAGGACGACGCGTTACCGTGAATGGAAATCGATACAGAACCATGTTAAATGAGTTTTTGTTGTCAAATCTTGAAGATATGGATATGAATGAAATGTGGTTTCAACAAGATGGTGCCACTTGCCATACAGCACGTGAAACAATCGACTTATTGAAAGAAACTTTCAACGACAACATTATTTCGAGAAATGGTCCGGTGAATTGGCCTCCGCGTTCGTGCGATTTGACGCCACTCGATTACTTTTTGTGGGGATACGTGAAGTCATTGGTTTATGTGGATAAACCTCAATCGATTGACGCTTTGGAAACCAATATTCAACGTGTCATTGCTGACATACGCCCTCAAATGCTTGAAAAAGTGCTGGAAAATTGGACCTCCAGAATGACATTTGTGAAAAATAGTCGTGGTAGCCATATGCCAGAAATTGTGTTTAAATGTTAAATGCCAAAAAATTATCTACCAAATAAAAAAAAATTTTGGTCATTTCATAATTTTATATGTGTTTTATTCAAAAAAAAAATCGGCAACCTCTTAAAAAAACACCCTTTATATATATATATACATATATATATATATATATATATATATATATATATATATATATATATATATATATATATATATATATATATATATAATATATGTGTAAATATGTATATAAATTAACAACCTTCACTTTTACTACGAACATGTCAATGACCGGTCTAATTTTCCATTCAGCCAAATCAAATAAAAGTAAAAATTCAAATAATGTAAATTGCGCTATGACAAACCATACGCGAATGTGGAGAGGAAAAGTTTAAATTAATTTTCAACAGATGTCATGATACTGATAAACCCCTAAAACAAAATTTAAAAAACTTTTTCTCAATCTCGTTATATTACATAAAAGAAAATTCGGTTTATACATTTATGTAATACGAGAGTATTCCACTCACATACACATTCGTATACATATATAGAGAAAAGCTTTTTTCAGAACTCGTGCCTATCGATTTTCACATAAATTTTGGAATTAAACATTAAATGTTCATGTCACGGAGAGACGATATAATAATACATTTTCCGGGTGTCAAAACAAAAACAATTTTTATTTTCCCATTATCGCGACTAAAACTGATAACTCTTAAGGTATAGGACGCGTAAATTATTCACGACATTAAACTAATAAAATTTATAGCAGCGCAAAAAGTTTGGACAACATCGGTGATAAATAACCAAAAACACAAATCGGAATAAAAGTAACAATCAATATAAAAAATATGCTATGTTGTTGTTTTTATAGTTGATGAAAACGCCGAGTTAGACATTACATATTATAAATGGCGTAACTATCGGTGCCCCCCAATTTCATATATACGTATCTTTGCTTATCTATGTAGTAGTTATGATATTGTTTTAACTCACGTCTTATGGTCATGCGTCGTGCTTCTCTTGCAGTTTAGGGGAAAATGTCATGCAGCTCGAATGGCACAGATTCTATAAACACCCTGCCGAAATAAAACTGTTTATATGTATATCCTTTCCTGTTTTTATATGTCGAGAAAAGGATGAATAATTATTTGTGTTATATACAGTGATAATAATATTTATCCTGAATGTATACATTTTCCACTGAGCACTATAGCCATCTCGTTTTATATTAGTCGCGCGGTTTACCAAAAAAATATACATTTGTATGCGGATACACATATATAATATCGTATTTTCCCACGGACTTATATGTGTGTACAATATTTTCATCGTCACTTACTAGTATTTTGAGTATCGAATGTGAGTTTTTCCTGCTGGAGTTGTTTATCCGACAAAAAATTAAATAAATAAAATTTAAATTGCTAAAAATTTATAAATTTGGCTAAATTTTCGGTTTTCTTATCTCGTACAATATAAGACGGGAAATTATATTTTTCCAATCGGCTAATTACCATCGGTAAACGGATAAAAATAAATATTTTAATTTTTTTATGTTTCCACCAGTAAAAAAAAAAAATTTGGTTCTACTTTTTTTGGGAATTGTTATTTCGGTTAAAATATAACCCCCAAAAAAAGGGAGAAGATAAAAATCAATTTTGGAAGTGAATAATAACAAAAATAAGAAAAGGAAAAATTGTTACAAATATATTTTCACGGTGAAAAATTAGTGTGAGCAAAAAAATTATTGCATTGCAAAGTATTTATTAAATATTTGAAAATCAAAATTGAATATACGTAATATTGTTTTAGTGAATTATTTTACGACATTGCAAAAAAGTGTTTTTAGTGAAAATTTACATTTTATTTTCTTTGATTTTAAATTTAATAATTTTTTTTTATTATTTAATGTTCTTGTTTTATCATTGACTACTGTCAACGTGCCAATATTATAAATTTTTATCAAATAATTATTTGTATGTGATAAAAATTTAAAATAACGCATGCGTTTCGGCCACGGCCAAAGCACAAAAAAAATTTCTTTATATCGTTTGTAGTAGTATTATTTAGTATATATCTCTTCTACTAAATTTTTCATTTTTATTTTTTTTTTAGTATCCAATTTTTGTATCTTATATATATTGTGTACGAGAGTTGGTAGTTGTGACTTGTGCTAAGAATTAACCAGTCGATCGTAATATTCAGGCCTGGAATATTACAATTCATATATAGTTTTTTCAGTAGTGCCAACCTCTAAAAGTAAAGTGGTGAATATAAAAAACAGTTTGTGAATAAAAAAAAATAAATTAATATTAATTTTGTGTGTGTATTAAATAAAAATAATAAATAATAATACATTGAATATTGTTTTAGTGTTAATATTTAGATAAATATCAGTGAGAACGTGTGTGCGACACCAGTTGACAGTTCACAACGTTTTATAGTAAGGTATGTAGTAAACATAATATTAAGCCTAAAAATAACGGTTTTGCTAGATTAAAACTAGCGGTATCGTGCTCCGAATGTCCATGTGTATGTGATGGTACTTTAAAAATCCGCGCGCTCAGAAGTATACATACACACCACACCATCTCTTTCGATTTGCGAATTTTATATAACCATCCTATTCTATTTTAATTATACATATATAACTTTCATATCGAGTATGTGCAGAAATTATAGTGGTGTGTGTGTTTATCTGAGAAATCAGATTTCGGAAAAACTTTTACTATCGCCGAATGTGTATAAGTGTATTTGATTCACCATAAGGCCGTAGACGTGACATAATCTTTAACGAATTATTTTTTAGATTTTGGATATTGATTTCGAGAAGTTATCTTTAAATGTATACGGATTCATCTTTGACTACATTCCAGCCGGTTGCAGGATATGCAGTTTAGAGTAAGAGCCTCCCATTTGGTTAATTCATATCGTATATTTCTGTGACTGTATCGAAATGTAATTATGTGTTACCTAATAGTAAACCGGTTAGACTAGGTCATTGTATAACGTGCTACTTCGCGTTGAAGTTAATTTAATATAACGAACGGCTACGTAATGTTTTATGTGTTAAGGAAAATATTTGGATTCTGTTATTTTATGTATCCGATATAAACAGTTTCTTGAGATTTAGACTGGAAAAATTTATAATTATAGTATTTTAGGGAATCAACTTTCTTTAGCATATCAGATCCATTAAATATCAATAACAATTTGGAGTTGTCAGAGCAGACAAACTTTCGTACTTGAATGTGGAAACTCTCCAGAGCCTAAAACATATAGAACGTGGGTATAGAGTCCACATGAAAAAAAAGGTCCTGCCGTAGTAGTAGCATATTTGAATAAGGTCCAGAAGCAATATATTTATTTGCTTTGAAGTTGAACAAAAACCTTCACTTCAAGCGAGTGCCACTTTTGATTTACGGCTGAATTGGTAGTTTTAGGGCTGAATATTAGTTCTGATATATCCAAATATTGCCCAACCGGACATGAATACATAACCTAATATAATTTATTATTTTTTCATCAATTGTTCGAAATTTTTTATATAGGTATAATGGTGTCTACACACGGGAGTGAAATATTGCCTGAAAATTCAAGTCTCTGCTCTGATTTTGTTTAAATAATCAGAGTGAGAACTATACGGTTGTAAATTATTTTTAATTCTGCTATATTTTTATTCAAAAGGTCTTATTTATACATGCATTTTTGTTGGAATTCCCGAATTAGATTTTGATCCAGACTTATTTTTATTTTCTTTGACTGATTAGCCTAAATTTGGGCGTTTTCGCCTTGTTAGCGGTTTGACTATCTTAGCGAAGTCCTTCACGAAACGTCTGTAGTTTGATGCCAATCCAAGAAATGATTTTAAGTCCTTCAGATTCGCTGGGGTTTTAAGATTGCAAATAGCAGCGATTTTCTTTGGATCGGCCTTAATGTCCTGGTTAGTGATGATATAACTTAGGAATTCAGTTGCTATCTTTAAGAATTCCATTTTGTCCAAATTGATCCGTAGGTCGACTTTTTCTAGTTTGCTGAATATCTTCTCGATGATGTTTAGATGTCCTTCCTCCGTTTCCCCCCAAAAATAATGACATCATCGATGTATACGTAGCAAATTTTGCCAATGCACTCCTTTAAAACGGCATCAATCATCCTTTGGAAGATATGGTTGGTGCATTCTTAAGACCAAAAGGAAGTCTCAAGAATTCGTATTTCCCGTTCATGGTGAAAAGGAGGTCTTAGGTATAGCCGATTTTTTCATTTTGATCTGGTGAAAACCAGATGTGAGGTCTATGGTGGTGAAGAACCTAGACTTCCGTAGGTTCGTGATGGTATTAGATATATCCGAAATTGGATATGTATCTGCTATTGTGACAGCGTTTAAACGTTTGTGGTCAATAACCATCCTGTATTTTTGTGTATTGGAAGCGTCCAGTTTTTTCTTCACTACCCAGATAGGGTGAGTTATATGGGCGTGAGTTATATGGAAAATGTAATAAAGTTGATTCCCTAAAATACAATAATACAAATTATTGTATTTTAGGGAATCAACTTTATTACATTTTTAGCATATCAGATCCATTAAATATCAATAACAATTTGTCCAGATGAAAAAAAAGGTTCTGCCGTAGTAGTAGCATATTTGAATAAGGTCCCCAAACAATATATTTATTTGCTTTGAAGTTGAACAAAAACCTTCACTTCAAGCGAGTGCCACTTTTGATTTAGGGCTGAATTGGTAGTTTTAGGGCTAAATATTAGTTCTGATATGTCCAAATATTGTCCAACCGGACATGAAAACATAACCTAATATAATTTATTATTTTTTCATCAAACGTTCGAATTTTTTTATATAGATATAATGGTGCCTACACACGGGAGTGAAGTATTGCCAGAAAATTCAAGTTTCTGCTCTGATTTTGTTTAATACTGATTATTTAAATCATCACTGGGGGCATAAATAATCGCAGAGTGAGAACTATACGGTTGTAAATTATTTTTAATCCTGCTATATTTTTATTCAAAAGGTCTAAACAAGCTTATCTCAACATATTTGGGGGCCCTTCACTGAGCAATGTTTAAACTTTTTACTGATAAACGACGCTTTCTTCAGTTCGTGTTAGTAAAGAGGTGCGTCTGAGAGTGATGAAACATTTTTCCTCTAATCTGTTTCTAAACCAAACATACCTACAGCATTCTCAAACAAGATGTGGGCATAGATGGGTGGCGTAGATTACGCAATAAAATCTACGCTTTAATTTACTTTAGCCGGAGAGGCCAAATTGGACGCGCAAACTATTAATTTAAAGATCACTAAAAAATTAAAAAATTATTGTTGTCGAAATAATTAGGCATTCTGAAAGACCTGTTTTAGCCAAAGTTTTATGTTTACCGGACAAGTGGTGCAGTGGTTAAAGCTTGGGCATTTGGACTGGGGGTACTGGGTTCGAATCTCATCAGTGGCTGGATGCAAAGCAAGTTTTCGTCATCGATGACGCTCGGTGATGTTAATAAACACCACTAAGACCCTCTGTTGGAGTGCAGAATTCAGCGCCGACCCGCCGTCCATGTCAGTGTACAGGTTGACATGGACCTTGCAATGTGCAGGTGGTATACTGTAATTGTGTGAATGAGTGGCGTATGCGGGAATGAAAAGAGGGGTATTAATTGACCTTCAAAGGACATTAAACCCATTGGACAATTAATACTTTCTTATAAAATAAAAAAAATTAAAAAATTATTTTGTCTCATAGCACAGTAGGATTATAAAAAGATCACAAAACATCTCCAGTAATCTATGAACAGTTCTTATATTTTACGCCTAGTTAAAATTTTTAAGGCAAATTTTATACAACAAAAAAGTTTACGATACGCGAGAGTTGCAATAGTCGAGCAATATTTGTCAGGCACATAAAATAACCGGTCCTAAGCCTTATATTTAATTAAATTTGAATGCATCATTCAATGATCAATATCATTAAATTAATCACTCTAAGCAAAACCGCTCATACAAAGCCAACGTTGTTTCGAAGAAAGCGTCTGATTTTTAAACTACAACAGCACACACATCCACTTAAAAGATTGCAATAATTCCTCAACAAAAATCGCGTAGAATGTTCTCAAAAACAATACCGGGAGCATTCAGCAGTCAAAACTCCACTGCTCTTTGAGAATATAATTGTGTTGACTATTCTCTGCTGTGCAAGAATTGCGAATGCATTAAAATTGCGAAAAAACATTTATTTTGAAGTGTCTTCGATAAAAAAAATTGCTGAAATATTAGTGGAGTAGGTGAAGCTACAGAAAATGCTTTAAAGTTGCATTTAGTACTTTGTTCCTCAGAAATTTGTTTTTTTTTATTTCCTGCCAACATTAGTCCTGATATATCAATAGAATACTTTGCGCGCCATCTCTTATCAAATAGACTTAAAAAGTCAACTTAAACGGATTCTAAAAATTTCATGGCGCTAAGTTGGCTCAATTGTCCTCTGGTCTGTCATTTAGTTTGTCTACAGTGCTCTATTTTGGCAGTTCATCTCAAGTGTGTTTTGCGATTTTTATAATGAATAAAAATATCGAACAAAGAATTTTTCTCAAACTTTGTATTGAAAATGGAATTTCGTGTGTCGAATCTTTGAAAATGTTACAAAAAGCTGACGGTGAATCGACTTTATCAAAAGCACATATGAGTGATGTGGTGGAAAATTTGCTTCGCTTTGGTCGGCCATCAACATCTTCAACTAAAGTTAACATCAATAATGATGACAGAAAATCGTCATTTAGAAGAACGAATCAATTCGTAACATTGTACCCGATTGTTTGGGCACGACGCGCATTGTCGCTCCACTAGTTCCGAAGACCTGAATTTTCTTCAAAACTCAATCGCATAAAGGTCCCTGAAGGCATGCTAGAACAAGTCAATTCCGATCCCATACTCATAAAACGCAATATAACTGGTGATGAGACATGGGTTTACGAGTTTGACATGCAAACCGAAAAAACCAAGTCAAAGTCGATCAAAAGTCAATGTAATGTTAATTGTTTACTTTGATTATCGCGGTGTTGTGCGCTCAAAATTCTTGCCAGAAGATCAGACTGTAAGTAAATAATTTTTTCTGGGCGTTACGCGGCGGCTGAGCAAAGTTTGTCGAAAAAGGCCAGGGTTGTGGAAAGAAAACTCATGGATTTTGCACCACGCATCGCACCATCTCACAAGGCTATCATTGTGAAAAAATTGCTGGCCAAAGACTTAACAAATATCATCGAACAACCACCGTATTTACCTGATATGGCTCCGTCTGACTTTTTTCTCTTTCCAAAATTCAAATTACCACTTCGAGGCACCCGTTTTCAGTCGATAGAAGACATAAAATAGAATCGACAGAAGACATAAAATTCGCGGCTGGAGAACTGAAGTCGATTCCGGAAAATGCGTTTGAAAAATGTTTTGATGATTGGATTATTCGTTGGCATAAATATATTATTTCGGAAGGGAGCGTACTTTGAACTTGAAGGCGATACAATAAATTCGAATGAATAATAAATATTTGAAGTTTTATTGACCAATTCCCATTGCTTCTTTGACAGAATACATTTATCGCGATGGATAGTTTCTCTTGGTTTTCGTACAGTGTTTAAATAATCTTGCCGTGCAAACTAGGATTATAAAGTATGTAGTATGTGAGTTTTCAACACACTCACTTATACTGTTGCAACGTAAACATAATTTAAAATTCGTCGCAACTTTGATAACGAACCTATATTCATGCTAATCACAATTTCAACATCACATCGAAATGCCCTTATTCTAATGAACGACGTTCCGTTCCCAAAAATATTCCGTATAATACAGTATCTCGGAGTACATTGATATAGATTTTGATTGGTATTGACATATTGAGAACTCGTACCTTGTTCGTACCTTGTCGTCCATGTGAGCGAGTTATGTTGCAGAAATTTTTCTCCATAATTTTTCTGAAGTGCATTGGCCTTGATTAGTCTAATATATTCTTGTATTGTAGGATCATTATCTCGCATTGCATTTGGTTGATTGGAATTTGATAATTGGTGATGAGATCGATTCACATTTTCTCTAGTCAGTGGAACTAACTATGTGTGACTACGTGTTTCCAAGATAGAATAGAAATTGGAACTACAGACATTAGTGTATTGTCTTACATGAATCAAAGCGGGAAGATAATTTCAATTATGACATTTATCAGAATTACTCGGCTGGGGTTATAGATGCTTTGAAACACGTGATGGAGGTCGTAAATATTATACCCAAGTAGACAAATGGTTACAGGCACGTGTTAACAAATTGTCAAAATTGTAACTATTATTCTAGATGACTTGGTATGAGTATGAATGGAGGCTCTTTAGTACTAGAGTCATTTCAAAAATGCTTATGTGGTAAGGTTTGTGTTATCTTTTACTTAATTCATGGTGCTATTGACTACAGTTGTATGATTTTTAATATGAACCAAAAGCTGATTTTAATCATTGTTAACCTTTCAAACTGTGACTCATATTTGTGACTCATCACAAGATTCACCCAAACCTTGCTTCACTCATTTGTGATAATAATAGTTCGTTGTCTAACGACACTAATATTCCATGGCATTTTAAACTGAGAAGTTCCATACAGACCAAACTTAACTGTGTGAGGGCTATTTTAAAGTTCTCATGTTTCTTCAAGTAGGAAGTGAAGTTGAAATGAACAATTAATGTCCATTTTGCTGCCACTATTTCGAGCTTGCCTAATTCCTCGAAGTACATGCCGATGAGTTGGTTAAAGTGACTAATTTCGATAGTGCCATGTGTAAGTCTCAGAATAGTCTTATGCACTTTAAAGAAATAATTATTTTCATGCATTAACCTAATTTCATCTTAATCTATGAAACATAATGATAAGAAGCTTAGTTTCGGCCAAGTGGGTTAATTATACGATAGTTTACAAAACGCATTTCAAAAAACTTACACTGCGCCTATGACAACTCCGTACAAGTATGAAATGCGCATTTTTCGGAAGGAGCCAAGTCTTGTTGCGAACTGGTTTTGCCGTTTGTGATGGAGTATTGTTATGAAGAAAAATAATCATTTCCCTAGGCTTTAACAGCTCATAATAGATCACGCCCCTCTGGTCCCACCAAACACAGAGCATCGTCTTTCTGCCAAAGCTATTCGGTTTCGATGTGGATGGTACGCCTGGGCCCAGCCATGATCTTTTGCGCTTGAAATTCTCACTACAAACCCACTTTTCATCTCCTGTAACTATTCGATGCAAATACGACTTCCTTTTGTAGCTCGTTCAAATCATGTGGTACTTATCTACCGCTCTTTTGAATCCTTCCCATCTTTCGTAGCCGATTGGCAACAGCTTGTTGACTAACGACCAATTGCTTGGCGAGTTGTTTTTGTGTTTGCAAATCATCTTCGTCCAACATTGCATGCAATTCTACATCTTCGTAATTTTTTGGAGGTTTTACACGTTCCTTGTCTGCAACATCGAAGTCACCACTACTGAAACGCCGAAACCATCGTTCGCACCTGGTTCATTCGTGAAAAAATGCTTGGTGTTGACTGCAACATATTATGCACGTCAATAAATTTTGTTATACATAACGGGTTTCGTGTAGTGCTTCCGTCTTTGCTGAATAGGGCTTCGCGATTAAAGTTTAATTCAAACGTTAATTAATTTCTGCCTTAATTAGCCATTTCATAATATCTTAGCTTGTATTTACCTATTCACGAACTATACAGTAATTTAACCATCAAAACTATTTTCATCTTCCGCTCCAATTAAGATCGATTCAACTGACACAGATTTTGTCTATGCTTTACATTACACCATTAGATGCTATGAAGTCATTGACTTCCTATACGATTTACAAACTGTAGAAAGTAATACAAAACTATTTAGGGCGTTGCATTTGGAAATGTTCCAAAATATTAAATTGTAAAAATATTTCCAAATTAAAATTGTAGTTTTCGAGAGTAACGTAAAAAAATTAGCGCAGACAAAATGTGTTGGCAGCAATCGTTGTCTGAATTATATTTTATGTTGAAGGAAAGATACGAGTAGATAGACCATTTGTTTGTTACATAATGTATATGGTATTGGATTTAAATTGGGGTAAATACTCGTCGCAAAAACTAACATATTTATGGTTTCTATTTGGTTTGTAGAAGTAATTCGCATCGATTCCGAATCCTACGTTCAATAAAACTGCCCAGTGAAGAAAATAAATGTTTATGGAAATTGATTTAAAATTATTGGTGATGCATTATCGATTCTTAATTGAATACTTATAGCTATGGATGATGGTATGGAGTAACCGAGGTATACGTATCTCTATGACAATATCAGCATAAACGAAATGGCTTATTACCTATGACATAACCCTCGCTCGCTATCACTATTTTAAGGAACATTATTACTAGCGCTGGGTTAAATTAACCCATTTTTAAATCTTGCAAAAATGAATGAAATATTTTGAAAGTTCAACTAAAACCAGCTTAAGGGTTTGTTGGAAAAGGTCTACCGTAAAACACCATTGTCCGACAAAATTAAAATTAATTTATAGAGTAATTTTTCTGAAATAATTACTGTAATTCAGTACCACCTACGTTAAAACTTCCACAAAGCGACCACATCTTAATTTGATGACTTCCACAAATAAATTTAGAACATTTACGGCACACGGTTTTGGTTTTCCGGTCTTGCGTTGGTATACAAAGCTGACATCGGCTAGGCTTATCAATTTTGGGTTTATTTTTTGGAGGCTCAACGATTTGTATTTACGTGAGCTTCATAATACTGAACTTGAGATTTGCGTTCAAACTAGTTAATTTGCTTCGTTTGTCTATTTGCGGCTGAATAAGGTTGACAGCCAAATCTTTCAAAAACATTTTTCTGGATTTGTACTGAATAGGGGGATCGTTTGTTGAAAGTAACACTATTCGGCCGTTTATTTCTGCCAAGTTTAATAGACTGCAAAAAATTATCATTGGCCATCGATTAGAAGTTCGTGTATAACATAATAAGTGCTACATAATTGGTCTGTTATATCTACTCCGCCCTTCGTGCTGTTGTAGAAGGAAATGATCTCTGGTAGTCGGTTAGCCGTCTCCGTTAATTCACCAGTTTGATGCATGGTTGATAATAATAAGACACATTTTTTTTTTTTGGAACATTCCCTGTTTTTCGTAATAGTATCGTTGTAGTAACACTATCGTTGTCTTATTGTGAAGAAGCTCGTGTGCCAAATAATGACTGGTAAACCAGTTATCACTGTTAAGTTTTAACTCGCTTGTCGTAAATGCTTTATTAACCGTAACACTATTTGGAAAGGTTTATTGCACAAATTAAATTGACCTGGCGGTTGTTTCCCACAATATTCTTCTAATTTGGTCAGGTTTATTGCAGAAATTAAATTGGCCTGGCGGTTGTTTCCCACAATATACTTCTAATTGTGAAGTATAAAATGATACCGAATCTACAACCAAAATTATTTTAATGGCATATTTGGCAGGCTTACTCGGAATATATTGCCTAAAACTACATCTTCCACGAAAACCTCCTAACTTCTCATCTACGGTTATGAAACACTCCACATTGTAGTTTGCAGACAGTTCGATTGAAGATTTGAAATATTTCGCGAATAGGTGCAAGCTTATCAACCTCGCGGTGGGCCAAATGATTCGAACCGAAGGCAACGTATCAAAAATTCGAACCGATTATAGCTCATAGATGTTGCAAAAATTTTCAACCCAGTTCCATCGGTAGCCCACAAACCTCTCACGTGCAGTCTATTGTAGTGGCATTTTTATCGTCTTTGAATTTCAGTTGCTGTTTATATTCGTATATTCCACTATAAAATTAGTGAAACTAAAGAATATTTCAAAACTTTCTATCGGGGTTTTTACAAAGCTTGAAAATTGTGTGAGTGATGGTGAAGTTTGTATGATATTTACTTGATTTGCCCACGCTGTTTTAAAAGGTGATTTTCTCCATAAAGAACCGTATTTTCCCATTAAAACATTATCATTATTCTCAAGGCGCTCGATGCTGTCAGAATCCTTATCTTGATCCGTCTCTGAGTTATGTTCACTCATAATTTTCAAATCTTCAATTTCGTTGTTGTTGTCGCCATTTCCGTTAGGATTGCGCGTAATCTATTTTGTTGCCGCTGATAATCGTCCATCCTATATCGCAAATTAGCCATCTCGTAAAAGTAGCGAAAAAGATTTCAAATAAATACCATTACCTGTTTACAACGTGGATTTATTCGACCCAAATTTTCGAAAAAAACTTAACACAAACACTTTCGTGGGTGAAAAACACCCAGACACTTTTTAAATAAATCAACCGCCTCCTTCGAGAGACTTAAACTAACTATATAGTATTTCCAGGTGGCAAGAAAATATTGAGGTTAGATTGCATAAAGTATAAAGTTAGTCACAATTCGTTTTCTATGTTTTTTTTCCTCTATATTTTACGTTTGCGGTCGATCTCACTCAGGCGTTAGTGAGCGAGCTAATTGTGAAAATTTATGTAACTGCCAAAAACATAAACATTGGAATAAAGGGAGTTCCCATGTCCTTCCTAATATCCGTTTCCATAATGAAACCAAGTTTCTGAATTTCTTTTACGACGCAGATGTGACAGGCACCAGTGGTTTAAAAATTTCAAAGATATTGTACCTTCCCCAATTCAACTCGACTTTCTAGAATTAAATGAACGTATAATTTCGAAATGAAGCGATCGGAAAATTTACATTGATGGCGCCAGCATCCCAAAAATATATAATTTAGTAGTTCAGTACCTACCAAAGTTAAATTTCTTCCTTCTCGGAATAGAAAACATAAAACTAAATATTCGAACACAAAAAATATAAAAAATGTCGTGCAAACTTAAACTTTGTTAGGTCGAGATAAAGACATGCCTCTAATGCCGCACCAGCACTTGTAGCACAATCCAATGAGTAGTTTACTAGAATTGTTTAGAAATAAATTACAAGTTTGTTACACAGTTACACTAGTTACAACTTACTGGCATAGTTCAATCCATGCAAAACCATATTTTTCGTCACACCTCACTTTTTGAATTTCTCGTAAAAATTATTGTATCGTTCTGGAGGTGGAACTGGAATTTTTAACAAATTAAATACAATTGGAATAGTTCAATTTTTAAGAAACTACCTCTACCCCTTCAACTCGATAACAATGGATCGAATTATATTTCTGTACATGCGATGAGTACCACTGAACTAATACATCGTAACCATAATACATCGAACTACCAACCAGTTCAAGAATTTGATAACCATGAATTTTTTATACAACTGCTTACACCCGCAAAAATCGAACACAATGCATCGAACTATCTTCATGTACAAGGAATTGGTATACTTCCAAATTAATTACAACAATCCGCAAAAACCGACAATAATGCGTCAAATTACTTTCCTGTACAAGCAACAGGTACGCTCGAATTTATTCCATATCCCACGCCCATAAAAATCGAACATAATGCATCGAGCTTACACTCACAAAACCCGATAATAATGTATCCGAAAATTTACTACAACAGCCAACTCCCACAAAAACCTCATAGCATACCGAATTACCATTCTGTACAGGAAATTGGTACCTGTGATTTTAATACACCAGCCTAAACCCACAAGGATTGATATATGTGAAGTAGCCCAATTTCCATCCCCGAAAAATTCAATGGCAACATTAATTATTGCTATCAGCCCAAAAAATCGTCTCATTTTAATCAAATATTGTCATATTGTATCTTGTTATTGTTTCTGCTGCTACAGTCGTAATGCACAGATTGATGCAAACTTGATGCTTTCCACCATCGTCCTCAATCGACAGACGACTGATCCGTGTTCTTTACTGTGAGAGCCACAGTCGCTGTATATGTTCGAACAATTACTTTGACGTGCTGTAAAGCGTCTAAGCGCTTCTAGAAAAGCTTCAGTCACTCTTGCTGCTGGAAAATGTCTCTTTAGTTGGCCCAGAGTCCGTGCTTGATGTTTGTAGCAAACCATGGTTAAGCATGGTTATACATTTATTGAAGAAGATTTTTTTACTGCTAGTGGACCTTTTATAATCTAATACTGCTGTAGTCTATCAGCAGTGTTGTGAAATGACTCTTATAAGAAATTATAATTGGATGTTGAATGTCGAAACGAACTCTGGCGTTAGACAGTTTTCTCCCTAGTAAGCCATGCTACTAACGTTATCATTGAATGCGTCCCTGCAAATGTTTTAATATCCGTGCAACGCTTGTTTGGTTTTCTTGATTAATCTAGGGATGGTTAATTTGGATTTTAATGGTGCAACCTTTGGTTTAGCAGAGACTAAAATTTTGGTTGTTTGTAATCTTAGATTTGTAGTAAATTACTGCTGCATATGGGTCTTCTGATGCATCGCAGAAGCCGTGTAATTCGCTTGTCTTCTCTGCAATTGAGCAGCATAGCAAACTCATTTTGCTTCTAATTCAGTGGGCAGCTGTGTATCCCAACCTTTTCCTAATGTCCATAGTTGTTGCATGAATATTTTTGGTTTTATTATAACTGGTGCTTGCCCCCATATGGGGCCAAATAGTTTGGAAGTTTCAGGTAGCATTTTCTCTGTGTTATAGGTGTTTCGATATTTATTAGATCTATGCTTCCTAGTATCATCTGGTTATTGCTATCCCATTTTCGCAGATTGATACTTGTCTCAAACATTTGAATATATATTCTTGAATTATGATAGTTTGTTTAATCGTTATTCGCACCTGACAGTACATCGTCTACATAAAACTCTCCATTGAGTACTCTTTTAGCTGCTGGGTATTTGTAGGACTCTTGTGGTAGGATATGTAGCCGAGACTGTTCCGTGCGTGATGGTTTTCAGCTTATTCATGCATATTGCGCCTTTGTCGTTTCTCCATAGTATCAACTAATAGGTTTGATGTGGGGGATGCATTTTTATAACGATATTCCATTTGACGTTTACGTCAAAGATAGTCTTGTGCACGGTTCTTTAGCTATCATCTTTGATTACTGAATGTTGTGGCAGACAATTGTTTATAAAAGCATCATCATGGTATTTTTTCTTCCATATGACCCAATTTCTGCGGTTTTTCCATTTGAAGAACGCGTGCTGTAGCTTTTTTTTTGATTCGTCTAATATGAAACCGTCGCTCTTAAATGGTAATGCGACCAGATATGCACCATTTTCTAATCTTTTGTAGTTCATTTAAGTGGTCTTCTCATCTTTTTCATCACTTCGGTAAGTTTCCGTTCTACGTGGCCTTCTTCAGTTTCTCAAAACCTCTTTAGCTGATTTTCTGATAATTGAGCTATTGGTTGTTTTGGATATCACTCAATACGATCTTTGTATAATAATCCACTCCAAGCAACATGACTATGGGGCTCGGCGTGTTATAATTTGGATCTGTGTACTCTAAATTGTTTAGATGTTCACAGCCTTCGGTTTGTATTCATTGTTATGGTAGCAGCATCTAAATCTAATGCAGATTCGGATGCTCTGACAGTTTGGATTTCAAGCCTCACTACTTTCTTCACCTCCCCAATTTTATGACCACCGTCTCCAGCTATTTTGACATATACTTTCTGCCACTTAAGCGTCAATTTTTGAAGTGCTTCCTTTGTAATGAAATATGATTAAGATCTTCGGTTAATTAGGGCGCTTAATGTAGTTAGGATTCCATTATTATTAGCGGATTTGACCATTGCTGTTGCTGATGATTTAAGTTGGTTATTAGTTTAAAATTTATTACTTCACCTTAATCTCTTCAATAAATGCAAATCTCGTATATGGCTGATTTTTAGGGTTATGTGATGCTTCCAAGGACTTAAAGCGTTGTTCAAACAACTTCAGGAATTCCCCGGTTTTCTAAAATTTAGTTGGGTTCTGGAGCGAACTTTTATATATTCATTGTCCAATTTCTTCGATAATGTGAAAATTAGAAATTCATTCCAGAATTCGACGTTTATTCCTAGGATTCAGATTGCGTGTATTGTCGTACAAATTCCTAATGCTGCATAAATTAATGGTTGGTTTAGTAACGTATTTAGGTAAGCTGATATAATTAACCGTTTGCCGTTGTATCTATTGTTTGAGGTACTCCAGGCCATTGTATAGATAGTTTTTCAGATAGTTTGCTCAATGCGTGTCTGAGAGCATTTGATTTTGGCCTATCAGACGTTTGAATATTTCAGAAAAACTGCTCCATTTCATGTAATCTCCATAAAACGGGGGTATTTCTGGTAGCTGATGTTTCTTCTATCGTAGTGGTCATTTCAATTGTCAGCTTTATGTAACTTACTTTCAATGCCTCATAATTCTCCCTTGCGACGTATCCTAGCCTATCCTGGTCATCTCTTGAAGCCTCGGCACATCGTCCGCTGCATGTACTATATGTCGAATTACATAGCTTACTCGCCTTGTTTTTCTTCCAAGACATTATTAACTTTTGCTATTTCTCTGTACAATTCCCTCGTTTTAGAATTCTGTTTTCGTAGCATTTGGTTGAGCATGCTGTAGCTGCTGTGATCTGTGATGTGTTGAATTTTTGTATAAACTTTTTATTAGAATCGTCTGTCTCGGGAGGTATGTACCGCTAACGCATTTGTAGGTTAACGCCACTGTAACTCTATGGTTGGTGTATGGATGATTTTTATTGATTGGTGGAATTAGGTTGTGTATTTGTTCATCCGTTTTTACGAACTCTGTGTACAGAATTTTCAATTGTTCTATCTTCGGTTCCAAATATTTATTTGCTCGTCTTGCGAGATGATCCATCTTTGTTGTAAATGCTCGGTTATTTTGTGACGAGATCAGTTTCGATGGATTAGGTAGTTACGGGAGCCGAGAATGATTTGATTAACTGATTGGAGTTTATGTTTTTCTTTTATTTTTTTCTCTACTATCTTTGCAATCTATTCTGGGGCCTAGGCTCTACCAACTCTTTCGCGGTTCGCTTTTCCCGCCCTTATTATTACGCCGTTGCCAGCCAATTCGAGGACGTAGGTCTGATTTTCGTAGAATCATCTGCACATTGCATAGCTCCATGCCACCTTATAGCAGTTGGTGTTTGGCTTTGCAATTATTTGGTTATCGTCGCTGGTGGTCTTTTCGTTTCAAAGGATCATGTATTGATTTGAGATTAGTGCGCCTACCGTGGATCATAACCACGTAAAGATCAAATTCAATTATAGTCTAAAATCACTTTGGTCATTTCATCATTTTGTTCGAAAAACCAAAGTAAAACTGTTTATCTGCACACATTTATTCGGTATAAACCTTATTTAAATTGTTTATGTAAGTATTAAATATTTAAAGGTTAAACTCATGTGGGATTCAGAATCCCTTCTAATAATTATTATTATTTTGCGATAAAATCTGGATGTAATAATACGGAAATACCCCCACAAAATAAAATAAAATTGTTAAAGTTTAAATCCGTAGTTATATTTAGATTTCAATCAAACTTTAATTATTCATTTAACCGGAAAATAACTTTTCTATATTTTTGTTAAATATAAAATAACAGTATACGAGTACAAAATGTTTAAATATTCTAAAATATCTGATAAAATCAGATTATCTAACTAAATATTATTTTAAGTCGAACGACCTAAAATTTAATCATCTGAGAAACTATGAATTCAAGTCTATTATACGAATAACTGGATACCAAACCTTTTTTTTTACAGTGGGTTCGATAGATATTAATTTAAAATCTGTCACTAACCTAATATCGATGTTATGCAAATAAAATAAAATTAAATAGGCCGAATATTATGATGTATGGTTGGTTTGTTTCTCTACATGTATGTATAGTGGAAATTGGTTGCAGGAGCTATACGAAAATGGGAGGGGTGCTTGAAATAACATAATATACAGGGTGGCTGAGACCAAATGTTACTGACTTCACTCTGCTGTCATTTGTGTAGTTGTCGTTTTCGCGCGTCAATTTTTTGACAGATTGAAGTTTGGTTAGTTGTTTACATGTGGTCAACAAATAATTGTTCTAAATTAATATCTTCATAAAAAAATCGTAATGGAATTCAAACGTAATAGTGTATTTGCACTGTATTTAGGTGGAAATTCACAAACAGCAATAGTTCGTCAGCTCCAGCATTTGAATGTGAATAAAATGTTTGTGTATCAAACCATAACTCGATACAACGAAACTGGTAGCATCGCTAAACGCAACAGAGGCGGTCCTAAAAAGACATCAACATCAAAAGAAATGATAAGAAATGTGAAGAAACGAATCAACGAAATCCTCGTCAAAGTGCCAAACAATTAGCCGCACGTCTACATGTTTCACGATACAGCATTCAAACCATATTGAAAAATGAACTACACTTGAAGCCCTACAAGATACAAAAAGTTCAAGATCTTACGGAGGCACAAAAAAAAGTTAGGCTTGAAACAACACGAGCATTGAAGGCATTGGCCGAACGTGATGAGATCCCAAAAATTGTCTTTTCTGATGAGAAAATTTTCACCATTCGACAGTATGTGAATAAACAAAATGATCGTGTTTGGTTAGAGCACAAGTCCAACGATAATTTGAACACAAGAGTTGCCATGCGCAAGCAATCACCAGCTTATGTTATGGTTTGGGCTGCAGTGACTCTGCAGATGGACGCACTCCTCTGGTTTTCATCGAACATGGAGTCAAGGTAAACCAAGAGGTGTACCGCCAAAAGATCCTAAACGATGCTTTGCTACCTTGGGTACGTAAACACTTTGGTATGAACCGTTGGACATTCCAACAGGACTGGTCCATACGGACTGTTCCGCATTTTGGAGAGTAAGGTGTCCACTAAAAATACGAAAGTGTTGATGCATTGAAGTCAGCTCTTGTTCGAGAATGGAATAAAATTCCGCAAGCTCACGTTCGGTCAGAATGCAATGCTTTCTATGGAAGACTGAATCAAATAATCAGAGCCAAAGGAGGTCATATCAAGCAGTAACATGTTTTTCATAAAATGTAATATGTTTTCAAGATATTCCACGAAATTTCAATAAAAAATACTCAAAATTAAAAAAATTACAGCGTTTTCATTTGGTAACACTTGGTCTCAGCTACCCTGTAATTGTTCGTCGATTCTAATATATTCCGTGTTATCTGAAAACAAAATTAAGTGGCCTTAGGGCCCATATGCTCGATATCGCTTTGAATCAGTTAATTAATTCAGTATTAAATTTGGGGAAAATACAGGGTTAGGCCATTTTTTATTTTTAAATAAAACACACATTTTGGGATGAAAAGTCAATTTCGGCTTCGTGTACAGACCTACATCCGAGCATCAAAATTTCCGATGACTTTTCCCAATAAAGGCGGATCACTGACCTCAATTTCAGCTCGAATGTTATTTTTAAGTTGTTGAATTATTTGTGAATGATTAGCGTACACCTTACCTTTCAAATAACCCCCTCAAAAAAATAATCAAGTGATGGTAAATCCGGACTTCTTGGTGGACAAGGAACTTCACAATTTCTTGAAGTTTTGTGATCAGCAAATTTTGTTGATTATAAATGGATTGCTGTATGTCGCTTCGTCTTGGACATGCAATTCATTTAATTTGTGCCACAGAAAACCAGTTAACATGTTGCGATAACGTTCCCCATTCACAGTAAGGGCATTTTTCTGCTTGTTTTCAAAGAACAACGGCCCAATGATGCTACCAATCCATAAACTACACCATGAATAACATGAGGATTCTCTGCTCCCCAAATTCGGCAATTTTTCTTATAGACGTACCCATTAACCCCTTAAGGTTTATGACACGTATGTGTGACAATTCTAGTTTTTCACTATTTTTAATATACTAAGGTACTATAGCAAATTTTGAAATGCACTATTTTGATGCCGGAACATTATCTCATTGACTTCGTTTGTAAATTGCTCTGAGTATGACAGTTTTGACATATTTTCCGTTATTTAAAAGTAGATATTTTATATGTTTTATTTTGGGCCTAAAACAGGTCGCTTCTGTGCGACCTTCTTTTAAAGTGAAAAGTTTAGTTTAAAATTGAAATATGTTGTTTTTATAATGTGACATATATGTGCTCAAAAGCAAAACATTTGCAAAAACAATATAATTTTTTTTCCATTTCTATTGCATTTTGGCACAAAGTTGTCACACATTTACAAGTGTATTGACTTAGATGTTTTTTTTTTCAAATAAAATGTTCGTTATATCAGTTTAGTAATAAAAAATGAGTAAAATTATTTTTGTCGAAAATAACCGTCGATTTTTGGTTTCGGAACTCATTCAAATGTTATGGGCAGACAATAGTGATGACGAAAATGGCCAACAGCTTGATCAAGAAGACTGCCAATTTCTTGAAAACGATATTGAAGCTGTTAGCATATGTGAAGTTATAATTGAAGTACCACCAGATTATAACGAACTGGTTGTATCGCATGAAAATGACCTGGAATCAGGAGTATCACACCAAAATAAATCTGATGGCAACGATGATCAGCAACAAATATCTCATTCACAACATATTTTAACTGGAGAAAACAATACCAGCCAAATACCTTCGAAATTTTATAAGTAATTGAATTTTCTAAAGTATTGTTACCCGAAATTATAGCGGCCAACAGTTTTCCAATGCTTTAGATAAATTAATTGACTTTTTGATAAGCTCAGAAATGTGGGCATTTTTGGGCCTAGACCTTGTCATGAGCTATATCGTCTTGCCTTCATAAGAGACTACTGGTTTAGCCAACTAGACTTAAAAGTTTCATTTGCTGCTTATACTATGTTTTCACATCGTTTTGACGAAATCCGATCTACCCTACATTTTTATGATAATTCGAAGACACCGCCTCCAACTGACCCCAATTTTGATCGGGCATATAAAGTTCGCATAATAATTGAGCATTCAATGCCGCATTTTCAAAGATACACTAGAACTCGAAAGCTCAATCGATTGACGAGCTCATGATTAAATTTAAAGGGCACAATATAATGAAACAGTGCATGCATTCCGCTTCAATGACTAATGAGAATGACTAATGACTTTGTATTTTTGTCATTTATGTAGTTTGAATTTTTAAAATATTTTTTCCGGTCCTTTAAGGTAGCTTCAATAGTCTGGTTTAAGAAGTGAAACCGATAATTATTTGAAAACTAAGGCAGAAATTACCAATAAATAACGAAATTATTACGCAATGTCATTTATCATTAAATGGGAATTGGCTCCCTGTGCCCTAATTCTGTAAAAACCAAGATAAAGATTTATATTGGATATCGTGATGTTTAAATAAATTCGCATTCTCTAAATTTTTTTTGAAGTTAAATTGTAAAGTGGCATGATAAATGTATGCCAATTTTTGATATTTTAGTTTATTGTTTTCAATTAGTGAGTTGAATTACGTAAGCTCGAGTTCGATCAATTTAATTAACTAAAAATATTCATTCAGTCAAGTCAAGCAATCGAATTTTACTCGAGCGACTTCACTTCTACCCATACTTTAGCTTAGTTTTATCTACAGTCTTTCCACCTATACAACAGACAAATAAATTAATAATTTATAATTTAAAAGAAATTGCCTGTTTAGATTAGAAGGAAGAATACTAAAGGGGTAGAATACCCCGAAACAAGATGATCTGTGGATTACTGCAAAAGCATTGCAGAGTCAATTAGCTAAGGCAGGTAAGATAATACAATTTATCTGAAACTATAAAAATTATAATGCAGATAGAAAAACGAAGTGATACCTTGGGGCCAGAATAGTGGCTTTAAAAAAGTTCTATAATGAGTACGTCGACGGTGACAATGAAGTGAGGAATTTCAAATCTCCATTGGAAGTAATACACCAATCTACAAAGACAGACAAATAGTATGGGACACCTATGCAAAGTATATTGATGTTATGCAGCAACGTCTCAATCAACACCAACTCCAGAATTAAATCCAAGATTTATCTTCGACAAGTCTGAGGGGTCAAATAAGAACGACCAAGGCAACGAGGTTCCATCATTCGGAAAATCCACTCATGTCCAATTATCCGAATCATCAGGCGGCTGAGGATGTACTGGCAAGCAACAACAAGTTCAGAGAAATCTTCAATCATAAGACACAAACGATGGAAAGGGTAATGATGCAGATCATGGATCTGCATGAACAGATTTTCATGGAAGCTTCTGAAGAACAAGAAACTAACTTATATTATTTCTTAGACCAACACTAAAAAAATCTAAACAACAAATACGAAGATATCATAATAACAATAACAACGTTGTTAGAGGATGATCAAAACCTGCCCACAGCGAAGCCAATGGAAATTCGTCTGCCACTAATAGAAATCTCACACTTCGATGGGGAGTGCATGAAGTGGGCAGGTTTCGCAGATACATTTAAATGGCTAGCTCATGACAACAATAAACTTACTAACACACACAAAATGAATAGCCTTAAAGGTCATGTACAAGGATCAGCTAAGAGCCATCTTGAAACCACAGGCGAGAACTACAATGCAGCTTGGGTAATTTTAGAAAATCGGTCTAACAACAGAAGAAATTAGACGCCGAATCATGACGACTATACGAAAGCTCACTGGAAAATCCAAGAGAATTTCAAGAAACAAATTCTGGAACTTTCTAGAGAGGCATTTTCAATCTCAAGAATCCCACATAAACAACAACAATAAACAAACAAGGTTTCAAGCTCAATCATATTTGCATATGCTGGCAGAAAAACCACAGAATCGATATATGCCCGCGATTTAAAACCATGACCATCTCCGAAAGAAATCAAATAGTCTTGCTACACAATTCTGTCCTGGCCTAAATCACGCGACAACAGTCTTTAACAGCGACAGAACATATTCTACCTACCAGGGCAACCATCACACGTTGCTACACGTAAACAATCGGGAACGAGAGAACAATTATGCAAAGCTGAACGTATCACCATTCGACAAAGATTGTGACCCAGTTCTACTAGCTACACCTCTAGTCAGAGTACAGAATATTTGCGCTAGTTCCAACATCCTACGGGCCCTGATCGATCCAGGATCTCAGGACACGTTTATCACAGGGCAAACTGCACAACAACTAGGTTTGCGAAGAACAAGGGTTCTAGCCAAAGTTTCCGGAATATCAGCAACATAAGGTAAATCACCCCAACAGATAACAATCGACATACTATAAGTCCCAGATTTTCATCAATTTTTAACAAACAAACCAATGCATTAAAAGGGAATACCACATGCTCATCAACGAGTATATCCAGCTCAACCATTTGGAACTAATTAAAAATGGTTCTGGCACATCACGCCGTTTCAAAAAGAAGATAGCACAACGACGAAATTAAGAGTAGTATTCGATGCTTCCTGCAAAACAACAATGGGAACTTCTATATACGAAATGATGCATGTAGACTCAACCCTACAAGACAATTTAACAACAATATTGATTAGATGGAAGAAACATCGTTATATTATTGCATCGGACATTGAGAAATGTTCAGGCAAATACAAATATGCCAATGAGCGTCTATAGATTAAAAACAGTTACCTACGAAACAGCCTCTGCAACCTAACTGGCCACAAAAACTCTACAACAACTGGTCATAGACGAAGTATCAAAATATCCGATTGGTTTCAAACTAGCATTAAACGATTTCTATGTGGATGATCTATTATCTGAGGCCAACACAATAACAGAGGCAAAAACGCAGAGGGAGCTACAAGAACTTCTCCCACTATGAGGTTTCTACCTCAGAGAATGGGCCAGCAACAACAGGACAATATTAGAAGAACTTCCAGAGAGCCTTAAACAAACTGGTCAACACACCATAGATACAATTTGACTAGACAATTAAAACTCTAGGACTCCTCTGAAACAGATACATTTCAATTTAAAGTCTCGTTGCAGGGAACTAAACCAGCGATATCCAAACAAACAATTCCATCGGAAGCATCTATGCTTTTTGATCCGCTAGGATGGTGAGCACCCGTGGTAGTTCAGGCAAAAAAGTTACTGCAAGATTTATGGGCATCTGGCGTAGGATGAGATGAAAAACTTAATTCAAAATTTATTGACAGATGGTCAAATTACAAACTAGAACTACCATAGGCACACTACACCAGCCAAGCCACAATTAAATGACACGGTTTCTGTCAAGGTTTCCGGATCAAAAATCTTTATTCATTTTCAAACCCTTCATAACTAAAAGGTAGTATTCGGCACCATCACGTACAAAAGTGCATAAATTAAACAAAACATTAGTTCACTGATCCTATTCTGGAAAGTTCGTGGGATAAGGTAATTGAGGGAAAAAATTTCATATAATTTATGGTGAAATAATTTTTCCCGACATACTAAGGCAACAAAATGGAGACATGAACTCGATTACACCACACTTGATTTCTCAAGCGAAATATTAAACTTATCAAAATTAATTTTCCCCGTTTACATTTTTTCGGCTGGTCAACCATCGCTGAAAATTTAATCTTTAAATTTATTTGAAACTTATACTTCTTTATTGTTTCTTATAAATGGTGAACTTTTTAACATAATGGCAGAATTTAAAAAAGCTCCCCTACTTTCAGTACACAGACTTCCACCAAATTTCTCATGGTACTGCCACATAATCGATAAATTTTATGTATGAAGTGTTATTCCGAATAGTCAATGGCCGGGCACTGATTTTTGATGAAATGAAGTTTGATTTATCAAAACTCGTAATTTCCGGTAAAATTTGGAAATTATTTGAAGAAATTTTGTTTGTAATTTAATTTTTCTGGTGGCCCGATTTTGGCTTAACACAACTGGGTTCTCTTAATTTATGGAAAAACCTTAAGCTTAAAATTTCATCTTGATCAATCAATTCATTGTTATGTACAGTGCCGAGTTTTCGTTGAAAAAATTTTTTATTCGAGATTCTCATTTTGGATTAAATTTTGAAAAACTAATGTGGGTCAATATTGTTGCAAAATTACATTAGAATCTTTTAGTTTTTAGTTGGTTTTCTCGTAAATGATATACTTTTCAAAATAATTGCAAGAAACGAAAAACCTCTTGCCGGTGGAATGATTTGAGCCAAAAATCATTGGGATCAGGTCCGGTGAATGCAAAATAACTTCCCAACCTAGCTTCCGGAGCTTTTGGTGACGCCCCTCCTATTGGATATTTATGCGGCCGCTTCTGGTAGATTGCTGCCTTCAGTCGGTGCAGTTGCTGGCAGTAGAGGTCCGAATTGAGCGTTTGGCAATTGAGCAGGAGCGCATAGTAGATGTTTCTCTTCCAATCCCACCAAATACACAGCAAAATCGTCCTGGCCAGCAATCCTGGTTTAGGCACCGTTTAGGCCTCTTCGCCGGCCTTCAACCATGATCGTTTCCGCTTGATATTGTCGTATATGCACCATTTCTCGTTACCAGTCACCGCTTTGGAAATGGCTCAATTTCGTTCTGTTTGGCCAAGGAACCGCAGATGGAAGCACGACCCATCAAGTTTTCTTGCATCAGCTCGTGCGGCACCCAAAAATCGATCCTTATGCAAATGGTTTAAAACTGTTTTATCGACATTTTTAAAGATAGGCTTTCCAGCGCGTGGTGCATCTTTGATATCGAAATTACCGGAACGGATAGACGAAATCAAAATTGTGCGTGATTGGCTCTGACAGTATCGGGACCATATACACCATTTACAATTTCAGCCGCCTGACTTGCGTTTTCGCCTTTATCGAAGCCTTTATCTTTGTTTATCTTCATTCTTGATACGCTATAACTCACAACTGAATCGTTCCAATCAACCGAAACCGTGACAAAAAAATTTCTTTAGTACACGAATCCCCCTTTTCAACGATTATAAGTGTGGTCTTATATCATTGTAAGAGGAATGTTCTTGATCTTGTTACGACTGTACTGTCGCAACTGGGTTCTTTGCCCTAATTGATTACGTTTCTTTACCCCGTTTTTATTTATATCTAAACGCGGTTAATGGTGGATGGATTCCTGTGTGTTTCTTTTTTGTTTGGTTGGTCGTGATTGTACGAAAATGGGAGAGAGGGAGAGCGATGTACATCGAGTGGTGTGTAAAGCAAAACATTTCATAAGAATGTTTTTTTTATATGCCTCTCGTTTACATCAATGCGAATTGATGTAAACGAGAGACAGAGAAGAAAGACAAATCTTCTGGAATGTTTTGCGCGTCGTTTGTGCGGCGGGAGAATTTTTTTTTTGGTAATGGTAGTCGAGTTTTGAATTTTGTACAGTCAAGTTTATATTTTTAAAGATTCAAGTTTTGATTTTTGATAAGTACAGTCGAGTTTTGGATTGGATTTTTTATTTTATTTTTTTAAATTTATCTATTGGAACTAATATAAAAGTTATATTTGGAGTTTAATAAATCAATTGTGCAATAATAAGTTAAATTGTATTGTTTATTTATTCAACAAAAACACAATTATAATAAAGTGATTGTTCTAAATATTGACGACAAAATAAAATCGCCGAATCGAAAAAATATTGTGCAAATGAAGAAAGGGGGTTAGAAATTAACCTTCTGTTTATTTAGTTAAATTAACTTGAGATTTGCAAGTGCTAGACAAAAACGAATATAAGAAAATACATGGCCGTCTCTATGACATTTGTATTAATGTAATCTTGACATTTTGGAAAAGTGGATTTGCCCCTAAAATAGGGAAACAGTAACGGATGTGTAGTGTTTAACGGTACCGTATTAAACGGACACCGTATATTTTTTTTTGTAATCCACGGATGGCCTATCGAGGCAAATTTATTACGGCGGGAAGACGCCCAACAATAAACGGCCTATCGAGGCAAATTTATTTACGGCGCAAAGACGCCCAACAGTGAGGTGGCCTATCGAGGCATAAATTGGTATCGGGGAAAGGCCCTGCAACGTCCGACCGCACAAGGTCGCTACATACGGGTGGCCAACCGGCCCCTCGTGTTTTTTGGTGTTTTATTTGGTATCGGGGAAAGGCCTCGCAACGTTCGACCGCACAAGGTCGCTACATACGGGTGGCCAACCGGCCCCTCGTGTTCTCGTGTTTTTTTTGGTAACGGTGAAAGGCACAGCAATGGTCCGGGTGTGGCGCATCACCTGTGGCATGACGACCGCGCAAGGCCGCACCAGTATTATTTTGTATATATATATATATTAAGGTACAATTTTTTTATTTATATTTTTAATTTTTTTTTGATTTTATTTTTTTTATATTTTTTTTTATTATATTAAAATTCCAAATATTTTTGTAATCGAGCGCCGCACAGCGGGTGCACGCTCGGTGCGCATCGTTTCTCTCTCTCTCTCTCGTTTTCTCTTGGTGCGGGTGGGGGGGGGGGAAGTTGTTTTTCTTGTGTTTTTTTCTTTCCTGAAAATAAAATGAATTATTAAATTTTTACGGTGTGGTGTGATGGGAGCGGAAACTCCCTCTGTGTCGGCGTAGTGTTTGCGGTCCCTTGATGCCCGCATCCAATTCCGTAACCAGGGCTTGTCCCCGTTTGAATTCGGATGGATGCGCGCACCAAGGCACCGCTCTCGGTTTATAATTGGTTTGTGTTCGTTCCTCAGGTTGCGGCCGACGAGTTTCGGCAGAACTCCGGGTACATTTTATTATTATTTGCGATCCCCTAAATTTCTGTATCATCACGGTGTAAGCCAGGAGCCCTGTATGCCTCAAACCCCACGACCTTAGCACTTCTCCCTGAGAACGTAGCCGGCAAAAATCACCGTGGAGGCCTCTGCAGGTGCTTAGTGATATCTGCAGGTTGGCAGTAGCCAGCTTGTAACAATCTCTTGCTTTATCAATATTTTTAGTTGCGCAATATTGTCAACTTTAGATTTTGCCAAATGTGACTTTTAATAGCCCTACAAAAAATAACCACAGTGTACGAAGCCGGGTGATGAGGGGGTCCGATGATTTTCATCCAGTAATTTTAATTGGTTTGTTACATCTCATTAGCGGAATTTAGGGTTTTTATCGTTGGTTAGTGTACCTTTTGAAATATTGAACCTTACTTTTTTACATTATTTGGTAATTACTCGTACAACACTAATGTTTTTCTCTAAAAATTTTAAAACGAGCAGCTGCTTTTTTTTGTCAGCACGTTGATGGAAACTGGCATTTAAAATAAAATTGCATTTGGATTATTCCATTGTTTTAACGCTTGTTTCTCTCATATACTCTAGCTCTCTCTAAAATAACAGGACTCCTGAGTTATTTGAAATCTGGCTTTCCGTAGGAGTAAAGAGTTAGGAAAAATGTTTACACATAATTTTTGTTAATTTCAAATTTTTCTGGCCTACTGAGGAATCTTGTTTATTTTAATTATTTTGTAAATTAGAAAATATTTTTTCCCTTATCGAAATGGCAAAGAAAACTTATTCGTAATTTAAATTTGTTCCCGAAAAACCTGTTTATCAGAGTAGATGGTCAGAAAAAATCCTACATAAATATTTTTCAAATTTTTTTGTTTTATTCTGGGTGATAGCCAGATATTATTTTTACATTGAGGTGAGGTTACCAAGACATTGAAAGTTTCGTTTCGAACTAATGAAACTGAATTCTTTAAACTAAAAAATGCGGTCTCATCAGACTGCAGCGTCCAAACTAAAAATATGTAATTTGAAAATACTTTGCACTTACATACAAAGTATAATCACAATTCCTTAGCAAATTTTTATGGTTCGCTATGCAAATATTAGCTCTTTCGTAACCACGATTTTAAGCATTAACCAACGAGTCTTTAATAAATTTAAGTAACAAAGCGACATCTGAAAAATGGAGGTATGACATTACTGATCATCAAAACTTTAAGCACTGTTCGTACAGTTTCGTTAAATTTGAACTCTTACTTAACATTGTTTAAAAAGAGCGAAATTTGCAGCCCAAACTGAAGGAAATGTCAAACAATGTGCATCTGCATTGTAATGGGGTATAGTTGGTATATATTCCATTTAAATTTTTTTGATTTAGGTGTATTAATTTATATTTTAATAATTTATTTAGGGTTCGGGAAAAAGTTCGTGGCCTTTTTTGGGTGACATTGAAACAAAGAATTTTCCTATGTCAGATGAACTTTATTAAACCAAATATGTGCCATTTTGATCGATGACCTTTTGGCATTTTTATGGTATACCAGAAGGTCATCGATCAAAATGGCCCTATAGAGCCATGATCCCATCATTGTAGAACTTCTGTAGTTTAGGGGCGAAAAATCGCGACAACTCATTTTAGCAGACCTTTTTTGAATTTAATGTAAAACCATTAAGGTGGTTCTGCATGGAGCGGAACAAATGGTAGTCCCATGGTGCAAGGTCAGGACTATATGGTGGGTGCATCAAAACTTCCCAGCCAAACTCTCTCAGTTTTTGCCGGGTCATCAATGATATGTGTGGTCTAGCGTTATCATGATGGAACATCGTAATAAAATTGTAAAATATATCGAATTTTTTCATTATTTATCTCCTTGTTTAAAATATTGTAACTTTTTATGCATTTCACCGATTTTAATGTTTTGTATATCAAAGTACAAGTTAAAACGTTACCTTTCAAACACACATAAGAATTGCCCGATGCGATCAATGGTTATTGTGATATATGAATGTAAAGCCATCTACCGGGAAAACCCGTGGCCACGAACTTTTTCCCCTGCCTCTTATTTTATTTTATGCAGAATTTATATTCATTTTATTATTGAAAATATCAATTATTACACTCGAATGAGACCAATTATTGTACCTTGTATTTGCAAACCAATTTGTTAAATTGCGTTACGAATCGCTGGGTGATCTGTCAATACTTCAGTAACCAACGAGTTACGTCAAATTCCGTAAGGTTTCATTACAGATTCTTAAAGACTGGGTGACATAATAGTTCGCTAAGTCATTGCATTATGATTATACTTTGTATGTAAACACCTACATTATTGTCTCACTACTCAAACACAGTAAAAAATTTGAAACAGCCAATGAAGGGCCAATAAAATAATAAATAAAATTTATCGGGTACACCCGAACTATAATTGTGTTAACCTGGTAGCAGCTAGATAACTTTTACATTTGTGTTGAAAATAGTGGTTTCACCAAAACACATATAGTAGTGACATTTGGTTTCTATTGAGACTATCTGGTTTGGCTGAGTTTGATGAGACTACCGAATTTAAAGTTTCGTTAGTTCGATACCAAACTTCCAAGGTCATGGTAACCTCCCCTCGATGTAAATATTTTTCCCAATACCGTTTTAAAAATTTACATATTCGCAACTTGCACATTCCGTACTGAAACCACCATCTACCATAGCAAACCTAAGCCTTCAAAATCATTAATGGCTATTTCTATTGGTCCAAGACATAACACCAATGTGCTGGGTTGGACACAATTGTTACAAGCAATTCTTTCATTAACATATTGACTACATTATCGACATAATTCTTTTAAATTACGTACACAAATCTTGTACTAATTGCTTGCTTGTACTAAATGTTGCTACTAATTTGATTCGAGAAGCTTTTGAACATTTGAAAGAAATATATTTTGCTAACACGATTGTCCGATAAATTAAAAACTTCAAACAAAACTAACGCACAATCAATTCTGTTTAATAACACAATGCCACCCCAAAAAACCATCACAACGGTTCATAAATTACAACAGCTTTAATAATAAAAAGTTTGTATTGTGATCGCGTGTGGCTGTCAAAAAATCTTTTAATCATTACAGTTCGCTTTTATCCTATATACACTCATCTCTCGATTTACACGGTAGATATGAAAATGAGGCAAAGGATTCATATTAAAAAGGTAGATAGGTTCCACTACACTTAGAACCAGGTAAATTGAGTTAGAGAACCTAAGGTAAATACTTAAAATGTGTTCTCTAGAAATATGTATGTATAGAGTTTTCCAATAGGAATGATATGATTTTTAATTGACGTTTCGGCCATTTGTAATATGTCATGATCCGTCATTTTTTGTTTCATTGTATTCAGTAATGTTTACAATTTCATCATGGTGTGATATACGCAAGAACAACGTTTACAAATTATTCAGCTTTATTATCAAAATAATCGTTCTCCAATTGCAACTTTTCGTGCGCTTTTGCCATTTTATAGTTTTAATAATTGTCCAAGTGTGCTCGCTATTCGTCGATTTGTTGAAAATTTTGAGCGTACATTTTCTTTACATAATGTTGAAGTGCCAATAAGACAAAAATTCGCTCGAAGTAATGCAAATATTGCTGCCGTTTAGGCAAGTGTTGCTGAAGACCGCAATTTGTCGATTCCAAGACGTTCTCAAGAATTGGGACTGTCTCAAACCACAACCTGGTGGATTTTGAGAAAGGATTTGGGTTTGCATCCGTATAAAATTGTTCTCACCCAAGAACTGAAGCCATTGGACCACCGTAAACGTCGTGAATTTGCTGATTTTGCCTTGGAACACTTTGAAAACGATAACGATTCTTTTAAGAAAATCATCTTCTCCGATGAGGCTCACTTTCATGTGAGTGGTGCGGTAAATAAACAAAACTGTCGATTCTGGTGCGAAGAAAACCCACAAATTATTCATGAAAAACCATTACATTCACCTAAATTGACAGTTTGGTGTGGTTTTTGGTCAAGTGGAATCATCGGTCCGTATTTTTTCGAAATGAAGCTGGTAACACCGTTACTGTCAATGGAGATCGGTATAGATCGATGATAACCAACTTTTTATGGCCGAAATTGAAAGAAGTTGATCTTGTGAACATTTGGTTCCAACAAGTCGGGGCTACGTGCCACACAGCAAGTGCAACAATTGAATTATTGCGAGAAACGTTTGGAGATTCGATTATTTCAAGAAATTGTGATATTGAATGGCCTTCAACAAGTTGTGATTTAACACCATTAGACTATTTCTCGTGGGTTTATTTGAAGTCATTGGTCTTTCGCAATAAACCAAACTCTCTTAAAGCTTTACAAGTCAATATTGAACGTGCTATTCATGATATACGACTTGATTTAGTGGAAAAAGTGCTCGAAAATTGGGTTCATCGAATTCGTTCCTGCAGAAGAAGTCGTGGAGGCCATTTGAATGACGTTTTATTCAGAACTTAATTGTATCGGATTGTACTTCACATTAAATAAAAAATATTTCAATTTCCTTAACAATTAATGTGTTTTTTTAAGGAAATCATATTGGAAAACCCTATAGAACAAAGCAATCTTATCTTATCCTTATCTTATTGCAATTTAACTGCAACTGCTAAATTCATTGTGCTTAATATTGAAAAAATATTAATCAACATTTGAAAAATACATAATCAACATTTGTTTGCCATAAATTTTAGTGCTCGGTCTGTATCAGCATCTGTAACTCTGGTCTACGGTTTGTAGGAGCTCGGCATTCGACATTTCCTTATCTTAAATCAATTCCTCTACATCGGGAATACCAAAATCTTCTTATCCGTCCCCTACGAGACAATGAGCCAGACCAATGATGTTTGAATAGAGCATTTCGGTTGACGGCACAGTATTTCTCTGAATCACTACATCTGAATTGAAAATAGTAAAATTTTTCCACACCTCGTGAACAGTAAGAAATGCATTATCATTTAGTTTTCCTAAAATATCGGCAAAAGTTCTTCTAATATAATATGCCGTAAAAGTAGAAATTATGCCCAGGTCTTGAGGTTGGATCATTGATGTTGTGTTGGGCAGTAAAAACTCAATTTTAGCATTTGGATGCTGTAAATTTATTGAATGACTTGGTGAATGATCTAAAAGTGAAATAAAGTGCTTTCACTCAAGATTTTTTTCCAAGTATCTTTTCACTTCGGGAATGAAACACTGGCGAAACCAATCTTCAAATAAAGTGCAAGCCATCCAACCTTTTTTGTTTGCCCGCCAATGAACTGGTATAAATTATACATATTAACGCTTTTCATCGCTCGAGCTTTTTAAGCTCGATTAATAAAGAGTGGCTTTAACATTTGATCCCTTGATGCATTGCTACAAAATAGCAACGTGCCTATCTTTTGCTGCCTTAAATCCACTGAAAAGTTCTTTCCAGCATTTTTTTCCAAAACAGTCCGGTTTCATTGGCATAAGTTTAGTCAAATTGAACGAATATTGCCCTGCCTGATGTTTCATTACCGGACGCCGTTTCACCTTTTATTTGAATATTATGTAAGTTATGCTGTTTTTTGAACCACCCGTTACTGGCGGAAAATTCGATTATCGAGGTAGTGGGTGTCCTTTCTTTTATTTGGTTGAAAAGTTGAAGCGCTTTGTGTTTAATAGAATTTCACCAGTACTCTCTTTTTACAATTCTTCTGTTCAAATAATTAAAGATTTTTCAACGGCATCCATAATAGGATCCCGTTTATAAGTTCAAAATTTTGCACTCACTATTGTACCTCTCGCCACACTTTTACGAATGTAATCGTACAGTCGACTCATTCAAACCATACTCTTTTGCCACAAGGGTTGATCCCTGCCCCAATTTTAATCGATCGAAAATCATGATTTTGGTTTCTAACGAGATTACATGCCGTTTCCTTTTGTCGCAGTTAAAAATAAGTTTACGAATATAAATTACAAAATTGTCTTACTTTTTGGTATGATAGGTTATAATAAGAAGGGTTTTGACAGACTGCGGATTAATTAAACTGCTATAGCAAATTTCAATCAGGCATCCTATGGAAACACTTGAATTTGCTAGTAGATTTTTGAATTTTACGTAATGTGTTAAGCTGAATTGAATTTTATTTCCTAGAGTACTTAACCGAATTTCGCTAAACCAATTTAACTAATCCCAGTCTGCCTAGGCTTTTACGCATTAAAATGCAAAACTGAAATTACAGCGCTTAAAGCACATTTCACATCGAAATATTAGTACTTTTTTAATATCAGAAGTTTTTTTTAAATTTTGTTAACCGTGTAAAAGCGTAAATCGAGGGATGGCTGTAAACACAATTTTTAGAATTATACTCACGTCGTTATGGCTTTACCGTATTCTCTTTAAAAAATCGAAATAATAGTTGAAAATTAATTACACTTAATTAACTTTCAGATGGTGTCGCACATCTAACATGTATATGGTTAATTAATTTTCAAGTTTTTATTTTATTTACCACACTCGTGCACTAATTATCTTCTATAAAACTATATATAAACACCACATACTGATAACGAAAATATCACTTAACGTGTTTCCACCTAAATAAATGTTACACATATAACTATCGTTACCCCCCTCGTATGTGCTAAATCACACAATTAATCAATAAGCACATATTACGGTGTTTATCTAAAGCACACCACTTTACAATCACATAAAATATTAGTTTTAAACTTTATTTAATTTATATAATATGCTAGATTTTTATTATTATTACTATTGTTACTACTATTACTACTTTACTACACTGTTACTATTATTACTATTTTTTATCTTTATTACACTTTCATCATTTCCGCTGAAAATGTGCTTTTGCAATGTTCTTGTTGTATTCCTTGATGTTTATGTGTTTTGTGTTCCAAATATACTCGTTCGTATATTTATAGATATTTTTTGTGCTTAGGATTTTTCAATTTTTGTCTATGTTTACACATTGAGAGAAAACTCGAGAAAAACTTTTATTTTTTTGTTTGTTTTATATTTTGTCACAAAATAAAAGAAGATAAACTAGGACAGGTTAATCTCCCATTGTACATACTAGAAAAATACGAGCATTTTCTCTAGTCGTTATTGGTTGGATAGGGGTGGGTTATACATGTAGAACCTTTCTACATACTTATGAATCAATTTTTCTTTCGTTTTTAAAGATTACATAATGTTTGTGTACACGAATTGTCTTTGCAACAAAAATAGTAAAGCAAACAAATAATATTAGTTTATGCATACATAAATTTTCAATTTAATTTTTCTTGTAAGATTTCAAAAAAGAAAAAAAAATTTTCACAAGCAAACCCAAACCTCAAAATATAAATAAATAATAAAGAATAATTGACAGGTAGATTTGCCTTGGTATACTGTTGAGATTACGATATAGTCGGGTATGCAAAAGTGGTTGCCAAATTTATGAAACTGGAATAGCACGTGCCTTGCATCAACGAAATTAATGGCAGAAACGCCTTCATATTTTGTACATTTTCGACTGCAATTTTTTCCCCGTATATATAGAATTTTATTGTAAATTCATGGTACAGTTTAGAATACAAATCATATATACATTTTACAGTGGCTGGAAGCCAGTGACTCTACAGTATGCCATTCCTCTTTTCATCACATTTAGAAAAAATGTTCGTCCGTGTTAAACCAAATCAACCTACAACTAACTCATTTTGCAATAACTGATTGCACATCGCCCACCATTTTTAATTCTGTGGTCACAAGACGTAACCGCTTATTTCGATTTAAGTGAAAATCAAGATAAGGTAATAACTAAATGTCCTATAATTATTTCTGTATGCACACAAAATTTCGCTTCAATATGATAATATTTAGGGAAGATATGGCTTATACAAAATATGTTGTAAACGCTTAAATGTGATTTAATTTTTTAATGTTTACGCACTAACAGCCTAATTATCAAAAAATGACCTAAGCTCTATTTAAATGAATACAAAAGTAGATTTTTCATTCTGTGTTTAATTTCGTTGCAAAGACAAAACAGCTAAAATTTACTTAGGCGTTTATTGCAAACAAATCAAAATAAAAAATCGTTTCTTAAATATAGTTTAGTGATTAGAGTAAATTTAATTTTTCTGGAATTAATAACTTAAATTGACTTACGTTCTTAGTACAAATACCGTTACAAAAAATATAAATTAAAATTCAATCAAGCCATTATTCCGTTCAGCTATTTGGAAGAAAACGCTTTTTTAACTTCATTTATAGTTATTAAAATGAGTTTGCGTGCAAAAAAGATGATTAAAATGGTTCAAGACCGACAAAAAGAAAATCCACCCGTAAATCAACAACAACAAGGAGCAGAAAAAGGTAAGTTCAAATCGGGTTTATAGAGTTAGAAAAATACTGTGTTGTATGTTCGCAATATTTTTAATTAAGTACGAACTGTTTCAGATAAACAAGATACATCGCCAACAGAACATTTATCTCAAGCAAATGATGATAACTTGAACGGTATTGTCGCTCCAGCTGAAATATTATTGAGTTTTGAGGCTGGGTGCCATATTATGGAAAGGGCAGACGAAGTAAAGTTTAAATTATAGTTCCGTTTTTTAAAAATTTTTAATATAATTTATTTCATCTAGGGATGGGTTTAAAATTTAAATCACCAAGTAAAGATACTTGCAAAACGTGCGGTATTTTAAAAACACAAATCGACATTGCTGACCCGAACTCTGAAACTAAACTTAAACTAAGATTAGATTAGCAATCCCATCATTTGGAAGCGGATTTGACGTACAAATCCAAAGAAAACGACAAAATAGTAGCCAGAAACAGTGAATCAACTAAGACGTATGCATTCGACCTGCAACAGTGCCTTCCTACACCATACCTGCAAACTTGATCAGCTTCTACAAAAGACAGCTTTGGACATATAATTTGACGATTCATGATTGCGCTACGAATAACCCTTACTGCTATATGTGGCATGAAGCTGATAAAGCCAAAGGTGGAAACAACGAAGCATCATGTTTTTTTAGACATTTAAACTCACTTCCAATTAACAACAAATCTGTGACTTTTTACAGCGACTCATGTCCAGGTCAACATAAAAATTCCCATTAACCGGCGATGTTTCAAACATATATAGAAAATTCTGAACACGTCGATATGATGCGCGGCGCGGCAGAGAAATGGCTCGTGAGGCGAAGATTTTGCTCGAACGGATGCAGCACACATTGAAAGATCATCTTGGACTGAATGCCTTGAAATTCCATAAAACGGATGATCTCATCGATTCTCAAAAAAAAGTTAGAGTAGAAAGAGCAATGGAGTTGTTACGCTTGCACAATTGGTTTTCTCCGATGAGTATTCGTTCGTTATTGAGCAATATGTGAACAAGCAAAGCGACCGGATCTACTTGCCTGGCCATTCTACTGAAAATTTTGACCAACGGATTGCCACTCGAAACCAAGCGCCGCCGATGGTGTTGGTTTGGGCCACCGTAACGGCCGAAAGCCGCTCACCGCTCGTTTTTTTGGACCGTGGCATCAAGATAAATGTTCAAATTTATCGGGATCATGCGATGAAGCCTTGGGCACAAAATCATTTCGGCCGCAGAGCCTGGAAATTTCAAGAAGACTCGGCGCCGAGTCATAAAGTGCGCTTCAATCAAGATTGGCTGAGAAACAACGTTCCGCGGTTCATTTACACTGCCCAATGGCCACCTAATTCACCGGATGCAAATCCGCTAGATTTCTCGGTTTGAGGTATTTTAAAGAGCAAGGTTGGGACAAAAAAATACAAAATTGTCGATCATCTCAAGCAAGCGCTTCGTCGGGAATGGGCCAAAATACCGCAGAGCCACTTTCGTGCTGCATGCAATAGCTTTATCGGCCGTTTGAAGGCCATAATCGCGGCTAAGGGTGGCCAAATCAAAAACTGCTAATGCAATTCGAAAATTTAAATATTTGTGAATATTTTTTACTTTGATTCAATAAAATTCAGCAAAAACTAAAAATTCTGTGGCGTTTTGTTTTGGTAAACCACCCTGTAAGAATAAGAAACTATACTGAAAGTCTAGAATAAGAAACTCCTGAATGATTTATAGCCTCAAGGTGTTGTATCCGACATTAAAATGTGAACATCGACGATAGATTTCATTTTAATTATTAGAGAGATGGGGCTGGTACTTTTTTATCTAAAGGCATTTCTATTTGTTGCACGTGGCGATTGACACTATCAATTTCAATAATAAACTTTTTATCAGTTTAGTTTGTTAGCAAATTTTTTCAAAATTTTCATGTGTTCTACTATGTGAAAAAATTACCCATTTGTACAGCAATACGATGTAATGTATGACGTTTGCATTTGTTAACGATAAAACCAGATGTTAATGCGAAATATATGTACAAGGAATATCTTGAATTACTTTAATCGTACTAATCTCACGTATTTCCAAAATAATTAAAAAAAAAACAACTGAAAAAATCATCGACATTATTTACGTCAATATTAATTGTCTACGCTATTTTCGAAACCTACATGTAGACAATTCCGACAGTCCGAACGGCATGGACAGTGTGAACTTTGGGTTATGTTCTAGGTCCGGTGCTATTGCCAACCTACTTACAGCCATTTTTAAATCATCCATAGTAATCGGTTGGACCACTCTCTGTACTATGGTTCCGTCTCGAAAAAAATTCGAGATAATTCTTTATCTTAATTGGCCACGTCGAAAACAACGTACTCATGATTTTTTAGGCCTCAACACTATCCTCCTGTATGGCCTACCTCATCAATGGAGTCAACCTACTTCTTCCACCTAGTTTTACCTTACCAGCCAGCGGTAGTTAAAATCTTTTGTTAGCCGCATTAAATTCCGCGTTTACATTTCCATTTAAATTTATTTTCCAACATGTACAACAGCCAAGCATGAATCATTTTAGGTACCAACTAAACGACTATATATTGTTATTATAAATAGAATACAAAAGTTCAATTTACAACGTTTGCATTTGTAAAATTGCACACAACATCAGATAATCAAAATTTAATTTCTACAGAATTTGAATGCAGCAAAATATAAGAAAACTGCAACTTGAAAAATCAAATCGCTCGTATTCATCGTTTTTATGTCGCTTTATGTAATCGATCGAGATAAAAGCGCTTAATGTGCACAATTTTTGTGCTTAAATTGATTAGTCGTCTAGCCCACAACAAATATACACTCATAAACCACCGCCGCCCAATAATTGAAACACATCTCTCAAAATTACTCTAGTAACTCCCTCCTATATTTCCTTCACCTGGTGGGTTTTCTTTCAAAGTAGACATTCCCGAAATAAAAACAGAAAAAACTTTTTTCATAAAAAATACGAGGAAACCGTATTTATATAAAAATAATATTGAAAAATTTAATTCCATTTTCCACCAAAAGTATACAAAAAAAACTGATAAAAATGAAAAGCGGTATATACCCCAAATAAAAGAAAACGGAAAACTTTTTTCGATGTGCCATTTTTATTTCTTGTGTGACGGAAACAAAATTAGATCTGTACAGACATTTTCATTTCGTGTATTTTCTTTAACTCGTACAGAGTCCTTTTTCATACCTCTTGTTTATATAAAGTCTGGGGTGGGTGTTAATGTAGTTAAATATAACTGATGATGTACAACGGGAGAAACATAATGATTTTGTGTGTGCTTTTTGATTGCAAATTTGTTGTTGTACATTTTTGAATTTTTTATAAGTTCGAGAGTTGATTATCGATTAAGAAAATAAAATGTGGTATAGTTACCTATACAGATAGTGTTTAAAGGATCATTATATCAATTTTGTATAGGTTAGGTACTTTTCTATATTTTACGATACTGTGAACACACCAAATCGGATATGGTAAAGATTTTTTCTTATTAAATGGTGTACAATATATGGTTAATAATACGCTTGCGCTAAATTGTGCATGTCAACTGAATCTTTTGGCTCAATTCCAAATTTTTATATGAACACACAAGTACATAAACCCCTTCCCAAAAAAAGGCGGAAGAGGAACAACAAAACTATTCAGCATTAAAAAAATTTAAATTAAAATCTACTAAGAGATTTTTATTTTCATTTTAATTTTTTTGTAAACAGCTACGCTTTCTCTCGTTTACTTAGCCACATATACATGAAATTGCTGTATATAGAAAGATATACGATAACTATTTTGTAATAGAGACGATAAAAAAAATGTAAGACTCAACGAAACTGCTGAAATTAATTAGTATTTATACGCCGTTGCTCTTTTTTTTCGTATTTGGGAAATAATTTATTGATTTTCTTTAATTAATTGCGATTGGCCAGAAAATTGATCCAAAACACAAAAAAGCAATCATAAATTTCTATTTAGCAAACTCATTGAATGATTTTGATATTGCGTTTATCAGGCCATAATTAGAGCATATCGAACTTTATTTTCAATATTGTGTTTAGTCCTTATCGGAGAACAGACACGGGCACGAGATTTCCGTTTACTATACAAACAAAATCCTATACTTGTAAAATAAACGTTAATGTTTTCAAAGTCGCATTTAGATTGAACAAGGTCAAACAAGCAGACTAAAAATATATAAAGCCGTGTTTTTTTATTAGCGCCCGATACATGTATCCGGAGCACTCAATTTTCTATGCCAAAACTTACATTTACAACAAACTGTTGCGAGTCGATATCCATTTCAATGCAAAATTTGAAAAGGCCTTTGTTTTGTACAACCCTTAAACTATAACAACCTTAATCTTACAAAAAAAAATGGAAACGCAGACTGATGAATTCTTATTTATGTCGTCATGTCAAAAAATATGTCAGTTGGTATATTTCAGGTCGTTAAAAGATTGTTTTATGGATGAATTTTTTTTAATTTGAATGGTACAGCGGCAATACGACAATGGTACTACCGGTAGCGGAATTTCGGATAGTTAATTTCCCTTTCAGCGCTCAATAGTCCGCCCCGGATAGCGAATAAAAAACACTACATTAGTTTGCTTGTTTCGTTTTAATAGTCAAACAAATTTTTTGTTTTCGGATTTTCCGGGAATATCTAGAATTTTGTTTTTAATTTTATAGTTTGCGTCGTGTATAAACCAGGGCTCGGATATTACACAAGTTGGCGAGAGCGATTTTTTATCTCTTTTTCTACTAACAAATTTGAGACTTTTCTTTTGGCCAATTCAAAACCATCTTTATACTACTGGTCTATTAGGTGAAACGATGACGTAACGCTATGTCACTGTTGTCCGTTTTTTTAATCGATCGAAGTTGTTTGCTTTAGACGTTGCTTTTATTTTTCTCTTCTGCTTTAATGAGCTTAATTTTCATATAGAACTCATCCGATAATAGTGGCCTTTTGGTTCAAACTCTGCGATGCCTTATTATTAGCCGTTGAAATTATTCCATTCAGACTACATGGGTGCACTAAGTAAGTTTTACTCAAAAATTTTCCGGCGCCAATCCGTTTGGTATAAACTCTTCGATGTTCTGTTAATGGAATTTTAAAGTGTGCCATTTATTTTTTAAATAAACGAGATTTATTTAATCATTAATCTGGCAATGGAAAATTTCGATGAAATATTTTTAGCAAAGTTGATTTGAATATTTAAACCATATTTAAATCGAAATCCAATACGAGTTATCGGTTGGCAGTGGAGTATGCCCCAAATAACAAAAATAAAGAAGGATTAGTAAATACACTGTTAAAAAAATTCTTATAAGAGTTTTGAGTGAAAGCTAGAAAATAAACTTAAAAAATGTATTTTACATTATTCATAATAGCCCGGAAAATCATTTCCTTTTTCACATTTTTAAGTAGTTTTAGTAGATAAAATGATATCCAGAAGGCAGATAAGACAATCAGGTGAGCTAAGGGACATTTCCATAAAAATGGAGTACTTCTGAATTTTGTTCTGGCAAACTAAGTTAATTCGTTCGATATTGGTAGTTTAGGTTTAAGATCGTGGTTTATAGTAAAATTCCTATAAGGAAACACAATGAAATGACTCAAGTTTCCAAATTGGGAGTAGGGGTGTTCTACTAAATAAAGTCGATTTTATTAGTTTGCGTAAATCCTGTTAGCCTTAGGTTGAAACAATCACATAAATCAAGGGCCATTTCCATATCTAGGGAAGAGGTATGGTTTTTCGTTCTCGCAATTAAAATCGAATTTATTGGTTTAAGTAGTTTTAGCTTAAATAAATTCTGGATATTGTAGAGTTTGTCGGAAAATTTCCCTACGAGAAAATTTTAGCTTTAGGTTGACACAATCAAATAAAGCAGGAGTCATTTCCATATCTAGGGGAGAGGTATGGTTTTTCGTTCTCGCAATTAAAATCGAATTTATTGGTTTGAGTAGTTTTAGCTTAGATAAATTCTGGATATCGTAGAGTTTGTCGGAAAATTTCACTATGGGAAAATGTTAGCTTTAGGTTGACACAATGAAATAAATCAAGAGCCATTTCCATATCTAGGGAAGAGGTATGGTTTTTCGTTCTCGCAATTAAAATCGAATTTATTGGTTTAAGTAGTTTTAGCTTAAATAAATTCTGGATATTGTAGAGTTTGTCGGGAAATTTCACTACGAGAAAATTTTAGCTTTAGGTTGACACAATCAAATAAAGCAGGAGTCATTTCCATATCTAGGGGAGAGGTATGGTTTTTCGTTCTCGCAATTAAAATCGAATTTATTGGTTTGAGTATTTTTAGCTTAGATAAATTCTGGATATCGTAGAGTTTGTCGGAAAATTTAACTATGGGAAAATGTTAGCTTTAGGTTGACACAATCAAATAAATCAAGAGCCATTTCTATATCTAGGGGAGAGGTATGGTTTTTCGTTCTCGCAATTAAAATCGAATTTATTGGTTTGAGTAGTTTTAGCTTAAATAAATTCTGGATATTGTAGAGTTTGTCGGAAAATATCACTACGAGAAAATTTTAGCTTTAGGTTGACACAATCAAATAAATCAAGAGCCATTTCTATATCTAGGGAAGAGGTATGGTTTTTCGTTCTCGCAATTAAAATCGAATTTATTGGTTTAAGTAGTTTTAGCTTAAATAAATTCTGGATATTGTAGAGTTTGTCGGAAAATTTCACTATGAGAAAATTTTAGCTTTAGGTTGACACAATCAAATAAAGCAGGAGTCATTTCTATATCTAGGGGAGAGGTATGATTTTTCGTTCTCGCAATTAAAATCGATTTTTTGGTTTGAGTAGTTTTAGTTTAGATAAATTCTGGATATCGTAGAGTTTGTCGGAAAATTTCTCTATGGGAAAATATTAGCTTTAGGCTGCGTAAAATTTGTACTGACGTTACTTAAATGATTATTTCATTTTTCAGTTTGTGTAAAATATAAATTATGTGTCGTTAAGTGTTTTTTACGTGTGTTAGAAATTAATATTGACACATAAGTGTTTTTTTTCTGAAGTGCTGATAAAATAAACTATCATCTAGTATTATAGTTTAAAGCAGAAAAAATATTAAAAGTGATAACATAAACTAGAACAGTCAACATGTCTTTTCGATCAATTAAAATTATGAATATGGCGAAAAAAATTGCTGCAGCAAATTCAACATCGAGTACCGTGCTAGTTTCTTCAGGTGTGTTATGGTATTTTATTTATATTACTCGGATCGAAAAAATCACAGAATTCGCTTACTGATTCTCAATCACCCGATTCTTATTCGGAAACTGATGTGTCTAAACAATTCATAAACATCGAAATGCAATCAAATGTAGCTAGAAGTAATAATTGCAACCAAAGATCTGATTTGTTGCAACACAACGATTCTGGTTCAAGTGAAAATATTAATGAATCGTTTGATGACAGCGACATAAACCTAGATTTCATTCTCCCGAAAGTCAATGATACTACTTCATCCATCGGATGACGAGTTGTTCGACGTTTCCGAAATCGCTGCTACCATTGAAAAAAACTTACGCCAATCCAAGTACTTCATCTGCTGCTGTAAATAGCGACTTACTATAGTTCAAGATGAGTGGTTAAAGCAAACTGTAATTCGGATGAATGTCGAATGAAGTGTCGAACAAAAATTACGTACGATAACCAAAAAACTATATTTAAAAAAGTATTGGGAGCTTACTTCTTAAACTTCAACACTACTGCTCCTCGAAATAGCCGTTTGCCAAAAATGCTTCTTATATACATTAGAAGAAGACATAAGATGTCGCATACAAATCATAAGATAATGATAAAAGCATTGCGCTAATGAATTCCAAAACCAAACATTATACGTTTGATCTGGAAAAATGCTTGCCTAATGCAGATGTGTCTCCGGTTTCATCAGATTCAAATGTTGGTGGTAAATTTTCTTCAGTTGGATTTTGATCTTTCCGGAACAGGAATTTCATCTGAATGCGGCATTTTTGGTTGCAGACATACAAAGAAGCAATTTTTTTCCTATTTGTACCGAGAATATAATTCATGCACCCATAACATTGAACAGGAATCATCTCTTTGTGAATCTATCGATATCATCAGGACATTGCGGCTCCAGTGTTTTGACATCTATGCAGATGGAAAATGCATGTCGTACAAACAAGAGACGGCGTCCAATTAACACCACTAACAACATTTTGTGAAAAGTATAGTCAATATAAATCAGCGGTTTCATCACTAATTTTGCGGCTATTGCTCATAAATGTAAATTTTCTACACACATAACAAAATCACTTGAGTTTAAAACACCTTTCCATATTATTTATTTCAACAGATTTCACAAGCCGATTTTCACTTTATTTTTGTGTGCTTTTGTCACTTGTAGTTTTTAGTTCTTACTTATTGTGCCAATTTTTTAACTTTTTTAGAAAGATCGATTTCGAGAATAACCTGTTCTAATTTATTTTGAAGCTGTTTATACTGTTGCTATAGGCGCTGCTGTTTGGCACCTCCTTTGTTTTTAAGTTATGGATAATAAGTCGTAAATTTTATTGGTTTTTGTGTTGATTTTGTCGTGTGAATTTTGGCCGCAATTTGACTCATGACTCATGAGAAATTTGAAAACGTACAGTATACAAATGGCGCATGACTCATGAGTGAAATTATGCCCAAAATGTATACCAAGATCTTCTAACCTGTCTAATTTCGGTCCTTTTTTGATTCTGTGCAAAATGGTTAAATTTTTGATGAATTTAGTGTACAGATTTTCAGTTGTTATGTGTTGTCAAAAACTTGATTTTATGTACTTTTTTAAATTTGGTTATGTCATTGGTGTGTTCTTTGTATCTTATTTGAAATGGGCGTCCTGTTTCATGTATACGAATCGCTGCATAGGTGGACCCATGACTCTAGACGGCAAGGTAGAAGACTCCAGTTCTGTGAGAAGCTTTTGCCCAAACTGACAAGACCCTGTCTTTTTGGGGAACATGCGAGAAGACTGGGTCTGCATAAGAATAACTTTGTAGAAGTTGCATGGACGAAGAGAAGAAAGAGACTTTAGATAACTTCCTATGATTGTGTCCGGTACCATCATACAAGGGGCATAGGTATTTGGGCGTGTACAGTATGGCCAGTCTTTCAGATCTCACGGGCTGTGGAGTGCGAGATATTTTGCACTACGTGCGTATCTTCGAATGGTTTTGAACAGAGGTAAAGGGGAAATAGGATCCTGTAGTATCACCACGGCCCATTATTGGTCTGAGTGTGCGGAAGCAGCCACTCCAACCTTACCTTACCTAACCTTGGCCTAAGTAAAACGCACATGTGGATGTGGTTTTTCGGTCTTGATATGTTCAGCAAAGTTGTTTGTCTTGGCTTGCGCAACAACTTTGCTGAAGAAAGCAAAACGAAAATGTTTATGGTTCAAGAACTATCAACGTGAAAATGAGTGTGTATTTTGACAAATTTTTGACTCAGAGCCAAAACATGTCGAAAGCAATATCTCAAAAATGGAGACTAACTTTGAAATATGACTAGCATTATTGAATTCAGCATACTCGAATTAGGTTTACCCTCTGGGTGCGCAGCTAGTCACAAAAAAAAAGTTTGCGATTCAAGCACAGTGCTGTCGATGGGGCCGACTATCGATATTTCTCCACTTCTAATATCGGGTTTAACTGATCAGGGTATTATCCATCATAAAATAGTATCAAATTCGACATGCAATGGACGTAAGTTTTGTAATTTTCACTCAAATGGCGGTTAATTTCAGAAATAAAGGAGCTGATTGAAACATTCCAAAACCACATTCACAGATCTGAATAGACATATCTAGGACTTCTTGATTATGGCCTACAATCCACCCCTATAGGGGGTATACACTTTCACATTAAATATGGCAAGTGGATCGGTTTTCTAAAATCGTTGAGAAATTCCCCGAGGGTTGCGTTAGTATGCTGGTTATCAAAATTAATCCATAAGAGAAAACAATTCGAGGGTATTCGAAGATTTGAATAGACATCTCTAGAATTAGTTGATTATGGCCTATTTAAGTGGTATTCTAGACTCGGTGAGAAATTCCCCGAGGGAAGCGTTAATATGGTGGTTATCAAAATTAATCCATGAGTACACACAATTCGAGGGTATTCACAGATCTGAATAGGCATCTTTAGGATTCCTTGCTTATGGCCTACAATCTACACTTACACTTTTATATTAAATATGGCAAGTGGATCGGCTTTCTAAAATCGGTAAGAAAATCAGCGAGGGTCGCATTAATATGGTGGTTATCAAAATTAATCCATAAGAAAAAAACAATTTGAGGGCATTCATAGATCTGAATAGACATCTCTAGGATTACTTGATTATGACCTTTAATCAACCCCTACAGTTTCATATTAAATATCGCAAGTAGAGCGATTTTTTAAGATCGGTGATAGATTCTCAGAGTGTAACGTTAAAACGATGTTTAACAATATTTATATATTAGAGTACACACAGCCCAATGGGACTTACATTTTAGAATATGCATCTACGTATTAACAACTACGGTTTAATATAAAAACGTTTAACCTCGTACACATATAATTTAACTTTACATTATTTATCAAAATATATTTAGATACCTTTAGATATTTTTGTTTATCATCTTTTATAAATTTAAAGTACCTACAGAATAATTTTTTTAATTAAATAAAAAAAAATCAACCCTGCTACATTTTCTTTTATGTATAACTACACTTTTGATTAAATTGTGTAAATACACTTTTGAAAAATGATTATGATGATTTAATTTGCAAGAGGTTTCATTTACTCTGAAAAACCAATATCAAAGAGAAAATTGTGCAGTGCAAAATTACGACACCCTAAGCTAACCCTATTCAAATTCAATATATAGCTATATAAAATTAAAAATAATTTAATTAAATTTTATTATTTTTATTGTTCGACAAATATTTTTTTGTTATTCTAAGACAACTTCTAATTAAAAACGAAAAACAAGTTCGTTACATTGTACAAGTTAAACGCAAAGCCAAAATTTATGATTTTCCTGGAAATATTCTAACTCAATTGTCGAGTATATAAAAACAAATTACGTATTTAAATTTTTGTTCTATGCTGATAACGATTCTGCATAAAATCACAAATCAAATTTAATTTATGTTTTTCTTAAAAATTTAATCGCCCTCAGGTTTTGCTAGTCATGATTTTCTGTGTTAAGGATATTTTGCTTATTATAATGAACGAACTACATGCTTAATAAACGAGCCACTGTATTTGGCCAGACTAAATCCATTTTCCTATTAAACCTCGTAATATGTTAGTTACATTGTGAATATTAAACATTGTCCGCATTCTATTTTTCATGCATACCTTATCGTTGTATAGAAGGAAATGACATCAAACAGGAAAACCATGTAATATATTAAATTAGGTATACGTATACGACAGAATAGATTGTCGATATATTTACACAACGATGACACAAATTGACCATCAATAACAAACTATGTACAATAATAAAAACCCACATTATGGTAGGAAGAGGAATGACTGCATATTCATGCTAATCGAATTATTGCTGGGTCATTAGCTTTTGTTTGTCTTTGGTTAACTTTTATGCTAGCTATGTATGTATCTACAAGCTAGTAAAAATGTATTTATAAATACAAGGTAAATTATTTTCTGCATTTAAATTTTTAATTACACATATTAAAATAGTTCGTTTATCAAGTAGGTTGTCAATTTTACATTTAAGGGTCCTCTTAACAAACCACCCCACTCGCAGCATTACATTTTTTTCTCGAATTGGTAGCAGTGTTGTGCCGTATTGTCTACACCAGGTAGATAATTAATATTAAATTAAAAAATGACGTCGACAATATTGAGAATGTAGACAATGTCGAAAATTATTGTTTCTCTTAGAAATCACCACAATTCTATGATTTTTTTTTGTCAATGGAACCATTTCGGTTCCATGGAGCATCATTTCTAGCACACAGTTGAAAAATTTAAACCCAAATTTTTATGTATGGCAATGACGTATTCGTTTGTTACTATGCTCGAAACATAGTATGATAAGTGAAAATGAATATTTCTTGCTTATATTTTAGAAAAAAAGGTAAATGGTAAAAACCTATGTTTACTAGTAGAACCTTATACACAGTTACATTTTTAAACCAAATCTAGAGCGTCAAAAAATAAACTACTTTGAGCCGTGGGACTTAAATGAACAAAATCTTCACCACCAGTGTTGTGCAGATTAATTACGTTACATTAATTACGCTATTATTTACACGTAAACAATTATATTAATTTCGCGAGATTTTTTACGGTACATGGCGCAACAAATGTAAAAAATGTAATTAATTAGCGACATCTGCATGAAAATACTTAAATTAGTAAAATAATTTAAAATACGTTATTTTCTAGTTGCTAATACAACCATTACATGCAACTACATCTATTGAAATTTTGACATTTGAATTTTATTTTTGGCTAAAATAATTTTTAAATTCCTGGGCATACCAATGCTCGCAAATCTGGATTTTTCGAATTTTTTTAAATGCACGTATTTTGTGTAAAACTGAACATACACGCTAAAATCATAATTGAGTGATTCCTAGGTATGTTTTTTAATTTGAAAAACATTCATAAACAAATCACCCAGCGTTATTCCAACATCAGCAATGATACCATACAATCTGCTTGATGAATGCAGCCAAATGTGCCACGTCCAGCGTTTCATAACGAGATAAAATTTTTCGATACGGGTAATTACTCTGAGCTATTAAAAATATATTTCATCCTCTGAATCATAGATGGATCTGCTGATAGAAAAGTGCATTGATATATATTAAAAATATTGATACTAATGAATATTTACGTAATAATTTACACATTAAATTATTGTAGTAGCGCTAATAATTAGCAGATGACAGAACCACAAAATAATCTATAATTAATTAACAAAATTTCAATAGGTATAGCTGTTTGTAATGGCTGTATTATCTGTACTAGAAAATAATATATATATTTAAAATTATTTTACTAATTTAAGTATTTTCATGTAGATGTTGCAAATTAATTACATTTTTTACATTTACTACAATTTTTTACTGCAATTAATCATTTTTTACATTATTTACGTAAACATTGTAAAAAATTATTTTTTACGCGTAATTGCACAATACTGATCACCACACAATAAAATGTTAAAGCACAAATTCATGGAAGGATTAATAACAGCTAACACACAGGCCAAATTTAATTTTGGTAAAACCACTCAAATACCCCAATATTTATATGAAGCTTGTACATCCAACGGGCAAAAATATTCGATTGTGTACACAACCCATTCGCGCGGCCGCCATATCTGTATGCCACAATTTTGCTTTAGAATTGGATATTAAACTTAGGTAATGAAGGTACATAATCTTGCCAGGTACCTTGAAGATATCTTTGAAAGCTATATAAAACAAACGGCGTTGTAAAGAGAATTGCTCTCATAGCCGGGAATTAAGCCTCGTACAACGTAATGATTATCGACGAAGCCGGTACATAACCACGATTTCGACTAAGAAAATATTCCGGTTTTCCGGGTTCCTTCACTAATTATTTGAACATTGTTCTTCCTCGAAGTGGATTTCATCGACATCTGTGTAGTACCTGTATTAAACCAGGTGTTAGACACCTAGGATTAAAGTTATGGAAACTACCGATGTATGCTTATTTACTGATACGAAAATCAAGCGATCAGCGGTTTCCACGGTATTTACCACGGTATTACCCACAGTCTTATAAAGCTGTGGTGTGTAAACATTATACTGAAAAACAACGGGAAAATTGCTAGGGACGGAAAGCCCCAGAGGTAATCAGAACTTCATTCTGGAAATTTATAAACCCGAAAAATTCACTGGAAATTGGAAACGGTCGTCATTGATTTTGAATTTTAGATAAGTTTTAACAATTTTTCGTGATACACATTGAATCGAAAAATTAAAACAGTTCTAATTTGCTTAAACTTTGGTAAAAAATATATTTAGATGAAGAAAAACAACCCCTTACTTAAAACTTTTAGTTACCATTGCACCAACCATGTTTTATTACAGTATTATTATATATTCTACACCAAAGTACTAATTTGTCACCAGCACCAATGCGGTGAATTTTCGAACTAATGTGCTGATAATAAATTTGTTGCTTTTCCTAAACCTTTCAACCATTACCAACAACGGTAGTTTTGAGTACTAGCGTGCCTCAATTTACTTTGTGACATTCTTCGAGACCTTTGTCAATGATATAAGGGACGTATATAATCTATACCAAAGAAAAAATTTGCCACCCATGCCAAAACGCTGAATTTGTGAAATAAATTACTGATAAAAATGCATTCCCTCGCCCAAAATCTTAAAAATAATATGCCCCATGACCTTGCCAGAATGAAATTTATCTGTAATCAGCGTCACAATACAAATTTGGAGGGATTACAAAATTTTTGCATTTTCCAAGGCCTTTTAAATGATATGCAACGTGATTATGTAGTAATAAAAGTTGTAACTGTTTTCAGCGCTGTAACTTATGGTGTATTTATGAACCAAATTTGTATCGAAATTTCTGATGCAAGGTTTTTCACACGATATACTACGCGAATATATGGGCGAAATGTTAAGCAATATCGTGGTATTAGGTGATTTCCTATGGCAGTAACCGACCCCTCTAGGTAGAGATCTCTAAAGCTATTAATTTTACCGCATAAAATAAAAGAAGATTGACGAAAAAAATTCGAATCCCATTCTAGAGATATCATTGGTACAGACATCCTCCATCCATCCAGACCGAAGGTGTTCAATAGAACACGGCACGTGGGTATGATAACCCCCGCACATTACATTCGTTTTACATATTTTATGTATACTCGGCACAAATGCTTAATTAGTATAATGTGGTAACGAATGTATAGTGCGCACATCATGATTATGTGCAAATTGCATATTTTTTATATATTTTTTTTGTTGTATGGTCAGCACATCAGTAGTATATATAACATAAATTTTTCTTAAATAAAATCAGAATTGATAAGAACATAAAGTCGTTCTCATTCATATGAAACTTAATATTCCCACACCCTTCGTAAGTTTATTAAGTTTCCACTAAAAACCAAAAAGATTCTAGGTAGATCGTGGATTTACTAGCTACGATCAAATCTACCAGATTTACATGGTCCTTCGAGCCATTCGAATACGAATTGGCATAATACATCTATAAGGCGTCTGTCTAGACCAAAACATAGACAGAGTTCAAATAAAAAAATAAACGGCGTAACACCAGTGTTTAAAATAAGACTGCAATAAAAACATCGTACCATCAGCAGCAGCATCAGTGAAATCATGGACGCGTTACTTAAGGCGCAAAGTGCCCGGGGCCAGGAATTGTTACGACTAGTAGACGAGGTCTTACTACGATCAAAGTCGAAAGAACATCATAGCTGTATACCACAAATATTGTGAAGATGACGAAAGATTAATTGCAGATGAAAACATCAAGCCGCCAGAACAGTATTTCGAAGAAAGGAATAAGGAGATAGATGCAACGTGCATATAAAAAAGCAATTGAGGACATCAATAATTGCGTAACACAGCTACCCCTCAATCTGCCAAAAGTTACACCGTTAATCAGTTCAACGAAAATACATCAAAGCACGACGAACAACGAGATAGGTTAGAACAGCCAAAAAAGAATCAATTGAACATCGGATCCGGTGAGTCTCTGGAAAAAGAAGAGCACGATTCAAGTGATGCCGATACGCCATCACTCACTAAGAATGATTCGATTTCCAGAATCGAAAGTATAAAATGGACCGATACACACGAGTCAAAACAAACATCAAGTTCAGGGGACAGCCAAACTAATTCATCGCGAGCTAGCCTAAATTTATCGCAAAAGCTGTTCAAACAACAAGATGTCAGCATGCGGTTATTATACCGGAAAATAAATGGTATAAAGGCGAAACTGGCGTCTAAGGAGTACTCGGCAGAGTATCTAAAGATAAAAATCGATCAGATCAACCATGGTGTCAAAGAAGTTGATCAAATACACAAAAACCTCCTCATGGAAGTCGAGGATAAAAATAACCATAAATACTTCACTGAAGATTACTATGGAACCCTAACAGATGAGTCAGAAGCATTAGTAATAAAATTACACCAGCAAATCAATCAGGAGAAGGTAGAGCCAGCAACCACATCATCATTACAATCATTAAAGCTACTAAAGGTGGAAATACCAACGTTCTATGGTGAATACGAAAACCGGCATGCATTCGAAGATATATTTACAAGGCTCGTTCATCAAAATAAGCAACTATCAAATACACTCAAGATGACATATCTAAAATCCCATCTGCATGCAGATGGGAGCCGCGCAGCTAATTAGCCACTTATCAACCATTGGCGATAACTATGAGACAGCATGGGAAATCATATAGGTCAGATATAACAGTCAACGGCTGTTAGCCTCATCGTAGTTCAATGCTATATTATCATTGCATAGTATACAAAATGCTACAGAATCCAGCATCAGATCGCTACACGATACGGTGGTGGAGATGTTGAACAACATTAAAAACTTGAAGCTAGATAATCCCTTTGAAGCCCTAATCATACACCTCGTAATGAAAAAATTGGACACAATTACATTGGAGAAATATGAAAGCAGCCTGGTCCGGCCACGCAAGATTCCTAAACTGGACTATTGCTTCGAATTTTTGACGAGAAGATTCCAATCGCTGGAGGCAGTCGGAGCAAAAAAACTGAATATCGCACGGTTGGCCAAACCAGAGATCAGTGTGACACGGAAAAGTTTCGTAAACTCTAAAAGCCTCAGCAAATCGGCGGAGAAATACATTGCAGGTATTGTGGAGGACGGCATCATTCTCTCAAGGAGTGCATCCAATTTCAAAACCTGAAAACCTGTCCATCAAACGAAGAATCGATTTTGTGAATCGTGCCGATATTTGCACGAACTGTCTCGCACATAGTCCAAAAATACCATGCAGCGAGAAACCCGGATGCACCAGCTGCAGTAACCGACATCACCACTTATTGCATGAGCCAGCGCCAAGGCTACAAAAACGGTATCTGTCAGCACGTTGGATGACAATCAAACAACACTGAGCAACGGCTGTTGTAAAAATCAACTCTATCTGCGGGAAGCCGTTCAATGTACGAACGTTAATAGATCAGGGATCCCAGATTTCTCTAATTACGGAGGAAACAGTTCAACAGCTAGGCCTACCAATACAGCAAACAACGGTTAGGATCTCTGGAGTCGGAGCTAATACAACTAATAAGGCAAATGCGAGTGTCTAGATTTGCCTTCAACCTCATTTTGATTCCTCATACAGATTGAAGGTCGAAGCTTACGTGTTACCAAAGATCACCACAAATATCCCGGAACAACCGATCGCCAGAAGGTCTGACGATAAATGGAGTAGATTACGTTTAGCTGATCCAAATTTTGATCACCCGGCACCAATTAGCCTACTGTTAGGGGCGGACGTTTACAGCGACGTCATCGAAAACCGAATAATTAGAGGCAGACCAAGCGCTATAAGCACAAGCTTGGGATGGATAATCTCTGGCCCTTCACAACGCACAATCCAACAGCAGATCGTAGCAGCTCATACGATTAATAAGACAGAAGGAAACATGCAGAAATTCTGGGAATTAGAAGAGGTTCCGAAAGACAGTAAAAGCTGGTCGGTAGAGGAATCTTCATGCGAAACGCTGTTCAAACACACCACCAAGCGAGGTAAAGATGGCCGATATAGGGCACAATTACCTTTCAAAGAGAGCCAATTGGATCTACTTGGAAGTTTACGACAGCGAGCACTACAACGATTTCTACACCCTGAAACAAAATTCAGTAAAGATCCAGAATTGAGATCACTATACATAAACTTCATGCGAGAGCACAACGAGATGGGTCACATGAAACAGGTTGCCCAAGGCAGAGGGAAATTTTATCTACCCCATCATGCAGTAGTTAAGAAAACAGCAGACGCTACCAAAATTCGCGTAGTGTTTGATGCTTCGATGAAAACATCCACAGGCATCAGCCTAAATGAGGCCTTTTGTGTCGGCCCTCCACTACAGAATGATCTATGGGCGGTCCTTCTTACGTGAAGAAAACATCAGATATTGTTCTCTGCAGACATCAAAAAAATGTACCGGCAACTACTGGTTCAAGAGGAGCATCAGAAATATAAACGAATTTTATGGGGAGAAAGCAATCGTCTTCGAATAGGTGAATATCAATTAACTACAGTACCATATGGAACATCTACCGCACCATATCTGGCGATTCGTACATTACATCAACTCGCCGAAGATGAACACAGTAAGCACCCCAAGGCAAGCCATATCCTAAAGCACGACTTCTATGTTGATGACGCTTGACCGGTGCAGATACATTGGAAGAAGCAGTACAAGTGAAAGCACAGCTTATCGCGCTACTTCATTAAGTGGGAATGGAATTGAGTAAGTGGTCAAGCAATCATTCTAACATATTAAAGGGAATACACAAGGATGAGATCTTGAGCGACAATCTTACCATCGCCGATGAGCAATCAACCAAACCTTAGGGATAGGCTATAGTCCGTCGGCCGACTGCTTCATATTCCAAGTACGGTTACCACCCAATGGCAAGAAAATAACGAAACGCCAATTCTTGTCGGAAATGTCGAAAATCTTCAACCCTGTGGGATGGCTGGCACCAGTAATCATCGGTTGTAAAATAATGTACCAAAGGAGTATCAAATAAATGATGTACCAAAGAGCTACAAGCAGAAACAGCTAGACGCTAGGATCAACTCAAGCTCGAGCTGAATTCCGCGCGACAAATTAAAATACACCGCTATCTCAACTACGCGAAGGACAACTGTACGTTCGTACTTCAAGGATTCTGTGATGCGTCCGAGCATGTTTACGCGGCCATACTGTACAGCAAAAGCACCATCAATGGGCAAAGTACAATCCGTCTTTTGACTGCGAAAACCAGGGTAGCACCGGTAAAATTGACGATGAAATTGACTACTGTACTGTTGAGTCGGTTAGTTCAACAAACAAAAAAGAGCCTGGAGGTTAACATAAGTGCAACACCCTTATGGTCCGATTCTATGATTACGCTGGCATGGAATCAAAGGCATCATCATCTTGGAAATCATTTGTCGCACTTCGAGTGGCAGAGATTCAGCAAAAAAACCAACATCCAGTCATGGCATTATATCCGTTCAGAAGGTAATCCAGCCGATTGTGGTTCCCGTGGAGTAACCTCAAAGAAAACTCAGAACAGCCGAGGAGAAGAAAAACGTAGTCACCACATATCTGCATGTGAAAAAAAAGAGTCTCCAATTCAAACCTTAATCCAAAGACAATCATCCCTTAGGTCGCTCATACGAATAACAGTTCAGATATTAAGACGGCGAACTAAACGAACGGGACTAATCAACCAGGAAGAGTGGGACTTAGCCTTCTCACGGCTATCGCACTCAATTCTCTGTCCTAAATGTGACGCATTTGCTTTGTATCAGGTAATTTCTTCGAATAAGATCCTAATGGTTGAAATTCATTACCATTTACTGATTGATTTAGGATCGCGCCGACTGCTTTGTCAGATGCATCTGTCAACAAGACCAAATTTCCGGTGCTTGACGAATGAACCAATAAGGTGGTTTTAATCAGATCATATTTACAATTCTGGAAAGCGGGTTCTGCCTCTTCCATACAGTTGATTGGAGTTTGGTCGTTCTTCTTGTTACCATTTTTTAGTTTTTGCAAAACTGTTTGATTGTTGACCGCCCCACCTATAAATCTCCGCTAAAAATTTATCATAGCCAAAAATCGTTTCAATTCCACAGTAGTTGATGGTCGTTCATATTTCTCTATTGCTTTGATTCTTTCTGGCAGTGGTTTTAAACCAGCTGAAGTAATTAAATGTGAGAGAAAATGCACCCCTGAATACATGTAAAATCGCCGACTTGATATGCGACGATTCCAATTTTATTTACGAATCCCGGTTGGTGTCGGTTATGCAATGAAGGCAACTAGACGACTACAATCTGTTTTTTTTATAAAAATTAACATTTTGCTTCTTGACATAAATTTACAATGAGGTTGCATACATTTAGAAATTTATCAAACTATATACTATACCGACATTGCCAACATAATACAACTAATAGGTGAACTGGTATAAAGACACTGTAGCATAGTGTATTTCGACGTTTAGGTTATTTTATTTTTAATGTTGGTGAACAATTCACACTTTGCAACGTTTATACTGAGGCCATATTGTCGTAAACGTTCAAAAACGATGGTAAGATTTTTTCGATGTAAGGGAGCATGAACGGTAATTCTTTTATTACCTCGTTTATTAAGCGTTAGTGTGCCTGCGCCGCTTAGGGTCCGAACGGAGTAAAAATGAACTCAAATAAACCAAACGGCGTTGTGATCGCGGTTTTTGGTATATCTGTTGGTTTCACCGACATTTGGTGGCATGCCCGTTGAAAATCGATGGTAGAAAATATTGTTGAACCATGCAATATGTTTGAAAAATCCTGAATGAACGGAACCGGGTGAAGATCCGGAACAGTAATTGCTTTCTGCACCAGGTGATTTTTCTTCATTTTTATTGGGATTTCAATAACTTGGTCTTAGAGACCGAAGTTAAAACGACAAAAAAGCAATAATCTGCATTGTCTACAAATATTATACATACCCTACACATTGTCGACATTGCCTACACTAAAAGGAATTGTCTACGACATTTTCGACACCAACATGTCGACAATTCTGAATTACGCGTAGACGCACAACACTGATTGGTAGAGCCATTGAGCTGTATTATGTCCGTCCTATAGATTCGGATAATATCCTCAACATGTCGGATCAATAAAATACTGGAAATTACTTAGAATTGATACAATAATAATTCATATACGATATCTTCAGCTTTATATACTCGTACATAACATATAATAGAAGTTATCGATGTAATACATACATGCTGGATATAAATAGAGATTCAAATATTATAAAATAATGCTACAGCTATAGACATGCCATATTATATGCTTAAAGCAGATATTTTTATAGTTTTGTGGCATTGTGGAATTAAGACAAGCACACATACATAAAAAAACTGTTGGGTGAGCTTTTTATCGTTCACAATTAAACTTTTTTGTACAAATTATTATATCGTTTTATGGTCGAAATTTTTTTTAAGTTATTTCAACTCGTATTTATAGTCCCATGTCTACCATAGTACTATATGAACTACACACATTGAGTCTAGTATCATATTTCTTCTTCCCGGTTGTTTTTATTTGTTAATCCGAAAATTCATATTTGAAATGCTGTTTGTTTGTACTTTATGACTTCGAAACAATTTTTTTTGTCTCTGAGCATTAATTAAATGGTATACAGAGCTAGTTTTATGTCTATAAACTTTGTAGATTGGACTTTGAATAAGTTGTTGATGTTTTTTTTATGACGTTTAATGAATTGCAGATCCACGCCTAGCATATGTGCAATGTATGCACCGCACACGGCCGATCCCAAAAGGTGGCCAACAACTAATACTTGTTTTGCTATTATTTAATTGAATTTATTATTAAATTGAAAATAAATAAATGGTATTTTTAATTTTTCTAAAATCTAACGAAATTTTTACAATACTTAATTGTGTGAAAGCCAGCCACCCTTTAACGCTTTAACAAGTGTTGTTGTGGCTGGTTAATATTGACGAGTTTCTATTTACATGTGCTGTGCCATTTGCGAAGTTAAACAATTCATTATTTTTGTTGTACTATTTTGGCAAACGTTGCCCCAACCTTTTAGCGGAATGGGATTAAACTAATCGAGACCACTTAAAGATTATTGTAATAACCCTTTTTTACCCCTTGGTTTTATCTAAGCATCATAAATATTTAATTAACACACTACTCGAGAAGCATATTTGCCGAGAATTAATAAATTTCAAATGTATTAACTGGATTTTAGATCTATCATTTAAACCATATAAATATTACTATTGCTGTGTTATACCAAATAGTTTCGTTAGAAATAGTTGCATTTCGCATAAAGCCTTTACAATATTGTACATTTAGCTCAAAATATTAAGCTTCGTAAGTAACTTTAAACATAAAACGTAATAAATATCTTAGTCTTGAGGTGTTCAACTCTGATATGAAACCCAATGGATTACATCGATCGATTTACGTGTGAGATTTCTTAAATTTTCTCTGAAGTAGTAAAAATCGAAGTAATTTTCGTACAGCCAAAGTATCGAAAAAGTACTATAGTATCGACAATATCATCCTTGATGAGTATCAATTATTATTAGGTTTCAACCGCTGGTTGGCGTACGATTACAAACGTAACTAAGAACTCTTTAAGAACATGATTGGGGAAAATAGACCACCATAGTTCATAGAAAATAATCAAGTTGTGTCGCATCTCCAATTAACCTCTATTAATTGCACATGTCATTATCCTTCTTTTGCGTTACAGCACTAAAATAATATTGAAAGTTTAGAGCCTCCGCCACTCCGTGCACGACAATTTTGGTTGTGTTGAATACAATTTGTATTTTGTTTTAAAGGTATTATACTGCCACTCAGTCGCTAAGATTATCCATCGTAACAATGAATATATTATACGCACGAGACGTTCTAAAACTTTCTTTCTTAAATTTCTTAATATTTTGTACGATTATGTGGGGAAAATGTTTTATCTATACAACACGATTCTATCTATAAAATCATAGCACAATGATATCAATTTAAGCGGGAACAGTTAGCTGTTGAAAGTAGGCTGAACCTGTTGTATGTTATAGTTTAAGATATTATGTTCTCACGTCAAATTGCATTCTCCTAGCCGTTTTGTTACTTGGTTATCTAGAAAATTAAACTTGAAATCGATTAGTTTTAAACTGGACGTCAAGAGTTACAGCATATGTGTTATACTCGTACAATCAACAAATTTTATCTGTATTTACGTTTCCATTTGTTCTACTCGAGGCGTCTAATTTCGAAAACCATCCGTTAAATTTTTTGAGATTACCGTAATGTCTATATGGGAAATTTATGGATGAGAAAAATTAATATTAAATATTTTTGTTGAGAGACAAAAACGAATTGTAGTTGAGAGACAGCTTTATATGACCTGGCGCCCGTTTCTTGAAATCGGCGGAAATTCCCACATTCGGAATATAATTTGCTTTAAAATTCTTTTAATTATTCAAATTTTTCGCCGACTACTTTAATCATTTTATCAAATTTGTTTGCAAGTTTTCTTTTATTTACCTCCTTACTAAGGGAATAATTCCGCATCGATATATCCACTCGAAATTTTTCCCTTAGTAGGGAAATAAATAACAGAAAACTTGCAAACACATATGACAAAATGATTAAAGTAGCCGGCGCAAAATTCGAATAATATAAAGAATTTTAAAGCAAATTATATTCCGAACGCGGACGTTTCAAGAACCAACTCCAACCGATTTTTCCACCGATTTCAAGAATAGGGCCCCATTCTGGGAAACCACAGAAGGAAACATGAAATACAAACACATACTACAACCAACAGTCCGCAAAATGTATGTGCCTTTCGTAAGGTTTACAATTTGCAAGTATAAGGATCGCCCTCCAGATTCATTCAGTTCAGGCATTTATTAAATTGTATAGGCCAAATGTGACAAGCATGTGAAATTATCCCAGTTTTCATCCCAGGATTTTTTATTATTATTATTTACACGAAACTATTATATTCCATCCCAGTTTTTCATTTTATACCTCTAAAAGACGAAAAAAATGATAAACACAACAACAAATTATCCCATCCCAGTTTTTTCGTTCATTTGTTGTTCGTGTAACAAAAATTCATACTTGGAAATAATGAATTGAATAAAACATAAAGATTAACTTTAATGACGAGCTCAGTGCCAGCAGTATGTTAGGATTGGCACAATCTTCCGGCTTCGATATGGCCCCATATAAATTTATATGAAAATCGTTTATAACTTCCAAACCCTTTCTGGGCCGGAAATAGCGATTAATGTTTCGAAATTCTAACCTGTGATTTTGGAACTATCGTAAAAATTTCAATATATCCGTTCCCGAAACCGCTATAGGCTCTTCGCCATAGATCAGACTAATATTTTTAGATCGTGGTTGGTCAATTCAAGAAGCACACACAGCTTGAAGAAATTCTTTTGACAATTACAAGGTTCAAATAAGGCAAAAACCACCTCATGTCATGTGTTGAACAGAAAAATTTCAATATATCATCCGTTCCAAAAACCACTACAAGCTCTTCGCCATTGATGAGACTAATATTTTTAGATCATGGTTGGTCAAATCAAGAAGCATACCCAGTTTGAAAAAATTCTCTTTGCGATAACAGGTTCAAATATGACTAAAACCACTCCATGTGACCATGTCATATGTTGATCGTAAACATTTCAATATATCCGTTCCAGAAATAACCATCTGTGCACTATGGCCGATTAGACTAATATTTATAGATCACGGTTGGGTCAATTCGAGAAGCACACACAGTTTGAAGAAATTGTCTTGGAGATAACAGGTTCAAATAAGACAAAAACCACCCCATGTGACCTTGTCATATGTTGAACCGAAAAATTTCAATATATTCATTCCAGGAATCACTACAGGCTTCCTGGCCATAGATAAAACTAATATTTTTAAATTATGTTCGATTTTGTTGAACAAACACAAGGAACAATGAAACAGTCTAACCTTATCCAATTTCTTCAATGTTATCAACTGATAAACTAAGAATTAGGACATTTATCTAATTTTTTATATAAATTTTCTTTAATTTTTAAAATTTTTATGTCATCAATTCCATGACAAGTATGTAACTTTTTTGGCGTTTTGACAGGATTATTTCCAAAAATTGTCTCTCTTCCACAGTACTCAAATTTTCTTTACAATTTATTTTTGTACAGAAAGTTAAAGTTTTCGATTCAGTTGCAAATAAAATCTGATGTTGATCACTCAGTGATTGAAAACGTAAATTTTCATTTTAAATCGGATTTCTGTGGTTTTAAAACTGTGTGACAACTACATAGTGTAGTAAATTTAAATTTTAATGTAAAAACCATGAAGGCTCGACTCTGTAAACATTTTTAGGCATTGTATACCAGTATTTACAAATGAAGAGATGAAACTAATATTTTAATCAACTTTAACGAAAGATTGAAATTGAACGCTTTGATGGTATATTGTAGTTATATCCGCGGGTGGTGTGTGGTGAACAAGGAATGGAGTACAACCTGTTTTTATTTATATGTGGATAAATTCTTCAAAATCGACCTTTATTTGTTGATTTGTCATGTTTATCGATAGAAATCACATGAAAACCATTTACATGTTAATACGAAGTTTGTCAAGTATGTACATGCTAATTTATTCACTATTACAATGACCATGTACTAGAAAAGAAATGGAAAGTATTCCTTTTTGTACTAATAAAAATTAACATTAACATCAATTCAATCTCAACTTTTCAATTTCAATTATTTATTTCGATTAATCACAGCAACAATAAAACCGAAACCTTTTTGCCCTTTTTGTCTGGCATCCGAATTCTTTTACGATCTTATTGATTTTGATTAGTTTTGCCCCAAAAAGTTTTCGTGTACATTTCTCGTTCTGTAAATTTTTCATTTGGAAAAACTAAAATAATCTAACTTTTACTTTGGTTAATGATGTTATTTTCGGTAGCTGTACAAACTCTTATCAGGTACCTTATTAAAAGAATATAAGATCTTGTTGCTAAATCCAAAATTTATAAATAATTTTAGTTTGCGTTTTTTTTTTGTTTCGGCAAATTGTTCTTATTATGATGTTTTCCAGTTATCAGGGAATATACAGAAGGAAAATATATTTTCGAATTTTTTTTTGTTCATAAATTCAATTACGCCTTCATTGTATTCGGTATGTAGGAACACAGTACTTATTTATTGAGAATATAATACGTATAATAAGTACTGGGTACCCAAATAGTATCGTAACGGGTTTCGAACACTGAACGTGAGAAAATTGAACAACTGAATGGAACACTCTGTGTTTGAAAGATACAAACATTTTTTGAGGTTTTAAAAAAGGAATCATTCCATGTTAAACATACGTACATTGTTTTGAAAATTTTGGTAATCGACAATAAATTGATGTAATTGGAAGATATTTTGATTTCGAATTTTATCTTATAATGATGATAATAGTACGCGTTTAGGAGTGGTGCACGTAACGATTTTAAAGGTAACCGGGTAATTTAATCGATATCGTTAGTTTTTTAAATTCTAATATTGAAAAAAAAAATTATTTCAATTTTAAAAAGAAACACTATACCGTTATTTGAAATGTAATCCACACGTTTGAAGAAAAATCTCGTTGATCCGTTAATGTATCTGTTAAAAAAAATTGTGTTCAACAGTACACATAAAAGCTTTGTAGTTGAGCTTTCAGCAACTATAGATTATATTAATAACAATCATTAGACAAAAAGCTTTCTGTTTATTTATTTTTTCTTGTTTAGACATGAGTAGTTTAATGCTTCACAATGTTTTGAAACGGATGTGCCGTTTTTCATTGTGTTTTAATCTACAAGCTTTCGTTTTTTATCGGACAATTGAATCATAATCCATTATCTAGACTTAAGAACTAAACGTAAAATGACATGTGTTACTAATTTTGAATCGTGTTAAAAATTTCACATTTGTTGTTACACTAACAGACAAACTAGACAATCACTTTTGCTTAATTAAACCAAAACAATTTGAGTAAGCGGCTTAACGAGCAATTTTTCAGAAAGGAACCCCAACTGAAAATTTAAAGAAATGATTTAAACAATATTTTCCAATCCGTTAATAATTTTTACCGTCCTTCCACTACACTTAAAAAATTGAAATTTTGAAAAATCATTTGCGTCATATCTTTGCCCAGTTTTGTCGATACTCTAATAGTAAACTACGAGTATCTATAGTCTTGTTTTTTTGTATCGTATACTGAAGTTGTCGATGAAGTTATCGAGTTTAATAAAATTGCGCCCCACGTTTTTCCTCTTAAATCTTACAAGTGTATTCAAAGCTACTAAATATAAACAATCATAAGTTTTCAGGGCAATCTATTTGAGGTTAGGAATCTGTATGGGGCTATCAATCTGTATGGGGCTAGGAGAAATTATTTTATACTGTTTAGTCCGTTCTATAAAACATGTTAGTGAAATTTATACAAACTAATCCAAAAAATACAACAACAACAAACTTATTGTACTACTATTGGTGTAAGTAAACATTCAGGCGAATTTATATTGAATAATTTGGAGGAGATTTGATTTTCTATTTGGCCTAAGGTGCATTCCAAAGTCATTCTAAGTATTTAGCAAGAACTTCTGTAACATTGGTAGACTGTTTAAATCTAAAAGAGTGTCCCTAGTAAGTTTTATGATTTTCTAATGGGTCTGACAGAGTGTACCATGAGATTTACAAATGTGATTTTTAAATGGGCCTTAGAAGAACATTTCAAAATCATTCTTCGTATTTTTTAAGCACTTAACATGAACTTCAGTGATATTGGTAGAACCTTTAAATCCAAGAGGGTGTGCCTAGTAAATTATATGATTTTTCAATGGGTCCTGTCATACCCAGTGTTTCATAAGATTTCAGTATTTTTTAATGTAAAATAATGAACTTTAGTGATATTGGTGTACTACCGAAACCAAGGGGAGTGTCTCTAGTAAGTTATATGCTTTTTAATTCGTCTGTCCCTTGAGATTTAAAAATTTGAATTTTTAATATGACATATTAAGATTCTGAAGCACTTAACCTCTCCTTAACCTCCTAGAAGCGTGAATCTCGGGGATGTGTTTGCGATTTGTATATTTGTCAATAGCTTATTTATCAGAAGTTTTTTGGTGGATCATGATTTCGGGGAAAATCGATTAGATCGATTTTTTCCGGAGGGGTCCGTAATATCCTTTAATTTTTTTTATAATATGGGTTTGCGAGTATTACAAATCGATTGCGACGGGTCCTGATTTCGGTAATAGTTGTTTAGAGGGTTGTTCGAGAAGCTAATGTTTTTTAATTTATAGCTCAAATCCAGACGATGCTTAGAAAATACTTAGCAAAAAATGCGTAGAAAAACATAAAAAAAATTGGAATGTCCCTAAGGCTCCACAGAAAACCATATTTTTAAATCTCAATGGAACACCCTGGCTGGGCATTATAAAATCATTTAACTTGCTTGGGACACTTATTTTGGTCTAAGAAATGTCATGGAAGTTCATGCTTAATGCTTAGAAAATACTTAGAATGACTTTAATATATGCCTACCTATACCTGGTGACTGACACGATGTGTTACCAACTTCAGACTATCATTGCTGTCAAACCAGTGATGACAGATCGCTCAACTTTATACTAATGACAGATCATTCCATTGTTTACAAGCGTACAAAAGCATTTTAGTGGGAAATATTCAGAAAAACTGTTATCCGCAATGGAATTCAAGCGTAATAGTGTGATTGCTCTATATTTGGCTGGAAAACCACAGCCGCAGATTGTTTAACTGGTTAACATCTGCATGTAAATAAAATGTTTGTGTATCGCACCATAAACCATTATAACGATACTTGCGGCATTGCAAAACGCCATGGTGGTAGACCGAAACGCACTGCAACATCGCTGGCTCGGAATCGGCGTCGTAGTGGCAGAAAAATGGCTCGTGAGGCGAACATTTCGCTCGAACGGATGCAGCACATATTGAAAGATCATCTTGGACTGAATGCCTTGAAATTCCATAAAACGCATGGCCTCACCGATGCTAAAAAAAAAAGTTAGAGTGGAAAGAGGAAAGGAATTGGGTTTTTTCCCACGAGTCACCGTTCGTTATTGAGCAATATGTGAACAAGTAAAACCACCGGATTTACTTGCCCGGCCGTTCCACTGAAAATTTGGACCAACTCGGGATCATATGTTGGAGAGAGCGTTGAAGCCTTGGACACAAAAACATTTCGGCCGCAGAGCCTGGACATTTCAACAGGACTCGGCGCCGAGTCATAAAGCGCGTGTCAATCAAGATTGGCTGAGAAACAACGTTCCGCGGTTCATTTCCAGTGCCCAATGGCCACCAAATTCACCGAATACAAATCCGCTAGATTTATCGGTTTGGGGTATTTTGAAGAGCAAGGTTGAGACAAAAAAAATGGGCCAAAATACCGTAGAACCACTTTCGCGCTGCATGCAATAGATTTGTCGGCCGATTGAAGGTCATAATCGCGGCTAAGGGTGGCCAAATCGAAAACTGCTAATGCAATTCGAAAAGTTAAATATTTGTGGACATTTTTTATTTTGATTCAATAAAATTCATCAAAAAATAAAAATTCTATGGCGTTTTAGTTACACTTCGTGTCAGCCACCCTATATATACCTTAGCTAAGGCTCGTTAAATAAATCACATTTTTAAAGCTCATGGAACACTCTGTCAGACCCATTAAAAAATCATATAGCTTGCTTGAGACACTCTGTTTTATTTCAGTGGGCCACCAGTATCACTGAGGTGCATGCTAAATGCTTAGAAAATACTTAGAATGACTTTGGAATGTTCTTAAGGCCCATTAAAAAAATCACATTTTGAAATCTGAGGGAACACCCTGTCAGACCCATTGAAAAATCATATAACTTGCATGGAACACTTCTCTTTGTTTCAGTAGTCCACCAGTATCACTGAAGTGCATGCTAAATACTTAGAATGACTTTGCAATGTACCTCTGGCCAATTAAAAAATCACATCTCCTTTAAATTACTCAATAAAAATTCGCCTGAATGTTTGCTTACACGAATACTATTACAATAAGTTTGTTGTTGATGTATTTTTGGATTAGTTTGGATAAGTTTCACTAGCATCTATAACACCATTATATATTATATTTTTATTTTATTTTAATAATTATTTCCTTCTTTTTAGTTTTGTGTGTGTGTATGAAATTTTGCAATCGATGTTAAACATCTTAATGGGTTATTTGATTTTCTGATTTATTTCCTCCACGAATATTACCCCGGAAAACACCCCTGCCTCTCTCGGCCAATTATCCTCCGGTGAATTACACCCCAGCCATTACCCCAGTCGTGCCCCCCCTCTCATTCATTAGCCCCGGTTAAACCCCCCGGCCATAAGGCCCAGGTAATTTTTCCTCCCCCGAATATTTTCCCGCTCCTCCTCCGCCTCACCATCATTCACGATTCACCGAAATAAAATTATGAGGATAATTTATTGATATAAGGCAGATTTTGAGGCGGATTATTTTCTTGAGGTGCTTAATTTATTTGAAACAATTTCAACTGCTATAATAATTCGAATATTCCGGGAACTCAGGAACGAAGTCGTTGGCCCCTAATCATGTATCACATTATTTGAAAACACGAATTTTATTTGGAAAAACGAGATGGTTTAGGGATCGTCTGATACCTTTTGACATCAAATCTTTTAGTTTTTTATTATTACGGACTTTAGTTCAGTTTGAAAAGTTGAACCTGAAACACATACATATACCGCAAAACAATGTGAACTTGTGCTAAATATCTGCCAATCCAAATTATCCGTCACGCATCGTCATTCGTCCATTTTTAAAAAATTGGTGTAAATTCATGGTAATTTACTTAAGTATTTTATTTATAACAGTCATATTATATGGTCATTCTTCTATCTAGAACAGTCAACCATTTCATGATATTTTAACTAGGAGTTCAGATATGAGTATTCTTAGAAAATATTAATAATAAAAAATTGTCCCAAGTGGTAGCCCAGATTTGGGTAGTTTCTCGTAAGTTTAGAAAAAATGATGTTCCACGTAATTACTCAGCAAAGAGAAGACCCAGGAGAATTTTCGTAACAATTGGAGCATTTTTAGGAAATGGTCCTTTGTCCTTTGAGGATTCTTAAAAATGGATGATCGAACCGACGCATGACATTATTTGAATTTATAGAATTTTATCATAGGTTTACAATTTCTTCCGACATATATAGTTTTAGATTCAGCTTTTCAAGTTGCTGCTCAGTTAGAAAATCTGCATCTAAAACTGGAGGGGAGGGGAGGGATTAATGGCTTGGGGATTAATGACCGAGGGCAATGAAGGGATGTAATGGCGGTCGGCTAATGCCGGCGGGGTAATGACCGGGGCTAGTGACTGAGAGGTAATTAGCCGGTTTAATGGCGAGGGATATTGTCGGGAGAGGGGGGGGGAGTAATAACTGGGGCGTTAAAGTCCTTGACCCCAAAAAATAAAGAAATAAAATAAATCTCAATATTAAACTTTCTAATTCACAAATTTTAAATACATCTCCCACTTATCGTGCTGGAGGTTGTTGCATTCTCTCCGACTCTTTCATTGCATCTTCATTGCTCGGAATCTGGCCAGTGAGTTTTGAGCAAACGAACTTCTCTGTTCTCTATCCATTCAATGATCTAACACGACGTGCAGATCCGAGGTATACAACATCATGGTCCATTGTACATCTTTGAATTTTATTGGTTGTGCAGACCCATCACGGTATTAGTGGGAGCTGTGTTCACTCATTGTTTCATAGTTTCATAGTTTCGGAATGCCGGAAAATATACTGATTTTGGCTTGATCAAATGAATTACATTTCTGCCAAAACTCATGACGGAATAAAGGCCAAACAATTTCAGTGTACATTTGAGCAAAACGTTATTCCCACTCCGTTGAAAATTACTTTTGTAATCCTCCAGTTTTGTTGATATCGCCTGACATAATGTTTTTCATGTTAACACTCGGCATTACTTATCGAATTTACTAGCACAGCGTGAGGCTGAAAGTCCGACGCGTTGAGCGATTAAACGATCGTCAAATATTGTGTCGCCTTGGTGTGGCAAGTTCTCCGTAACCTGCACAAGGCTGAGGAGTCTCCACAAACGAGTTGCCTAAATAAAACTTAGGTAGCAACTACCAAAACGTCTTTCTCAACTGTTAATTTAAGTAATGTGTACAGCATTGTTCCAGCAACAGTTCATACCGCCACACCGGTCAAAACGCAAACTTTAACTGCTGTCTTGCCATAGCACCGATTGACCTGTTCGTTTAGTACATCTAATGTGAATGTTTTGCAAGCTCCAGCACCTTCAGTGACAAACATTCTGATGCGACTCAGATTTGCATTCATTAGGTCCTGGATATATCCAATTGTTTGATTATCTTTAAATGTCAGCACTTGGTATCGTTGGTCGAACTTTTTTGAGTTCAAGAAGAAACATTTTCTTGAACTTGAATGAAGTGGCAGGTGGCAGAGTCGATAAAAATATTCTGTTGCCGGAACTTGTTGCCCTTTCAAAATCCCCGTACCTACTTTGAAGGGGTTTCTTTGAATTTGACGATTGGTTTGAGCTTCACCTTCATTTACATAGATTCATTTGAGCTCGTCTGTACTCGCCCGCACAATACAGAGGGCAGGAGATCAGTTTGGTTGCGTTTGACGAGTGCTCTTAAATCTGTATTTCCTTCTTCACTTGGCAACCAGCATAAGATCGCATGGTTAATGAATGCAAGCCCTTCTGGAGTATCGAAAGGTGAAACGATTTCAATCCATACAACAAAATGAACAAGTGAACTTACACGGTTCTGAAACTCAATGCATATCCATAAATCAATTACAAGAAGATGTCCGGGGAAAATGTTGCCAGAACTCAACAGGATACAATTCAATCAAATAGTGCACTTCATCAAGATTTAGTTGACTAAATTTCGCCAGGTCGACCATCTTAATCAAAAAAGCTTAGCGCATGTTAAGCCAATTTAAATAATTACAGTTCAAAGTATACACTACGTTGGAGGACCAAGCCAACGAATAAATGTAATCAATTCGATGTGAGCTGTTCGCCAATATGATGTCGATCCCCCGAGATTATTTAAATCTTAATGATGAGGCCCCATCCAATGATCATGGACTGCACTCAAAGATATTCAAACATCGAGATTGTATAAAACAAAAAGTCTGTTCTTTGAAAACAAGTATCGGAGTCAATTACAATGGTCTAGTTTTTACAGGCCACTCTTTGTTCGAGCCATTATTGTCACATGGAGAGAGATGAAACCATGCAGATTCCTCTGTTTTCAACTCTCGATACAATTTCTTTGATATTTCTGTTCGCCTTACATCTGATGCTTCCACATGAACGAATTATGCATTTACTAACTCTAGTTCTGGTTCATTTTTGGTGTGAACAAATATCGCTGCATTGATCCAACTCATTCTTTGACGACCACATTGATAAATTAATTGAAAATTGTGTAATTTGAAGGAATTCGTCAAGAGTTTCGCATTCGATGACCGATTGGCCCGCATGAATGGGAATCGGTGAAATAAAACTTGTTTTTATAATTCATGAGACCATATGAAAGCTGGCAGTGCTGCAACAATCAAAATTCTAACATTATATTTGGACCAATCGAAGCACGAATATTTATGAAACTAATTCTATCATTTTCGCATTGTCAAACATGAATATTTCTAATCTCTAAATGGCCGCTATTTTCAATTGGAAAGGCAATTAAGTCACATGTAAGCACAGCGAGTTGTAGTATCAGTAGCTTAGTCGTCAGGTTCGTTTGGTCGTTGTTGCTGAACTAGTTGTGCAAATCGATTTACTCTTAATCCCATCCTGATCCAAATGTCTGACCCTGGATCGATATGTTTTTAATTCTGTATGATATGTTATCAGATTGAACCATACGATGTTTTTGCATTGATTTTTAGATAATCGGAAGTTCCCTAGGTTGTATGGGCTGCTAAGTGCTGTTGTTTCGAAACACAGTAGAAATAGAGGTTATATGTGATGTTATATATGGCGTTTGGCGTTGTGGTTCTTGTTCTGCGACATTTGTTACATCGATGCGAAGGAGACTTATTTTCGTAATCGGTTGTGTAACTTCCAACCAATTTCTTTCCAGCATTTTAATAATCCGTCCTCTAGCTCAACTATTGAGAGAAAGATTGTTATCGTGACAAAATTCAAATCTATTTATAGCCATTTGGAAGACACGGACTTTTAATATGTGGTTTCTCCCGGATACCAGGAACACTGGCCCAGTTGCTAACGAAATTTCTTGGATATGTTATCTCCCGAAACAATAAAGCCAATTGGCTTTCAACTCCTTGTGATTTAACTGGTCTATGCTAGAAAGCACGAGACGATTGTAGAACTGAACAACGAATTTAACCAGGATTAAATAATATTCAGCCCGAACTATATGAACAAAACTCATGGAAAATATCGATAAGCACATCCTGTATTAACAGTAGAGTCCTGCAATGAATTTTTGGAATATATAATCACATTAAATAACATACTGAAAAAAAAAATTATTTGGACAAATTTTGCTGTGACAGTTTTAAAAAATCTGCACTCTTATTGGATCACACTTTGCATTTCGCAAGCATAATTCCGATTGCAGATTGTTTCTGACGACTTTTCAATAATTTTAAGCGGAGTATCATAATGTTTATGACACCGTTTAATTGATCGCGTGAATTTAAAGATACAGAAGCTTCTCAGGAATACAACTAATCGGAAGATCCATTTATAGAAAGTTTTTATTTTTTGCGATGTATAATGAATCTAAAGAAGCAGTCCACTAAAGTTGTTCCTCGCTTTTCACTAATAATTAGCTTCGATAAATATTCATAAATAAGGTTTAAACACTCCCAGAGTCTAGATCCAAGAGTTTTTTCTGTGGGAACTGGCCCTCAATACTGATGACGTTGATCAAAATAAATTTTTCGTTGAAGTTTTTCACATAATACTCAAAGATCCGTTTCATTCATTCCTCGCATTGCGAATCGCGTTTCGCATTTATGCTTTCGGAAGACAATTTGCAAATGAAAAGATGAATCGCAACAATTTTGCTGAATATACTGGTCTGTATAACTACTTTAGTAAATGGGTTGGGGCCCATCCGATTGTGAATCTAAAATTGGATTTGCATGTTCCGTGTACCACAAGAACGACACTCGGATCAAAGTAGAAACCTCGAGTCATCCGTGTTCTAAGAAATGTACAAAGTTCTTAACATAAAGAAGACTCGCACCACACCATTAGATCCACAGTCAAACGGAATAGTAGAGATGTTTCACCGGTAACTAGAAATACAATTTGGGAAATGGTTTAATGCCAACCAGGATAACTGGAATCGATATCCTCTTCTGTTCATGTTGGGGTATCGCAGTGCAGTGCATGATACGACAAGAAATTAATCTGCCATGATGTTGTTTTGTAGAAAGCATCGCCTACCTTGTAAATTTAAATTTGGGTTACCAAAACCGAACAAGTCGCAAAGCATGAATATGTAGCTGATACGAGATGGCTATGCAATCCCAAAAGAAGAAAAGGGATATCTGCGAACTTACAACAAAGTTAATAAATCCCTTATCGGATTAAAATATGAAATTAATTAATTATTGTAAAGTGACGTTAATCATCTGACATGACAATTGAAGACTTGTAATGTTCGCGAGTAAAACTACAAACAAGCAATTTGCGATGCACAATAGACGCGAGCGGTTTGACATGTAGGCCAGTGCAAGTTAGAAAGTAAAAAATGAATAATAAAAGTAAAATCGTGATACAAAGTAATAAATGGTGAATGTATTCAAGAAGTTAAAGGTGTTGGTAAATAAATATTGACGATTACAAATCTGAGTGTTTTATTTGCAAAAACCATTACGAACAAATATCAAATTCTCGAAATTCGTAACATCAGTTTTTTCGTTTGTGGGAGAAGTGCAAATGAGAACTGTTTTATGTATTTGTGATTCCTTGACACGTTTGGTAGAAGGACGTCAGATTCTAATTACGAGCACACAACAGGTATACACCCAATTTATTATATTTTAAAATGTTCATAATTTTATTTTACGATCCCTACATTCATCAACATTTTGGTTGTGCATAATATTTAAGCAAGCAATATAGATGTTAAAGCACGCATCAGCTATATAAAACTAAAAATAAATTTAAATCCGCAATTGATTTTGAATATCAATTATCTACCATAAATAATTTAAATGGTTCGAAATTATTAACAAATTTTTTGATGAATTTTAAAATATTTAAATAATTTATTGAGTATCGTACTCACTACCCGAAACCATTACTAAACCGGTAAGGTCCGCTTTCTTTCTATACTTCGCTTTGAAACTTTGAATTTATTTTTAGAATTTGCAGACACACAAATCGATTAAAATTTCCATTAAAAATTAAAACAAAAGTTTTAAAATGTAAATTTCGCTTATCAAAACTCTTTGATAAGATTCAAACCAGACAGACAATCGTTTGTTGTTGTAACATGCCAAAAGATTTGCTCGTCATTATTAAATTTTTCCCAACTCTTTCGTAAAAATTATAAAAAACGGTAACGTCTTGGAAAAAATATTCGAACAAGATGAATACAAAACAAAAAATAGTTTGGTAAAATTTATTTTCCAAACGAAGCTTACAATTTATATGCACTTAAGAAAATTCAGCATATAGAAAGGCAACAACAACTGATGGAATATTTTAATTTATTTTCGAGTTTGAGAAACGAAATCCCATTTTTCGTGTCTGTTCATTCCATAAGGTGTCAGTTGCTATGTTATTTATGTGTAGTAGCGGAATACGTGTTTAATTGGCGTTTGTATTATTAGGGTAAGTCAAATCCGTTTGATATGCTACACTAGGTCGTATCGCTTGCCATCGAGTTCAACAATCTTGCACAAATTTCTAGCGCTGCACAGGGGTTAACATAATAGAACTTATCCATCAGTTTTTCTACAGTAGGTTGGGGCGGCGATTAGTGAATCTCCTACCAAAAAATTACCTGGTGTTATTATCATCGATGACTGTTGCTAGTCCCTCGAATGTCAAAGTGATTTTTTCAATTATTCGGTTGAGATGATATTTCAATGACTGTACTGCCGCTTCCAAAAGCCCTGTGAAATGTGGAGCTGAAGGTGGATTTAGGTGTTAAGTGATACCAGCTGCCATGCAGGCGCTTGATGTCTGGTGGCTGACTTTTCTAAATGTATTGCTCTTCTTCTCTTTAAAACTCGAACTTGAATATACCATGCAAAGTATACGCCAGTGAGTATAAAAAGGCGTGAGGTAAGTATTCTTTCCTTTTGCGGTTTGTAAACCAATCCATGTCCTAGTAATATTTTCAAAGAATGAGTTTGTAGTAATATAATCAGATGATCCATTTATGGCACTAATTTTGTTTTGGAACTCTGGCTCATATATTATTCTATCCTTGCCTGCAAGTGCAACACGTTATGGAGAGTTGTCTTGTGGTAGTTTGAAACATCTTTTGATGAAGCGTCAAAAATAGTTTATTATATTCACATCTGAGATCGTTGTTGCTAGCTGTCCAAACGGATTAGATGCTGTAGAATTTGTGACGGTGAATACTTCTCTTAATTCTATGTCTATATTTTGGTCGCCTGAAGTCTGTTATGGTCAGTGCTGTGTTGATCAGGCATCAGAAATAATGCCTGTTGGTAAAAACATATTGTTATGGCGTACGAACTGGCAAAATTCGTTTGGAATTAAGAAAATCATGTAAATTTGTCTGATTTCTAAAGGCAACTAGCCTTTTATGGCTAGTTTAGAGAAATATAAATCCTTTTAATATTAGAATACAAAATTGAGCTTTTAAGCGTCAATGGTTATTTTCTTGATCCAACCTTCACTTTTAATCCTCATACTAAAATAATGAACTTCCCAAAGCCGCTTTTCATTCGTCTTTGCGCAAGAATGTTCCGAAATCGGGATCAGCGGTGGATCGGTGGGTCACACAAAAGCATCAACAATCATATCAGGCTACAGTTCAATAGTGAGCTTCCGTTTGAGAACATCTCACCATAATAGATGGGACGTATTTGAACAACTCGATCTGGCTTTGCAATACTAAACAACAGACGTACTGTAACATGTACCCGCTACTTAGAGCTTAGATATGGACGGTCACATATTCGAAAGTTATATAAAATAACTTACGTGGAGAGAGCTTGTTTATGGAAATGTTCCTAACGATGTTTTAAATGATGTGACATTGTTCGGATTATTTAATGCTGTTAGAGTCGTTAAATTAAAACTATATTTGAGGGCTAACGTATGAACGAATAATGAATGAAGTGTGGTTTACCTTTGAATACGAGGCAGACACATATATCTATTCGCTTAACTATTACATTGTGGCAGCCCAACTTCGAGGATAATACAGTAATCGAGACTCTGATAGATAAAACCATGAGAAGAAAAACACATAGGGTCTGCGGCATGGGGGTTTGTCGACACCACAGGTGCTGCTTCAGGTGCGGGAAATTGGATCACTATGTTCGATAATGTCGGTTACAAAGAAATAATCATTTGATGAAGCAACTTGATTCCCGAAAAAGGCATCCTATAATCGAAAATGTAGTCCATAATTGAGAACTGAAAGACTTTCTTGACAAGAGTAACAAATTGGCTCATCGAGTAGAGGAAAAGTTCGTTGATGGAAGCCCGACCGTAGGTTCCATTACAAATGAAGCTACAGAGCAGAAGTGGATCTAGTAAGACATCGTATGGCAGCTGAGCAGAAAATAAGAGTGAATTGAATGGATCGAAGCAGCCAGCGCAACGCGATCAATTTACGACGAAGAATGAACACATTTGTAGCAGTAGAGAGACACGTCACGAGTGGTTGCGATAGAAGGAGAACAAGAATATGAAGTACGACGATATTATCAACAACCGAAACGATTGAAGTTTGAATCTTGCAGTAACAATCCACTGGGAGAGAAATACTTGATGAATACTTGAAAAATACGTCGATCATCTAGGAAGGGAATGCTGGAAAATTAAATGAATGAAATATTTTGAAATACGAGCGTGTACTAATAAGTATCCGTATTTGAAAAGAGGTGACGTTGCTGAGGGAAACTAATATTACCATTCTACCTCGTGTATCACAATCTTTTAAATGAAGTCAAGCGAAACTTCAGATTGATTCATAAGTTAGTGTTGATTTGACAGCAATTACCATTCTACATGGATACAATGGAAAGATAAGATTATCCGTATTTCGACATTATTTAACGTGGCCATACATCTGTTTTTGATGAAGAACGCCTTGTGGAAATCGAGGAAAAGGTTCATGACGTAATTCTAGTTGAACGCCGTACTAACGTGCATGAAGTAGTTATGGCGAGTGATGAATCGTATGGAATGCCAATAAACATTTTACACAAAAAAATGGGAATGAAAAAGATGTGGGCTGGATGGGTTATTTCCTTCGAAGCAGTGTTTGAACCACTTTAACGGAACTTCGTAGACGTTTTTTCGTCTAGTTGCCTGTTTGGGTTTTTGTCGAGAAACATCCGAATTTTGTGTTCCATTATTTTGTGTGAAATTAGTGTTACTTTGATCTGTTCATTTAAGTAATGACCGTGGCGTAAATAGCTGCTGCTTATGCTTCTCAGGTGCGGCACAAAATCCATCTAGACTGATTGATAATGATGTCTTCTTTATGAAAGTAGAGAGTTTTTTGAAACTGCGTTAATTCAGACAGAGAGAGAGAGAGAGAGTGATTGATCCCAAGAGGCTCCTGTTAGCGAAGGAGGTCGAATAGTTTAGCATTGCCCGATAAAAAATGTCGTTCGGCAGGATCCTTGTCAGAATTTAGGACCGAGATGCGGAATCCATGTTTGGATAAATGAGCACTTCATCTTAAGCTGCTGATACTGCTGTCTTATTTTTGTACTGGGACGAATTCTTCACCGTAAGTCACTGTAGGTAAATTGTATTCCTTTAGTGGCTATTCAAGTAATTTCCTTCAACAAATGCGTTGAAAATTCTGGAAATCTTCAAGAATCAAAATTTGATGGAACATTTGTTTTTCTACGTCAGCTATGTACACATACAGGACTACATCTATGTTTTTTCCGGCGCGACAATATGCTTAGCAGATTATTTTCCAGTGTGGGATTATATAAAGTATATAGGGTCCACAGCTTCATTGTTCTATAGTATCATTCATGTGATCTAAAGCTCATATTCATCGAAAAACCGCTCGTATTCTAGTACCAACTCGTACTTTTCCTAGTTTTCCAATTACATCATGCGGGCTACATTTCATTCATTCATTTTTGTGTAGAATTCTTCACTTTCGTTTTTTTCTGTGAGGCTTCCGTTTTTTACCTTCCACGAGTTCCGATACTTACCATTCCTCGTCGGTCTGTGTCATCATAAAACATCTTCATTACCTCTGTTCGTGTTGGTAGATGTGTTTCTGGTGATTATATCTAGCCTAATTTTGTTTGCGGAATTTCCTCATTTAGTGCAACTTTCAATAGTCCAGCAAATATTATTGGACCGTAATACGTCTGTTACTAATAATATGCCAATCGGACCGGGTTCATCGAATATTCAGGATCTATATCAGATTACTTGAAAACTACGCCATTTATTTTTAGCTCAAAGTTTATCGTGAATCTTGAGCTATTGATGAATTATGTGGTGACAAGCCCTGTTTCAGCCATTATTATTGCCATGTCCGCAATGATTTTTGGAGTCTGAATTTTTTGTAACTTATGCACCTTCTTCAGTAACATATATGGGCCTTATGGGATGCTGAATCAATAACTGCGGCTGCCAATAAAACCCCACCTTTAGAGTTCAGTCGTTTTTCTGCAACGATGTCTTGGTTGGTGTTTACGGTTTCTTCGATTTTTCATTTTTTCGAGGAGATTGTCATGCATTGTTCTTTGTTCATTGGCGAATTCTACCGTTAAGCTAGGAAAATTCAACTACGTGTCGATGTGGGGCTGGCTAACATCCTTTTGTCTTCGTATCTGGTGATGAGGGCACTCTACGCGATCACATAATTTTCTTTGATCGCGCTAAATGACATGCTGTATAAGATAGCGGAAATTTCTCAGCGGGAAATAAGAGATTTCGCTACTCGCCGCAAGTGGCAGCACGATCACAAAAGAGAATTTAGTTTGTTATATAATTACCAGCGGAAATTTATTATTCATTTTGTATCTCTTTTCTCACTAAATAAAACATCCCAGCGGAATAAAATATTAAAAGTGATCCTTAAAATGACAAATTGATTGATCTCCGAAGTAAAGAAACTCGGTAAATGAAATCTTGAAATTTAACAATATTCTCTCTTTCCACCATACTAAAAGAATGACTATGAAATTTGGATAAAAGTATTGATCAGGGGTCCAAAACTTAGGACAAAATTCTAGGATCTGTTCATGCTCGACGAAACTTGGCTATTTCATTACCAATACTTTTGAAAATTTAAACTTTTTTATTAGTTTATTTTCAGTTTTTGGCCAATATCTCAAAATCTTCCACTAGTAACCAATACTTTCAATTGTTTTTCTAATTTAGGTCATACTGAGACTACCAGGAAAATTTGGGGAAAATTGATGGATTAGAATTTTCACAATAATTTTTTGATTTTCTGCGGCCATATAAGTTATTCTCAGTTTTTGGTCGATATCTCAAAAACTTCCACTAGTAACCAATATTTTCCCCAAATTTTCCTGGTAGTCTCAGTAGGACCTAAGCTATTAGAAAAACAATCGAAAGTATTGGTTACTAGTGGAAGTTTTTGAGATATTGGCGAAAAACTGATAATAAATTAATAAAAAAATTTAAATTTTCAAAAGGGTTGGTTATGAAATGGCCTAGTTTAGTCCAGCATGAACAGATCCTAGAATTATTTCCTATGTTTTGGACCCCTGATCAATACTTTTATCCAAATTTCATCGTCATTCTTTTAGTATGGCGGAAAGACGGAATATTGTTAAATTTCAAGATTTCATTTACCGAGTTCCTTTACTTCGGAGATCAATCAATTTGTCATTTTAAGGATCACTTTTAATATTTTATTCCGCTGGGATGTTTTATTTAGTGAAAAAAGAGATACAAAATGAATAATAAATTTCCGCTGGTAATTATATAACAAATTAAATTCTCTTTTGTGATCGTGCTGCCACTTGCGGCGAGTAGCGAAATCTCTTATTTTCCGCTGAGAAATTTCCGCTATCTTATACAGCATCTAAATGACTGAATAGCTTCGTTGGTCGTTCTCGGACAACCGAAAGTAAATAGTACATTATCTGAAATTTGGGTTGTTCTGGTTGATAGCCATATATTGCTTTTACATCTAGGTGAGGTTACCAAGACGTTGGGATGAAAGCTTGGTGCCAAGCTCCTATTATAATGGACATCCCCATTGAATAGCATATATGGACAGGCCATTGTATGTAGTCTCCATAAAATAGGTGAACTTCCAATTTTGGTAACTTAACTTTGGCAATCTACTTGGCCTTGGTGAAACAACTGTTTAAAGTGTTTAATTCGTTATCCACCTCAACTTGTAATGCGATGACGGTTGTCCCATACCTGGTTTGAATGATGAAAAAAATATTCTTCAAGATTTAGTCGTCACCAAATTACTATTTTTGGACTTTTGAAATAATGTCTTCGGGATTATCGAAAAATGAGGTACGTGTGAGGTCCAACTTTTGCAATAAAAGCGTGGACTCAAAATTAAACGACGATTTTTATGATATTTTACTTTCATCTCTAGGTACTTTTTGCTTTGCATCACATGATTAAGAAATTCCGAGTTGCATCCAACTCGCTCCGCAATCACAATGTTTTCGGTCACAGACCATAAAACTTTCTTTTTTCGATCTGCCATAATTTTCAATTAGATTGAAATGTAACCTTTACTTTGCTCGTTAGGACATTTCTTTGTATTTTCCTGACTAATGAACATAGTTGGTATCGTATCAATAACGAAAAATGTGTTCATAAATTGTTTATCTATATATGTACATATGTGTATGTGGACCTTTTTCCTAGAGCAGCGCCCAATACAATGGGCAAGATATCCATATTATGTCAAATTGTTTAGCCAATTATAGAACAATGTTTTGTATCGAAAACCTTCAATTATATTTAAAGTTGTAAAACAGATGCGGCTCAATGTATCTAATTTGCCGTGGCCATGTCAAACGATTTTCATTATTTTTAACGATAATATAAATTATGGTATTTACATGCTCCAATAAGCGTACATATCTCCCACACGTCATCCCTTATCGAGTTCTACTTTCGTCCCAAAATTATTTTTATGATTGGATTTTACATATTGCTGAGACTTTGCTGTGTTATACCTAAAAACAGTTTAAAACTTTCGTTTTTCCCAAAACATCCAAATTTATTTGAACGTATGTGTACCATACATATACGTGGATAGATGAATGGGATGATGCAGGAATTTTTAATAAAAAGTTTTTTAATAAAGAATGCAATTTATTTCTAGATTGACTAAATATGTAAGTCGACGCGGTTTTTGTTATTCATACTCGACAACCGCGAAAGGAAGGGGTCCAGATGCAGATGTACATAATAACAAACATTTTTGTAGGTTGAAGGTTGTACCATTTGCTTTTACTACATTATATGATGAAGGCTGCAAACATTTGGAAAATATCACCGTTTAATCATGCGAATATTTTAAAGTATTTGATAGCATTTTTGCCTAAATTGCATTTTTCTGGCCTGCTGCTATAGCTATAGTTTGAAATAAGATTTTTCAAAATAAATTAATTGTAAAGTTTGTTTGTATGTGCCCTTTCTACATCCCAGATGGATCGACTGATCGAAGTGAAACAACATACTTAAGCCATTTCAAAATTTGGGAGATAACCTAGTGATTTTTGGTCAAAGTCGATTTCATGGATGTGGCGGTTTTATAGAAGCTTTTTAGTCAATCCATCTGGGCTCTAGAGAAACTTCAAAATTTAATCGGAAATGACGATTTTTTTGACAAAAAACTGTTTTAACGTAAATTCGACCGCTGTTCAGCCTAGACGGATCGATTTATCGGGATGAAACTACATTCTTATTGTTTGATTTTCCAGTGATGTTTGGCCGAAATACGTACACCAGAAGTGACCGATTCCATAACGCTTGTTTCGTTTTTTGCAAATATTTTCAAAAGTATATTATTTATGTTAAAATTTAAGCGGAAATGGCAATTTTTGTTAAAAATAGATATGTTTGTCCATAAAAATTCGGTCTTGTCCAGCCCATACGGATTGTTAATTGATTAAAAATTCTTAAGTGTGGAGTATCCATTCAGTTCACTTAAGTTTTTTTCGTAAAATTTGAGATTCCAGTGGTTTTTGGCCGACATCGGCTTACCGGAAGTGTCCACTGTCACATGAGCTTTATCGACTTATACACATATGTAATTTGAAAAGTACATAGCATTTACGAAAAACGATTAAAAAAAGATAGTAATGCTAATTTGTGTGAGAAAATCAGCACCAATTTGCGGGCGATTTATATTAGCTAATATAACAGCTTGAGTGAATGGGTGTTTGAGTCCGCTATTATTCTGGATCAATTCTGTACCATACGTATTGATTTTTGTGCTACTGATGGCTGATAAAACGTGATTATTGGATTGATACCGGTCCAAATCAGGTTTTCAAAATTTAAGGGGAAATGATTATTTTTGACAAGAAACTGTTTTTTAACAAAAATTCGGCCCATCACGGGGCCGATTAGTTGTATCCAATGATGTCTTTTTCGTGGTTTTCGGGAGTAGTAAAATAGAGAAATTTTGTTTTATGCAAGGCGAGATGAGAGCGATGTCGTTTTTGGTACCTACTAATATCCGTTCGTTCAATTTCGAACGTCGTCTTGTATAGACGTGCATTTTACATAATTATTTACATACACTCTGGAACTCTGTGATATTATAATAAAAAGTGCTAATTAAGTGAACTTCATTCTAGTTTTAATTATAAAAAAGGATAAAAATTAAAATAAAAACAAAATTTTGTTTGTGTCCAAGATTTTAAAGAAAATTGACGTGATAGTGGACAAAGCCGCTGACAATTTGAACTTAAGGAAACTTGAATCGGAGGTGGCTGAAAACCGTAAATTAATCAACGCATTGACTAACAAACTCGCTGATGATAATTCCAACCCGACAACATCTGCAAAAGTGTCAAGCCTAGCTCCAATATACATGATGTATCGACGTCGTCGCAAGCTATTGTAGGATCGGGGCCTCCCATCAACTCTATCAAAACTGTCTCAGTGCCTGTGAAAAAATATTTATATATCAGTCGTATCGATCCATCCGTTTCAACCGATCAGATCGTTAGCTATGTCTGCGATAAACTTCAAAATTGTTCGCCAGGTGACGTAAATTGTCGGCTATTATTACCCAAAGACCGCGTTCTGAATAGCTCACTAACGGTCGTCTCATTTAAAATTGGTTTGAAGGAGGCTGATTTTAACCTACTTAACAATTCTGACGTTTGGCTTGCTGGTGCTTTAGTCCGCCCATTTACAAAGTATCCATGCATATCAAAAAACCGTACCGTGGCCACGTTTCAACAGCCGAGCCGAAGTAACTCACTGCTTTAACCAGCCAGTTTAATTTATCAACGACCGTTGCTTCATCCAATACCACCTTCACTTCTATCTACTATCAAATGCCTCCAGTATCCGCGGTAAAACAAGGGATTTCCGCTTAGGCATACTTGACAATGATTTCGATGTTATATTGACCTGGCTTACGATCAATATGTTATCCGAAGAGTACTTTCCATCAAACTATGTCGTTCATAGAAAGGACAGATACGATTTTACACCACTTGTAGAGGCGGTGGTGTTTTAATTGCTTTAAAGAATTCAGTCTCCAATGAAGTGATCGTCTGCCATCCCTGCCTTGATGTCATGGCCGTTCGCGTCAGACTAGCTTAAAATACCTCGATTGTCGCCGTCGCCGTTTATATTCCGGACGGATCCGACCGGAATGTCTACAACACGTTTATCAACTACATCGACTCAGCCGTTATACCTTCAGTTCGCCCTTGTGATCAAATTATCATCGTGGGTGACTTTAACTTACCCGGTATATCTTGGAACGATGTCGACGGTGTGTTCTCTTCATCCTCAACCGACGAAAAAACTTTGATTATCATCGATTACTTCGCTTCCATATCCACAACGCAGCTTAACCGCTTCAGCAACAGCAATTCCTGGACCTGCTATTTGCCAACGACGTCTTGCATGCCGATGTTGCTCCGTGCTTGGACTTCACTGGGCGCGAAAGCATTTATCACACACCAATTACGATAAATATTTTTTGTACTAAATGTACAATTAATTATTTTTCTAATGATTTTCACTTTAATTATAGAATGGCCGACTACGCATCCTTGAATGAATTTTTCAGCACTGCCGATTGGGATTTTTTACAGCGCGGTGCGGATTTGAATGACACGGTGCACAGATTCAACGAGCTTCTCGGGAGTGGTATCAAAAGACACGTTCCGCGGGTTATCAATAATGGCCATGGTATAATACCGAGTTGATGCTGCTCGAGAAACGACGCAACAAGTTTCATTCCCTTACAGGCTTTATGGCGAGGAATATTATCCCGATTTCGTTAATGCACGCAATGAATTTAAGACTCGTAATTGGTTCCTTTTCAATAATTACGTAGTGCAAATCGAGCAAGTTTTGACATCCAATCCCAAAAAATTTTGGAAATTCATTAACAGCAAGAAAAAGGTATCTGGTTTTCCGTCGAATATGTCTTACCAGACCTCCACCGCTAGTCAGCCATCCAACATTTGCAATTTGTTTGCCAAATTCTTTGCATCAGTTTACAAGCCACTTCGGTCAACAGACACCGGTTCTCCTACTACTTTCACCTCCATTGTACTCCATCATTTCAAACTTACCAAACAGGAGGTTCTGGATCAACTGATCCTTCTCGACGTTAGCAAGGGAGCGGGTTATGACGGTCTTCCATCGATCCTATTAAAACGTTGTGCCGTAAGTCCAGATCCCTGGAAAATATCATGCGTTCATCCAATTTTTAAGTCGGGTAATAATTATCGTGGGATCGCCATTCTCTCTGTTTTACCCAAACTGTTTGAATCCATGGTTCACAGAGTATTGTACTTCCATACCAAGAGACTAATTTATCCTTTTCAGCATGGATTTTATTCCGATAAGTTTACCGTTCTAACTTGTCCACAATCTGTGGCCATCTATTTTACATCCTAAACTCCAAGCATCAGCTTGACGTTGTCTACACAGACTTCGCAAAGGCTTTTGATGTGATTGATCACTCCATTATTATTAGTAAGTTGGAAAGTCCCGACTGTGATTTCATTCCCATCGACTGGTTGCGTTCTTATCTCTCAGATCGTTGGCAATCTGTTACGATTCTGGATTCTTTCTCCATATTATTTCGGGCGCCATCCCACTGTTATTTTCATTATTTATTAACGACGTTGTAAACTGTTTTAAGTTTGCCAATTGCCTCCTCTTCGCAGATGACATAATGATTTTCGACAGGGTCTCTAGCGTGTTAGACTGCGAAATGTTACTAGACGACTTAAACCGCTTTTGCAGCTGGACAATTAACAACTTACTGACTTTAAACGTGAGTAAATGCAAAACTATTTCTTTCTTCCGTATCCGCTCGCCAGTTTTTTATCAATATCAGCTGTACAACGAAACCATTGATCGAGTTGAGTTCATTTCGCATCTTGGTGTGATCTTTGAATCTGATGCTACATTTACCAAACATGTTAATGCCATTCTTTCAAAGTCGTACATTATGTTTGGCTTCATTAAACGAAACTGCAAGGACTTTCGTGATCCGTTAACTTTGATATCATTATACGTGTGCTTTGTTCGGTCTATTTTAGAGTATGCATCTCCTGTTTGGTCACCCTCCTACCACTGTCATTCTGAGAGGATTGAGAGTATGCAGAAACAGTTTATTTTGTTCGCGCTACGACATTTACCATCCAGTCGTGCGGTGGACTACGTTCTTCCGCCTTATCAGAATCTAGCTTCCGCGCTGTTTGTGCGTGATATCATCAATTCCCGTGTCGATTGTATCGAGTTACTAGCACGTATCAACTTGTACGCTCCCGAACGTCGAATGCGTCGGTGGTAACGAACTACGGTCTTTCTGATCCAATTCCGAGGGTATCGCCGGTGTTCAGCAAGATCTACGGAGCTTTCGGTTATCACTGTCGAGAAATTCATTCAAGAAAGCTTTATAACGGGTGATTTTTTAAGAGCTTGAGAACTTTTTTTTAAAAAAAAACGCATAAAATTTGCAAAATCTCATCGGTTCTTTATTTGAAACGTTAGATTGGTCCATGACATTTACTTTTTGAAGATAATTTCATTTAAATGTTGACCGCGGCTGCGTCTTAGGTGGTCCATTCGGAAAGTCCAATTTTGGGCAACTTTTTCGAGCATTTCGGCCGGAATAGCCCGAATTTCTTCGGAAATGTTGTCTTCCAAAACTGGAATAGTTGCTGGCTTATTTCTGTAGATTTTAGACTTGACGTAGCCCCACAAAAAATAGTCTAAAGGCGTCAAATCGCATGATCTTGGTGCCCAACTTACCGGGCCATTTCTTGAGATGAATTGTTCTCCGAAGTTTTCCCTCAAAATGGCCATAGAATCGCGAGCTGTGTGGCATGTAGCGCCATCTTGTTGAAACCACATGTCAACTAAGTTCAGTTCTTCCATTTTTGGCAACAAAAAGTTTGTTAGCATCGAACGATAGCGATCGCCATTCACCGTAACGTTGCGTCCAACAGCATCTTTGAAAAAATACGGTCCAATGATTCCACCAGCGTACAAACCACACCAAACAGTGCATTTTTCGGGATGCATGGGCAGTTCTTGAACGGCTTCTGGTTGCTCTTCACTCCAAATGCGGCAATTTTGCTTATTTACGTAGCCATTCAACCAGAAATGAGCCTCATCGCTGAACAAAATTTGTCGATAAAAAAGCGGATTTTCTGCCAACTTTTCTAGGGCCCATTCACTGAAAATTCGACGTTGTGGCAGATCGTTCGGCTTCAGTTCTTGCAATGTCAAAGCATACTGAGCATCTTTCTCTTTGACACCTTGTCTGAAATCCCGCGTGATCTGTCAAATACTAATGCATGAAAATCCTAACCACAAAAAAATCACCCTTTATAATCTTTTGTAGTCGAGCTCATAATTTCTTTTTTTTGTACCAATTGTTTTGTTGTGCCGATTGTAGTCACTGTAGGCACCATTTATAAATAAATAATAATATCTTCGCCTCATAATGGCGACATGTGTATTATTTTCGGGGTTTCCGGGGTACTAATTACATTACTGACTTGTGTTTTTCGCAAGTGGTGATGAAAGGAGAGGGGTGTCAATTTCGGAATTTTCGCGGTACTGATTACGTTATCGACTTTTGTTTTTCTAAATTCGAAATGGGGAGTGGTGTCCTTGTGGGAATCAAACTATACTATCATCGCCAATGTTGGTGTTCATTTCGGAAGTACTGATTACATTATTCGATTTTGCTTTTCGCAAGGTGTGATGTAGGGAGGCGGGACGTATGTGAAGTTATCTTACGATTCTATCCCAGAAAATAAAAAAAAATCATCAGGCAACACTAATAAATAAAAACCCCATTTGCTCTTGTGTGAAGTTAGCCCAGCGATACATGAATTGATATTGTTATCAGTTTGATGAGGGCTGGAAAGCTTGTAATCCAATATTTTTAACTAGATGACATACGGGTAAATTAAACAATAAAAACCTCAACGAGTATATTTTTCGATGGTTACAAGTTTTCTCAAAGCATCCAAATTTTGCCATAATCCCAAACGAAGATGTTATTTGTTTTCCATAGAAAATAATTTAACGTAAACGAAATATTTTTCAATATACGAATACACTCATGTATGCAGCAGTTGGTATTATGTTATATGATTTTCCGTCCATGTGCAAATTTTTTGGGACAAGCATATTTGAAAAACGTTTTTCGCATAAAAACAAACAAAATTATTTTATATTTTTATGATTCTGAAATCTGAAAATCAAAATAATTTGCATATACGTACGAGTCTGTACCAAACCAAAAACAGTATATGCAAATTATGACGGGTTTTGAGTACAACACTCCTCTGGTGTCGATACTCAATATCCATTTCATTCATTATACAATAAAATACTCGTATCTTCTGTACGATTTATATAAATTCTCAGATTGCACTGTGTGCGATACACGGATGCGGTGATGAATATAATTTATTGATTTATATTTCGTATAATGCCCCACAGGAATCTGATACGAAAATATTATTTTTTGTATCGAAGTGGCCAAACGGGTGTTGTTAAGCAGAGAACAAAGAGTTTTCGTTGTATTTTAAATTCAACAATGGGTTTGTCATGGCGTGCCCACTTTCGCTTTATTTATGTAAATCTCCAATTGAAACATCAAAATCCATGTCCGCATTGAAATGTCGACGGTACGAGCGGAATATTAAACAATAAAATTTTTACGCGTATTCACCGAAATACATTTACAATACGTAATGAATACAACGCAATGCAATAAAAAAGGATTTCGGAAAAAATGATTGAATTTTTTTAAAAGGTCATCATTATGGTTAAATGTTTGTTGGAAAAGGATTATGGTACGAGTCCATACATACATTACACTCGTACATAAAATCGTTAAAAAAGTATTACGAACAGCACAAAATTTAAAAACTCAACATGATAGCATTACGACTTTGGACCTTATCAAAAATGTCGCATAAATGTTCAAATTAAGGATTACAATTGAGGCAATCTACGAAAGGTTTTTACACAATGTAAAACTCAGTGTTTAGTATTCATTGTATGTTGCTGGCAAAAAGATGACTTGAACCAACTAAATAATTGTAAACACTTCTGTTTGTTTTGCGGGAGATTTTTCTAGATTCTCGTAAATTACCATTTGTGTACATTGTAGACCATTCATTATAAATCGATCATTATGTGTCACAAAAATGGAAGCCATCTCATTTCCATTATACAACAATATAAAACACTCTGCTTTAAATTTTTACAGGATTACAGAATAAATAAAACTTTAGTGTAACTCTTCTCGTTTAAACGGAAATAGAAACGGAATAATAATACCATTCACATTTAGTGATTTTACTTCGAGATGGTATCCTGCACCGAAAAAATGTGGGTAGATAATTTGGTTCGCAGACGGTAGGCGTCTATTTTATGTTACGTGCTTTGTTTTTATATAGTTATAAATATTCTTGAAGACGGGAGATACTAACATAGTTGTAAAACAGCATCGATTTTACCAAAAATTTGCATTTAAAGTACTCGGCTGTTGTTGTAGGGAGTGTTTCCGCCTAGCTCTAAATTGTTTTGAGAATGCTATAATAGGTTTGCTTTCATCGAGGACACAGTACTTCACATTTTATATAAATAATTTTATAATTTTTGTGTTATATTACTTCGTTTATATTACTAATATGAGATAATAGGGTGCATGTTAAAATTTCAATTGAAATTATTTATGTGAAAATTCAAAATCCTCTCTTCTTATTATTTGTAAGAATTTAACCGTTTACTAACGCATCTGCATCTTCCAAATATTTGTAAAATAATAAGTGATCTCTGAAAAATAATATGTTTAAGCTTTATTTTTGCCATAAATCTGCAGACCTGTTGAATCACACTATAATCACAAATATCGTAAAACCACTTAAGCAAATTGCTTCCATTCAGTTCACTAATTTTGTCAAAATTTAATGTGATGTTAGTAGCGCCCTTAAATGCAAATTCTATAAAGTGAGTTATGTGATTGATTTGAATTGTGTGAAGTTTGTGAGTTATGTGAAGATTAAAATAAGTGAATTTAGAGAGAGAACTTTCTAGGAGTTTGGTGGGCTGTTGGGATATATGCTGTATAAGATAGCAGAAAATTTTCAGCAGAAAAATGTGTTTTGCTATTCACCGCTAGAGGCAGCACTATCACGAAAAGGAAATTTTTCTGCCGATATTTTTTGAAACCAGCAGAAAGTTTGATGAAAAATCAAATAATTATTGAAAAAGAAGAAAAAATATATGTTTAAACGTTTTGAAACGATAAAAGAAAATTTTCTTTAAAGAACGATTTGCGGTTGTATAAGGACTCTAAAAATATATTACTATCATCATGCAAATACAGGGCAACACAAAAAAAATCGCTTACCTTGATAGCACTCCATAAATTTTTTAAGTCATTTTAATGTGAAATGTTTTCAGATTTTTAACAAAGTGTTACAAAATCCCCTCTGTAACTACCCTGGGTTTATGTTTTATGGTAGCTGAAATCATAGTCTATATACATGAGCAACATAAGAATCATAACTGGCGTCAGTAACGTTCCATAAATTTTTGAAATCATTTTAAATTAAATGTTTTCAGATTTTTAACAAAAGTGTTAGAAAAATCCCCCGGTAACTACCCTGGGTTTATATTTTTATGGTAGCTGAGATCATAATATATATACATGAGTAACATAAGATTCATAACTGGCGTCAGTAGCATTCCAAAAATTTTTGAAGTCATTTTAATGTGAAATGTTTTCAGATTTTTAATAAATGTGTTAGAAAGGCCCCCCCTGTTGTTGTAGCTGAGATCATAATCTATATACATGAGCAACATAAGATTCCTAACTGGCGTCAGTAGCACCCCATCAACGAATACCCAGGGTAGTTACAGGGGGGTTTTTCTAACACTTTTCTTATAAAACACATTAAAATGACTTCAAAAATTTATGGAACGTTACTGACGCAAGTTATGATTCTTATGTTACTCATGTATATAGACTTTGATCTCAGCTACCATAAAAACATAAACCCAGGGTAGTTACAGAGGGCTTTTCTAATACTTTTGTTAAAAAACTGAAAACAATTCACATTAAAATGAATTCAAAAATTTATGGAATGCTACTGACGCCAGTTATGATTCTTATGTTGCTCATGAATATAGATTATAATCTCAGCTACCATAAAAACATAATCACAGGGGGTAGTTACAGGGGGGGGGGGTTTCTAACACCTTTGTTAAAAAACTGAAAACATTTCACATTAAAATGAATTCAAAAATTTATGGAACTCTACTGACGCCAGTTATGATTCTTATGTTGCTCATGTATATAGACTATGATCTCAGCTACCATAAACACATGAACCCAGGGTAGTTACAGAGGTGTTTTTCTAACACTTTTGTTAAAAAACTGAAAACATTTAATTTAAAATGACTTCAAAAATTTATGGAACGCTACTGACGCCTGTTATGATTCGTATGTTGCTCATGTATATAGACCATGATCTCAGCTACCATAAAAACATAAACCCAGGGTAGTTACAGGGGGGGTTTTCTAACACTTTTGTTAAAAATCTGAAAACATTTCACATTAAAATGACTTCAAAAATTTATGGAACGCTACTGACGCCAGTTATGATTCTTATGTTGCTCATGTAAATAGACTATGATCTCAGCTACCATAAAAACATAAACCCAGGGTAGTTACAGGGGGGGTTTTCTAACACTTTCGTTAAAAATCTGAAAACATTTCACATTAAAATGAATTCAAAAATTTATGGAACGCTACTGACGCCAGTTATGATTCTTATGTTGCTCATGTATATAGACTATGATCTCAGCTACTATAAAAACATAAACCCAGAGTAGTTACAGGGGGGTTTTCTAACACTTTTGTTAAAATCTGAAAACAATTCACATTAAAATGACTTCAAAAATTTATGGAACGCTACTGACGCCAGTTATGATTCTTATGTTGCTCATGTATATAGACTATGATCTCAGCTACCATAAAAACATAAACCCAGGGTAGTTTTTCTAACACTTTGGTTAAAAATCTGAAAACATTTCACATTAAAATGACTTAAAAAATTTATGGAGTGCTATCAAGGTAGGCGATTTTTTTGTGTTTCTCTATTTGCTTTATGATGATTATGGTAATTTTAGTATATTTAAGAGTCCTTCTACATACGCAAAACGTTAAAACATATATTTTCGCTTCTTTTTCATAAATTATTTGATTTTTCACAAAACTTTCTGCTGAGAATTATTGATTTGCTTGAAAATTTCAAAAAATATCAACAGAAAACTTTCCTTTTTGTGATAGTGCTGCCTCTAGCGGTGCATAGCAAAACTACTTTTTTCTGATGAAATTTTTCTGCTATCTTATACAGCATTTGGGATATATTAAACTATAAATTATGAGCAAATCACTCTCCTATATCAATTTAAATAACTTAATTATGTTTTAAAATTATCTATTATGGTTTTAGTCCACCCAATGTACAGTGTTCAATCTTAAAATTGAACACGATTTCAACACAGCAACAATCGTAAAACAACATGTTCATCAAGATAATTTTGCTGATTGTTTATATTATAAAAAATGTAATTGTAAATTGTAATCTTGTTGCAATGTATATGCAAAAATTTTGTATAAAAAGACAATTTATAAATAAAATAAGGTAGAATTAAATTAACTGTAAAACAGAATACTTTCTCTCCAATTACGACTTGGGTGACGAGTAATCACATAAATTCATTTCATGAAAATAATTGTCAAGGTATTTTCTCTCGTCGTGATGATAGAATAGGAGATGGATAAGGCAGTTTTTATTAGAAATAGCTTAAAATTTAACATTTTAAAGTGGCGAAGATGGCCGTTTTCCGTTTCATTTCATATGTTTTGAGTTTCCCGAGTATAGTTGTACGAAGCTTTGGGCCTTCTATAGACCGCCTAATTGTTATGTTGAAATGTTTTTAAGTTTTTTGGACAGATTTGATGTAAATAGGACAGATACAAACATTGTCGGAGATCTAAATATTCCCGTAAATAAAACCTTGGATATAGTCTCTGATTACAAGAACATATTACTGAGTTCCGGGATGATTGTTGCCACTAGGTAAATCAGTGGCAATATTATTGATCATGTTGTATGTAGTTTCACAAATATTAAAGCTGTTCATAATTCAACAACTTTTTCAGATATAAGTGATCATAATTTTATTTTTTCATCCATTTTCCTCAAACCTAAATGTTTCCGGCACAAATTAGAACAAAAAATTATTGATTTTGATAAAGTTGATTTTTATTTTGATGATTTTCTCACTAAAACAAATTTTGATACTGCTGACCCAGAAACTTCTATTAAGCAAATTACTGAGAAATACAATGATTTAATCGTAAATCGTATTTACAGTAGTTAAAAGTGTTGTTGCAAAACTGAAAAATAACTCTTAGGAAACGAATTACACATGAGAAACTATCATGGAGTGAGAAAATATTACCAAGACTTTGGTTACGAGATCAAATAGAGGATTATGTAAAGAAAGGTTGCACGCAAAATTAAGGAGAATTCGTATTTCTTTTAATTTCTTTAATCTTTTAGCTCAAGTTTGATCTTTGTGAATAGTCAAATTAGATCACAACATAAATAGAAAGAGGAATTTAATAAAATGAATCCAGACGAAAATAATTAAAGGCCTTTTTTGAAATTATAAATAAATTCTTCGATAATATTATTCGTAAGCATATAAGCGATGAAAACGTGTGTACCACGAAATCCCGGGTTTCAAAATCCCGGTTTTCTTTTCTTTAAGTTCTAAAGTCTTGATTTTGAAAAAAATATTTTTTATTAATTCGGGCCTGCCGGACTAATAATATTTTAACATACAAATCAGATATCTTGCCCACAAATTTACTAGGAAAAACCAAGGCTGCGAAGTCAGAGGCGGTAGTCGGTTTCGTGGAGTCGGTGCTATTTTAACGGAGTCGGAGTCGGAAAAAACTGAACTCCCATTTTTTTTTCGAATTACAACAACAATCCCATATATTGAAACCCGCTCGGAAATTGAAATTGCAATTCCAGTTTCTTGAAAAATAAAATACGACTATAACAAAACTAAAACCGTCAGGGTCTTTAGATTTGAGCATCGGGGGACGTAGGAGCCGGGATAAGCAAACATGTCGCACTTCATGCCGCACGTAGGAGCGAATTAAATAGAATCTATTAATGACACCTACTAAAAAGAAAAATAATTGCACCATTTTGTTATGCAAGATTTTGTACTTGCAACATTTTGTAATTGCAATATTTTGTTATTGCAAGATTAATAAAAAAAAGGAATATTTTGTTAATGCAACATTTTGAAATGCAGAAAAGTAACCCCTTTGACACAAAAGGCCCTTCGACACATGCGGCCTTTTGAAACAGTCGGCCCTTCAACTCATTCGGCTCTTTGTAATTTTTCCCTTCGACATTCAGCCCTTTGATATCATACCGAATTGTAGAGGCTTCAATAACTCTCGCGGGCACGCGGGAAATTGCATCGCGCCTCTCCCTCTGTTTAGCCCTCCGAGGGCCTTTAGAAAAAATTCCAGGAGAGCGGGGTTCAAAAACATTTCGGGAATAAAGGAGCAGTTTTACTAGTTTTATTCTAAGTGAACAATTCGAATTCAAAACTGAGTTTTTGGTACAGTTCTAGAATACGGTCGATAGGGGTGAAACTTGACCATTTCTTTACTGATTATGTTAAAACTCTCCAAGTAAGGTCTAAATGGGACTCTAAAATGAATTTTGCTAAAGCTCTAGAATATGGTCATTAGCGACATAACTTGCCAATTTTTTGACATATTATGATAAAATTCGACATGTGTGATGGAAATAAGATTCTAAATTGATTTTTTGACTTAGTTTTGAAATATCTCCCTTTTTGTCCAGATACGCAGAGCTTTATCAAAAAATCATTTAATAATCTTATTTAGATCGTGCCAAATTTAAACATAATCGATTAACAAATGGCCAAATTCCATCGCTATATTGACCATATTCCACAGCTTTATCAAAAAATCATTTAAGAACCCCTTTTCCATCCCACGTGACGAATTTCAACATAATCGATTGGCCAGGAAATGGTCAGGTTTCATCTCTATTCGCCTTATTCTAGAACTTTATCAAAAACGCATTTTTGAATCCCATTAAGGACCCACATGTCGAATTTCAACTAAATCGGTTAAAAAACGGCCTAGTTCCATAGCAATGGCCATATTTGAGAACTTTATCAAAAAATCATTTATGAAATCCATTTCCATAGCACGTATAGAATGCCAACAAAATCTGTTACGAAATGGTCAAATTCCATCCCTATTAGCCATTTTCTAGAACCTTATCGTAAACTCACATTTGAATTTTGTAGAAAAATCATTTGAGTCCCATTCTCCCACATGTAAAAATTTAAAAATTCAAAGAGGGATTTCTTAAAAACAGGGTTTTTTGATACATAACCGGGTTTTTGTTACACACCCGATGAATTTTTAACCGTGTCACAAGTTGTTCCATTGCTCCAAAAGCTTAACAAATACGTAACACTTAATACTAAATAGTTCATGGGTAATCAATGGGCTGTTAACAATTTTGAAATTGAATATTTCAGTTCCTCAAAACCTATAGATTTAAAGTCAGGCTCTGTTGTCAGAAAGCTCTCTGATATCAGAACTCATGTTCTTATTAATTTATTATAGTATTTAAGATTTCACCTGATCAAAGTCAAACGCAACTTTCTCCACACTATAATGGAAGTGAGCCCTTCTTTCGGAATCCTAAACCTAAAACAATAATGACTGAATGAAAAACGGCGGCAGGACGTCTGTCATCCTTCATATAATTTGCCTATGGAATAAATTTACTGAAGATCTTTGATCCAACTAAAATTCAGCAAAAATTGGGCCTTGTATTAACTCGAAGTCATCTAGTAGCCCGACATAATTTTTAAGAGAAATAAAAATTATCGGGAAGGGAATTAATTTGGAACCCTTACCTATATTGGATGAGATATAAATAGTTAAAAGGTATTTTCGACGTATTCTAAATTATCAATTTGTATATGTAGCCTGTTTGAATCAGGATGTGAATCACCATAACTAAAAAGAAAAACGAAAGATTTTTCGTGTTCCGTCCCACCATATTTGAATTACTATGAAGCCTAGTAATTTTTTTCGTGTTTATGTTAAATTTTTCGTAAATTTAGCATAAATTATACTGATTTTAACAGCAGTAAACAATTTCAATCACCAAGAATGTTATAAAACATTATCAAGTGACATTTAACAAATGTGTGCCGGAAACACACCCTTGACGAAAATATTACACCTTCAAGATTATACACAAAACAATACTATTCGTAGAGCAGCAGGCATCCATACACTACATACACGTTCAACAAAAGGACATTTAAAGGAGATGCGATAATTAATCGACATAATTAGTTGGTATTGTCCTGTCCGAATCAGCATCGACTCAATTAATTTTAAAGCTTTTGTTCGTCCCCATCCAAATTTGAAATTTATTCGAATTTTTATTTTGTATTTTTTTGAGGATTTAGGAGCTAGATATTCAACACAAATTCACTGTGTTTGTGCGCCTTGGGATAGTTTTAGGTAATTGAAGATAATTTTTTTCAAAAAAGCGTGTAATATATTATTATTTGACACTTGATATGTTACACCAATTCATGACATTTTCCAGTGTTTCTTAATATATATATATAAGGCGGTGGCGATTGGTGGATTGAGTTTGTATAAGTATGTGGTGGTATGTACGGAATGGTGGTATTATTCTCACGTTCGTGGTTGTCATTTTCGATAAATTTAAAATATTGTCAATAAACATAGCCGTTTTCATTATTATTATTTTTAAAATGCTAGTGTTAATAATTTTCTTTAATATCAAATTTTTTCGTTCTAGGTAAGTGCAGATTCAACACAGGTGTATGCAATGAGTTATGTAAGATGTATTTTTCATTGTTTATAGATTTGAGCTAAATTAGCAACACAAGTTAAATTATGAAATAAATGATTTTTCATAAAATCTGTCTTGTATATAGTCAAAAATCATTATTCCCGCTTAAATATCAGAAAACCAACAAGATCCACCATTGTTGAAAATTTGATCTTTAAATTTATTTGAATCTTTTAATTCCTTGTTGTTTTTTGGAAATTCTGTACTCTCTACGATCATTACTAAAATTGCTAAAGCTCCTACGGATGCTATCGCTTCCGGTTAACAAATATTATTAACGTTCGCAATGAGCCCCAATTTATGGAAAAAGCTTTAGTATGAAATGTTTAGAACAAAATTTCACCTAAATGCAAAGAGTAGTAGGTTTATTCAACTAAATAAGTTGTAATGTTGTAACCTATTGATTGGCTGCATGATTCTGCTATGGGTTCTATTACACCACATGCTTGACATCCGTAGTAGAAACAAATATATATTAACGTTATACATAGTGTCAGAAGATAAGAGGACGCAGTATGGTAACCTTGATTCTTGTTATTAGCCCCTATTTTGGTAACCATTAATCGCTACAAGGTCAACAATTTTCAACGATAGAGATCACAATAAGTTAGCAACTCACGGTTAACTTTAGAAAAATCATGCCATTGAAATCTAAGTCATTAGATTTTTTGATTTTGTTTCACTTAAACAAGCTGAATTATTAGCAATATTTGTAGAATGTTATACTAGTGGAATGACAATATTGCTAAGCTAACACCGAAATATCACCACGCATTTAGAATAAAATTATTTATTTATTTATTTTTTCTGGTAAATCCTCTTAGACTAGCGACTGCGAGCAGCTAACGTTACGTAGACGTTTGCCGAATCATCTGTCTGCTAAACGATTCTCCTTGAATACTTGAATTTTGAAGAACAATACATCAGTTATAAATTTAAGGAAGTTGACGAAGTTAGTCCGTGATCAAATCAAATCAAATACAAGCGTTAAAGCAAAGACTAAGACGATAAATAGCTAGACTCGAACCTGTAAATAACTCAGCATCAGATTACATCACTATATACGTATTTCGGCTCTGAGATTTCTGAACAGTCTTCGTACGAAAAAAAAATTACGAGGTTCTACCTTAATATTCTCTAAAATTAATCTAGTACCAATATACAATTCTACATCCCAACCAGGCCTTAATTAGATGATCACATACCAGGGTAGAACGAAGCAATGAATCTTCCATTTTAGGGATGGAGATAACAAATGTCTACTCCCAAACTGAAGGGAAAGACTCTGTAGTGGGAATCAACGCCTGCAAGCGACGATGTGTCGAAGCAGTCAGCAAACAGAGAATTAACACCGAGGTTATTAAACAATCTGCTCGTCAAAGGTGGATGAGGCCTCACATAAAACACCACCTTCCCTTTATAGCCGAGACTCAAGAAATTCCACCATCTGGTTAAGAAGAAAAGGCTTAAACAATGCCTCAAACACACCAGCACAATTTAAAAGTTTACCTGATAAAGCGTCACGGACTACATGAATTTTAGTTAGGGGATTTGCAACACCGATGTGGGAGCTAAAAATCTTTTATGTCTATTATTTCACAACTCTCTCCTAAGAATCGAATTGTTACTAACCACAAGAAGTAGGTTAAGCATTATGAGTATAGATACTTTATGAGTATAGGTAGATGATGGAGTACACTTGGTACCACACTAAAAAAAATTTCGAAGTAAAAATTACTAGTTAAACATACCTGATTTGATAGTTGCGCATGCGCTCTAAATCATAATCAAAGATTATTAGAGTTTCATGTTCAGCCGCCTATTGAGCACAGTACGCCCTTTGTCTTTGAATTAATATAGAATATCTTGAGAACAAATGTTCAAAGTGGAAGGCTGTCATTTAGGAAAATTATGATGCTGTTATCATCCCCGATCCCCTGCAAAAGTGCACGACTAATTTTGATCCAGTATTCCTTTATAATTTTGTCAGGATTAGAATACTTGCACGTTATACTACAACAGTGTCAGAAAACCTGATTAGTCTGCCGTAAGGTAGGTGAGTGTGACGCAAACTATGTACAAAATAGTGCAAAATGCAACATGATAAAATATTCAATAGTTTAATGTTCCGATATCTATACCTTTTGGTTTGGAGCTAGGAGGTTGAAAGATTCGTACCATAATGCTTACACTGTACCGACCCTCTATAAATGCTTAGAGTGCAAATAAGCAATGGATATCCACTAGTTCAATAATAAGCTTATCTGATCAGGATAACCGAAATATTATTAATTAGAGTGAGGTAATGATGAGTTTTTAACGAATTTTTGCAAAAAATCGTTACGTAGATATAATCAAACGATAAATTCTCAATGACAGATAATCAAACTATTTCGAATGCTGAATTTGTAAAATTACGTGCTTTAATCATATTACCAGACCGGAACAGAACCAAATTGTTCAGTAAAACAATATGTAAGTTGTTATCAGAAATAGTTGATGTTGCCAAAATTAAAACTATCAAACTATCGAAAATGCTCCATTCACAGTGCTTCGGGATCCTGAGATTCCAATTCAGTTTATAATCACAATCAATGAAATGGTTATCTTCATAACGAATTACAAGAGAGTAAAAGCAAAATGCTGTTGTTGTCAGAAACATAATTTCAGAATAATCGAAAATGGTCCATTCACAGCACTCGGAATCTCAGGATTTTTCAATTTCTTGTTCGTGGTTGTCTTAGTATTTGCAATTCGAACTATGGTTGTGTCATGAAACTTCTAGAGTGCGTCCGCCGCATGCGAGTGTGTCGCTATCTATGTTGTTGACTTATAAGGTGTCTGCTTTAATAATTCCTCCTTTCAAAAAATTATTCAAAATATCGCTAGTCAATCTTACCCACACGATAAAATGTTTAAAATTTAATGTTCCTATCTTTACCTACTAGGGCCTAGAGTAAGGCTAATTATCTGCTCAAGCATGGTAACAAGCAAGCATGCACAAATTCTTCAATGAGGGTATCCAGGAGGTAACGTACAGCTCATCTGATCGTGCGAAAATGATGAGTTTTTTACGAATTTGGTAATTTTTCCACACGCTAAAAGTCCGAATAGTGCAATAAATCATTACGTAAAAATGGCCAAACGAAAACAACTAGTAACCAATTCTTAATAACAAATGACCAAACGATTCCTATCGTTATATTGGTAAAATTATTTGTATTTGGCAATTTTTTAAATCCGAAGTATCCAGGTCGTGCAAAAATGATGAATTTTTGAAATAATTTGTTACGAAAGAAAGACAGAACGAAAATTGTGTTTGTAAAGTTTTTAGGGTTATGCATAATCATAAATTTTCTATAGTACGTGCTCGCATCGGAATGAAGTTTATGCCAACATAATAAAATGTACACTGTGACCTATAAGTACATTGAATTGAAAAAACACTCATAAATTGAACTTTCATAATAATATTTGAAAATGTTTAATAAACACAAATATTTTACTTTTACACTTTAAGTGATATTTATTGAAACAAAACACACTTCGAATCGTACATTGGTGATCGAAGTGGTTCTGTACTAGAGAGACAATATCATTGAGTGTAATATAAAAAATTCTTACCATAAACATTTGGAATTTTTTAACTCAGCCCCTACGTATCGCACAGAGGTGATCGAAGCAGTTTTAAATTATTATTTGATGTAAGAAACCAATCTTATCTAATCAAATGCTCAAAAATCTCTGAGATTTTTGTTATTTGAGAGAGAACATCATTATTTGAGCACATTTGAAATTATTTAACTCAATGATATCCTTCCTCGAATAACACAAATCTCAGGATTTGCGAGCATGTGGCTAAATTAAATTGACTTTCTAGATCAAATATTAATTTAGAACCTCTTCAGTCGCCTCTGTGCGATCCAGGGAACGAGTTAAATAATTTCATGTGTTTAAGAATTTTGTTATTTCACTCAATGAAGTTCTCTCTCAAATAACATAAATCTCAGAGATTTCTAAGCATATGGTGAGGTAAGGTTGGTTTCTCACATCAAATACTAATTCAGATTCACTTTGATAAGCCCGTGCGATCTGTAGCGAGCTATACATAATTTAACATGTTTAAGAATTGTTGTAATACACTCAGCGATATTCTCTCTCGAATAACAAAAGTCTCAGAAACTTCCAAGCATGTGGCTAGGTAATATTGGTTTATTAGTAGTATACAGTTGCTTAGTAGTTTCTATCCGTAGTATGTTTTGTTTTAAAAAATTTCATTTTATAAAATTCACTTAAAGCTATTCACAAAAATTAAATGTTTTCTACTTAAAATTAAATCATTATTTTTATCAATACCCTATGATTGTGTGGGTAACTGCAGCAGGGAAACTATCGAACTTCAAAATGAAACTTTGCATACCAATTAAGCCTAATTTGTGCTAATTAGTGCTCACGGAGAAAATTACTGCTAGTCCAGGAGCTGAAAAAACGGGAAAAGAAAATTTCAAATTTCGCCTGAAAGACGAAACAAATAAAACCAGATTTCTAGAAAAAAACAAAAATAATTTAAGCCTAATTTTAAAACTTTTAAAGGCGGCTAAGCTGATGAAATTTGTGCTTATCATAGAAATATGATTTTCATAAATTTTCATTCATAAATTGGGAAAAAACAAACTAGCCCCTAAAAGATACTATATTATACAAACAAAATACAGAGGTACAACGCCACAATTGTTTGTTCTTCACACAAATTTCATAATGTTCTACGTAAAAAGTAAAAGTTGTTTTAATCAATATGAAGTATTTCCTCCTTTATTAGAAATAACTTCTTGTAGGCGGCTCGGAATTGAATTGACTAGATTTTTGAGGATTTCTTTTGGTAGTTGATCTCAAATAGATTTTCTTTCGGCAAAAGCTTCGTTGGACTGTCTCCCAATAACATACTGGTCATCTTTTGCTTTAGATGCCATAGATTCTCCAATGAATTTAAGTCTGAACGTTAAGGCGGCCCATCGATGGTGTCTTGGTCCAAATCTCGTAAATATTTCATAATCATTCTTCTGGCATCCGAAATAAGAGCACAATCGTTGAGTACGCGTAAATATGTGCGGGAGGTTACTTTCTCAGGCAGCAAAATCAGATCGTCGACGCCATTATAAGAAAAGCAGCCTCATACCATCACTTTTCGTCCTCCACAATGGCGAGTTGGCATGATACCACTGCGTGCATTCTTCTTTTTTGCAGTAGAATAGTAAAATTTTTTGCCGTATGTACTGTCTAAACTCTGCCAAAACTCAGCGGGCTTAGTTAGGTAACTGTGCGATAACTTAAGACGTTTTTCTTTATTTCGTGCGTTTATAAAGGGTTTCTTTGTTATTACGTATGCTTTAACATTAGTTTCACGAAGCCGTCTTCGAACAGTAGTTAGGCTGATTTTGGTTTGGCGGAGGTTATTTAGGTCGTTTTGAACGCACTTGAGGCTTTTCTGTGGATTTCGCTTTAATATTTTAACGATTCTATTATCCTCTTTGGTAGTGGTAGCTCGTTTTCTAGCCCTTCCTTTAACAATTTTTAAACTATTTTGGAACTTTGATTTTTTGATTTGATAGAGTACCGAATTCTTATGGCAGTTGTGCATTTTGTCTAGTTCTTTAATAGGTACTCCAACAGAATACCCCGCAACAATCACTGCTCGCACCTCCAATAAACTTTCTGGTTTTTTGCCATTGTTTAAAATATGGATTGCACTATTGCAGATGCAAAACATGAAAACATGAACACATCTAGTGGCGCAATAACATGAGGTACAAATAATTTTGGCAGTTTGTTTATCTTCCTTTTAGAATTACATAGACAGTTTTTTTAATTTTTATTTTTTTACATGAATTATCATTAAATAACAAGAAAAATAAAGTTTTGGAATTAAATAGAATTTTTCAGCTAAATTTTTACTTTTTGCTTAGATCAGTATGAAATTTGTGTGAAGTACAAACAATTGTTGCGTTGACTGTATTCTGTTCAATAATATTTTAATTTAACACCAACTTAAGGAATAGAAATAAAATATTCTAAAATCCAAGAATAACCAAATCACATAGCATATTCGAATTTGTGCTAATCCAGAATTGGTCCAATTTCATTGAACAACAACGACCGCGGAATGAACAATTTTCTAACCAAAAGTGTTCTAAACACCAGCGAACTTAGCACTTCTATCGTTCTGTGAAGAAACTCCATTGGTTTCTAGAACATGTTTTGGTACAAAATTGTTCATTCAACGGTCTTTGTTGTCCAATGGAATTTGCTCAATACTGGATTAGCACAAATTCGGTCACTATATTTTTCGGATGGCAATGAATATGCCTGACAGGAATATGCTATCTGATTTGCTTGTTCTTGGATTTTAGAATATATTATTTCAATTGTTTAATTTGTTGTTCAACTAAAATATTATTGAACGGTGGTATACCTCTGTATTTTGTTTGTTTTTCCTCAATTTATGAATGAAAATTTATGAAAATCATATTTCTATGGTAAGCACAAATTTCATCAGTTTAGCCGCCTTTAGAAGTTTTAAAATTAGGCTTAAATTATTTCTGGGTTTTTCTAGAAATCGGGTTTTATTTGTTTCGTCTTTCAGGCGAAACTTAAAAATTTCTTTTCCCATTTTTTCAGTTCCTGGACTAGCACTAATTTCTCCCCATGAGCACTCATTAGCACAAATTGTGCTTAATTGGTATGCAAAGTTCCATTTTGAATTTCGAAAGTTCCCCTGCTGCAGTGACCCACACCCTTGGATTGTGTGCTGAAAAGGCAGAGCTTTCGTATGCTCATTGAAAATTTTTATTTAAAAACAATAATCTTCTTTCTGCATAAGGTTGAACCACCACAAACGTTTAAACCTAATTAAGAATTTGACTACTTTAAACCTACAGATTTTATAAATAAATTAAAAATAATAATTTCTGCTAATTAATTTAAAATTGTACAATGTAAATGTTAATAAGGTCATTTTTGTTTGGGTACGTACTTGGCAAGTTCAAAGTTCATACCAAATTTCCATATGAAGAATAAAACGAGATTGGAAAATTCATTGGATTAACTAACCTCATAAAATACTTTCAACAACCCGTAAATGTTCATAATACAACAAAACAGAAAGGTGTAATTGCCAGGTAAAATTAATGTCTATCTGATTTAATTACTGTCTGAAGTAATTTATATTCATTATTTGAGAAAAAATTTATGCTTTTAGATTTTAAATATTGAGAACAAAAATACAAAATGCTTTAAGTGCGTGAAAAGTGAAATGCAAAATCACAGAAAACTGGCTTCCACTCGTGTATAAAGCTACATTCGTAGACAAAAACTACCTACCCACTACTTTATCGCGTCTAATAAATTTGGGGGGATACAAAATGTTAAATCCTTTTATTTTCTGCTTAAAAATTTATTTATTAATTTACCATCCTTTGAAACATCTGTTTATCTACATAATAATCGCATAATTTAAATGAACGACCTTTTTATTGTTGTTCGTTGCGAAAAGAAATTGGTTTTTGTTTTCCTAACATCAAGTGAAAAATCATAAGCAATTAAAATTTAATTTACTTCATAATTATTTCAATAATCATGTTTTATTATTCTTTTTAATTATTTTTATTATTTTTAAGTTTCAATTGTTTTGTCTTTAGAAAATGAAATGATATTGTTGAAGGTCACGCAAGCGGGCATTCGGAGTCTTAACGCAAAGTGTTTAATGGTTATAAATTAATGGCACCGCGGGAATAGGATAATGGAGGTATGAGAACATTTGTGATCACAACCTGTTTATTTTTAATTAATAACAAAGCCATTAAAACAAAATTCACTCAAGGTGAAGTAATCAGTGTCGAGCCGTATTGTGGAATAATTAATATTTCATGTGTAGAGAATGTATGTATGTAGACAATACGCGTTGAGCGCGTAAATTACACGATGTAATTTACACGGTTATTTACATGTAATTTACATGTAAGACACATAAGATATTTTTTACGTTATGTAAAGTAAATAATGACTTTTTGATGACAAGTGTTGTTCCAGAAATCATCCTAACTTCCGTCCTAAACGCAATTACGACATTTTGTAAAGTGCTCCGAATGCACCGCACCCTTTACAACTTTCATAATTGCCGATCTGATTTGAGTAATGTAACTGATTTTATTACGAGTCAATTGTGCACTAGTTCTATAGAGTATTGTTATTACTGATATCAAAAAATATTCCAAGATTTTTTTGAGATTGAATATACTTATTGAGTCACATTGTGATTGTGTCGATTAGCATTCGATTTCAGGTTTAACAAGGACGTATGAAGTAAAATATTTAAAGTTACCGCTTGAAGATTTAATTAAACCTGACCGGCTGAATCTAGAGATAAAATGATCGTATACAGTACCAATTAACGCGGCATCGAGTATGTAAATTAAAAACCTCGACAATTGGTACCCTGGTTTGTATTTCGGGCCAAGTGCTACCCACTCATCATGTACATGCATTTTTGACGGTACATTTGGGGTTTTACTGTATATACCAACAGTTTAGTTTGTGACTGTATATCACACTATTTTCCGAACATACAAAGAGGCATATGTACGCTTTATATGTCTTTAGACCACGTCCTTTTGGTAAATGAATGAAAATTGGTCCTGCATAGTCCACATCAGTTTTCTGAAATGGCCGGATCAATTCAACTCGTGAACTAGGTATACTGCCCATCAATTGCTGTTGACACTCCACCTTAAACTTTGAACATTTGATGCATTTACGTACTACTTGGTGCCTTTAACAATGTAAAAACGGAGGCGATCATGGAAGGATTGTTATTTTTGATGGTGGACCATTAGAAGACGGGTGGTTAGTGGAACCTCGCAGGGAGGTGTAATGTCCTCCTTTCTTTGGAGTGTATAGTGATGAATGGATTGCTGTCGGAACTGGAGAGAGAGGGGACAGGGGTGGTATATGCATATGCAGATAATGTTATGCAGAACGCAGTCTTGATCGTTACGAAATGGGCCAACAAATGTGGATTAGGAGTTAATCTTTCCAAGACGGAGCTTGTCCTATTTACTAAGAGATATAAAATTTCGGTTGTTAGCCCTCCTACCATGAACAGCATTAGACTGGCTTTTGCTGACAGAGCGAGATTTGTGGACATAATATTGGACAGTAAGCTCAGCTGAAAGCCTTACATTATGGAAAGGATGAATAAGGCTAATGTGGCTGTGAGACTCTCGGCTGTCTCTCAGTGGAAGTAACTTCGGGCGGGGCTTTCGACGATAGCTAGATCGCTAAGCGAAGAACTGGCGAACCTAGATTATATTAAACCAACGTTATGCCTTGAATCTTGGAGGAATGTATCAATACTGGAAAACGAGGCAGTGCACTTTTTCACGGACGGCTCTAAGCTAGACGGCAAGGTAGGAGCCGGAGTCTTCTGTGAGAAACTTAATGTTAATATATCTGTTCGTCTTCCTGACTACTGCAGTGTGCACCAGGCTGAAGTGGTGGCGATCGGAAAAGTCGTGAAATGGTTGAAGCATAACGTGGTATCATTGAGGAATATCGCAATTTATGTGGGCAAAAAGGCAGCGATCAGGTCACTAGAGGTTGTTTGTCTGAAGTCACGGGGGTGCTGGATTGCCCATCATCTCTTAATGAAATGAGCGAATATTTCAGAATCCAGATATGCTGGGTCCTTGGTCAGTCGGACGTAACGGTAACTGCGGGACAGATGAACTAGCTAGGTACAAGCAGAACAGCGCTCAAATTTGCGCTAAGCAAAAACGCACACGCCTCGACCAATGAGAGGTGGACAAACACTCTCACGTGCACGGTAGTGAAACAGGTTTGGCCAAAACTGGACTTGCGGCGCTCAAAGATACTAATATTTTTGGGGAAACGATAGGTAGGATTGGTCGTAAGGATACTGACAGGACCCTGTCTTTTTGGGGAACATGCGAGAAGGCTGGGTCTACAAACGAATGACTTTTGTAGAAGTTGCATTAACGAAGAGGAAGAAAAATGTTTAAATCACTTCCTATGTTTGTGTCCGGCACTATCAGATAGAAGGCATAAGTACTTAGCTGTGTATGGTATGGACAGCCTTTTGGAACTCGCGGACTGTGAAGTGCGAGATATTTTACGCTACATAAGTAGCTCTAGATGGTTTCAACGAAAGTATAGGAGAGATAGGATCCTGTGTTATCACAATGGGCCACTATTGGCCTAAGTATGCGATAGCAGCCACTCTAACTTAACCAAACCTAAGCTACGTACTACATCTTTCACCCTAATTTTCTCAATTGGCACCAAATATTCTTGGTGGATTATAGACTGGAGAAGTGAAGGACTCGCATGCTTATTGTCTATATGCAGCGTAATTGTTGACTTTGGGTCCATTATTGGTTGTTTGGTAGAGTAGCTAACCACACTATTCTGCAACCTGCCTCCAACTCGAAATAACCCAAAACCATCTAAAACCGGATGTAACGACCTGAGGCTACCGGTTTTGTTGATGTTTCGTCTCGCTTGAAGTGTCAACATATCACCTTTGTATAACATTGGTTTTGTACGTGTTGACAAATAAAATGCACAACATGAATCAATTCTTCCCTTATTAGATGAATCCCGCTCATTCTGGTGTCTTTGTGTTTTCTAGCTTAATTCACCACGCTTAATTCACCAAACTAATCATTCAACTTGGTACAAATGAGCGTTAGAGAAATGGCCTTAATTGAACTTTCTTCTATTTGGCCATACTGTTTTAATTGGAGTGACCAAAATTCCGCTTCACTTAACCAGCCATCCACCAAAATGAGTGAGAGTTGAATTCGCTGGAAGACAAACCCCTGGCCCCTGAATATAGCGCCAATTTTTTCTGGACAATATGGAAAGAATTCTGGATGTGCAGTTACCAACGAAAGAGCTCTAACGTTTTGGATGACGTCGACTGGCTTGTATCGCAAACGCCGTGTTTATCTCTTCGGGAACCAGTTGATGAATAAATGAATCTGGGTGTGGAAATTTTATTAATATTTTCGTAACTTATTCTGTATAATATCCATCTCTTTTGGGAGAGGATCATGCCATTCCAGGTTATCACATGCATCTGCAGAAATATTTTGAAGTTTATAATTACTGGAGAGACCTAACCCAGACGGTTAAAGATTCTGCTGGCTTCGGAGAGAACTGTATGTTTTGTGAATTTCGTGGAGTTAAGGAGCTGAGCATCAAAAGTGAAACAATCGGTTTTGGGATTCCAGTTGATTACTAATACTTTTACGGGTTCAACAATCTGTTTATTATGGTCCTTGAATATTCTTGTTTTCTATACTTTTTGATGAATGTTGCGCAATTTACGTTGACTATTCGATTCCCACTTCCTGAGATGAAACCCATAGGTACTTAAAATGTCTGCTATATTTTACTGTAGCTGCAGTAGATCGTCTTGGTTATCGGCTCCCGTCATACGGTCGTCCAGGTAGATGTCATTTGCTATAGAAAGAGAAGCATTTTTGGCTGAATTTTTATTATCACCTACTATTTCTTCCAACGCTCTGGTGGCTAGAAATGAGGCAGAGGTGAGACCATAAGTAACCGTCGTAAGCTGGAAATGTTTTATGGGATGCGAAGCATCTAGACGCCAGACCATTCTTTGATATTGAGTATATTATGTTCTCTGAACCGTAGGATAATTGCGAACAAACTAGATTGTAGTGCATGCCAAATAATTTAGGGAAACACTCGTGCTAGATTTGGAAGATCCATTAAATACAACTCTCATTTTTGCGAAATTGTTTGATGTTTTAAGTACTATCATGTGGTTCAATTGCTGATACTCTATGCCATAAAGTCGCGATAGAATTTTGCGATTAAATAGGATCGCATAAGAATCGGCGTTCAACTCTCCTTAGTCGTTGAATTGCAGCAGATAACGAATCCAAAACCAAAGAGATTTGGTGGCTTTTTAAACGAAAGTCTCACCACGAAACAATCTTCAGAATTCTTCTCTACGTTTACTACAAAATGATTTTCGCAGAAATCTTCTTTCGGCGTTATGGGATTTTGCTGCTCGTTCAGTGATTCGCGTTCTCAAAATTTTCTTACACATTTTCTTACTTGTTCACCGCGTTGCTTTTCTGACTGGATAACGCCATCATTGAAACCATCGTTATTTGAACATTAGACTCAGTCGCGTAAAGGTCACTGAAGACATGCATAAAACGCATTATAACTGGTGATGAGACAAGAGTCTACTAGTTTGACATGCAAACATGTCAAAAAGCTTCGGCCAAGGCAATGTTGAATATTTTCTTTGATTATCGCGGTATTGTGCACTCGAAATTTTTGCCAGAAGGTCAGACGGTAAATAAAGAATATTATTTGGGCGAAATGCGGCGTTTAAGTGAACAAATTCGTCGAAAAAAGCCATGTTTGTGGAACGATAAATCATGAATTTTGCACAACGATAGCGCACAATCTCACAAGGCTATCTTTGTGAAAGAATTTCTGGTCAAAAACTCATCAAATATCATCGAACATCCACCGTATTCACCTAATATGGCTCCGGCTGCTTTATTATCTGTCTCTTTTCTTCGTTCAATATTTTTATTCATTATAAAAATCGTAAAACATGAATAACAGATTGCGCTCAAACTTCACTTTAAGCTAGAGGACAGTTGTGCTTACTTAGCGACAAAGAAAACTAAAGAATTTTACAATCCTCCGTTACTTTTTTGACAGAATGTATAACATTTTCTATATCAGAAATTTGCAATTTGTACTGGAAACTCTAAGATGGCAACCTTGTACTAACAAGCAATGGAAAACCCTACAAAAAAACTAATAATCTGCCTAGTTCAGGAATTTTCTAGAAACTTTAAGAATTGCCGACATTGTCTACGCCAAAATAAATTTCTTCGCGTTTTTCGACTCGACCATGTCGGCAATCTTGATCACTGGAAATGTTATGTTACGAAACTGCTTATTATGAACAAACGGGTATGTGTGGTTTCATTTGATTCGTTAAAGCGTATCCCAAAAGCTACCCTTATTTTTACGATAGCAATTTTGATACTGGCCACGCTTTAAAATTATTTTTAATTTATGTGGAATTGTATGGCACAACAAAATTCTGTTCAATTCGTTATATACTAGTATGTAATGTTTCCTTATGGTTTTGTAACTTTAATTCAGTTTCTTAATACCTTTGTGTCTGTGCTTGCCCCCTCCTAAAAGTATCTTGTTTATATTGTTTTAAATGTAAAAAATTTCAAAGTAGATTGTTTGAGTATACAAATTGTACATTTTGTAACAAACAAAACAAATTTAGTTTTTCATTTTATTTCCACTTGTTCAATGCGGTTTAGCCGGTAAAATATAAAAAAGCACAAACGTGGGTTTCTTTTTCTTGGTTGCGGGAATAAATTCGTGTATACAATCGCATGTAAATTTTAAAATTTAATTTTCATCCCTTTCGAAAATGTAATACTCAAAATTACATTCCTTATTACAGAACGTCTTCGTGCTTTCGTGTTATTATTTCTTTAAAAACCTGATATTAAGCAAATGTTGAAATGGATATGAACAAAAAGTTAGACTTGACATAAAAAGAAACCAAACATTGTACGATGTCGTTAGGTTTGGAATGGAAATTATTTATATTTCGATGTAGCGGGTGGTTTTGTGTGTAGGGATTAAATATGGCGTTAATTATCTTTTACACAATCTTTCGTTGATGCCTCTCCGCTGCTTTGTACACGTTACATTTACCTATATTCATATTGAAGTGTTTTTAATTTACTTTAAGCTGATTCGGGGATTTAATTTTGTTTTATCATTTAGGCGGCAAATCGAGGAAATATGGTATGGGCATTGCAAAAAATAGCTGACGTTATAAGGATGAGAATTTGATTAACTTTTCCTAAAAAATTTAATTAAAAACGCAACATTCAGAAGTTTAATGAGCTTTAACGATAAAATATACTAATCATGGTCATTTTTGAACTGTGCAAATATTAAATATACGAATAATTATCTAAAATTTAACTTCCTTTTATCATTAACGTGCATCGGTAATACACTGGCAAATTTTATTTGGAGTTTCATTTTTTTTGTTCGATTTTCTCTCAAATACGTGAGTTTACATGACATAGGAGCGGCTGAACGAAATCAGGGTGAAATCCGAAATGTTTCCTCTCTGTCACAGGAAAAGAGGAAACATGGGAATAAGAACTCGTCTTTATCGACTATTGCACGTCCGTTCCGAGAATATCAAATAATTAAAAGGAAAGAAGCATAGCCGATGTTTAGAAATGATGAGACGTGTTTTTATTTAACACCAACGAGAAGATAAAGAAACGCGTTTTATAGTTCAATCAAAATTTCGCAGTTGGTTAGCGAGTGTTAACGAGCTTTTTATATAAATCTTGTATAAATTTTAAATAAAAAAAAATTAAAATGCCTTTTCCAAAGGATTTTCTTAACATGGTATATTTCATTGCCATACTTCGTTGCGCTACGGGAATTGTTTGAGATTGAGGGCGCCAATATTGAGTTTATTTCTGTAATTAATTTCAATTGCAAAATCAGGGTGTGTGGTACCGTAATCTTCTAATTAAGCCCAGTTCTTATATGCTCACTCTCCTGCGAATCATCATATAATATATTCTCCTCGTGTCTTATTAAATGATGACCATTCCAACTCTGTTATGAATTTTCCAAGACTAATGGACACCAAGTCCAGTATTTAAAATTTCCTCCAACAAGGAAATTTTCTCCTAAACTATTCAAGATCTTTATAAAGTCATCAATTTTTAGAATTTTCATCTTGATGCTGACGGTGGTAGCTTCTGTTTCTTTTGTACCCTACAAATTTTATATTATTTGCTGACATTTGTTTCTAATTTGAGACAAACATCAATTTTTTGAATGTTCAAGGGAATTTGCCGTTCCTACTGTTTATGTATTAGCCGAAAATCTCAAATAATGGTATTACAAGTTTTCTATACGTTATAATTAACTCGCTTCCGTGTTTGTTTGACTGCCCGAGGTACACATAAATCGATATTTAACCAACTTCCCCACTCCTTAGAACTCTTATACTTGCAGAACAGTCTAGTGCACTTTGTCCATGCAATATCAATCATTTATAGCACACAGTATTTCACGTCACTTTAAATAAGTTATTTTTCCCATGTTTGTAATATCGGGTTCGCCGCTTTCTCATTTCAATTGTGGGGATTGATCTCTTTCTATTTTATTATCAAAGTATTTTTATTAAAATCCAATTTCTTTGAACGCGACTAACCGTGAAGACAGCAGTATTAACTGGAATAGCGGCAAATATTAAATGGATTAATCATTCACAATATGCTTAAGATACCAGTGCAGAAGGATGGTAGTAAGGTAGTAATTGTCTGGCTTGAAACTGGATGGCTGGAAACTACCTGAGACGATGGGACAACAATGGATGGTTATTGATTATGCCTTCATCGATAAGGTCTTAATGCTGCCATCCGAGATGTTATGCGCCATTGACTCACAGCTTCAGCAACTGAAGTGAAATGAATCTACGTATTAAACTAACCAGTACGATTTCATCTACCAGGAGGGAACTCGGACTAGTAAATCTGACGGAGAACATGCGGCAATCCACATCTACACGCTGAGAGCGGGTATAGAAGAACACGACAAGTTTCGGATGCCACGCGAAGCATCGAAAACATTGACATCAGTAAAGTCATCTCAAATAATGTCAACAGACATTTTTGAGATGGTAATTTTCGTCGGAGCGAAGGTTATGGTTTGATCCAACATAAACGTTGAGAGGGAACTCGTATTAATATTAAATCAGAACCAATATGTTTTGGTCAACATATCAAATTTTAGTCAGAGGAGTCCAACCTCTTTTATATGTACAGGCTATACAAATTTAAAGAGACTCGAATGTCTACTATTCGATAATAGTAGTGGCTATAATGCGGAAACTCTAGGATGGACAGTTAATTGGGTCTGTATGATCAACTCTCATATAATATTTTTCTCAACATATCAAATTTTACCAGAGGAGTCCAACCCTTTTTATATGTACGGGCTATACTAATTTGAATAGTGGCTATATCGCGGAAACTCTAGGATGGACTGTTAATTGGGTGTGTATCATCAGCTCTCATATAATATTTTTGTCAACATATAAAATTTTGTCAGAGGACCCCAATCCTTTTTATGTTTACGAGTATGGGCTATACTAATTTGAATAGGCTCAAATGTCTACTGTTCGATAATAGTAGTGGCTATTTTGCAGAAACTCTATGGTGGACTGTTAATTGGGTGTGTATCATCAGCTCTCATAATTTTTTTATCAACATATCAAATTTTGTCAGTGCAGTCCAACCATTTTAATATGTACGAGCTATTCTAATTTGAATAAGCTCTAATGTCTGCTATTCGATAATAGTAATGGCTATTTTGCAGAAACTTTATGGTGGACTGTTAATTGAGTGTGTATGCTCAGCTCTCATAACATTTTGGTCAACATATCAAATTTTATCAGAGGAGTCGAACCCTTTTGATATGTACGAGTACGGGCTATACTAATTTGAATAAGCTCGAGTGCCTTTTATTCGATAATAGTAGTGGCTATAATGCGGAAACTCTAGGATGGAATGTTAATTGGGTGTGTATGTTCAGCTCTCTTAATATTTTTGTTAACATATCAAATTTTGTCAGTGTAGTCCAACCATTTTTATATGTACGAGCTATTCTAATTTGAATAAGCTCGAATGTCTACTATTCGATAATAGTAGTGGCTATTTTGCAGAAACTCTAGAATGGATTGTAAATTGGGTGTGTATGATCAGTCCTCATAATTTTTTTCTCAACATATTAAATTTTGCCAGAGGAGTCCAACCTTTTTTATATGTATGGCCTATACTTATTTGAATAGTGGCTATATCGCGGAAACTCTAGGATGGACTGTTAATTGTGTGAGTATGATCAGCTCTCATAATATTTCTGCCAATTTATCAAATTTTGTCAGAGGAGTCCAACCCTTTTATATGTGCGAGGTATACTAATTTGAATAAGCTCGAGTGCCTTTTATTCGATAATAGTAGTGGCTATAATGCGGAAACTCTAGGATGGAATGTTAATTGGGTGTGTATGTTCAGCTCTCTTAATATTTTTGTCAACATATCAAATTTTATCAGAGCAGTCCAACCCTTTTGATATGTACGGCCTATACTAATTTGAATATGCTCGAATGTACACTATTCGATAATAGTAATGGTTATGTTGCACAAACTCCAGGATGGACTATGGATTGGGTGTGTATGATCAGACCTCATAATATTTTTTGTCAAAATATCAAATTTAGCCAGAGAAGTTCAACCTTTTTATATGTACGGCCTATACTTATTTGAATAGTTGCTATATCGCGGAAACTCCAGGATGGACTGTGGATTGGGTGTGTATGATCAGTTTTCATAATATTTTTGTCAACATATCAAATTTTGTCCGAGGAGTCCAACCCTTTTTACGAGGGCGGATTGAAAATGAAACTACCTAGCGCTAGATGGCAGCACAAACACAAACATTTTTTCTTTTGTAGAAATTGCGATCTGTCAAACGTCAGCTGTTAAAATTTCACTCAGATTCATCGATTAGTTTATTTGTTGTAGTCGTTTGAAGTAAGCAACTTTTGTGTTTCTTGAAAAATGGAAAAAACGAATTTCGTGCAGTGATTAAACACTATTATTTGAAAGGGAAAACGGCGAAAGAGACAAAAGAAAAGCTCGATAAACTTTACGGTGAGTCTGCTCCGTCAGATTACATGGTAAAATATTGGATTGCTGAATTTAAACGCGGCCGAAGAACCACTGCAACAATACCATCAACAGGAAGGCCAAAAGAGGTGGTTACTGAAGAAAATATCAAGAAAATCCTCGATATCGTTATGAATGATCGCCGAGTTAAGTTGCGTGAGATTGTTGAAATGGTAAACATATCATATGAACGTATGTGTTCAACATTTTGCATGAACATTTGCATATGAAAAAGCTATCGGCAAGATGGGTGCCGCGTTTGCTCAGTGTCGAACAAAAACTAAACAAATGCTAAAATTCGAACAAATGCTAAAATTACGTGAAATACACTTCGAATTGGTTGATCATCCACCTTATAGTCCAGATTTAGCTCCTAGTGACTTTTTCCTGTTTCCAAACTTGAAAAAATGGCTTGATAGGACAAAGGTTCATCTCAGACGAAGAAGTGATTATCGAAACTAACGCGTATTTTGAGGGGTTCCCGAAATCGTATTATTCAGATGGTATAAAATGTTGGAATATCGTTTTACTAAGTGTGTCGAACTAAATGGAGAATATGTTGAGAAATAAATGGTTTTTGGCAAAAAAAAAAAATTTGTTTTCCTACTTAGGTAGCGAAGAGGTAGCTGCCTACTTAGGTTTCAATCTGTCAAAAAAAATGTCAGCAGAGTGAAGTCAGTAACATTTGGTCTCAGCCACCCTGTATATCTTTAATAGCCGTTTTCGGAAATAGCCCATTAACCATGGGGTTAATTGGGTAATTTTAATTTTTTTAAGGTTGGTAACAACATTAACTCAAGTTATCCGGGCTCTACAAAAAGTAAGATAACATTTCGCGTGTGACTATTTTTATTCAGCAAAACTCAATGGCGTATTTTAGGTAGATACGACATTTTTGATGCTTCCTTTTGTACAATTTTTACTTTACAAGTTTGTAATTTAATTTTTTTGATACTTCTAATTTAATAATAAAAATAGAAACAGGAAAACTAAATTACCCTAACAGTAATCTACATGTTCGGAAATAGATTTGGTAATTTATTGTCAGCAAGTTACCTAAAAGTTACCATGGGCTATTTCCGAAAATGGCTAAATAGAAACAACTTTTGCTAAAACGGTTGTAGGTTTTACTTTAATTTTACAGACAGTTTGATTTTCAGCTAATGTGCTTAACATTCCACTAGCGTCAATATCCAACCAACAGAGCTAGGTTAAATTATAGTCAAAAGGTTTTTATTTTAACAAGTTTAGTCAACGAAATTTTCTTTATTTATTTAAAAGACAGTAAAATATAGTAAGGTGCTTAAAATCCCGATTTAATATACAACTTAGTTAAAATTTAAATGTATTTAGAGAAAATTTTCAAGTAAGGAAACACAAACTATTAATGTAAGAATCAGTCTCATTCATTCAGCAATTCAGTATGCATATAGAGTATTTCTATAAAATTAGATAAATTAGTTCTCACATATAATTTTTGTGTGGTTTAATTCGACAACTTTTATGTGCTTCTATTTCTCAGTCACCAAGCGGGAATCGCGATGACTGAGTATACTAATTACAATTCGTATACTTATAACAGCCGTTTCTCAGCAAACGGGCATTCGATTGATCACTAAAAAATTTATGAGTTTGAGAACTGACTAGTCAAAAAAAATAGTCAAGTCATTTCTCAGACTCATTTATCATTAAACCGGAATTCGTATGCAGGACTTGTAAATATATTTAACTCTCTGTTTATTGAAGTTGGAGTAGCTATCAAAATTGTGAAGTTTCTAACATCTTTAAACATAACGTCGATTTACTATAGACTCAGTAGATTGGATGATCTATTTGAAAATATTAGTGAAACTCGGTGGACATCTCCAAAATTGGCTGGAATATTATTTGAAATCCGTCAAAAATACTCAATTTCTAAATATAATTTTTAATAGAACGAATCTCAAAAATATACTTTACTTGAATCTTAGGAACAGGTATATGCTTTGCCTTCTCCAAAACGTGAACTAGAATATGTAGATATTTCTAGATTCGACGGCACACCATTTAGAATTAGTCCAATTTTATAATTGTCTTTTGAAAATAAATTCCAATTGGAAAAATTATAAATTTAACAGTGTATTTTTAATATTTTTTTATCACAAACTTCACTATCGTTTTAAAATTATGTTAATTATAGAAATAAAGTTCTTAAATAATATTGAATTTGCGTAATTTTTACTTACTGCTAAATGTCGTAACAATTTGAAGTTTTGCGTTAATTTACAGTAACGTTTCCCAAAGTGAATTCACTTTAAATTACTTAGTACAATTTTGAATAAAATAAACCATTAACCCAGATATAAAAAAAATTATTTATGATTTATACTTGCCATCGTACTACAGCAATATGTATTCCAGAGAGTATTGATTATACGTATGTAGTTCTTAAACGGAGAGATCAAAGCAATTTCATAAAACAACCTCTTTAATATTTCATGTATAAAAGTTTTTATGTATTAAATATTTGTAAAATATCTAAAAATAAAACAAACCACACATACTCGTGTACACCATAAGATCAATATTACCCTAAAGCTGAAACCCATGAACGAACATCTAAATAGCATTAAACGTGTGTATAATTTTCATAAAGTGAAATTTTTGTAGCTTATTGTTTAAATATATATATATATATATATATATATATATATATATATATATATATATATATATATATATATATATATATATATATATATATATATATATATATATATATATATATATATATATATATATATATATATATATATATATATATATATATATATATATATATATATATATATATATATATATAACGTCCTAATCATTTATGCACCAACAACAACAAACCCCATTCTCCCCCAACCACAATGTATATTTCGGTTTTGATATTGCAGGAAAACCATAAAATTTTGTATATCTCTTGACTGAATGCACCGCAAAATGTTTTAAATCAAAATTTACATTTTCCCATGTTTCGAGTACAGTTCGAGTGCTCCTACACGGAAATACGATTATACAAACGTTCGGATGGAATGCGCGTGTACACCAGATTTTTCAATTTTAATTTTTTTTAATACATTTCGGGGAAAACAACCTACTCCACAGAAGGTGCGTGGTAGTCGTACTTACTCGTATATATACGGAAATTCGGAAAAGTGAAAAAATTTGAATTAAGTTTGTTACATTTTTAATTTGTTTAATTAATTTTTTTTATGTTATCTTGTTGTTGTTGTTTCTGTTTTGGTTTATTTGATTTTGGTTTGAAATGTTCGAGTAAATTTTACGTGTATGTATATTGCGGGAATGATAAATTTGTGTCATCTCAATTGTGTTACGCCTCTATACAAATAGTTTTAAACTTTTTTTTGCTGTTTCACGTAATTCAATAAAATTTTGGAATAAACAATTCTAAACATTCATACATTGTTGCTTTATAACATAAAAACACACAGACAAATATTTGTTTGGATTTTCTGTTTACATAATAATCCTATATCACATACACCAATTTCAAAACCATTAAATAAATATTGTTCGGGGAAAATATTTCCACAGTGTAGCAAAAAATTAAAAGTTTCCCACACAATTTAGAATGACAAAAATTATGTGTAGCTAACACAGGACGGGGAGGAGGCAAACAGAAAAAATTACGAACCAGGAAGACGTGCTTCGCCATGAATATTAATTATTATACAAATTTTGTGCCCTATACGATTCGGTTGTTAAAACATAAACGTTGGTGTTCTCCTGTACACATATTTTGTTATCATTGAGGATTGTTTATATTTTGATTAGCAAATAATTTGAATATTGTTTATTAGATAGACATTTGTACCGCTGTGTTGTCTGCGGCATTAATTAAAAGTATAACGGAGAAGCTGAATAAATCACGGGATACGACGATGCATAATTAGTCTCGTGGTTAACTATATCGTTATATTTGTACGTACGTACATTTAGAAAAGTAGAGGAGAGGCCCACAAAATCTAATCGAATCAAATTCTTTTAATTTTTTTTTTGCCAAAATTAGCATTCAACTTATACATGACTTACAGTTTCATTTTCAGCTAGAATATCAGAATTTTTGAAAAAACTACTTTCACAATATTAGATTCCAAATGATGTTCTCATCTAGTCAACAGCAACTATTTTAGCCCGCAATTTGTCAAAAACTTAAGTTTAGTTATCAAAATTGATTGATTGATTGATGGAAATGTATGACCAGGCTATTTAGTGAAACTCTCGGATGTCGCCGATCCCGCCATATGCACCTTTATTACACTTAACAAGGTGATAGGATAAGATAGGCATGTTATATATGAATGAATTGACCCGATTACAGACACCTAGACTGAGAATTAGCTAAACTGGTTTAGCAAAATTCGGTCAAGCACTCTAGGAAATAAAATTTAAATCAGTTCGACACACTACGAAAAATTCAAAAATCTACTACCAAATTCAAGTTTTACCATAAACTGGATTAAATTTTGCTAAATCAGTTAACCTTATCCACAGCTATAAGGCTATTAGGCGGCCAGCACAAGACAGTACAATTAGATTTGATTTTTTTAGATATAAATATTCAGCAATCAGCATCCTAAAAAAATTTATAATTAATTAAGTTGCAGTAAATTTCCTGAAATAAAACGTCATTATTGTGTTATGTCATTATAATGAGCAATATTAACTAAATTGATTTGGTTCTCTTAAAAGAAGCTAAATCAAAATAAAATAATTCTAATCCAGAAATCATCAGATATTGTAGTATAAAAGCAAACGAAATCTGGTTCCAAAATCAGCTAATCTGAGAACAAGCTAAACAGAACTTTTACCAATTTACAATCTCCTGAAAACCTAGAAAATAATTTAACTAAAGAAGTGCCGTGATCCTCGAAAAACTAAATAAGTACAGCCATATTTAACTGCATTTCAAATTTTCTCTGTAGCTTTCAAGCTATCTGTAATTCCAACAATTCAAATATCCGCTGAAATATCAAATGAAATAGGAAACCGAATAGCCATTATGATTCCTACCTTGTCTGTTCCAATAAAAGTCATAAAATCATTTGCAGGCTTCTTAAGAAAAATATTAATTATCACAATTAAATTTATTTTAGAGCACTTATTATTTGACACTATTGAAACGAACAATTACCACTTCTTCGGATTTCTACGAAAATTAAATATTGCGGCCAATTACATTTTCCAACAGAACAGCTCACCCGTTCACAAGTGGAAAGAAACAAAAACATTGTTCAGTGAGCGAAATATTGAGCTGGATTGACCAGTTTGCAGTCCGGATTTGAATTTACCACATACCCTGTTAAACATGCCATTTACACTAGATTTATATTAGAATTGGTCCGTAGCCTTAGAAAATATTTTTTACACCGTATCTATTCCCACAAATTTGGTGAGTGCTATATTATCGAAAAGTACATAAGAAAAGAAAAGAACTTGTTGCATAGTAGAGAGCCTCCCAGCTAAATTTGCTAAGCGCCTCAGAGCTGGGAATTCGCAACTTCGGTTGAACTATTTTTTGTAAATTTTACTCACCACGAGTATGGTGAACGAATGGTAGAATTCTTTTCTGTGACTTCCTTGCTGCCTGCAAATTATTACTAACCAAAATATTCAGTTGAAGCCTTTTTGCTGTTTTGATCTAAAAAGGTTAAAAAACGGGTAGGAAATTTAAATGTTGTTAAAAGAAGAAACCTTCTTGAAGACTGATAATTTCCTAGCTGATCAAAAGGTTTACAAAAACGGTTAAGATAAACTCATAAATCCTAACAGATAAATTTCTGTGACGCAATTAATTTATTATCTAATGTGTGAGGCTCAACAGATGTTAACAAATGATAATTGTAGTCTTAAACCACTTCATCTGTCTAATCTAATGGCCACTTTCCCCTACTATTTACCATATCGGCTGAATACATGCGCCATATTCTGGTACTCATGTGCAGCACGGTATTCCTATTATAAGTGACGATGTACTCAGTCTCTTCTAAGCATGTTGATTACCACCTTTCCAGTTGCTGTTAAAATTAAGCAAAGGTTGTCTACAAGTCAGTGTTTTTCATTGTTTTTTTATTTTAATAGTTGACCAGCTTCTTGTGAAACTTCATCATTCTGGATTCGTCGTGTGGCAGGAGAGCATCATTGTATCATATATTAATTGTTTCATATAAATATCTTATGTGATATCTGGTCTGATGCAGCTAGCTAATGACGACAATCCATCTAAAACTGACCTGGTATAGTCATAGCTTGAACCCATCACTGCAGCTTTATCATCGACCCCACTTTTACCGAAGTTTTATTTACCTGCCTGCACAGAAGGCTTATATTCTAGACTCAGCTTGTCATGCAGCTTTTTGCTTGAAGTGCACTGGAACATGGAATGCTATTGGTGAACACGAGCAAATAATTACAAATCATTGTTTAGCTTTTCTCACTGATTCATGATGTCTACTCTTCGACAGAAATATGGGTGTCTCAGAATTTCCGAGATGGGCGGCTCCCCGAATCGCTAGTATTTTATTCCAACCGAGCTCGTTCTGAATCTTGCTTGCAATTCGAAAACCACTATTCTTAGCTTGCTCACTACTTATCAGGAAGTTTGGACATGCACTGTCCTGTTTTTCAAGCTGTGGTAATGGCCTTAACCCGTTGTGTAATCGAGGCTTTGAAACATAAAATGAATGACAGTGATGTTTTCTTTTGCATCGACTGTATAAAGGCCGTGCTTAATTAATTAAACCTTCTGGTTCTTTCTAATTTAATGAAAGAGCAAAGAGGGAATTAAAAAGATTTTCTACACGTTTCTGCCCTATAATTAATGTGCGACTGGACTCTTTCCTGTTGGCGCGTCTGTTCCAACGCCGAATTTTTTATTAGGAGACCTGATATTAATCTAGCTAAATGCACACTCTTAGGAAAGACAAGAAGAAAATCTTTGTTGCGATTCTAACTGGACTTGGGCGCAATAAAGATCATTGGCATTGCATTGATCTCAGATGATAATTTAGCTACAAATTTTCAAAACTGATTAAATTATGGCGGGGTGAGGGGGGCAGGGTATTAACAATAAATTGTGAATTTAGACAAGAAATGGTATTTTAATTATTTTTTACACTCGTAACTTCCTCTTTCATTTCTAAATGCCGAATAATAAGAGCTTTAACGCTTCTTAGTAACTTGTGAAGCAATGTTGTATCGGAGTCAGTCTCAGTACCTTTCGAATCAAGTATTTTTATAATTATCACCTTCATATTTTATTTATTCCGGAGAAGGAACTGAAACTGTTAAGAAGTTACTGTGAAAGTTAGCCGTAAGACTCCAACGTAAATCCAAAATATTATTATAAATGTATCAGCGGATATTGTCGATAATGAAGATCCATTACAATAGCCAGTCGAACAAATTCGGTACAGTAAGAACCAATTTCAGCCAACAGGATCATATTTAAAATAAACCAACAATCCAAAATGCCAATAAAACTTGATATCTTGATAAAAATGATGAAAAATTACTCTGGTCAAAACTATTTTCCCCTACGTTTTGAAAGTGCTTGATCCCAAAACTACAAAAAAAGTTTGCCCGTCCACCTGGATTTCTAGATGAATGGATGGATGTCTGTACCAAGCATATGTATCTCAAGAACGATTTGTGCGATTCGATTTTTGATGCCAATCGTCTTTTATTTTTAATTTTGCGAATTGACATTTTTTTGAGATTTCTACCTCAAAGGGGGAGGGTCCTAGGAAATCAATCTTAATATTGCGTTACATTACTTCCTTATAGTCGTTTAATTTATCATTTGAAAGGTCTTAGACCAGACAACAATTATGGCGCTGATGGTTAATTTTTCGTCTGTGACAGAACTTATAGTAGTCATATATCGTTGAACATACCTTTGTACTCAACATTACCATGGTGGCGCTGGAAGTTGTTACTATTTTTCTCGTTCTGATGAATCATGTGGCATATCATTTAAGGCGACTATATCTTACCAAAACTGCATATAAATGTCGATTACACCACTCTAAATCATTAAGGCAAAAATACAACTTACCACAATTTTGGTAAAAACTGTCTTGTTTAATCGAAAACTTTATTTCTGCTTAAATTAAAGAAAACCTACAACCTAAACCCTTCCGATACACTGAATTTCTCCAAACTTTACTGAGACCTCACAAATTATGGAAAAATACTAATGTATAAAGTTTAGTGAGTTAATTCGTCTAGTGAGTTAATTTTCGTTCAATTTATAGCAAATTTTATTACAATGCGTTTACAATGCGCTTTCCTGTTATTGCAGATTTATACTCTATATAACACTAAGGTCATGGAATTTGTGGAATAATCTAAGTCGGTAATTTCATTATGGTCAAATTTCATTATGGAATTGATAAAATTATTAATAAAAGGATGAAATGCAAAGATTATGTCTTCATTTTGTACGAAATGTTGTTATTGTCAGAAATAGTTGTTGTTGTCAAAATGAGGAAATCCAAATTATCGAAAATACTCAATTCACAGTACTTGGAATCGCAAAATGTTTTCAATTTGTAATTAAAATCACTGAACCGATTATTTTAAAACGAAATTTGAAGCGACTAATGGCGAAATGTTGTTGTTGTTACAAATAGTTGTTGTTGTCAAAATGAGAAATTCCAAATTATCGAAAATACTTAATTCACAGTACTTGGAATCGCAAAATGTTTTCAATTTGTAATTAAAATCACTGAACCGATTATTTTAAAATGAAATTTGAAGCGACTAATGGCGAAATGTTGTTGTTGTCACAAATAGTTGTTGTTGTCAAAATGAGAAAATCTAAATTATCGAAAATGCTCCATTCACAGTACTTGGAATCCCAAAATGTATTCATTTTGTAATTAAAAACACTTAAACGATTATTTTAAAACCAAATTTGAAGCGACTAATGGCGAAATCTTGTTGTTGTTTCAAATAGTTGTTGTTGTCAAAATGGGAAAATCCAAATTATCGAAAATACTCAATTCACAGTAATTGGAATCCCAAAATGTTTTCAGTTTGTAATTAAAAACACTAAAACGATTATTTTAAAACCAAATGTGAAGCGACTAATGGCGAAATGTTGTTGTTGTCACAAATAGTTGTTGTTGTCAAAATGAGAAAATCCAAATTATCGAAAATACTCAATTCACAGTACTTGGAATCCCAAAATGTTTTCAATTTGTAATTAAAAACACTAAAACGATTATTTTAAAACCAAATTTCAAGCGACTAATGGCGAAATGTTGTTGTTGTCACAAATAGTTGTTGTTGCCAAAAATAGTTGTTGTTGTCAAAATGAGAAAACCCAAATTATCGAAAATACTCAATTCACAGTACTTGGAATCGCAAAATGTTTTCAATTTGTAATTAAAATCACTGAACCGATTATTTTAAAACGAAATTTGAAGCGACTAATGGCGAAATGTTGTTGTTGTTACAAATAGTTGTTGTTGTCAAAATGAGAAATTCCAAATTATCGAAAATACTTAATTCACAGTACTTGGAATCGCAAAATGTTTTCAATTTGTAATTAAAATCACTGAACCGATTATTTTAAAATGAAATTTGAAGCGACTAATGGCGAAATGTTGTTGTTGTCACAAATAGTTGTTGTTGTCAAAATGAGAAAATCTAAATTATCGAAAATGCTCCATTCACAGTACTTGGAATCCCAAAATGTATTCATTTTGTAATTAAAAACACTTAAACGATTATTTTAAAACCAAATTTGAAGCGACTAATGGCGAAATCTTGTTGTTGTTTCAAATAGTTGTTGTTGTCAAAATGGGAAAATCCAAATTATCGAAAATACTCAATTCACAGTAATTGGAATCCCAAAATGTTTTCAGTTTGTAATTAAAAACACTAAAACGATTATTTTAAAACCAAATGTGAAGCGACTAATGGCGAAATGTTGTTGTTGTCACAAATAGTTGTTGTTGTCAAAATGAGAAAATCCAAATTATCGAAAATACTCAATTCACAGTACTTGGAATCCCAAAATGTTTTCAATTTGTAATTAAAAACACTAAAACGATTATTTTAAAACCAAATTTCAAGCGACTAATGGCGAAATGTTGTTGTTGTCACAAATAGTTGTTGTTGCCAAAAATAGTTGTTGTTGTCAAAATGAGAAAACCCAAATTATCGAAAATACTCAATTCACAGTACTTGGAATCGCAAAATGTTTTCAATTTGTAACTAAAAACACTAAAACGATTATTTTAAAACCAAATTTCAATCGACTAATGGCGAAATGTTGTTGTTGTCACAAATAGTTGTTGCCAAAAATAGTTGTTGTTGTCAAAATGAGAAAACCCAAATTATCGAAAATACTCAATTCACAGTACTTGGAATCCCAAAATGTGTTCAATTTGTAATTAAAAACACTAAAACGATTATTTTAAAACCAAATGTCAAGCGACTAATTGCGAAATGTTGTTGTTGTCACAAATAGTTGTTGTTGTCAAAATGAAAAAACCCAAATTATCGAAAATACTCAATTCACATTACTTGGAATCCCAAAATGATTTCAGTTTGTATTTAAAAACACTAAACCGATTATTTTTATACCAAATGTCAAGCGACTAATGGCGAAATGTTGTTGTTGTCACAAATAGTTGTTGTTGTCAAAATGAGAAAATTCAAATTATCGAAAATACTCAATTCACAGTACTTGGAATCCCAAATAGTTTACAATTTGTAATTAAAAACACTAATGTTGTTTTTGTCACAAATAGTTGTTGTTGTCAAAATGAGAAAATCCTAATTATCGAAAATACTCAATTCACAGTACTTGAAATCTCAGGATATTCTAAATTTGTAATGTGATTTTATCGAAATGGTTTTATTTATAAATCGAGTTTCAAGCGACTAATAACTAAAGGTTGTTATTGTATCAAATGTGTAGTGTTTTTAAAATTTTAATAACCAGATGTGTGTGAGGATGTGTGCATTGAGTACTATTCACAGCACTAGGGCCATTTAAAATTTAAATTAAAATATTTGAAATGATTTACATGATTTTTATTACAATCCTAAATTATTTCTGGATCATAAGGTACCGAAATATCCGGAGTTTTGTTATTCGGTACTTCTTTTTCTGGACTATATTTAAATTCCTGAATTTTTATATTCAGGATTTAAATCCTCTTCCTTTCATAATATTTATTAGAAACGAAAGACAGGTTTGTTGTGGGTTAGTGGCGTTAGCCCAAAAACAATGATATTTAACATTCTCTAGCATTTTTTGGTATTATGATTAGATTTGTAAATGTGCTTCTACCTGCAACCTGCATTGAGTTGCAATCAAAAAATTGGTATTGTTGATTAAAGTTAATAGATAAACTCCTATTCGGTATTTCGAAGCAGAATCCCATTTGTTTTTTGGAGGCTGTAATATTTCATAATGGGATTTGAGAAAAGTGAGCAAATAGAATATTTAAATACATCAATTTTACATCATCAAGTGCTTCTCCATGTCCTTATTTGAATTCACTACTACTAATTTAACATTTTAAAAAACTAATTCGTAAATTAATCCATTACGGTTTACTTAGTTGACTAATCTAACATACATTGAATTGTTTTAAAATAATTTTATCATCAAAAAATCGCGGCACTAACCCCTAATAAACACATGTAGGCCTAAACATTGCTGCAGTTTATTATTTCGATTTAATATAAATTAAATTAAATTTGTGTTGGCATTTTATAAATAAATTACAGCCAAAAACCGACAACAATTTGTTTAAAACGCAATTTAATTTACATTTTAGCGGAAAATTGTAATTTTCATAAAATAGTATCTCGCTTTCATACTCGTATACTACACACACACAATCTATGAAAGACACAACAATGTTAATTAAAATTTTTAGAAAAATAGCAAAACTAAAAATTATATGTAATATTAGGATGGTCAACAGATTTTGACATTGCGATATAGCGTAAAGCTCAGAACCGTATAAAAAAATCAGTTACAACTCGATACTACGTATATGGTAAACGGGCATTCAGCCTAACCACTAACAACCATTAAAAAACCCTAATTACAAAATGTCATTTTATATTAATTCGATTCGTTAAATATATGCGGGGTTAAAATGGTTTCAAAGCAGGGCGGCGATGACCAAAAAAATAAAACTTAAAGTTTAATTTAATTTAATTTTATATAAACGAGTTTAGTACAAGAGAGTTTGATAGGCCGTTACAGAAAATAAATTGATTACGACACTTTTCGGTCGCAATACGTTCAACACAATTTTGAACGAGATTTGTTTTGTATTTTAAAACGAAAATAGATTTTGATGGTGTATGGACCAAACTTGAAAGCTTTTATTATAGCGATTAAAAACTGTATACGTTTAGACATCTGACTGTATGTGAATGTATCGCTAAAAGCACATAGCACGTTATAGCGTTAGACAGTTGGTAATAACTCTATTTGTAAATCGATGCGGTAAATAAATGCAAGTAATGATGACAGCACCTAGTTTTTAGAGTCGAGTGCTGTTCTCCCCAAAAATTGTATTAAACGATTTATTCGAGTGTGGTATATTTGTACATGAGAATTTGATGAAGCGTAGACGAGATAAAAAACTTTGAAATGGTTTGGTATTTACATCTAACATTTTTTTTTTCATCTATGTACAAATAAAAAGGACCAAATCTCTTAACGTTGGTGAAAACTTTCATACGTATTTCCATTTATATTGTATGAATATGTGTACAAGTATTGTACATCAACAAAATGTTTCTATAGATGAAAATTTGATGATTCAGGTTTTACGTAAACAATTTTCTATAACTTTTCAACCGAATTGAAAGCTTTTTAATCGCTAACAGAATTACAACAGTTAAAACTTAACACTACGAGTATATAGAGAGTTGACTGCCTTTGTAGAACGTTTTCAATTCTGAAGACTGTCACTGAAAATTATAGCGGTGTGATGTTCGTACCAAAAGCCTAACTATATTTTTACAGGAGGACGGTTTTTTAAAAGAAAAATCTTATTTTACGAGACCCTGTTCTCTATAGCTTATTCCTTCGTGCCTCTGGTTTAGCATTGGTCCAAAACCCTCGACAAGGTAATATACTGTACTGTCTTGATACTTGTTTACTGTTCAGGGCCAAGACCCTCACATATCAGAAATACTATACAAGATTTTAATGTTGCTAGTAAATGTACAGGAGAACCTCACGTTGACCTTAGTTCATGGTTTGATGTGCTTGAATACATTTTTTCCGCTTCTGCTACATATTCAGTTGCTGCTGGCTCCAATTCTGGTTGTTCTTTCAGGATCTGAAAAGCGTCAACTTGATTGAATGCGCTCTATAGATGCTTATCTCATTCACGATATAACTCAATGTATCAACTCTCTTCTTTAAGTCGTTCTCATCGTTCTAGAAAGACTCTCTAGCTACTTCATAACACTCTATTTCTTTGTATCTGATGCAATCAAGATGAGTCATACTCTTTGAACTGTCAAAACATTTCTGGCCATCATCTTGTGATCCGTTATAGTTGGTTAGTTAGTTTTTACTATTGGTATAACCTTAATGAAATAACGATCAACGTTCTCTTCACTTTTTGCTTATCTTGTTTTCTCTTTAATCTTCAAGAAACTCTAAGGATAAACTGGAGACTGGATCAATATGTTCTTGATGTGGGTACAATCATCTTGCAGATTTGCGGGGGGTGATGAATCTTGTATTTATTTACGATAGCTCCGATTCCTAGAACTGGGCTGTTACGATTCTGAAATTTGATTTTTCTTTGGCAATTATTTACACGTCCGGCAACACTTCAGTATTGTTTTCCACGAATGTTTCTAGATTGCAGCCGAATATATCGAAGTATGTAGGCAGTCCTATACATCTGATCTCAGCTTATTCATAGCAGTGTACTGATGAAACCTCTTAGTTTTTTAATTTTCTGATCTTCGATTATTTGTTGCATTCCGCGATCGTTGTCGTTGACTTAATTCGATAGTTCTCGAACATAGACAGGACGGAGAAGAAGTAGTAATTTCTTTAAAATTTCAAAACTCTGGTTATTGTTTTGTAGTGTAAGTAGTCTGCCAAAACAAATTCGTTAGCTTTTAAATCGTGTGCCTAACTCAAGTTTTAAGAATTGGATAGGCATTATAGTGTACTGGACAAAATGCCAAATTGGTAAATCATCTGTTTGGCAATAATATAGCAGATCTGTCGATAATGGTCAACAGTTTGACAGTGTTATTATTCCTTGTTCTTGTTGCTCTTGGTTTGCAAGAGTCGAGTGTCGATATGAATGACCACATTTTTGTAAAGTGGGTTGATAGCGATCTTCCACCATAATGCAGCATATAATCTTGTTCTATTGAGATGCTAAATACCTTTGTTCTTGGAACGATACTGCCGTAAGAGTTCTGTGAATTTGAATTTCACGATAAAGGACATATATTTCTTGGCATAAGGTGTTGTTCGCTATGAGATAGTTGCAGTAAGATTTTGGTCGCGATAAAAACTTGTTGCTATTGAGTTGACCCTTGCAGCAATATCAAACATGAGTTAGTTTTGTTCTAAGAAATTGGACAGGCGGTTGCTTTACGGCACCATCGCTATAATACTTAATGATCTAGTTCAGACAGCATCGTTTGGTGCTGAGAAATTTTACCACAACAAAATTGACTGCTTTCTCGAAAATTCTAACATATGCAGGCACAAAAAAATAAATATGCAGGCACATAAAATATCACCACATATAAGTAACTCCTAGGGGTTTAAGCTATTAAACAAAACATGTTGCGTTTCAATGTGGATTTGCTCAGTACGTTTTTTTGAGTAAACTTTTCATCGGTTTCTTCTAATTTTTGAGTATATCTTATTAATTCTCACAATATATCACAGAGATTTCACCACAATGCCCTCATATAGGAATAATCCCATTAGCTTTGACCAATTAAACAGCGACTGTACCGCTTCATTATGGACATGATGCTCAGTATAATTTTTTTGATCAAAACTCTCAACGGCTTTCCATCTGATTTTTGAATCTCATTTGGATCAATAACTATAGACAATAAACATCATAGACATCCCAGAGATTGCAATCATATAGAAATAATTCCTTTGGACCAGGCTCATCATAGGTTTTTTTTACTTTGGAGTCAAATTCATTATGGCCAATAACAACACATCACAGAGGTTGCAACAGAATACCACCACATGGAGCTTCTTCCGCATTCGCTCCAATGTAAATGTGCTCAGTACGTTTATTTTAGCAAACCTATCATCGGCTCATTCTGAATTTTGAGTGAATTTCAATTATTCTTGCAATAACAAGATATCACAGACAATGCATCACAGTGCCCCAAATAGCCCGCAATTAAACAGCTATGGCACCGTTTCATTATAGTCTTGCTCAGTACGATTTTGTTTTTGTTTTAGAGAGAGTCGCATTGTGGCCATATCAAGGCCAAACAGACACTGTAATCACATGACGATACTTAAAATATTTCATTTCTTTAACTAAAACAGATCGCATAGTAAACCATCGTTACTAATAATCTGGTCAATTTTTCTACTACTAAAATTCCTAACCTTATTAATTTTGCATCCATTGCTTATGAACTATTGTTAGGCTTCGTAACAGCCGACTGCAAATAAAATATATCTGAAATAACATATACCCCTTTGCATTTTTAATAAATACGAATCGCCGAACAGGTAGCCAAAGGAGAGGCGAGGTTCTAGACACACCTCCTTGCGGTGCTCTCTTTCTGGGTAATTTCTGGGTAACTCTTAATGACACGGGCGGTATAATGGAGACGAACAGAGGAAATTCTGTTGGCGTCCTAAAACCAATATCAAATAAGCGTCTGTTCTTCAGTTGAGGGGCGGCTGAAGCGGGCGTCTGTCTTGTATGTAAACGGCTACGTGTTCAAGGTATACTGTTTGTACGTATCACTAATATCATTTATTTCAATATTTTTAGGCCATCTGAAATATTAAAGAATATATTTACTGGGCTGCCCACATAAAAATTGACTTTTCCAATCACTAAGGTATTTCATTCGAATCACTTTCCAGCCACGACAAATTTAAAGACGTTAAATTTTTCGAAATCGTCAAATGTTGTAAATGTGATATGCTAAAACGAGTTTTCCCGGGTCGCCTACACGGAATCTGAGAGACAATTATTCCAGAAATTACCAAAATTAAGGGTTTTCATATCATTTTCTGGTCCCGGTACTTAAAACGCCCAAATTTTAGAAATGTGCAAAAAAAATTATTAATGAAATGCGAAATTTTTTAATGAGGTAATAATCACTAAGACTTTTTATTTTGCCTTTTTGCTAGCCATTTTGAATGTGTCATATTGAAAAACGTTTTCTCATGAACTTCCACGTTGTTTCAAAATTGACCAAAAACTTCTTAAAGAGGTAACCATTACTAAGACCTTTTCACAGATTCAAATTTTTCCCGCAGGTAATTACTAATAAGGCCTTTCATCTGAATCTAGGGTGGCCAGACGTACCTCTTTGTGGGGTATTATACCCCTTTTCCTCACAACCAATTTGCAAAATACCCTAAAACGATTAATATTTACATTTTTATGCTTTTGCACGTTTAAATTTACGAAGCATTTAGAAATGGTCAATGATTTCTCTTGGCCACTCCGAACAATTTGCAACATTAAATAAATTTATTGAAATCTGCGACTTTATTATCCGCAGTAAAAAATTTATTACGTAATGTTATGACTTAGCTTGGCCTTAATTCTAGCTTATGAACAGCATTATAAAATGTCCAACAAGACAAAACGTATCTTTTGTCGCTTAGTAAAACCAAATGTGGATTGATGTTGTGGCCAACATCCGACCCTCGCCTACCACGAATAGAAGCACACATTCCTAACCCCTGTAAAACATTTGTATATCGACCTCCATAACTCTGATATCGCATCGCAATATGTTCACCCACCCAACTAAGGAGAAGACGCCAAGTGTTGTGTTTGTGTGTGAATATACCACATTCATTGTCAAAATCTCAAACCGTAGTCGTCGGCTTGTCTCCAAAATAACAAAAAACCAAAAAAGTTTGTTTCGGAGACAAATTTGACGAGAACTTAGACGAATTTCGGTAAAAACATTTTTTATGAAAAATCTTTACTTCGGACCAAATTCCAGAAAAATTTCCTGGACCAAAATGCCAAGGCAATTTAGAATCCACCTGGTCTCTTCGTAAATCCCATAGTATAGAATACACTAGCAAAAAACAAGATAGTTCCCACGAAAAAGTTTCACAACAAAACCGTCAAACTCGCCCAATCCAACAGAAAATCACCAGGAACCACTGCCCTTCCAAATTCAATCCAGAACAACCTCGCACAAAAAACGGATTCTATTTAAATTAGTCATTTGCGGAAAATGCTCAGGACCAGACTTGCTACAAACTTCCGAGCCCCACGCAAATGCTATTCCAAAATACTGCCAAAAACAAAAAAGCTTTAATGGAAGTTGTCATCTCTTCTTACCTAACAAAAACCTCCAAGTACGAAATTCTATCCTGATCAGTGAACCTACCTGGGGCGAATGGCGGCTGAACTATGGCGAAACGTTTACTACCAAAATCATCATTTCCGCCTAAATTTTGGAAAATATTCCCGACACTATACATACTCCTTCCTCTCAAACGAATCCCTCGCAGATGCTATGTTCCAAAATAATTGAAAAAGCATCAAAAACGATAAAGCTTAAGCCAACATAAGATAATAAAGTTGGTCAGTCCACTTGGGCAGGTCAAATCTGTTCCGCTAACATCTCAGGACCCACGAATATGGTTCCATATCATCGAATCACAGTTCGTACTTGGAAGAATTACTTCTGAAGTATCCAAATATCATGATCTCCATTGTGCACTCAACCACCGTATCATCAATGACGTCAGCGATATTATCATCGGTCTTCGTTCTTACAAACTATTTTCCGATATAAATAAGGCAATTTTGGACAGATCGTATGAATCAAAACAGACCCAAATGCATCGACTGCTACAAGGAATTGAATTGGGCAACATGAAGCCGTCTCAATAGCTGAAGAAATCGCAAGCTATCGGGGGGTCTGAGGTCAATGATGATGTGATAAAGACGATTTGGATGAAACGTTTACCGATCCGTGCACAAGAAATTTTGGCATCCACGACCGTCTCATTATCAGCAACAAAACTGGCTGAGCTAGCAAAGAGAATTCTCGAAACAAGGGCTCAAACACATGTAATGTCGATTAATACGCCACCAATTACGAATAATGATTCCTCACTTGCTAATCATATTAGTGAGATCATTCAACGATTAGATAATATTGATCGCAATTACCAGAGGAGTCGTTCTCGGAGTACCAACAGAGCACGGAGCTATTCGAACTAACGTGAGTTTTCCGGCAGTCAACAGTCCTCATTAGTGGATAAAGATACACCACGATTATGTTTTATCCATTTCCGATTTAAGGTAGCAGCTTGAAATTACAAAACGAACTGTCCCAAGTGGGAGGATCTTAAGTCAAAAAACTAAATTCTCCGGTGCAGACGATGACTTGTTCCGGTAACACTCAAAACTGTCGCCTTAAAATCTACGGGTCGCAACTTAAAACCTTCGGAAATCAAAAAATCAATTTAGACCTAGGGCTCAGGCGGCAATGCACTTGGGCATTTGTAGTGGCAGAAGTTACAATGCCGATCATTGGGACCGATTACCTGAACCAGTCAGGATTGTTATTCGATATTCAGCATGGCAGGTTACTAGATCTTCTAGCATCCTTGTTTTCATTAACCGTTAAATTTCATTATAATACACCCACTGTTCGTGTAATCAACTCCAGTGTCATCGACACTCGTATTCTTCTATTATTAACCAAATTCAAGGAAATCACTCACAAAATTCACGCAGAAGAACCGACTACATGATCAAGCAAGGAATCTGTAGACGTTTTGACAGTCCTTGGGGAAACCCGCTGCATCTTGTTCCGAAAATAATGGTGAATGGCGACCCTGCGGTGATTACAGGGCTCTAAACAACGTAACAGTACCAGACCGTTACCCGATACCATACATACAAAATTTTAGACCGTACCATCAAATTCGAATCGCGGAATCAAATATTGCTAAAACTGCAATTTCCACATCTTTTGGGTTATGTACGAATTTACTCGCATTACGTTTGGTCTGAGAAATGAGGGCAATACTTTTCAACGTTTTATGTATTCGATCTTACAAAATTTAAGTGTTTCTATTTTGTTTATTTGGATGATCTGCTGGTAACATCAAAAAACACAGACGTACACTTGGAACATTTAGAGATTATTTTTGCTTAATTGGGCGACGCAGGTCTCGTGATTAATGCAGAGAAATGTCAATTTTTGAAAACAAACATAAATTTCTTGGGTCATGAAGTATCAGCAAAGAGAATTAAACCACTTCCGGAAGGCGTTGCGGACATCTTAAAAATGTCTCAGCCGAAAACAATTAAAGAAATACGACGCTTTTTGGGTGTTCTAAACTCGTATAGGCCTTTTATTCTAAATGCGAGCAGAAGTCAAGCTGTTCTTAATGACTATTTAAAGGGCAGCAAAAAGAACGATTCCATACCCATCGAGTGTTAAGCGAATCCACACTTTATTAGTCCATCCTTGTTCAACAGCTAAATAAGCATTGATGGTTGATGCATCCGATACGGCAATTGGAGCTGTTATCCTTCAAATGAGTAAAGGTGACAATAGCGAATGGCAACCACTGCAATTTTTTCGGCAAAATTATCAACCGCATAGCAACGGTACAGCGCATACGTTCATTCACGTTATTAACGAATCCAAACAGTTGATATACGCGTTCATGCAGAATCCAGCAGAGGCGTCACCAAGACAATGACACTACCTAGATTTGTTCAGTTTCAATTTACAACCGAATGATGTTTCCTCAGGCAATACGCGTCCATATATCCCCACGGATTTCCGAAAAGCAGTATTTGAAGTTAACCACAACTTATCGCATCCGGGAGTACAGGCATCAGTGAAAGTCATGTCGGACCAGTTTGTGTGGGTTAGTATTAAAAGAGGCGTGAAACGAATGGCTCGAAAGGTCCAAAGTGCTCGGTGGAAAGTGACAAAGCACACCAAGAGTCTCTTTGGAAATTAAACTCCGGTGGTAAAAGTATTTTCAGAGATTCATCTAGGTATTGTTGGTCCGTTACCAATGTCGGAAGAGCAGCGATTTTGCGTTACGCTTATTGATCGTTTTACCAGGTGGTCTGAAGAAATTCCAATTCAGGATATCAGAGCCGAAACTGTGCCAAACTGATCCAAAAGAATCCCAATTTGAATCAGAACTTTTCGCTGAATTTTTCAGATTATTAGGGTTCGCGCATAAAAGGCCTACGGCATATAATCCAAAATGCAACGGATTCATTAAAAGGTGGCACAGGACACTAAAAGCGGCTATCATGTATCACGGTAGAAGCGAGTGGACACGAGTTTTCCAACCGTGTTATTGGGACTATACGAACTATGTATCGTGAGGATTTAAAAACTAGCTCTGCCGAATTAGTTTTTGGTGAGCAGAATCGTATTTCTAGCCAATTGCTAATATAATCAAAAAATCCTACGAATCAGACAGATATCGTTAAGGAACTACGAGAGTATTTCAATCAAATTCGCCCGACTCCACCATCACGTCATTGCGGTCCTTTCTGTGTTGTTAGCCGGAATGCAAAATCATTCATTCTGGAAAATAGAGGAAAAACCAGTAATATTTTAATGAAAGATTACGCAACTGAAACATCAACAGATAATCAAGCAAATTTAGAGACCAATTTACCGGTAGACGGATTGCCCGATAATTCGCGGTCAACAAAATTTTTAGAAAGATCAATAAGAAATCATGCTTGAAAGCGGACGAAACAACCCGCTTCATCCCAAAATCATCAGTAACAAGAGCAGGAAGATCGACAAAAGTACCAGCACGTTTCGCAGTATCGTTCATCAGCGATTCACTCGTTATTATTGTTACTCGGCGGGCTGCCATCTATAATTGTCGTAATCCAAATTAGCAAATGGTTTTGTCGTTTGGTCAATTAATTTGGTGAAAAATGTACTTTGGCCGCGATAGCAGCGCAAAACAATATAGCGGATATAAAAGGAAATTTTCGTGAAAAATAAAACGGGTGTTTTTTTAGGAGGTTTGTTTTTCCGATAGATGTCGTTTTATTTTATGACAGTTGTTTTGACAGCTCAAAGTGGCATTTCTACTCAGTATTGTTTGGCAAATCATTATGAATAGGTTAACTCCAGAACAACGTTTTCAAATCGTGGAAATTTATTTTCAAAATCAGTGTTCAATTAAAAATGTTTATAGAGCACTTCGTGAATTTTATGGTGCACATAATCGTCCGTCAGAGACCACCATAAAGAACGTAATTACCAAATTTCGGTCTACATTCACTCTTTTGGATGCCAAGCCACCGACAAGAATGAGAAGAGTTCGTACAGAAGAAAATATTGCTGTCGTTGAGGCCAGTGTCGAAGAAAACGACAATTTATCGATTCGTCGTCGTGCTCAGCAAATTGGACTTTGTCCATCGACTTTATGGAAAATTTTACGTAAAGATTTGGGTTTGGTGCCATACAAAATTCAATTGGTGCAAGAATTAAAGCCACACGACCATCGTTTGCGCCGTGAATTCAGTGATTGGTCGTTAAATCAATTGAACGAAGATCCATTTTTTTACCGTAAAATTCTCTTCAGTGATGAGGCGCATTTTTGGTTAAATGGATACGTCAACAAACAAAATTGTCGCATTTGGAGCAAAGATAATCCACACGCCGTTCTAGAATTACCAATGCATCCTGATAAATGTACTGTTTGGTGCGGACTATGGGCTGGTGGGATCATCGGTCCATATTTCTTTAAAAATGAGGAAGGACGACGCGTTACCGTGAATGGAAATCGATACAGAACCATGTTAAATGAGTTTTTGTTGTCAAATCTTGAAGATATGGATATGAATGAAATGTGGTTTCAACAAGATGGTGCCACTTGCCATACAGCACGTGAAACAATCGACTTATTGAAAGAAACTTTCAACGACAACATTATTTCGAGAAATGGTCCGGTGAATTGGCCTCCGCGTTCGTGCGATTTGACGCCACTCGATTACTTTTTGTGGGGATACGTGAAGTCATTGGTTTATGTGGATAAACCTCAATCGATTGACGCTTTGGAAACCAATATTCAACGTGTCATTGCTGACATACGCCCTCAAATGCTTGAAAAAGTGCTGGAAAATTGGACCTCCAGAATGACATTTGTGAAAAATAGTCGTGGTAGCCATATGCCAGAAATTGTGTTTAAATGTTAAATGCCAAAAAATTATCTACCAAATAAAAAAAAATTTTGGTCATTTCATAATTTTATATGTGTTTTATTCAAAAAAAAAATCGGCAACCTCTTAAAAAAACACCCTTTATAATCGTTTTCCAAGTGATTCATGAACTCACAATTTTGACGTTGCAATAAAATTATTTAACATAAAAAATTGAATTACTTCAATATTAAATAATTAGTATTATTAACATATAAAATATAGTGTTAAATTATTCAGCATGATAAATCCCTACCAGGATCCTAAATAAGCAGCTTACCATCTTTACATTAACCAATGATGTTGTCTGTCTGTAGTGGTGATATCGGCTAATCTAACTGTGGGTGGCCTTCGACACATATATGTGAGAACATTAGGGAAGGGGGGAAGTGCTGGGTGCCCGTAGACACAAAAACGCGTCGCATTTTTGCTTTAAAAAAATTCTTAGAGTGCGTTTTATTGATGATCCGTTCAAAATATCAATCTTTAATTTTTTCAAATTTTGCCAAACGTTCGTAGAACAGGTCATTTTAATGGTGCCGTATAAAAAAGCACGTTTACCGCAAACAGACTTGTAGTCATGTTAAATAAGCCCCCAAAAGTTTAAATTAGATTATCAGTCTCATATCGGGGGAAACGTGTTTTACCGAAAAGTCTCGGGGAATGATTTTTCTTCCAATGATTCGAATTTATAAGAAGTACTTATGAGCTTACACAAACCTGCCACCGCGTACCACTATTATATACGCACCACGGCACAATAATTCAATATGTTATGTTAAATATTGAAATATTTAAAAACGTTTTTATTTAGCGCGGATTTAGGAACGTATTTAAACTGTCAAAAACACCGTGTAATTTATATGTCAATCAACTATCGGATAACAAATTGGAATCGTATATAAAAGATTTATGGTTCAGACACAAATAAAATAATTTTGCGACAATAAAACATCGAAGAATTTGAAAAAAACTATGAATGGAGTTAAAATAGGGTGACATTTTTATTGTAAATTGACATAAAATTACTGGAATGCCATTTGAAACATAAATAAAAATCATAAAAATTGTCGTTGAAAATGGCATTCGAGTTCGAGACGAGTCTTTTTTATTTTTTATGATTTTTTGTGAGCGCCCCTAATGTTATTCAAAGAAACATCGAACTATTTTACAACACAAATCGTAATCGGCAAAATGTAGTCAATAATGTACTGCACATAAAGATTAGAGTAGTAAAATCTAACGTACGTTGTGATTTTTATAGGAAAATGAAAGAACCAGTAAAATTTACAAATAGCGAACCCTAAAACATTGTACTCATATGTGTTTATATGCTTCTGGTATAAAAGAGATAACGTTGATAATTTTTGTTGACACACAAATTTTTTTTACTATTTGTATAATTGGAACATTAATATAAATAGTTACGAGGATATTACTATGTTTTTGTCATATGACGCAAATAATCATAAAAATATGTTAATTTGCATAAAATAACGCTTTTGTTGTTTTTGTTTTTGGTTATATAACAAACGCATCTTAAATAATATATTTTTAAAATTAGAATCTGCGGTGTGGGATATAAATTGTTCTGGGTATGTGACGAGTATTTAAATTTCATGTTAATCGTTGCATCGTTGCAAACCAACAGCAGTTGGTATAAAACTATAAATTATTATAATCGGTACAATTATTTAGTTTATTATTTCTGAAGAATTGTGTAGACAAATAATATTCTCCTTCTGCTTATTAAACAGACAGCTCATATAGTTAAAATATTTAAATTTTTAATATTTATTATCAGCAAGAGACTGTGGACGCAATATTCTAAATGATTCAATCACACATATGTAAATATGTACATTTTGAATAATTCAGATTTGAAAAACAATAAGACTGCTTATAACCAAAATATTGTGAAAATTTCGGTAGAATCCGTTGTTGATTCAAAGTCGTTTTGTGAGTGGGTGCAGGATCTTGTCGGAAAACTGTAACATTTTGAATTTTGCAAGTCGTGTGTATCGTGCGCGTCTTTCTGTTAATAAGAAGCAAGGTTTTAATAGAGCTTTTAAGGATAGTTGTCAACGTTTTCATTGAGTTTTGAACTGGTTCTTGGAGTACTTGAAGACTCCCGGGCTACACGACTAATTTTGATTTATGTATTTCGGAGAATAACTGACCAAAGAAGAACTTGAACCTTAAATTTTTTGAGAAATTTTCATCAGAGCTTTTAAATATTTACAAAAGTTTTGCAAAATATAACTGGTGCGCCATCTTCTATGTCGGTATGTGAACATTAAAACACTTTGAAAAAAAAACAACCGATTTCTATATATGAACATAAATTACGTGGCCGCCTTTACTGGTCAAAGTAAAATGTGCTTTTTTTGCTGCGTTTTCCATTCTCTTTTCAAGCATCTCCGATGACACGTCGTAAACAAAATTTTACATATTAAGCACGTGCTTCACAGAGCGCTTGGGGACGTGGTGATGCCTGTGCTTCTTTTGATATTAGTTATTAAAAATGTTTTAATCCATTGGCGGCCCCAAAAAAATTAGTCCCAATATCTCTATATACGTCCGCGTAGATTCCGCGATGATTCTTAAACCATTTGAATGCTGCAAGGAACATATTCGTTGTCATGTCAGAAGCCAGTTCGAGGTGAACCGAACCGGTGATATTTACGTACATATATGGTGACATTTAATGCAATTGTGTATCACGCTTCGAATCAAATCATTATATCGGAGTATTGTATATTGCTGCTTGATAATCTACATCAACAAATTTGGTTCCGTGTGCAAATGTTGTTCAAGTGTCTCCTTCACGATTCGTGCTATAAGACGTTTGCCTATGCCAGAATTATGGTTTCAATTGTACTAAAAATTTAAATGCAGTTTGGACGTTTTATCAAAGGCGGTATTCGAATTGATTTCGGTTGCAATGGAGAATCTCTCTTTAATTTCATTAACTGTCGACCCTTTGTTGACGTGTTTGGGCAGAAATATTCTGTAGTAATATTAGTGAATAAAGTGGTACTAGAACACCTCTCTACTAATATTTTTGGTGATTCTGGAAATTAACCGGCACGTCATTTGGTTTTCGATAAGTTCGCCTGAAAGAATGAACATTGACTGAATTTAATATTTCCGTGACTCTATTCAACACGAATGTATTTCCATTTCTAACTGGATTTACCAGCAAAGCGAATAGTAGAACTCAAGCACGATAAGACTTGTTAAGGCACTTGAAGTTCCAACGACTTCGTCACCAAAACACTAAAGCTGTGAAAATGTACTTAATCGGCTCGACTTTGTTATTTGCAGCAATGATGTCCATCTACACTTCTTAGAGGCATATGCTATTTCAGAGACATCTGCAAATTCACACGGATGAAATTGTTTATTTGAATTAAGTTACCTACTTACCTTGGTATTACAGTACCTTCTAATCATTTTAATTTGATACGAAATTTTGTCCAGGTATTTTTAATATCTGTAGGAAGTTCGAAACTTAATTTTGACTCACGGTTTTCAAGGAAATATATTCTGGTTGTGAGTCATGTTTAATATTTACCACTGATACAAAGAAATCTTCGAGTAATATCAGGAATTGCTAAATTGACTCAAAAGCATCATCTACTGTTTGAAAATTCCTTGGGAAGATGTACGTCGTATAAGGCTGAAATAAAACTAAAACCCAATGCTGAAGCGGCTGTTAAGCAGGAATTAGAACGACTCGTCAATGTGGGTGTGTTGAAACCGGTACAAACAACTCAATCGGCAACCCCAATTGTGCCAGTAAAAAACCAAACGGAAAAATACGGATATGTGCGGATTTCAAGGTAACACTGAATCCCCAAATTGAAATCGATCGGCATCCGATTCCCAAAATCGATGAATTATTTTATCGATTACAAGGTGGACAACATTTCACCAAAATTGATTTAAAAGATGCATATTTTCAAATTGAACTGACGGAGGGGACTAAAAAGTTCAAGGTAGTGAATACACCGTTCTGGCTTTATCAGTTCCAACGACTACCATTCGGGATTGCCAGCGCTCCCGGAATTTTCCAACGGTTGATGGAACAACTAACAGCAGATTTAAAATTTTGTGCTGTTTATTAAGATGATCTAATCATTTCCGGAGAGTCACACGAGGAACATCTAAAAAACCTTGAAATGTTATTATGTCGATTGGAGGAAAACGGTTTCAAATGTCGTGCCAATAAATGTGAATTCGCAAAAGTCGAGATAGATTACTTGGGGCATATAATCGACAAACACGGCATTCGCCCTTCATGCACTGGTTTGAGTGCTATTAAAAATTTACCTCGACCGCGGAACTTAAAGGAAGTGGAATCTTTTATTGGAAAGATAAATTATTATAACAAATGCATCAAAAAAATTTCCAATTTAGCAGCGCCATTAAATAACCTACGTTCAAAAAATTCTCAATTTCATTGGACAACCGAGCAGAATGAGGCTTTCCAGCAATTTAAGGCAGCTATTGAGAACGCTGCAAGTTTGAGTCATTTTCGTGATGATCTTCCACTTTTATTGGCGACAGATGCTTCGGTGCTCTCACATTGTTTTCCGGATAGAACTGAACATCCAATCGCATTTGCATCCAAAACCCTTTATAAAGCTCAACAAAATTATAGCCAGATAGAAAAAGAGGCATTATCTATCATTTATATCATTTATGGTATGGGTTTTATTAAATTTCACCAGTATCTTTACGGTAGGAAGTTCCGACTGGTGACGGGTCACAAACCCCTTCTCACATCACGGCAACACAGATGCACTCTCCCGATTGCCATGCGGCCCTGATCACACGATTGGTTCTAGTGAAGAAACCTACCATTACATTGATGATATATACGAGTTAGCAATTGAAAACTGCCCTATTGATGTTTCAACAATTCGAAACACACACACGATAATACCGAGCTGCGTCAAGTTTTAGAATATATAAAAATTGGATGGCCAAAATATTTACCACAGTTCACGAACCAAATGGCTTACTTAACCGGTTACAAAACGCTCGAGTTGCTCCATCAAGGACACTGGGGCATTACCAGGATGAAACAGCGCGCTACACGATATTGCTAGTGGCCTTCGATTGAGTATGACATCGATAATATGGTAAAGCGCTGCGAAAGTTGCTCAACCTATGGTACTTCATCGAAAAAATAATTTTCTGAATGGCCAGCACCGTCTAGCCCAAAAATGTCGAAAACAACATCAACTTGCACTATATATGCTCTCCAGCAACTGTTTGCGATCGAAGGACTACCCATCACGATAGTACGCGACAATGGCCTGCAGTTCAAATCATCTGACAGTTTTGCCGTTTAAATAATATTGAGAACCTAACGTCCGCACTTTTCCAGCCCGAATCCAATGGTGGCTGAAATATTCGTACGCACTTTTAAAACAGCAATGAAAAAGAACTGTTTTGATGGGACATCTAGTGATGTCATACGAAATGGCAACGTATCGCTCAACTCCACTTACCAATTGTAACCGATCTCCTCTCCGAAATCCTACACGGTAGACAACCAAGAACTTCACAGTCATCGTTATGCGAGTCTGAACGAGTTCACGATGAGGAGTTCTCCTCAACTAAATTCAAAATAAATGACAGTGTCTATGCTAAAGGTCTTGTAAACAGAGGAACGTGGAGAAAAGGTTACATTTCAAAATGCTTAGATCGCCGATTGTACATGGTGGCAGCGAACAGGGGGATTTGGAAACGACATCAAAACCAACTTCGAGGTCGAGTTTCTGGAGAATCCGCTGACAAATTCGGAGAAGAAATATCCACTGAAATTATTGATGCATCGCCCATTATAGTGCCTGAATCTTCATCAACAGCGTTTTTTGGTGAATCCGCAACCTCACCATGTCCAATACGGTCGCAAGATATAACTACCAGTGAAAGTCAGCCATGTAAATTTATTTCATTTCCCCAAGATGTCATGTCAACAATTTTAGGAAGGAGGAACTGTTATATCTATTTATTTGTCGTATGTATTTATAAAAAACTGTAATATCTTATTGTCATGTTTATTTAGAAAACACTAGAATTAGTCTCATCAAAGGCCCCGCTTAATGGTTAACTGTTATACTCTTGTAATCACATTTTTTATTTGGCAAATATTTTGTATTTGAATTAATCTTTCATGTACCTAACATTTAAACCTTTATTAGGAAATTGAAGAAATTTTGTTAAGCGACTTAATATAGTCGTATAATATTGATAAAATGATTCTTGCAACATTAAGTTAGATGAAAGAATTTATAATGTGTTTTACCATTTTTGATCGTCGAAAACGCTAAAGCGTCGAAAATCCTTAGACTGGACTGGTTCAAGGCATTAAATTTAAAATTATGTAAGTGAAACAATCGTAATTTGGCAAATGTTTGTTCAGTGGCAGAGATATCTCAGCAACGCCTAGTAGAATAGGCATCAAAGATTTGTGCGGACTATCCGGATCTATTTTCACCAATAAGAGGGTGATGTAACTCTTTCTAAAGGAGAACGTTGATGATGAGACTAGTGTCTAGTGGGTAGTTTCAGTCAGTGGATTGCTCCAATTGTAACTCTTAAAAAGTCAAATGATAAAGTGCGAATTTGTAGAGATTTCAAGGAAATAGTGAATCCACAAATCAAAATCAACCATTACTTTATTCCTAGCATTAAAAAATTAGTTCACATACTGCATTAGGTCAGTTTTTTGCAAAGACGATCCCTATCTACAAGTTGGGCTGCCGGAGAATTCAGAAAACTAATGGTAAATAATACACATTCTGGTCCTTTCCAGTACCAGAGTTCGCCATTCGGTGTAGCAAGCGCTCCGGGGATCTTTCAGCGTTTGATGGATGCCACCACCAGTATATCTGGATCACGTGATAGTTTCTGGTGCGAATCAACTTAATAGCGGATCAAAACCTCAGTAGTACAATGTAGTGCTCAATCAGCGTATACAGATCATATAAATGGAGCGCTCAATTTTCACTTCAAACAGATACACCTAATTACATGCTATTCGTATGTTGTCGAGTGAAAACTCGGGTTTGGTTTTCTTAAAAATAAATTTACCTCTCTCTCTCTCAAATCGAGTTTATGTTAACATAACGGTTTTAACCAGAAAATATTTGTTGTTTGCATATATGTTTAGGTGTTATGTGTTCAAGTTTTTTTTCCAAATGTGGATTATCATTTCGACAAAAGTACATATTTTTAATTTTGTATACTCGTTTGCATATGAAAAACACTTAAAAGCGCACGTACAACAAACATCATCATTTCTTGTGCAAGGCATATTTTGCACATCAACTTACAACTATTACATTCAGCTAAAATAAAAAGACTAATGAAATGATATATCAAATTTCGAAATGAAATTTCTTAACAAGAGATTAGGTAGGAGTACTCGTAAATGGAGTGCATAAAAGAAACCGAAGAAAATTTATTTGTTTTCTCGTTTTGTACTGCTGGGACATTGAATACGTTGAAGAAAATGAGCTCCGTTATACGCGAACTAAATTTGCTTGGACGAGTCGCAAAGAAAACACTTTTCAAGCACTTAACCGTAGCTATAGTAAACGCAATAAGATTAATTCACTACAGTAAGGATCGTCCTATCATCCTCGCTACAGACAGATCGCAATATGGTGCTGGTGTTGTAGTTTCTCATCGCCTTACATATTGATCGGAATTTCGCATTGCATATACGCCTAAAACACTAACGAACTTAACACTAAGTCAGCAGTCATATGGACAAGTCGAGGGAGGGGCCCTCTCATCAAGATTTGCATGGTAAAGAATTTTAATTGCTTATGGATCACAAGCCATTAACATCGATCTTTCATCCATGCAAAAAAAAACTTCCGGTAACAACACTTCAAAGACTTCAGCGGTGTGCTATCACACTACTGAATATTTCTCCAATAGGTTTTAATTACGAAAAATAGGGAAGTCCAGCTGCATACCTAAAAATACTACAGTCATTAAAAACGTCATCGTTTATCAAAAAATGTATATTTATGTTGAGCGTAAATTGCACGCTACAACTATAATGCCTTATTTTCAACACGTGCTTGTAAATGTTATATTACAAATTTCATTGCGCTTCATTAAAATATAGGCACTAAGTGCTGAATGAATATTAAATCGATAAAAACATATTTCACATGCACAGCATCATAAAACCACTTGTTTGCTTTTCGAAATATTTACTAAATTGACCTATGTATACAGGCTTGAATCGTTTAACGATCACAAACCACTATATGCAACATTATGTATGGTATTGCCACGACCATCTAACCTACTCTACGCATATAAATAGAATTATATTACGCGAGTTTTTAATTTAATTTTTACAGCACTGTGCGCTCATTAAATTAAACTCGAAAATAAACTAAAAAACAAGAACCACGCATTCATAAATTTTGTAACACGAATGTATGTATGTAAAGGAAACTCATTTTCCCCAAAAAGCAAAAACAAAGTTTCCTTTTTATTTTTATGATTATTATACGACAATATGATTTTTGTTGTTGTAACTCGAGCTAGAAAGCTGCTCTCGACGAGGTTAGCTAGCTATATATCTATATGAAATGTTTATGTTGAAAAATAAAAATAAAAAGGCAACAAAATTAACACACAATACACAGTATAAAACCAACATTACATTATTATTTACAAAAATAAAATAAAAATGCTAGGAAGTTATAAAATTTAATTTCCTTTTTCGAAAGCAATTTTCCTTTTTGTTGCCTTCACCCATTATTTTATTATTTTTTTTTTGTTTTAAGCATTTTGAGCTTTATATATGTAACGGATTAATAATATATATATATTGTTAGTAAAATGTAATAGACCAGATGATATGACAAGACACAACCTTATGACACACACACAATAACTCGACGAGTATAGCAATACACTTAAAATATGAAAATTATATTGGAGCTTTTCTCATAAATATAAAATAAACACATAAAAGCTCATCTCAAATAAATTCCGGTGTTAATAGATCCTGTTCTAATTTTATGACACCGGCAATTCAGCTCAACAAAATTTCGGTTTCCAGTCAAATTAATTGTATGTATTAAATAGAAAGGTATCGTGTCACGATAAAAATCAAACATTTTTATGTTACTGAATGGTGACAGTTTTGTTCATCGATTCCGGTAGATTAGCATGACGTCAGCCCGATGTGTAATGATTATACATGATAAGCATCGTAAATTTGATCGGATAATAAAAATCGGAAAACAAAAAAATTTATAAATAACTGTGGAACTGTGCTAACGATATTTGTTGTATTAATGGTGTTTAAGTAAAATGCCATATAAATAGTTATAAATTGTTAAAATCTGATTATACGACATCGAAATTGCGATGACCAAGGAAGAATTTTGATCCACTCAAAATAAATTAAATAGAAAATATTAAAAAGGATTTATACCATAATTACAATAAATTATTTTATGTAGTATCCAGGGGCTGCGGCACTGCACGCTTTGCTCTGCTTCTCTTTCACTTTAATTTTTTATTAACGTTTAAAGGAATTCACACATAGAAAATAATTTTCATAACTTGTCTGGTTACCTAACGTTACCTAAAGTTATATCGTTAACTTTGATTTTATGCGAAACTACCAGTAAAATAAATGACTCTAATGCTGCACCAGCACTTGTAGCACAATCCAATGGAAATGGTAGTTGAATTTTTTACAAATTAATTACAAACTTGTTACACGCAGCTAGAAAATTTTTTACAAGTCCCGTTATCTTTCAATTGGTGTGTGGGCTGGCATTAGACAAGGCTACACCACACTATTCGGACCCCCAAAAATTACCCCTAAGGGGTGTAATTTAAAAAAAAATATTTTTCAGCACACCACGCTTTCTGTATTTCTGTGAATTTTTATTGTATAGTGGGGATGGTACTAGAATTTTTTTACAAATTAATTACAATAAAATGGCATAATTCATCCCCTAGAAAACTACCCCGAATGGAAGCAACCGTTTAAAATCATCCGACAAATTAATACTTTTTACATGTCAAATTAAAATGTCAATTTTGGTCAAAAATGTATTACATGCAAATATTTTGTTCGGAGCCTAAAATCGCCAGCTTGCAACGGTACGATTTTGTTCATAGTTTGCGAAAAGTGAGGTATGGGTCTGCTCATCTCAAAACCATGTAGCTTTAATCAGACAAATTAATACTTTTTACATGTCAAATTAAAATGTCAATTTTGGTCAAAAATGTATTACTCGGAAATATTTTGTTTTGAGCCTAATTTCACTAGGTTGCAACGGTGCAATATTGTTCATATTTTGCGAAAAGTGAGGTATGGATCTGCCCATCTCAAAACCATATAGCCCTAATCTGTCAAACTAAAATTTTTTACATGTCAAATTAAAATGTCAATTTTGGTCAAAAATGTATTACTTGGAAATATTTTGTTCGGAGCCTAACTTCGCCAGCTTGCAACAGTACGATTTTGTTCATAGTTTGCGAAAAGTGATGTATGGGTCTGGTTATCTTATAACCATACAGTTCTAATCCGATAAATTAACACTTTTTACATGTCAAATTAAAATGTCAATTTTGGTCAAAAATGTATTACATGGAAATATTTTCCTCTGAGCCTAATTTCGCTAGATTGCAATGGTACGATTTTGTTCATATTTTGCGAAAAGTGAGCCATGGTTCTGGGTAAATGTCAATTGTGAACATAAGAAGTATTTGGAATAAAATATAATATACAACGGGGCGGGGATAACTTCACACAAGAGTTAGAGGGATATAATTATGTTGGTGTTGCCTGATTATTTTTTTTTTAATTTCGGGGATAAAATCCGGGGCTAACTTCACATACGTGAACTTCTTGCTAATGTAAGTACCGATGTTTGGGGGTGAGGGCTGTTGTAATAAATTTAGTGGTGCTTATTTCTTGCATTGGAAGGAAGTTCAATGCATTACGATCGATTTTTGTGGGAGTGGGCTGTTGTAATAAATTCATGGTTATACCCATTTCATGGTGTGGAAAGAAGTTCGATACATTTTGATCGACTTTTATGGATGTGAGCTTTTTTGATAAATTTAAGAGGTATGACCTTTACAGAGAAACTTTATTTTAAAGAGCTTCACTTTTTAGAGGCAGATTCTGGCAATTGAACTATTCCACCATATTGTAAATTATTTTGTAAAAACTTCTAGTATCCCCCTCAGTACGATACAATGATTTTAAACGGTTGCTTCCATTCGGGGTAGTTTTCTAGAGGATGAATTATGTCATTTTATTGTAATTAATTTGTAAAAAAAGTTCTAGTACCATCCCCACGAAACAACAAAAATTCACAGAAATACAGAAAGCGTGGTGTGATGAAAAATACATTTTTTTTAAATTACACCCCTTAGGGGTAATTTTTGGGGGTTTAGCTATGCCAATATGTTGTAATTAATTTGTAAAAAATTACAGTGCCACCCCCAGTACGATAAAACAAATATTAATTGAAATGCAAAAAGCATGGTTTAACGAAAAATATGGTTTTTTCTGGAAGAAGTTCCAGTACCACCCCAAGCACGATACAATAAATATTAACAAAAATACGAAAAGTGTGGTGTAGCTTTGTCTAATGCCAGCCCACACACGAATTGCAGGATAGCGGGACTTATAAAAAATTTTCTAATTGCGTGTAACAAATTTGTAATTAATTTGTAAAAAATTCCAGTACCATTTTCATTGGATTGTGCTACAAGTGCTGGTGCAGCATTAGGGTCATGTAAAATAATATAATTCGCCGCAAGTTAAATGTTGAAATCCCACGAGGGAATCAGAAATTCGATTAAAATGTTATCAATCCTAAACTAAAATAATTTCCCCAAAAAGTGATCAAGACGCAAACAATTTTTATATTACTACGAAATGCCAACATTTCTAAATCGTTCAATGAACAGTTTAAGCCCTTGCAAACATGATGGCGGAACATAATGTTGCAAGAACATGATGGCGAAGGTGCAGAGGGCAGCTTACTTGCTCATTAGTGGGGCGTTGAAAACCCCCACTAGAGCCTTAGAGATCATGATGTACCTTCTCCTTCATCTCTTAACGAGATGAGTGAGCACTTCAATAACCATTTGGTCTGGGTTCCGGGCCACTCTGACGTTGAGGGAGATTGCAGGGCGGACGAATTAGCAAGGTTCGGTACGACTTTTCAACTGGAATCCTACATTAGCAGAATTCTTCGATTTTTTGGAAAATCGGACGGATGCATTGGAGTCTTTGACAGCATATTCAGCAAAAACACGTGTAAAACTCCCACGACGAAACCAGTTAAACCTAATACTTTCGCCACAACGGCTAACAGCAATATCACGCCATTGTCATATCCTCTGTGTAAAAGCAATGATCACAAACTCTTCGATTGTGAGACCTTTAAGGCGTTTTCTGTACCCAAGCGAGAAGACGTGATAAAAACCGAAAGCTAATGTTTTAATTGCTTCAACTACAACCACATCATACATACATGTAGGTCTAAAGCCAGATGTCATCGTTGTCGACGTAAGCATCATACCTTGCTACACAGAGAAGAATTTGCGCCCCGCCCAGAAGACGTAAAAATTTGTTCGTCAGTAGTAAAATTACCCATTGAACCAAATCCCTCCAGTTCATCAAATAATTACCAGGTTGTGATGCTATCTCAAGTCATATTGCCAACAGCGATCGTACGGCTGAAATGAAGCGATGGAAGTGAAACAAAGTGTAGAGTTAATAAACAATAGTCAGTGGTGGAATGGTCTTTCTTGGCTGGCAAGGCCCAACGAAAGTTGGCCACGACAAGGTATCACATACGGCACAAATGAAGAAGCAAAGGTCGAGACGTTTAAGTTTATTTATTTCTATGGGTAGTGATAAATTAATGTACACAACTGCATTTCGCAACACACTCATAATTTATTTCATAATGGTGTTCAGGTTGACGGCATCAGGGTGGCGTACCTGAATGTAAGGAGTTTGAGAAACAAATTTGCTGATGTAGAAATTATAGCTATTGGATTCTTCGTCCCAAGAATCCTTCATTACCGAGGGATGCGCTCTGAAGCTAGGGTTGCGAAGAGCAAATGGTCGAATGTTGATGAAGGGCCTTGGAGATACCGAACTTGGGTATTCTAGAGGGAAATTATGTCTTTCGTTGCTGCCTATCAACAACCATCGTCAGCAATTCGAAGTTGAAGCATTTGTCGTACCAAACATAGCATCGTCCATTTCATCCAGCGATTTCAATTCATTTGACTGTGAGCAGTTAAAGAGATTGACACTAGCCGATCCCCAGTTTAATGGAAAGGGTTCAATTGAGGTTTTACTTGGTACTGAAATATACTATGCCATGACAGAAGGGAAAAGATTACAGCTAAATAATCAATTGTTAACAGAGGAAATATTATTGGGTTGGGTGATAGTAGGGAGATTTGTTCATCCGCAGGAAAGCGCCGCAGCTTGCTTCATTATACTGCTCGACATTGACGCATCATTACGCGCATTTTGAGAAGTCAAATCTGTGCCAATGAAACCTCAGTTGTCAGATGATGAGCAAAGGTGGGAAGACTGATTTTGTGCAACGACCAGAAGAAGCTCAGGAGGAAAATTCATCGTTCAGTTACCATTTTCTGAGTCGCCTAGCACAGTTGGGTCATCATTACACATAGCAGAATGTCGATTGAGAGCAATGGGGCGGAGATTAGAGCGAGATATCATGTTTCGGGATGTATACGTCGATTATATGAGGGAGTACGAAGGACTGGGTCACATGGAGGAAATAGCTAGCGACCAATTATCTCAGCAGCAGTACTATCTCCCACACCATGGTGTTGTCAGAATTTCTAGCTCAACGACTAAATTACGTGTCGTATTTTACGCCTCAGCTAGGTCAAAAACCAGCAAATCATTAACCGGCTTGGGTCTCATAAAGATGTTGAGCTGCAAGGATTCAGTGATGCTAGTCAGTGGGCATATGCTGCAGCAGTATATTGCCACGCCGTCTGCAGAGATACAGTAGTCACGCATCTAATAAAAGTCAAGACTAAAGTAGCACCAATCAACCGCTGAGCATTCCCATATTATAGCTAAATAGTGCCTGTTTGCTCACTAAACTGATGCTGGTTGTTCAAAATGCGTTGAGATTAAGTATCGAAAGTTTGACGCTATGGACAGACTCAAAGATCGTTCTCGATTGGCTATCTACGCATCCCCGCAAATAACCAACATTTGTCGCCAATCGCACATCTTCAATTTTGACCCATTTCAAACGCGACCGTTGGGAGCATGTGCGTTCAGCGGATAATCCTGCAGACCGCGCCTCTCGGAGCATAGATGCCACCGGGTTAATAAACAATAGTCAGTGGTGAAATGGTCTCCCTTGGCTGGCAAGGCCCAACGAAAGTTGGCCACCACAAGGTATCACATTCGACACAAATGAAGAAGCATAGGTCGAGACGTTTAAGTTTGTTTATTTCTATGGGTAGTGATACATTAATGTACACAACTGCATTACGCAACACGTCGCTCATAATTTATTTCATAATGGCGTTCAGGGCGACGGCATCAGGGTGGCGTACCTGTAAGGAGTTGTAAGGAGAATGTAAGAAGTTTTGAGAAACAAATTAGCTGATGTGGAAATTATAGCATAACAACACAATGTTGACATTATAGTTTTAACAGAAACCTGGCTAACAGAGAATTTTGTTAATTTCTATAATATACCGGGATTTAAAACTTATTATTCCAACCGTTCAGAGGGGTATGGAGGGTGCGCTATTTTTGATAGTTCAAGCATCACATCGGTATTACTCTACCAGCGTGATTATGCTTATTCACAGTTTCTATGGGTTAAATTAGATCTGAACTTTATAAATATATTTGAGTTATTAGAAAATTTGTTGGCTCCTCATACGAAATCACTAGTGTTTGGAGACGCAAATATAAATTTGATGGATTCACAAGGTTTTGTAATTTTGAATTCTAATGATAGAAAATTTGCAACTGTAATTGATCACAGTATTATGGATTTGGTTAATTTTAATTACCATCTAACGTACAAAGACGCCAACCTAACTGGCCATCAAATTATCATAAACGATTCGATACTAATCAAAAAATCGGCAGAGAACGCAAGTTACAATTTCTTAAATTTCCAAGGATTTAGTAGCGATAAGAGTTGAAATGAGTTACTCAAATTGATGAATCTCGAGAATTTCATAAATGAATTAGGAAAATTTGTTACACAAAAGTTGAAAAAAGAAGTACACTGTGGATATTAGTAAAGAGGTTTCCAACAAATGAGTATTTGCGAGTACGATATGTAGAAGTAGTTACGCTATTAGTCAACAGGTGGCTAACTAGTACTTAAAATTACTGATTATGACTATCGGAGGAAATGAAAATGTCATACAAGCACTACCGAAAACAAATGTACATTTTCCGAGGTTGCAAGGTTGCACTTTCATATTTTAAACGCAATTGTGTTTTTTTTTGTTAAAATTTAATGATCTTACTGAACAATGCGGAAAACAAATAAATGGATCGACTTTTTCCGGTGTGTTACACAACAACTCGGTTAATGAAATTTTGAAACTTTATAACATTAATCCATCTTTCACCAGCATTTATTATTGGTCAGGGATTATTGGTTAGAGAAACTAAAGTGCGTTTTGGACAAAATTCATAACCAATCCTTAAATTTAGTTTCTACAATATTAAAAAGGATTTTGAGCAAATCAGCTTGGTTAATTCTTAATCAATAATTGTGAAAATTGCATCGCAGATTACGGGCCAATGATGGGCGCTTCTGCAGGGTTGCATTTGACTTATGAATTGGAAACTAATGAATCTAATTAGAAAACTAAGAGAAATTATCGTTTAGAATTCTCTAAGAAATATTTTAATTCTATGCGGCCGAATAATTAAGTTTCAAATTATCGCGAAAATCCCAAAAACTTCCCATTTCATCTGGGTTAGTTTGATTTGAAGTTTGCACTTGTAATAACAGAATAGCAAAAGCCAGCAGTAATCGTAAAGCTTCTGTAATTTTCATGTATCTCTACCTAATAGTTGTACATAATATGTTTTAAAGCTCAATTACATTACGGATAATTAATTTTAAAGTTAACGGGTGGCACTTGAAACATAACAAACAAGCTATAACTCCCCTACCGTTTTGTTGTTGCGATATAAATAAAACTCATTTTAATTTCGCACATCGTGAATAGTTAAATTTCCACAAACAAGAAACAAACCCTCATCATGTTAATTATATTTCCATTACTATACTGCCATGCTACTGAATAGTGGAGACAATATACTTACGAAAAAACTATTTTTTAACAATTTTCGTACAAAGCGACACTTATTTGCATTCACTGCAATCTATACAAAATTCGCATTTGCCAAATGAAATAATTACAAAGGCAAATACAAGAGAATTCATTAAAAATGTACTCGTCGTTGGAGGTACATAAAATACGTACTCGTATATGAAACGAGCTTTTCACAAAGATTTTATTCAGAAAACTATAAAATGCGCGGTTCTCTGTATCTATCTATGTGTTATAATATGTTGATAATCATATTTTACATACATAAATCGTGTGCCAGCATAAAAATAAATTTCGTGCAGTAAAAATTATCGTGTGGTTTTTTATTGTCGCTTACATCAAACGCAATTAGTGCTGTGCAGGGAGAAAAATTATGCAAATTAATTATGTAGGTCAAAAGCTTCATTATTTTGATTTGCATATTTTCTATTCTTAACAATGTTGTTGGAAAAATCGATGCCAGTTGCTATATATAGGCGTATAACGTTTTGTATAATTTTGAGGAATAGAAAACCCTGTTCAATTAACCTAATGATCCTTTAATTTCCTAAAAACAAGATAAAATTTAAATAGAGAACTTCCTTCTATTATATTATTCCTACTTTATGGCTGGTACACCATACCCACAAGATCTATTTACTCAAATACACAAAATATACGTTTTTTTAAACGAAAGCTCTAAATAATTTCCGTTCTTAAAATACATAATTCTTACCTTCTTTTCTGCACACACACACACACACAACAAACATAAGAAAAACGTAAAATGTTAAAATATTACATAAGAAAAGAAGTAGAAAATGATTACAATTTTATCATGATCTTCAATTTGTCTTTTCTTCCTAGCTTTTTGTTACGCTTTTGTTGTTGTAACTTTAAAATAGGAAAAATAGAATCTGATGGTTTTAAATAAACAACTTTTGTCTCTTCTGAATCCTATATGCATCTTTCTTATTATTTTACGGGTATGAGTGAGCATAAAATAGTAAAGTAGTTTTGTAGTTTAATTTATTGTACTTTTGCATTATGAGTACATTAGGATTAGTACTCGAAACTGCTTTAACTATGTTAGATAATAAATACGATAAAATGGAATGTGTTATCATTTTTCTTCATAATATGCGGATGTCGTCTTTGTGTGTATCAAGAATAAGATTGTGCAATAATCGTAACTAGTTTTGGGATTTGGTTTCGAACAAACTGAAATGTCTGCCAAATTAAGGAAAACCGAGTGGTATAATAAATGGGACAGAGAATTATATTTGAAGCTGAAATATTAAAAGTGTTATAAAATCCGCAGGAAAGCAGGCTATAGCAGGACCGTCAGAGATCAATAAATACCAAACCCAATCGAAGACGAATTAAAAAAATATAAAGAGACCCTATCAAATCAAAATAAAATTCGAATTCAAAGTTTGATGAAGGTAACCAGTCACATGATTGGACATATTCATGAATTTGAGGCATTAATGTTTGAAAAAAAAAAAAATTCTAACAAAGCAAGATCACAATTGGTTATAACAGTCTATGGTTCCCAAACCAGAATAACCTCTTCAAATAATCGATCCCCATAAATAATAAGCAATCCATCGTTCGTTACTTTGAAAAAATATAAACAAGCGGCAGAGATGGACATATTGCTATGAATTCTATTCTACACACATATTACACTCGGTGGCCAAGAGGTTCAGGTATTCACCGATAACTACACCTCGCCCGAGAGAATTCAACGGGGCAAGAAACACGAAAAATGTGGCTGTTAGCTATTGTACCAGGCGACGAGAGAAAATACTTGTCTCATTTAATGAGCATGATGGATTCGGAAAACCAACTTACACCAGTTTTGAGATGAGTCTAGTGGAAGCGAGAAAATCCTAAAACCAAATTGCGATACGATATAACCTAAAAATAGATAACTTTATAAAGTTAGTAAAAAGTTTCAGAGAAAAGTTTATTGTTGGAGGAAACTTCAGTGCAAAAAATACTCATTGTTAATTTTAACAATATCTTAGGTTAATGCTGATCCTGTCCATAACAAATTCATGTAGACATTGGAGAGGATTCAAAGACGGAATAAAGATGAAAGTGCCTCTTAAAAGAGCGAAAAATTGCATAAAGAAGTTTAATATTCATAATAGACATGCAACAGTGAGCATGGACTAATGCATAAAATGTACAAATTACCCGAAAGAAATTAGAAAACTAAGCAGAAACAAAACGAACAATCAGGGAGAAATGGTTGCGCACCAGGGTGCCACAATACGGAGACAAATCAAGAATATAAAAATGAAGCAATGCACATTTAACAACGAGCATGGGATGTTGGGCAAGTAATGAACAAAAAACAGAACCATTTGCTGGACGCCTAAGAGGCATATTTCAGCATAATGAGGTATAGGAGATCAAACAAATACGAAAAATAGAAGAAACTAAAGATCAGAACATAACTCTTGACTTCTGTTGAGGAAGTGATTAAAGAAAGTCATTAAACAGCCATACCAAAATCGGGATTAAAAATTATGGAGAACCAAATATGTACCAAAGGTATGGAAATGTGCCGAAGTGATGATCTCAAGGCAGAAAAACCACCCAATCATATAACACCTCACAGACCAATATAATACATACCTGAAAAGAGTTGTCTATAGTAAATGTCATGATAAACTAATAAACCTTAAGGGCCAATCATACAAAAATTATAAAATAAAATAAAAATTTGAAAAATTATAAAAATTATTAAAAATTATTTGTAATCAGCCCCACAATTGTATTTTGGAGTATTAATCAGACAATTTGTGACAATATTTAAGATCTTTTCATTTATACATATTGCAAAAATCCGGCCTTTGCCTGGATTTTGTATGTTGAAACGGGTTAAACTTTAGCTACTGCTAAAGTTAACCCAGTTTCATAGATTTGCCACTCTCTGTTTAGTACCCCACGCGGCATTGATTCCCGCAGCTCAGTCGGGTAGAGGGATCGGTGTGGGTTTTAGAGGTACTGCAGATTGTGGCCTAGATTACCGCATTAAATAAAGATACCAAAAAAAAAATTGGGGAAAGTAGGAATTGGGGTATCGGACCCCGAAGGAGTGGGTTAGCCTACCAGCCCATCGCTTGGGCAAAACTGACCGCGGTTGTATAGGTAAAATGTTTAGAATAACATTTTACCTTATCCTAACTAAACTTATATTAACTATTTGGCCCATGGGCCCTAATGGGGTGGTGTTAGTAAGGTTGATAGTGGTATGCTACCAAGGTCGGCAAAAAGGAAAAGAGCCGCTTAGCTTAATAACACTAAAAACAAACACTTACCAAAAAAACTGCCCGCAAAAAAAACTAAATTAAATTAAACAAAATCCAAAAAAAACACAAACTAATTTCACTAACACTATCTTTATTTTATTTAAAATCACACAACACAAAAAAACTCTCAAAAAAAAAAACTTGACCACACGTTGGTCTATCTAAACACTGACTGTCCCCAAAAGCAAGAAAAATATCGTACCTATTTTGAGTTTCATAGGAAATTTTATGCGATCTCATCACAAAAATTCCCATGAAAATTGTACAGCAACTTGACATCGATTTTGCTGACTCGATCCACGCGCAAATATTTTTTTTCTTCAATCCATCCGTTGAAGTTCGAACAACAACAACCACAATGCTTTTCAATATTTGCATCGGTCATTGTTATTCACCTAATAAATAGATCAAGTACATTTATTATGTACATAGGCAACGTAATCAAATTACGTTGATGTACATATCTGCGTTTACTTAACTGTGGCACATATGAAAAATTCTAAGGTGAATGAATCATATGATAACACTATAAATAAAGGCAAAAAGAAATGTAGAAGGCCGGCATGACGTTTACTTGAAGATATTATCTTCGAGGTCATGCCGATGAGGAAATAGATTTTGTTGGGATGGGTTGATAACGGAATTAGGTTTAATTCCGTTACAATGTCTAAGTGATTATTTGGTTTACCACGGGTGAGCTCCAAATATTCATGACGAGAACTAAACTGACTGTTGTAATTTGTTTTTAATTCTGGTTTATTACATCAATAAATCGGGTTTTTATACATAATAATTGCTTATGCATAAAATTTAGAACAACAAAAACACCCAATACAATATAAAAAAAGTAAAATTCTTGAATTTGCTACAATATACAATATTCCACCTGTGTCATTGCCCGCTTGGAATATTGTATTATTGCGCATGTTGACGTTGTTTCAACATATTCCCGGACCTTGCTGATGTCGTACATCTGTTAAACTATACTTTCGTTTTGGTTCGACGATGAGGTTGTTGCCTGGATACCGGTTTGTTGTTTCGATTCGTAATGCTACTGGCCTTCCCGGTGGTTGTTTCTTTGACCGATGCAATGGCGTTCATAGGTAATATCTCACTTCGATCGTCGCTGATAGGGAGTTTACACAGCTTGGTTATTGGTCGCTTGTAGGTCGCGTCCTTACACTTTACTGTCACGGTGCGTACCAACTCATCCTTTCCGGCGTGGGTGTCAGTGATCCGTCCCAATTTCCACCGTGTTGCAGGTAGTTGATCATCCTTCACTAATACCAGATCGTTTATTGCCAAATTTGGCTGGGAGGTTTTCCACTTGCTCCGTTGTTGAAGTTGGTGAATGTATTTAGAAGACCATCGCTTCCAAAAGTCTTGCGCCATTTTTTCTACCATGTGCCATCTCGTTCTTAATCCTATGTTGCTGTCAGTCGCTTCCGGCATCGCCTTAAGGGCATCTCCAATGAGAAAGTGGCCTGGTGTTAGCGCTGTTGTATCCGTTGCGTCGTTGGTTAGTGCAGTCAGCGGCCGAGAATTGAGGACCGCTTCGAATTGAGCGGTGAGAGTGGTTAATTCCTCGAATGTTAGAGTTGAATTGCCCATTACTCTCTTAAGGTGAAATTTCACGGATTTTATTCCTGCTTCCCATATTCCACCAAAGTGTGGGGTATGAGGTGGTATGAAGAGCCATGTCGTTTCATCACTGGCTAACATGGCTGCTACGTCGTCAGGTAATGTGGCCATAGCTGAACTGTACGTCTTCTTCATTACGGAATTCGCACCCACAAAATAGGTTCCGTTATCAGAGAATACATCAGTACAAAGCCCTCGCCTGGAAACGAATCTTTTGTAGGCCGCTATAAATGCCTCTGTTGTTAGGCTGCTCACGATTTCGATGTGTATGGCTTTGGTTGTCATGCATACAAATAGGGCAATGTATCCTTTGTAGGATTTATTACCCCGACCCTTGGTGGTTCTTAGTTGGATGGGTAGTCGATGCATAGTCGATTCCCGTTTTAGAAAACGGTCTTCCCGGGCTCAGTCTTGATGATGGTAGACTACCCACTAGTTGTTCCATGTGTTTTTGTTTGTAGCGAAAGCAGGTAATGCATTTTTGTACCACTTGTCTTACGGCTCGTCTCCCATCGATGATCCAATATTTTTGTCTCAATATTGCAAGCGTAAGTTGTGTGCCACCATGTAATGTGTTTTGGTGGGTTTCCTCGATTATCCGTTGAGTAATTATGTGGTTTTTGCTTAGAATTACTGGCTGTTTGCTGTTGGTTGCCAGATTGGAGTTTTGGAGACGTCCCATCACACGGAGTAAGCCTTCGCCGTCTAGGAGGGGGTTTAATGACAGTAGCTTACTGTCCTTTTCTAGCCGTCTGTCCTTAGTTATGCGGGCGATTTCAGGTCCGAAATCTTGCTCTTGGGTTATTTTTATAATTGCTGTTTCTGCTGCCTTAAGTTCATTACCGGTTAGCCAACCCTTGTTGCAATTTTCTAGTTTGCAGTTGTTTATGAATCGTAGACAATATGCGACCGTGCGCTTGATTTTGCTGTATGTAGACAGTCTGTTAAATAACTCTGCAAGAATGTGCGACTTTTTTATTACCGTCGCCAGCACTCTCCTTTCTTCCAGCTCTGCTTGTAAATTTGATGGTGGGTCCGGAACGTGCTCTTCAGTATTCCATTACGACGGCATAGTTGTTAGGAAGCTTGGTCCATGCCACCACAAGTTGTAGTCAATGAGCTGCTTAGGTGTTATGCCACGTGAGGCGGCGTCCGCGGGATTTTCTTGAGACTTCACGTGATGCCAGGTTGTTGTTGATAATGTCTTCTTAATCGTCGAGATTCTATTTGCCACAAACGTTTTAAAACGGGTTGGGTCTCCTTTAATCCACCAGAGTGTTATTGTTGAATCTGACCAAGCGTACGTATTAACGTTTTCAAGCTTCATGGTGTCTTGAACGTGTTTCATTTATTTTGCCAATAATAAGGCTGCATTTAACTCGAGGCGAGGGATTGAGAGCTTCGTTTTGATTGGTGCAACACGTGTTTTGGACATTAATAGCTGAGCTGCTGATTTACCGTTGTCATCTACTGTCCTACAATAAACCACTGCCGCATAGGCGTGCTCTGACGCATCAGCAAACCCGTGTAGTGCCGTTTTGCATCCAAACGTTGGACTGAGCCATCTTGGAATTTTTAATTTTGATGTCTCATCTAGGTCATTTTTGTAGTTCTGCCATTTGGCACTTATTCTTTCTGGTAGTTGTTCATCCCAGCTTATTCCCGTTTTCCAAACATCCTGCATCGATCTTGGCCATGATTGTTGTCGGCGACAGCCATCCTATGGGGTCAAAGAGTTTTGATGAGTCAGACAGGAATGAGCGTTTGGTGTGCTGGTTGTTGGTCAGCTGTAGTCCGGCTATATCGAATTCGAAAATATCTTCCGCCGGATTGTATAGTATTCCCAATGTTTTAATGGTGTCATTTAATTTGATTTGAATATTTCCGTTGGCTTGTTGCTTTCTAGGAATGCTTTGCAATATTTTGGGAGAGTTGGATGCCCATTTTCGCAAATCGAATCCACCTTGTGCTGTGAGGGCTTGCAGTTCTTGCAGTACCAGTAGAGCTTCTTCAATTCTGTCTGCTCCAGTGAGTAAATCGTCCATATAGAAGTCGGTCATCATTATTTTAGCTGCTTTTGGATGAGTATTGGATCCTTCCTTGGCCAGTTGAATCAATGTTCTTACCGCTAGGAAGCTGGCAGCGGTAGTTCCGTATGTTATCGTTTTCAGCCTATATGCTCTTATCGGCTCGGAAGGATCCTGTCTCCATAATACTCGCTGATAGTTCTGATCGTTTATGTTGAGCCAGATTTGACGGAACATTTTCTCGATGTTGGCTGTCATGACAATCTTGTGTTTCCTCCACCGTAGTAGTATGTCGGCCAAGTCTTCTTGTAGTTTGGGACCAGTCATCATGATGTCGTTCAACGAGACCTCAGTTGTTGTTTTTGATGATGCATCAAACACCACTCGAAGCTTGGTCGTTGAGCTCCCTGGCTTGATAATGCCATGATGAGATATATAATACATATTATCGACGCGCTCAACTTCTGGCTTTTCTTGTATTAAATCCATGTGGCTCATGTCTATATATTCTTGCATGCATTGTTTATATAATTGTTCGTAGTCTGGATCTCTGAGAAATCTTCTTTCGATTTGCAGAAGTCTTGCTGCTGCTTTTTTCCTAGATTCTCCAAGTTTGGCGTGATCGTCCTTAAATGGAATTTTTACTATAAATCGTCCACCTGTGTGTCGGCTCAATGTTGATTGAAATGTCTCCTCAACTTGATTTTCTTCTTCCGTGTGGCTTCTTTCTTCAGGAATGTTGTCAATCTCCACAAATAATTTTAGTTGTTCCTCGATTGACTTGGTTGTCACCATGGTTGTTCTTGCTTGGGTGTTCTCATTATTCAGGCTGCCAATTACCATCCATCCGAACTCCGTGTTTTGCGCCATTGGTTCTCGATGATTACCCTTGATAATGCTGTTGGTTATTATCATTGGATAGTAATCTGCTCCAATTATGAGATCAATCGGCTGAGATTGATTGTAGTTTGGATCCGCTAACTTTATGTTATTAAGATGAGGCCATGCTCTAGTGTCAATATCAGTTTCAGGCAGTTGTTGGGTTAGCTTGTTGAGTATTAAAGCTTCGATGTCTAAGCTAAAATCTCCATCGAATCTTGGCACTAGCTTTATGTTGATTCTGTGTCTGCATATTCCTGCCTCGTTTCCTCCTATGCCTGAAATGTTGACATGCGTTTTTTTCTTCATGATGTTCAGTTTAAGGGCAGCTTTCGATGATATTAGTGTTGCCTGTGACCCTGAGTCAATTAATGCTCTCATTTTGATGAGTTGTCCAGTGCCGGTAGCTACTCTAACTACTGCTGTTGGTAGTAATACAGGTCCCTGTTGTTTAACTGTTAGAGTTTGTGTTGTCCCCATGTTGGCCGATGCCTTGTTATTACCATGCAGAAGAGTGTGGTGATGTCCTTGGCACACAATGCATCGTAATTCAGATCTGCATGTCTTACCCCTTGGATGTCGCGTTAAACAACGTACACAAGTAGTTGTTTCGCTGACCAACTTGCTTCTGTCTAGCGTTGGCATTAGCCTGAACTGATTGCAGTCTTGCAGCTGATGCTTTCCTTGGCATCCCTTTACTATACACTGGCTGTCTACGGTTGTAGCATGCACTCGTTGCAGTGGTGCCATTGGTTGCGGCTGTGCGGTTACCGCCTTGGTGAACCCCATGGCCTCCAGTGATTGGAATCTCCTTTCTAGAAAGTTGAAGAATTCCTTCATGTCTGGAATTTCTCTTGGCTTTTTTAACGTTGTTTCGTACAGTCTAGCGGATTCCCGGTCTAGCTTTTTGCCTAGAATGAACATCACTAGGGCTTCGAAAGGAGAGTGTAATTGTAACTTGTTGATGTTGTGTAACATTTCAACTGTAGTATCATGCAAATTATTGCTGCTGCTGATGGTGCATGTATTGTTGGTAAAGTTAGTATAGTGAGTTGAAATACTTATTTGCTAATAATCTGCGGTTGTTGTATCTTCCTTACAGTATTTCCCATGCCTTGCAGTAATTTTCACCAGTTGTTGAGAGGTGACTGATCAATAGGGCTGCTCGCTTTTGCAGATTTGCCTTCAAGTGCGTCATTTTTATTGTGTCAGATAGTTTATTGTTGTTGTGAATGAGCTCAGTGAACATGTCGTTGAACGAGCTCCAATGGTCATAATCTCCATAAAAGGTTGGTATCTCTACCCTGGGTTTTTGCACCCTGGTTTCTTCAGAATGTTTCGAAGACTCTCTTTGCTGGTTGCGTTGTAATCTCATTATCAGCGTGTCTACTCTATCCTTAAGAGTTTCGTAGTAGTCTTCTTGGAAGTATTTACTTGTTTGTTGTTCCTCTGTTATTTCCACTTGAATTTCTATGTGCAATTTATCAATAACTTCCATTTCTCTGGATAATTGCTCGGTTTTTAACTTGATGTATTCCATTGGACTGTTGTCGTTGTCCAATGCTTGTTCGATGGTTTGTGTTTTACGATACATGTTTCTTATCAGCACATCTTGTCTTTTAATCAATTTTTGGTTGTTGTCCGATAACGGTTGAGCCGAGCCTGTTGCTGGCGGTGTTGTTGGTCGCCCATACTGTTGATCCTTTCTTGTTGTTGGTGGTGTTGTTGGTTCCCCATTATTTAATCGGCTACGCATGTCGGCCATTAATTTGTCGTAAGTTTCCGCAATGCACGTTCTTGATTTTCGGTACGGATCATCTTGCTTAATTGTCGGATTCCTTGATATTATGTCGTCGTCTGTGGCGATAAATTCGTCATAGAGTGTTTTTAACTCTTCGATTTTCCTTTCGAGGTAGACTTTCGTTTTTCGACTCTCTGCGTCTTTTCCGTAGTTTCTGGCTAGTGTTGTAATTCGGTCGGCAGTATCTTCTTGTGCTTTCAGCAACTCCTGCAGTTTGATGCGCTGATGATGATATCGAGTGCTTATTGGATTTATTTACGCCAATTCGGTTGTTATCCGGCTCGAAGGACCATGTAAAAATCCGGCCTTTGCCTGGATTTTGTATGTCTAAGTGATTATTTGGTTTACCACGGATGAGCTCCAAATATTCACGACGAGAACTAAACTGACTGTTGTAATTTGTTTTTAATTCTGGTTTATTACATCAATAAATTGGGGTTTTATACATAATAATTGCTTATGCATAAAATTTAGAACAACAAAAACACCCAATACAATATAAAAAAAGTAAAATTGTTGAATTTGCTGTCATGTACAAAAAATTAAAACTGTTGAATTTGCTACAATATACAATATTCCACCTGTGTCATTTGCACTGTTGACGTTGTTTCAACACATATGTCACTCAACACAAATTGCATTTTTTTCAAATACATTCCAAATGATATGCTACCTGATTATATGGGACTGACAAAAGTTGCAACTGCTTCCAGCGCTACAACTGTAGTTTAAATACTAAGATACTTCAGAAAATTTTACGAATTTCTTCAAGACTGTTTCAATGATAAACGACATGTATTTATATATAACGGGTGTCCGCCGGGAAGGTATACTACTTTGTTTGTTTATGATTTTTGATTAAATGAAAGAGAATGGATCTTATATTGATAAATGTTTTATTTAATGTCGGCAATTATGTATGGAATACAATATCAGATAAATGTCCGCCTCTGTTAGCCTCACAAATGCGAGCCCTTTTGAGCACATTTTTCATTACATTCTCACACATTCACGCGGTATTTCATTAATTTCATCACGAATATTTTGTTTGAGTTGCTCAAGCGTTTCTGGTTTGTTTGCATAAGCCTTGCTTTTTAGATATCCCCACAAAAAGAAGTCCGGAGCAGTCAAATCAGGCGACCGTGGAGGCCAATCGACATCACCATTTTTTTAAATAACTTGTTGTGGAAAGAGTTCTCGCAGTAATTCCATTGTAATCCTGGCTGTATGCGATGTGACACCGTCTTGTTGATACCACGTGTTAATCAAGCCCAAAGTATGCAGTTGTGGCGTTAAAAATCACGATATCGCTCCCCATTCACAGTTACCGTTAGTTTTCATTTTCAAAGAAGTCAGGTCCAATGATTCATCCTGACCAAATTGCACACCAGACTGTCACTTTTAATGGATGTAAAGGTGACTGATGAATAATAAATAAATAAATACCCAGAACCGACTATTCTGTTTATTCACATATCCATTTAAATGAAAATGTGCCTCTAATAGCTTTGGTCATGGTCATACTGACACTACGAGAAAAATTTGGGGAAAATTTATGGATTAGAATTTTCACTATATTTTTTTGATTTTCCGCTGTAATGTAAGTTATTTTCTGAAAATAATTTAAATTGCCGCAGAAAATCAAAAAGTTATAGTGAACCTTCTAATCCATACTAGTGGAAGTTTTTGAGATATCGGCCAAAAACTGATAATAAATTGATAAACAAATTTTAATTTTCAAAAGTATTGGTTATGAAATGGCCAAGTTATTCCAGCATGAACAGATCTTAGAATTGTGTCCTAAGTTTTGGACCCCTGATCAATACAATTATTCAAGTTTCATCCTCATTCTTTTAGAATGGCCGAAAGACGAAATATTGTTAAATTTCAAGATTTCATTTACCGAGTTCCTTTACTTCGGAGATCAATCAATTTGTCAATTTGTCGAAAAATTTCCGCTGGTAATTATATAACAAAATGGATTCTCTTTCGTGATGGTGCTGCCACTTGCGGCGAGTAGCGAAATATCTTATTTTCCACTGAGAAATTTCCGCTATCTTATACAGCATGTGATTTCCTATGACAGGTACCGACCCTCTTGAGATCCGACAACTTTTCAATGCACCGAATTAAAAATAAAAGGAGATAGACGAAAAAAATTTGAATCGCATAAGCCGTTCTTAAGATATTATCCGTTCATCCATCCATCCACACAATGGACAGACATTTTTGGAATTTTTTTGATCAAGAATCTTTGATCCTCGAAATTGGTTTTGGACCAGGGTCATTTTTTATCATTTTTATCAGGATTTAAAACTTGACCTGGACAGACCGAAATTAAAACATCAAAAACATTGTCTACAAATATTCTACATACTCTACACATTGTCGACATTTTCTGCGCCAAATGTATTGTTTACGCTATTTTCTACACCAGCATGTCGACAATTCCGAATTAAGCGCAGAAACTGGATTTAAATAATGATGGTTCGATGGCAAATTTCAAACTCTTATTAATCTTCGAGGCTTGACGAAATAGTTAGAATAATTTACAGTTTCTAAAGAAATATATTACAATGTATTCCAAAGTTCACTTTATATCTGCCTTATTATTTAAAACAAACCTCAACAAGAATAATCAGAAATTTCCACGAAAACCTCAAAAAGTCGGTATTGTGCGCGTGAATGATAAAAGCTTTAGTTACACAAACCAAAATTTCACTATAAAACAAAAGCAACCCTCCATTAAAGTTTTATAGTTTCTAATTTCAGTTAGTATTAGTTGATTCTTTCCTTGGTAAAACATTAAATTGGAAAATATACAACCACCCAATCCATATACACATCCTTTCATAGTTTATTGTATGTTGGAATTTATCACATTATAAAATATTTAGATAGTGTTATTATAGAACTCAACATTTTATCGAATCAGAACGTTATATTACACGTTTTTTCAATTAATTAAAAAATATATGGAGAAAACTTAAAAATTTTACGTACTCGTACTTACGTTGTTATACAAGGAAATATTGATGTAGTTTTTCTATTCCTTCCCATAAATATCTAATGTACGAGTAGCTAGAACGTTTTTAATTCTACCCCAGGAACAAAACTAAATTATACTGTATGTAATAAAACAACGGTTGAATTTTAATTACAAGAAAATAGAAAAACACATTTCATATTTATATTCTGGTAAGTTCAGCATTTAATCGTTCACCCTAGCTATAAGAACACTAACTATATATAATAAATGGGAGAACGAGTAAGTTATCCTGAATAAAATATTCCCCACACGTGGTTAAATATTCTAGGAATAAAATATACGAGATTTATTCGAAACTGCACGATATCGTTAACGAATGGCTATAGTGAAGTTTCCGACAAACTAAAAATGACAAAAAACTTACAACAGCCCACAAAGTGTTTGCAAAATGAAATAAACTGCTAATAAAAATAAGTTCACAACGGCAAGCTTATTTAGCCACAACAATGAGCCATAAGCTTTCAATATGTTTATGCGGTCAACATATTTATGCGGTATGGCAGTCATACATTTTTTTTAATTTTAAAATCTGGCTATAGTACAGAAATTTACAGAAATGTAAATCTGACAAACAATACAATTCCTTACCAACGTATGTATGTATGTGAAGGTGGCCCGAAAAACTTTAGACATCAAACCTATGCTGAGATTCTGCTTTAGACCAGACCTTTATATGCAAGACCTTTATATTCACCGTTCAGACTTGACCTATTGGCGTTATATCTAAGATAGATGGGCCTAACTTTTGAGCAAATAATCTCGAGGGGATATCTCCTGGATTTCAGCAATTAAATTTTTAATTTAACCGATTTACATTACCCACGTGCGTATTTGTTTTATCATTGAAGGCCATATGAACTTTTCGTAATTTATTTTGTAGTTGCTCTAATCCCGGGATGTGATAAATTATGATAAGAATCGAAAATTTGTCGTCAGAATGGTTTTGAAACAAATGAACGTTGATTGTCATTCGAGATGACACATAAAATGTACTGGCCCGAACCAAATATTGGTAATTGTTGAAAATCTAAATTTAGGTTTAATTCGATAAATGCGGTAAATTCTTTATCTGGTTGTTGTGCTTCTGCCAACAAAACGTAATCAATTGTGGTTCCAATGTCCACTTGTTGAATCCGCGACAGTGTTTCGGCTACAACATTACAACTTCCCGAGGTGTGCCGAATATCGGATGTAAATTGAGCTATTAAATCCAAATGGCGTCGTTGTCTATAGGTGAGTCTTTGTTCAAATTTTGATGCAATGCAAATGTTAGAGGTTTATGATCCGAAAACAAAATGAACTCTCTTCCTTCGTATGTGCTGTAGCGCATTTCAGCCGCTTGCAACTTACGTGAGCAGCAAGCTTCTACCAAACTGCTTAGGTAGAAAAATTCTGTAATAATAATCATCCGGAGAAATCTAAGTAAACCGTCGATGGTTTTCGGTTATGGAAATTATTAAATTATTTTAACTCTTTGTCTAGTGATAAGCCTTGATTGGAAATTTGGAAACCTAAAAATAATAATTCATTTTTGGCGAATTCACATTGGTTCAAATTAATGACAAGACCGGCCTCGTTTAATCTTTGAGAAACAATATGTACGCGTTTTAAGTTTTCTTCCATATTTGTTGATGCTATGAGTAGATCGTCGTGAACAGTGAATGTATAAATTTTTGGAAAGCTTGCGCAGCGTTTCGTAAACATGACTGTCATGTCACACACGTTTAAAAAATCTGTGCTAAGGACGCAAAAACAGCTGACAAGGCTCACGAGTTTAAAATTTTCGATTTCAACTTTAAACAGATTCTTGCACCGAATGCCAATATCCCTAAAACATCCTTTTCAGCTTTGGAATGTGCAGACGGTGCTGTAGCGGTAGATCCCTATTTGAGTAGGTTGGCCTTACTGGCCTTTCTTATTCTTAGAAAGCAACCTGCTTCTAAAATTGGAAAGTACTGCAAAATTGCGCTGCATGAACTGTAATGATTAGGATTGAAAAATCGCTTAATAACAAAGAATTCCTAATATGCACGTTTCTTGACATTGCGTAGATGGTTTTGATAGCCACGCTTCTTTTACTACTATCTCAAATGCATATCGCAAATTTAGCAAGATAATTTCTGTGTTGCAGTCAGTGTTGCAATTGTCCACAGGGTGTGATACTCTTACTACCATTACTGTGATTTTTGGTTATTGAGACGATCACTGATGATCTTGTTCTAACTGTTCTAACTGTAGTCTCAGAAAAAACTTGAGGGGATACGCTCCGAGCTGGGGTGGTCCGATACTTCAAGTAACAAGAGTATGGTCTACTATACAGGCCATCAAAATGTCATGATAATTGATAAACTAATGCAAAATCAAATGAAGGTCAGATACTTTAAAATATGCTGCTTGCGTGTATGTACGATGCATATCAGATTATAAGTTAACTAGTTATCTGTTGTCTAGCAAATCTAAGGTTGTACCAATTCATGCAGTGAGCCTTTCACGTCTAGAACTGCGCGAGGCTCATTTACTATCTTAACTCGTCCTAAAGTTATGCGACATATTGAAGCCTCTAATGCTCCAATTTATTTGTAGACTGACTCAACAGTAGTTTTAATCTTGTCATGGTTAAGGTCGGGTCTCCACAAAAGATGGAAGGTTTATATCGTGAACCGAACAGCTGAAATTGAACCATTGGTGCAAAATGCTATATGGAGGCATGTAAGTAGTAACCATAATCCCGCAGATCTTGAAACCAGAGCCATAAAAGCATATAGCTTTTATTTAGCAGATTCTAGGTTGCGAATTGTTGTGGGATGGCCCTAAATGGCTCTACACAAGTTAGTTAAAACTAATTCAACTCAACGAAATTAATGATAACTTACGGTAGTAAAAGTTATCTCCTTCAAATTAAAACTCATTTTTAACACCCGCATTTCTACAACCAAGCAAAAGGGATTGATCACTTCAGAAGAGCTTCCAATTCACCATTAGTCACCTTATCACCTTACACCGATGAACGAAACTTATTTAGAGTTGGAGGCCGGTTGCAACGCTGACTATTCGTTTGCCATTCAAGATGCTCTCAACAATCAGTGGATTTTTTTAATTGTTTTCATTTTGTACTTTTTTGGGAGACTTGAGAATTATCTGGGATTCGAAGTTATCACGAAAAATAGATTGTAAATCGGAAATGGATATGGTTAATCGGAAATGTACTACTGAAACATTTAATTGCCTGCAAATTATCAGATGCAGTTCTGTGCCGACTCAGCTTGTTATGCTACTTACAGATTAAAATGCTTTGTGACAAGAAATTAGTAACCACAGACTATTTGTGTAATTGGATTTTTCAGAATATTTTCTCAAATGCGGTTGTCTCAAGATAGAACAAATTGCCAAAGGCGTATAGTATGTATAAAGTCATAATAGCCATTAAATGTTGCCCTATATGTAAAATTTTAGCATACGGTTAAGATAAGAAACCATCCGTAGCCCTTAAAAATTTCCAGTTTCGAAACATTCAAAAAATTCAAATTTACCTGAAACATTATAAATGATTTTGGTAATTGTCTATTTGCTCCAATCTAGACGTATGTCCAAACGTCCGGTGGCAATTTGAACACCATTGATCTTAACTCATTCCATCTTACAATATCACTGACCAATTAGGCCAACGAAGATTTGTGTAGCTTTATAATTTCTTGTGACATGCGGAGTTATTTCAAAGCTAGCAGATTCCGCCAATTGTAACATACATCTGGCACTGAGGAGTTCATCGTAAGTGGTTAAAGAGCTATGACTATAGATATCTGTTTTAAAGACTGTATAAATTCAAATTGCAGCTTGCATTGCTATCTTGGAAATGTAGATGGCAGATTGTACGTTGCAAAAAAATATTAAGAATAGATTTTATGAGAAAAGAAAAAAGTAAGGTAAAGCAGTCAGTGAGTTGTGAGATACAAAAAATCAGTTACTTAAATTACTCGTAAAATACCACCAGTAATTGCAACGAATAAATTATTGATTAACCGCTTTATAAAGAAATTATATAGAAGATTGTAATTATTTCTTTTAAAAGAGTGTTTCGATCTCGATAATTTAGAGGTAGGTGGTCAGCCTAAAACCAACTCCAATTATTTTAAGTTTCTTAGCCGACAGTCTTTCTTTGAAAGTTAACAAAATTTGTATAACATTTGAATTTCGAGCTTTTAGCTATAATTTACTTTGTGTTTTTAAATTTCATTGGATGGAAAAACTCGTATGCGTGGAAATGTATAACTAATTAGTTCCCAAAAATTTATTTTCCAAAGAGCAAAAACTTTTAGGTTTTCCACGTTATAAAAACAACTATCATTGTGCTATCAATTATTAATTTAATTTGTATTAACAAGCAAATTTTGTAACAACATTTTGTAATTGTGATACAAATGTGACGAAACAAAATGCTATGATGCATAAAACGTGTTCTCCGTCACAAGCGCAACAAGTGTCTTTTTTGTTTCTTGTCATGTTCGAAACAGTGGTTTGTGACAATATATTTTGTGAAAATATGACTTTTCTACCAACATAGCTCCATAAATATACATTTATTAAACTACATAAGTACCAATTAAAAGCCTTACCTTATATTTCACATATTTGGAATTGTGCTAGACGCCAATTAAAACAATCACTGAAATTAACACTGCATTTACACTATATCGAATCGCAATTTTCTATTGAAACACGAAACACGGTTGCGCACAACACTTATAAATTAAACTAAAAACGTGTACCACATAAACCTTTCCGGTCCGAAATTCAATACAACTTTTCGCACAAAAAATGCGTTTTAAAATAAGATGCGACGTACTTAAAATTTTAGATATAACTGAACCAAAATCAGCTTTTCAATCAAGTCGATCCCGTTATCCAGTCTATAATATGAATGTGTGTGTGCGTAAAAATGTTAATAGCAAATGCATGCGAAACAGGAATGATTACTATTTACATGCACTTTACATGTACAGTCTCGTTATGACGAAATTGCCAAGATAGTGTGACAGCATAAACGTAAGAATCTGTCTTGTTTTTGGTTATAGTCGATGTAATAGGGGAAATCAAAATTTTACTATCATGATAGCAAAACATTTCACGACAGCAATAATACAGGAAAATAATTGTGTCTTCAAATTCGAAACAGATTTAATTACAATTTATCAAATATGAATGAATCTATTTTGGGAAGACCATACGATTTAATATAGGAAAGAATTGTCCTTGCTGCACAACACTATATTAGGCTGGATAGTTTCTGGCAAATCATTGAATTCTCCCCCATCAATCATTATTTGTTATTTGGCCATCGACAACTCAGTAATTTTGAGCGAACAAATTGAAAGGTTTTGAACAATTCAGAATCTCCCACCTTCCTGTAAGACGTTTTCGTCCGAGAAATCCGAGTGTGAATAACACTTCACTTAATTTTCTACGCAAGATCATGAAGGGCGCTTTAATGGAAAAACCCATTTTCATCATGTCTATCGCGGCTTGATGATGTAAAAGTCCCGCTACTATAGCCGATTCTTAAATCCAGAATGTCGTCTCCATATGTTGCTAGATTATTAGGCGGCTATAGAAAATTTATTGAAGTATACATAATCCTAGGTCATTTGGAACAGAAACCATATAAACCGTATAGTTCATCAACACGACTAAACCGTATAGTTCATCAACAAACTCGTTTCGAGTGGTCGATGGGTCTGCCAAAACGAAATAAGAGAAAAAACTGAATTCAATATTGAAAGTGGGTCCAATGGTTCAGAATGGTCTAACGTCGATTAAGCTCGGATGACATTCTTAAAGGAACAAATTTAATAAAAAGAAGCTGAAAATGTCCATCTTCCAGAGATCGTCAAAGATGTGATTCCATTGAAACTTGTTTAAATATTTATGATGTGAACAAAACGCTTGGACTGTTTTTAAATCCATGGTCTGATAAATTCAATTTCCTCGTTAAGTTTAAAGATAATAAACTGAACATGAAACGAGCGACATTTGCCGATATCGTCCGAAATTACTGCTCTTTCGGGTTCTTGGCATATGGGCGTTGGGAAATCTGTTCAAGCAACCACAAAACCAACACAATTCTGTTAAATTCTTCGATCGTCACGTACATGCCACGATTAAGCCACAAACGATCCAAATCCAAAATCCAATAGCAGAACGTACATTTTGACGAGATATTCTACTGGTCAGATTCAATTATTACTCTCTACAGGATAAAATCCTACCTATCTAAATGGAAACTATTCATGACGAATCACGTGGCCATTGTTCAAGAAGAAAAATTGTCTGAATTTATCCATCGAGAATAATCCAGCTGATTTGATTTCCTGAGCATTGATTGCCCAAAAATTTGTGCATTCCAATCTTTGGATTCGGGTCTGCGTTTTGGTTAATGTAATTAAATGAGGAAACCAGATAATTAAATCTTTCAATATGATATGCGAAATAGAATTTTACAATAACTACCGAAAACTGCGACGACTTATTGCATTTAAGTCACCGTTACTTTAAACTAGAAGACTTGATCTAAGCACTCATTACCATCAGCAGACTTCTCTAAAGAGAATGGTTTCCGGTTCAGTACGACAGAAATATACATTTGACATACGCAAGACAACCACAGCCCCATCACTTTCATTATTCTTGGGGGAAAATCACATTATTCGGGTTGGAGGCTGACTTCAACAAACAGCATTGCCCTATAATTCAAAATATCCAATTTTGGATATTCAAAACAGAAAACGCAATGGCTATTACAATGGCTATACCAATACGATCCAATATTATAAAATAAAACCAAATCGGAACATCTCACTAAAAAATGTAGATATTCTCAATGTTTAGTGAGGCAAAAGGTTTTTGTGCACTTTTGAGTAGATATTTTTGGTTTGAGCCTGTACTTTAATTGACAATTAAGTTTGTTTTATTTTCATTTCTTTTTATTGTTTTTATCTTCAAGGTGCGAAGTTTCAAAAATTAAGAAATTTCATATTTACTTAATTATTAAACTAATTGGTATTAGATAATAAACTCAAAATTGTCTCGAGGAAATTGTATCCAGCCCATGTAGAATTCTTAGACTAAAGGAATTTGGGCTAGATATACCCAATACCTCTATTCAACAAAGTAATCACACCTCTCCCATTATTAAAAACTTTTCCTCAATGAGCATTACTTTCAATATGTACAAACTACGTGTCAGGAACTCAGCAATCAGTGCTTTTGTAAACCAGTTATTACCAACCGAGAATTTCTGCATTCCATAAATTATATTACAAAAACCGGCGAAATGCAGCTTCCAGAAAATATAAAGTTACAAGCTGAGACCGAACTGATAATACAAGAAGGACAATTATATATTCAGTCGTCAAAACCAATAACGTATAAAGAAGATTGCAATCAACAATCAAAAGATATTAAAGGACAAAATATAGTAAAATTTTCAAACTGCTTTATTCAGATTCTAAATCAAAACTATACCACAAAAAATATCGTCATCGGGAAAGAAACACAAATCGCATTACCATCCAGAGATAGCCAAAATTTTGTTGAAGCCCGCTTGGCCCAATCTTCGGCGGGAGTTACATCACCAGAATGATGAACCATAAGTGAATGTGTGTTTTAATGAAAGAAAGAAACGTAACTCGTGTGAACACCATCCAAATGCACGCGTAAGAATACGTACTGAAGTTAGCCGAAAAAACTTACATTATCGACATATTTTGTTTCAGGTGGTAGTAAAAAGTTCTGTTGATATTATTGAAGTTAGCAGTAAATGTTCATCGAAAATAATTTGAAAAATCATTATCACATAATTCGAATGTTTAAAGGTGAAGTTAGACCAATTCATAAACTGCTGGATCCCATTTTTATAATTTGACGTGTTGGGTGGGGGGGGGGGCTATGAATTTAAGTTGTGGCACTAACAGTGAACATCTGTGCCAAATAGCAGGTCATATTTTATGTAGCATCATAGCGAAATAAATTGAAAGCTATTGATGTACGTTTAGTGGTAATTTGGACCGCGTGAAGTTAACTCAATTCGTAAATAGCTGGATTCCGTACTTATAATTTGTCGTGTTAGGGAGTTACGAATTTGAGTTGTGACACGTGACCATAAAACGTAAATTTATAACCCTTTCCAAGACAAATTTACAAAATAATGAATATTTCGAATTATTGGAGTTTTAAATTCGCTTGTGCCCTAGCTCATTATTCGTGATGAAATTTTAATTCGGGATGGAGCTACATTTTCTACTTACGTTTACACTTTTACGGGCTACACTCTCAAAACGCACCAATTTTTTCGGGCCAACATATTTCAGGCTAACTAACGAATTATACATTATTTTTAATTTACGAACAAAATTAAGAAACAACAATTGCATGCAGAAACGAAATTGCTGCTATGCATAAAACGCATGCATTCATAAGTCAACATTTTGAATGAATTTCTATTCTACGCAATCATTTAAATTTTAAAGAGCAAAACAAAAACAAAAAATCGAAACGATAAATATGAACCTACGTATACGAACAATGAATGAAAAAAAAAATCACAAATGATATTTTGCTGTATAAACATAAAACACTCGCACACATAGAAGGCGAAATAATTCATTGATATATATTCTATGCAGCCCTTTAAATTTTAAAATCCAAACAAAAACAAACAAAAAAAAACCGAAACGACACGACTTTTAAACCTGCGTATACGAATTATGAATGAAAAACAAATCAAAAACAAATAGTAGGAGAAAATTAAATTCGACGATCTCGCAATGAATATACGACTCGAGAATACGGGAATTTTGGTACACGATTATTATTGTACAAGAACAAACTTATCGTTTTGTTTCATCTTACACATGACAAAAGAAGAGCACAACTAACTTTACTAGGCTTAAGAATAACAAAGTAGGATAGAATTTTTTACAATTTTGCTAGAAAAGAACAAAACATTTTTTTCTATTTTTTCAATAGCTACACTCACACGCACTGCCAGAAAATATAAAGAAAAGTAAAAAATTATATGGAATATATTTCTCTCTTTCTTTTCGTATGAAACCGAATATATGCAATATACATATACAGCAACAATCAATAGGTTAATGAACTGCATTTATTTACGTTCTTCATTTAGTCGCATTTCACTAATTCGCGTGGGAGGTTGCCTATTGATGATTTGTAATAGCGATTACATGGAGGAATTTTTTCTTAACTTTTAGATTTTGATTCCTTTTTAATTTTTCAATTAAAATTTTTGAATTCGATTTACATAAGATTAAAAGTTAATATAAAAAATGAGTAAGCATATTGTCAGAAAACGTAATAAATCAGCTGTTTTGCGTTAAAGATTTATTTTTGTGTATTTTATCGTCGTTTTAAAATAACGCTATTTTGTCATTTTTCGAGTTAAATTTAATAAAAATTATTGAAGAAATTGATTATTGTTGGAATATCGGGCTTATTTTATTGTTTAATAAAAATTCTTAGGAATTTCAAGATTATTCCCGCGCTTATTAAAATTCGTAATACCCGTAAGCAAAATTGACAAAATTGATAAATGTTTCCACCGTTTTTAAATATTTTTAAAAAATCGCGAGATGGCTGATCGCTTTAATAAATTTATTAATGCGGATATTACAATATTTCTTAAACTTCACTTTAATTGGTAAACAATTTATAACAAAATTCTTTGTCGATGATACAAAATTTATATTCACAAGGAAATCGTTTTCGTTAGGACAACAAGCCTTTAATAAAATCACACGTTTGATTGTCCTTAACGCATTTCGTATATTACGTGATGATTTTGTTCAACATCGACGTCCTATACAGAGCTTGGAATTCTCAAAATTGTTGAACCTTTTGAAGAAACTGAGATCAGTTGCAGATCGTAGAACATATATGAACACCATCGTTCAGTTCGTACTCATGAAACAGTAACAGTTGTAAGTGAAAACGTTCGGAAAGAGCTAGGCCTAGGCGAGGCGTCGTTCACAACAATTAAACGTGTCGTTATGCATTCTTACAAAATTCAAATAACTGAACAATTAAAGCCAGCTGACCATCAGCAATGTCGTCGTTTTGTTGATTGGATGTTTGAACAAAATGAGCGTTTTAAATCAAAAATCATCTTTTAAGTTTCACCTCAACGGATACGGTTATACACAAAACTGTCACATTTGGGAGACTGAAAATCACCATGTTATTCGTGAACAACCGATTCGGTGTGAATTGTGAGCTGGAGCGTGTCATTGTACCTTATATTTTTTCGAAAACTCGACGTTTCTTGAAAACGTGAAGATACAGTAACAGTGAATAGTGAGCGCTATCGTAGCATATTATTGGCAACCAAATTCGACCAAATCGACTAGTTTCAAGAAATTCTGATGTTAATTTGCCACCAAGATCATTCGATTTGACACCGTAGATTATTTGCTTTGGGGTGTTACTTTAGAGCGCGTACACTATACGAGTATTCTCGTATCTTAGCAATCGTGTGATGGTACAATGAGGGGCGTCTGTAGACTTGAATACCAGGATTATTAAAGGAAAATCTTGAATCAATAATCTGCGAGCAACTATAACGATATTAAGTTTTACGATCTAGTAAAATCAATTAAATTTCATGTTGCGTGATAGCCATATTTCTCTCTCTCTCTCTCTAGTGACTAGGAGACCAAGAACTTATCATGAATCGACGTTGTTTTTGGTTGGTCTTTGGTGGCTACTTCTCTCGTTTGCTGGCGTAATTTCAATCTATCAAAGGCAATTTGACAAGGTTTGCTCCGAATTTCCAACGAAAACAATATTTCAATACGATTGGTGACCAAGTATGGCCATCGTATGCTGACTTAAATAAGGTTTTAACTGCATCTGTTCGGTTAATACAAGTGAATATGTATTTATCTCTTTAGAAATGAATATTTTTTCCTGAAGATGTCTAGATGGTGGAGATGGTCGGATAAATTCGAATTTTGCAAAATCGAGCTCCGCCGATACATATTGCAAAGACTTACACAGTTATAGTGCAATCTACTATGCAATCTACGTACTTAACTAATTTTGCTTGTTGTGTTGATTTAACTTTTACTTTTTGGCAGGCCAGATCACATTTGATCATTTTTTAACATCACTCTTGTTACTGGTTCAAGTAAACTGTTTGGTGGGATAAATTATGTATAAATTTTACTTTCACATGGTCGATCTTTCCTCGCCGAAACGACACAATAGATGCTCAAATTTGAATTGCAAACTAATGAAACTTTCACGACTTTCAACGTAGCGCTGGTCTGCCAGAGGTTTCTTAGCTCATCATCTGTTGCGCTTCTGATATTATTTGGTAGTGTTTTGGTTAGTTTAGCCTCGCCTAAAATGTTACCGAATTGATTCTGGACGATTCGTAATGCCTTATCAGGGTCCTAGTAAAATGCGCAGGTCAATTGTTTGTAGTCGGTGAATAATGTGCTTTTACGAATTTCAATAAGACAATGGAATCGTTTGATTGCGATTATTGGTCCAATTGATAGCTCAAGCATTTTCCTGGCTCTATTTAAGATAATTGCGACGGCTTGCTAGGTTCCCACCGGCATTCGTTATAAATGTGCGATAAAACTTCAACATTTCCAAAAATCGTCTTGGCTGTTTGACACATTCTGGTCTGTTGAATTTGGGTAGATCGTTAACAAGCTCAGATCTAAAATTGACTTTGATCAGTCGCGAAATGGCATTTTTCAAAGTAAATATCTAAACCTACATTGCTTTGTCTCTCGCAAGTTTCAAGGTAGCAAATGTTGTGTAATCGAAACGAACTGCATTTCTCAAATTATTCGTCATTTTAACGAATTCAAATGATCCGTGTTAATATTGCGGTGTTTGGAACATCTGCCTATTTAATCGAAATCTAGTTGTGGGCAGAATCAATGAATTTTAAATGGTCGGCCAATACGCTTTGTAACCATATACTCGAACTCTTTTCGGCTAATGTCTCCGTAGATAAGCGTCCAATTTTGCATGCGATTGGCGGACCTCGAGTTGCAATATGATGAGTAACGTGATATTTACCAACTATATCACCTTGGGCGTCGAATGTAATCTCTTTGAATTTCTCTACTAAACGCAACACTCAGACATAGAATCAAACACTTTGAGGCTTCAATTCGATATATTTCCATCACAAGTCGCCGTTTGACAATGCTCTGCATATCTAATGCACTAAGATAGCAGACAATTTTCATCAGGAAAATGTGTTTTACTATTTACCGCTAATTCGACATTAGAGGCATTAAACCCTGAGGACCTGGAAAATCAATGTAATAAGTTTCAGAGTAAGGGTTGCCATTATTATCTCTGGATTGTTGGTTGCTCCTGATGACAACCCTGATGGTGTTAAATTGATGTTAAACCTGTTACGTATTTTAAGACGCTGTAATTTTTGTAAAACGAGAAATATTTTGCTTTCATGATAGTAAGACTTCGATTTCTAATGAGCCTCCAACATAATGGATCGAAACTATCAAGATTCCAATTCTTAAATTACACATCTATGAAGATTTGAAGATTTCCACAAAATAATACTCAGGAATGTGGAGTACAAACTCAAAACTATTCTCCGACTGCCTCGACCCGCCCAAGCCCCACAGAGGATTATATGTATACCATACGACGAATAGATGAAAAATACTCGTAGCACGATGGTCATCAAATTTATGTATTGTCATTTGACTTTGCAAAGGCTTTCGATACACTTCACAAAAATGTTGGCTCAGAGTGAGTTCAGCAGAATGATTTGACTAATCAAATTAACCTGTTTTTGGGAAAGAACTTCGACAAAATGGGATAACAGAATAATCATTTAAGAGAATAAAAGCAAAGAAGCAAACAGATAACCCAGTTGTGTCCACAAATATTTAATTTAATTTAATTTCCAGAACTTAAACTCGAGATACTAATGCACTAGTTTCACTCCTTAAGAAACTTATCAAAGTTCTTAGTTATGCAAAGATAGGAACCAATCGTCGAAAATGTTCAGAATGGATCTGAACTTAAGATCAGAACTGCCTTCCCATTTAATACTAGCCAGAATCACATTTAATTCTGTCAAGGAAACCATCCGAACCAAATGCCATAAAGAATTAGGCATCACCAGAATGATGTAATGTTTTATTAAAAATATCCTAGTCCCTATCAGACATAACATATGTCCAAAATTCAGTGGGGCAGCGAGTCTGACGTTTAATAGAAAAAAAATTATTTATTTTTTTTTCTATTAATCCTCAGACTCGCATAATTAAAGAAATTTTGTTCAAAGGTCCATTGCCAAACAAATTTGAGTTCAACGACCATGTTATTAGGGCCACTATTAGGGTTATTGTTAGTCACTTTTTTATAATTTTTATAAATTGTCAAGGGGGAAAGCAATTACTATTAAAAACGACTCAGGTAAAGTTTACCTGTATTTCCAGATGCGCGTACACCTTGAAATTGTTGCGGATTTTTTAAAGTTAAATATGAATGCGAGAAACCGTCCCAGATAATTTAAAATACTAGAATCGTAAGAACTAACGGTGGTCCATAAATATGTTATGACTTTAGGAAATTTGGTGTAATCTGAAAAATCTTGGGAGTGAGATGTTCTGTTTTAGCTTGATGCATTTTCGTTTGGTACGTCAAAATATTTTTTGGTTAGACAAATACTGTTATTCCAAATAACCAGTTCCAAATAACCAGTTCCAAATATCCAGTTCTTCCTCGTTTGATCCCTCATAGTCTGTGAAGTGTCTCACTATAAAAATTTAAAAGCAAATAAAGGAACGAATCGAGGAGAATACTTCATGAATACCTACTACTATACCATATATACGTTATTTTTAACGGTTTATTTTATTGGGTTCACTATTCATTTGAAGATTACAGAATGAATGGTCCACTCTATTGTGCTCCATTAAACTTCTGAGCTGCTTTCCGGGTGCTCTAGATTTTTCTGGAGAGAGTGAAGATTTGGAGACGATAAATTGTAAAAACACCGTCTATGGAACCATCATTTACAAAAGCGACACGCTGCGAGAAGCTACTCGTTATCGTCAAAAGTTCTACCAAACTATTTAAACGATTCGTGTTTTTCTTCAGAATCAATAATCAAAAATTAACCTGATCCCTAAAACTACTCGCCATATATTATGCAGGTGACAATAATTAGTACTTCAAGACGAACACATTTAATTATTGTTAAGTATCTTAAATATAGAAATTTGGGTATTGATTCATTTACCATGTAAATTAATATGTGAGGTATTTGGAAACACCGTGGTATTCGTAGATTACAGCTGTTGCGAAATATTTAAGATAGATCAGCGGGTTGTGATTTTCCTAAAACGATTCACCTACATCTTAACTTTAAACAAATCCGTCATAATGAGACACACACCGTACGCTAGATGTACGAGTAGCCAATATTTATTGTAAATTGCTGTAAAAACAAGATTTTCCGGTTTCGCAAGTACACCAAATATATTTACATTTTTACAATACATACACACATTCATATTACAAACTCGACAACGGGATTGACTTGAAATGATTGATTAAAAGCTACTTTCATGCTCAGTTATTTCTAGACTTTCAAGTGCGTCGCGTTATATTTTACCACGTATTTTTGGATTAAATGTTTTAATGTGTTTTGAGCCGGAAAATTTTATACGGTAATGCGTTATTCGCTTAGAATCGGTAGTTAGCTAATTTAAGTGAAGTATTTACGAGCAAAAGTGTTTAGTTTTCGGTTCAAAATTGCGTTTCAATATATTGCAAGTGCAGTGTTAATTTCAGTGGTTGTTTTAAATGGCGCCTAGCGCAATGCAGTGCAATATAAGGTAAGATACTTATTTAAATGTGCATCTTTAGGCGCTACATGGTTGGATGTTCATATGTCACAAATCGTGTTGTCACTAACGGCAAAGCGGTATAACTAGAGCGAGCATGACAAAAAACTAAATTTATATTTGTTGCGCTAGTGACAGAAATCACTTAACACGTCTTGTGTGTTATGTGATTTACTCGTATGTTACTAGCGCAACATAACATTTTATGTTTTAATTTTATTTTTTAGCTTCACAATTAATTTAGTATATTGACGTGTTCATTACGTTCACGAATAACGTGAAAAACTGAAAATGTTTAGCTTTTCCAGTCAAATACAATCATTGGGATAGAAAACATGAAGCGATCGATTCCTCTACCTGGTAGGCTACTTCACTATTACTGTTATTCAGAGTTTTGGTATTTCGGCCGAATTAAAATTTTTGATATATTTTTAGTTGGCAATTTTCAAAGCAACCTATTCGATGGCTGCTAAAAGTACCAGCTGTGTGTTACGATTGGAGAAATCTGCTAGCTTCGAAATGGACCCACATGTCACAAGAAAATCGTATATAGCATCCCAGATCCTCGTGAACCGTAATTGGTCATTGATGTTTTGAGATAAAATGAATTAGGATCAATGGTGATGAAGATGCCATCTCCTGACGTTTGGACATAAGACGTCATTTAAAAAAGTCTACTTTAAAAATCCATTATTTTGTTACACCAAAATGTGCATCTCTTAAAAAATTTCTAAACCGGACATTTTACTGTGTTTCGAATCGGGAAAGTAATGTCTGCGATTGGCTTACAATCTTAAGAAGTGTACAACTTTCATCGACTATTATGACCTAAATTCTTGGTTACGATTTTCTAGTAACGTGGTACATAGGATTCAAGAAATTGAACATAATTTAATCGGATTTTGCTGCTCACTTTTGACTCGTTTATCTCAAAACAGCAATGACTATTTTCAGCTCAGGCGGTTCCTGGGTGTTATAAAAGTTTTTTTCAAACTTGACAGCATTCGTCAGAATCAAAAATATCTTGTATCATTTCCTGTCAATGAATCAATGAAAATTTTGTAGAAAACGTTTGGGACCGTATTATCCGCATATACTCAAAACATAAAATCATACTTTGATCTAGGAAGTACTTAAGCAATACTGATTTTATTGTACAACATTCACCGACCAACAACCACCGCAGCTCGATTATTGTTTAATTCGCAGGCGCCACATCCCATGTAGGAATTTTGCCGATCCATTATCAAATTTATTTCCAGTTTAATGTTTGATAAATTCATTGAATACTGCCAGGTCCAATGGCTGCTGGAAGGGACATACAGCTTTTGGATGAAGCATACTGGAATGCAGGAGAGGGAGGAGGCGCTTTCGATTTTTCTTGCATTTATACAAATTTTATTTTACGCTTTTCCCAAGCATAAACCCCTTACTCTAGCTCATACTATTTCAAATTATTTATTACTGATTGTTTCGTGCTACCAGATTTGTTTGAGTTCAGTTATTGGCGATGTTTTTCCTTTTTAGTGTCAATGAGTTGTCCGTATTTGCTTTAAAGACTTCTATATTGAAGTATCTTAAATATAGAAACTTGGGTATTGATTCATTTACCATGTAAATTAATCTGTGAGGTATTTGGAAACACCGTGGTATTCGTAGATTACAGCTGTTGCGAAATATTTAAGATAGATTAGCGGGTTGTGATTTTCCTAAAACAATTCACCTACATCTTAACTTTAAACACATCCGTCATAATGAGACGGACACCATACGCTGGATGTAGCCAATATTTATTGTAAATTGCTGTAAAAACAAAATTTTCCGGTTTCGCATGTACACCAAATATATTTACATTTTTACAACACACACACACACATTCGTATTACAGACTCGACAACGGGATTGACTTGAAATGATTGATTAAAAGCTACTTTCATGCTCAGTTATTTCTAGACTTTCAAGTGCGTCGCGTTAAATTTTACCACGTATTTTTGGATTAAATGTTTTAATGTGTTTCGAGCCGGAAAATTTTATACACGGTAATGCGTTATTCGCTTAGAATCGGTAGTTAGCTAATTTAAGTGAAGTATTTACGAGCAAAAGTGTTTAGTTTTCGGTTCAAAATTGCGTTTCTTTATATTGTAAGTACAGTGTGCATTTCAGTGGTTTTTTTAAATGGCGCCTAGCGCAATGCAGTGCAATATAAGGTAAGATACTTATTTAAATGTGCATCTTTAGGCGCTACATGGTTGGATGTTCATATGTCACAAATCGTGTTGTCACTAACGGCAAAGCGGTATAACTAGTTCGAACATGACAAAAAACAAGTGATTTTGTTGCGCTAGTGACAAAAAGTCATTTAACTCGTCTTATGTGTTATTTGATTTCTGTCACTAACGCAACACCAACCATAACATTTTATGTTTTATTTTTATTTTTTAGCTTTACAAATAATTTAGTATATTGAAGTGTTCATTACGTTCGCGAATAACGTAAACAACTTAAAATGTTTAGCGTTTCCAGCCAAATAGAATCATTGGGGTAGAAAACATGAAGCGATCGATTCCTCACTATTACTGTTATTCAGAGTTTTGGCCTTTCAAAATCTTAATCGTCATGTTCAGATAAATTATTTAAATTATGTATTTCGGTCGGATTAAAATTTTTGATATATTTTTACTTGACAATTTTCAAAGCTATTTTTTAGCTATTCGATGGCAGCTAAAAGTACCAGCTGTATGTTACGATTGGAGAATTCTGCTAGCTTCGAAATGGGCCCACATATCACAAAAAATCGTATATAGCTTCCCAGATCCTCGTGAGCCGTAATTGGTCATTGATATTTTGAGATAAAATGAATTAGGATCAATGGTGATGAAGTTGCCGCTCCTGACGTATGGACATAAGACGACATTTAAAAAAGTCTACTTTAAAAATCCTTAATTTACTTTAATATACAGCTTTCAATTGCTTAAATCGTTGGTTAAGATTTTCTAGTAACATGGTTCATTGGATACAATAATTTGGGCATTTACTTGAATTTGAATTGGTTTGGCTGGTCACTTTTGACTCATTTATCCCATCTCAAAACAGCAATGACTATTTCGAACACACGCGGTTCCTGAGTGTTATAAAAGATTTTTTCCATACTTGAAAGCAATCTTCAGAACTACGGCCATCCCAAAAAATCTTGTATCATTTCCTATCAATGAACGATTGAAATATCAGTTTTGTAGAAAACATATCTGACCGTATTATTTGCCAACTCAAAACATAAAATCTAATTTTGATCAAGGAAGTACTTAAGTGATACGGGTTTTATTGTACAACATTTACTGGGGAACATACACCGTAGTTCGTTTATTATTTATTTCGCTGTACCCCATGTAGAGATTTGCCCTCATCAATGAGGGTACATTATCAAATTTATTTCCAGTTTAATGGTTGATAAGTTCATTGAATCCTGGATGAAACATTCTGGCATGCCGGACGGAAGGTGGAGGATTTAGTATTTTTTTCCATTTTTAAAGATTTTATTTTATGCTGCATCCATGCGGGAACCCCTTTACTGTAGCTAGTACTATTTCAAATAATCATTGAGTGTTTCGTGCTAACAGCTTTTTTGTGTTTAGTTATGAGGGATAAACACTGTGTGTATAAGTGCTTTAAGGATAGCTAACACATAATGATAGAAATAAATAACAACAAATAGGTATAAAAATCACATTATTGTCATTCATATAATTCAGTCGTAATTAAGCATTAACGTACTTTTGTAGTAGTAGCTGGTATCCTCTTGTATCCTCTAGTATGGTTCACGTGAACCAGTGCCTGTTTGTTCCACTCGTTCGGGTGCGTTGTATCTGCTTTATCACCTCGAAATCCAAAGAAATAAGATTAGGCTTAGACCAACCCGTGATATCGATAATGCCTCGTAATCCCTTAACTCCAGGAATCTTGCGGAGTATGTTCTGAAATAGTAATGTATCCTATTTCAATTGTTTTTTTGTTACATATACATGCAGGATTTCTGTCACACGATTTGCAGCTCATCTGTGCTAATTTCCCTTTGGTGCTCGGCCTCCCAGTGTTCTGGAAGGAATTACTAGTGGAGATTTATCAGAACTTAAGTGAACTCTGCTATCAATTTTAATTCCTTTTGGCCAATACAAGTTGATGTATTTCATTATTGTGACCTAAACAAACTGACCTCCATAATTGATTTTGACATCAACCTAGAGCTTCTTCACATCTGTAATGATCTTCTTATTTTACTTAACCCAATTTACTGATACTATTGTTATTATAAATCCACATCCAAATTCTTTCCATCAATACACCTGCCAACAGATGATCCGCCGGCATTAGCACTCACCGAAAATGATGGTTTGATGAACGTTCATTCTGACACAGCGATACTTCATATGATTTTCTATTTAAATTTTAATCATCACTCGTCTACCTTTTTGCTCAGACACAATATCCTGTTAGTAGTTTCCATCATTTTCCAGCTGGCTTAAGTAATCCTCCATGTTGGCATTTACCTTTCTCTCGAAATCAGTCGAATTTAAAAAGCCCAATGGTATCTCTAGACTAATCTCCTAAAATTTGTTTGCAGTTACATAGACAAATGTAAAACGATTGATCTACATTCTTGCCGACAAACAGAATAAGTAATTTTAAAAATATTTGTACCATGGACTCAGTGTGGCATTGAGTGCGGAATCAACCAACTTTATTATTTTTATGATAAGATCAAGAACCAAATTTTACAATTGAAAGTATTTTAAACTTTTTTGATATTATTTTACGTTCTCTTTGCTAACCGTAGAAGGTGGATACACGATATATCAGAGCAACCGTGTGATCGTCGCACAATGAGATTTTTCCCTCGCACTAAACAAGGATAACGCTGCCAAAAGTGAATTTCTTATAAATATGATTGGCCCTCTAGAAATAAATTTGTTCGATTTTAATTTAGAAATTCCCTGTACGTTGAATTTGAAAATAAAAATCTAAAAAAGAAGGAATACATTTACAAGGCTGACGATCATTTTGCATTATGAGGCGATTTCAATGTTTTAATATTATTTTTGCAATCTATTTGAAGAACTACCCGTTCCTCATATGATTAGAACGACATTGTGCTCTACGCAGTTTTGCTTGGATTATATTGTGGAAGCTTCGGTTTTTCGAAGCCTACAAATATGACGTTGAAGAATTTCGTATGATCTTGTCCACTTAGTTAAAACTGTGTTAAATTCACTGAACAACCCATATGATTATTCCGAAACTTATTAGAGGGTGAAGACGTCTTGCATCTCGGGCAAACTGACCTGTATTGAAACTGATGGTTATCATAAGATAGGATTTTGTTTTTAGCGAAAGTGGTACCAATGCGGCACACTTTATTATTAAATCAAGCGTGAACCTAACAAAACTTTCTCAGTTTTGATAGAATTGCTTTTTTTATTGGCCGATTAAGTCGACAGGCTCGCTGTTCAATTTATTGGGTACAACTGGGGACATTTATATTTCGGCAGAACCTGTTCAAATTATAGTTGTTGGTGGTTAAGGTATTATTGATAATCGAAATAATTGAAATGTGACCGGCGGTGTACTCGAGTAAATATGGCTAAACAAACTCGAAGCGCGAGCCTCGATTGAATTCTACTAAACAAAATATCTCGAAAAATAGAATTCTGGATCTTGTGCGATTTCTGTTTTACCTCAACATTGGTCAATGTCAGTATAATGTCGTACTACGTAGACACACAGGATCTAATACACCACAACTTTTCGAACCAATACGGTTAAATGATGAAGTACTTCAGAATCACAAAGTATTAATTTGCTTAGCACCACTTCAAAATTTGAAATTTCAGTCAGAATGATACCAGAAAAAAACAATCTAATACGCACGATAAAACCTCTAAAATGTTAACCATATAACAAAATTTTGATCTCCTCCAAAATAGCGGTTACAAAGAAAAATATCAAAGAGAAAAATGATTAAATCCCGAAGAGCTTGATGGATCTCCACGCTGCTGGAGACTGCTACAAAAATGCGCAATGCTGCAAACGGACATCTATAAGAACATGATTTGCGTTAACCAATAGAAGAAGGAAAAGATAAGTTGAATTATGAGATAAACAGCCGAATTGTGCTAGAAAACAACCACATTTCCAATCGTGATGAGCTGAAAACACCAGCAGGCCAAATTCTTTGAAATATTATCTTACACGATGTTCTTACATCTAATCTCATTACAATCTCACTAATGGCTTCGATTTCCACAACGGGCATTCATATCGATGTCATATCTATAGCCAGGCTCTCTATCAAATGTCGAACTATTGTAATTTTAATAACTTTTGATGCTTCCGCTATTTGGGCCGGAATATTACAGACTTCGGTAGCTAAAAATAAAAGATTATATAAAGTTGATTTTGGTCCAAATAGCAACAGCGATCGAACCGATCGCAGAAGGTCAAATGAGTTAAGCGATTTATTCTTGAAATAGCCGTCTGAATAAACTACAAGCATGAAGATGTCAAATGCATGTCTTTCACGAAGCGTTTAAGGAGGTGCAACGATTAGAACTCCAACGTCGCTAAAACTGATAATTCGGACTCAGCAATTGCGTGCAAGGTATGATTGTACATGTTAGTACATATAGTTGTTACCTCCGAATTAATACCTAACAATTACTCCCGTAGAAATGGATGTAGATGGTAGTTTTAGTGAGTAAGAGTCTCATACTGTTTTAGTGGGTGGCCCGCGTTAGCCTCACAACGTCCAGGAAAGATTTATTCACATAAAGCAAACTGTAAACCTGCAAAAATCTCGAGGTCGAAAGTGTTCATGATTACTATACTTCGCGAAAGAAAGAAAAATTGACGGTGTATATGTTGGTGGCCAACATACACTACCCTTAATGTCTAAATATAAAAATTTAAATTTATTAAGCCGAATTCTGGACGAAAAAATTCTTTATCAGAAATTTGTTTTTCGCTTACGTTTAGAAAAGCAATAGGGACTAGTTTTATAAACTGCCACTTCCGGTGGACGTATTTCGTGTACCGTGCAGATCTCGTCAGGCCAAAGAAATCTTGGGTCGACGACAAAATGTTCTACATCCTTTTGGGCGCCAGCCGCCAAACGTTTCGTTTCCCTAGCTATGCCCTGTGTTTGAGCTGATATACTAGGGCGTTGTGAAACATAACACGCAGAGCTATCGTTTTTAATTTCAAAATATTGGTCACATTTAAAATGAGGAAATGAAGATAGAAAACAATTTTATAGGTCAAAATACCTGACCTTGATCATACGCATTGTGAAAATGAAAAACAATGGGAAACCAGCAAGTAAATAATATGGTTTGCAACTCACCTGAATATTCCGAATTTCCTTTTTGTGGCGGCACGGATACATGCACTACTTTTCAACTGGGTTCTTATGATGCACTTCTAAGCCTGTTTTGAGCATTTATTTCTTACATGCGGTGCACACCACCACCCACTGCACTCGCACTGGTCATACAATTTTCCCACAGAGTTCACAACACCAAAATAAAACTGTTCACAACTCGCATTGGTAAAGCGTCGAACCATGAGCGGTACTCTGCGAGCCGCACACTTAACCAGTTAACCACCAGACTCAGCTGATAGTTATACAACTTGCGATACGACTTTGTATAACAAGAAAATAACGATATGCAAAAAAATTGTTTCACTCGTCCTCGCCTAGTTTTGAACTCTGTGCGTTTTGCACGTCGAAGTTCACACCTCACCACTGTCTCTTGATTCGGTAAAACAATATTTTAACACCGTATCATCGTATTTATTTTTAGTTATCGGTTCGATATCGCTTGTGTCGATATTCCTTCTCCTCCTCGTTCCATTCACGTACGCTTTTTATATTTTTCCTTTCCGACCGCTTTGATAGCCTTCCAAATTCGTCGGCTGGGAAATTCACATTCGCGTATTGTGAAGCGCCTCCTTTTTTGCTTTAATAACTGCCGAAAGCTGTGTTAGTTCTGCTACTTTGCTGCATATGTCGAGCTTCATGTACTGAAAGAAACACTTCTACGCTCCATATGATCATTTTCTCGGAATGTTCCATGTACAAGATTTAACGAAACATAAACTCATGGTTAGCACATTTGTTTTAATATGTTTGCCCTTTTTTCCACATTAACCCCACATCCATTGTATCACATTCAAAAATGCGTCCACTTACCACATTCGATGAGTTGCGAGGAAGGGACAATTTAAAAAAGAATAAACGATCAGATTACTATTTTTGGGAAGTTGGGAAAAAAATCTGGATTGAATCAAATTGTTTAAGGGCGCATTTTTCGGTAGCCCTACACAACAGAAAACTCTCACGGTAGCCCTATGTGAGGTTTTCTGCTTAAGCTACCTGGAGAACGTCACATTCGATAAAACAACACTGGTGTCTCTCAAGTTATAAAAAAGCTTAATTATTAAGTTTCACCCTGATCACTCAATTCGCCCTGGAAAAGTACTGCGGACCGATATTATTGCAAATTTAATTTAAAATCTTTTAGTTTATAGTCAATTTTCGAATAAATGAGATACTTTTCAAATTATTTACAAAAAATGAAGAGCTCCCATGAAAGCAGCCACTTCCTGTGGACCAATTTCAGGAATAAATCACTGAACTTGGGTGGTTGATAATTTAAGAAAGCTTAAGCATTAAGCTTCACACCAATAAGTCAATACTATGAATAGTCAATAGTATGAACGGAACCACACATTAACACAGGCACACATACACACACTGTTATCTTCCCGTACCGGGAAGTGTTGAGCGGAGCAACCGAAGTATACTATTTACCACACCACCTATTTATCGTTCAAACTAGCAAGTATAAGAAAATCAGACTTTTACGTTGACGAATTGTTGTCAGAATGCGAAACGATCGAAGAAGCTGTTGCGACGTACACTGATTAGTCTACTACATTATCGAAAGCTGACTTCCTCTCACGACAGTACTGTTCAAACAATCCGGAGTTGCTGCATAAAATACCAATGGATAAACAAGGGACGGACTCCATTTCATTTCCTGAGGATCCTGATATGAATGTTAATACATTGGGGATTTGCTGGTTAACGAAAGAGGATTCGTTCACCTACAGTGTTCCTGCGTTACTCTCTGAACTATCATCAAAACGCAAGCTGTTGTCAGAGTGTGGTAAGATATTTGATCTGCTTGGGTGGGTGTCTCCAGCAACTATTATATTTAAAATGATCCTTCAGTCACTCTGTTTGTCTAAAATAGGACACGTCGATCCGGATACCTCACAGGTATCCGTATACCACGATTTCGTTAAATGCAGTCAACGCATAATATTCAATTTCATGGGTTTTGTGATGCGTCCAAAAAGGCATATTCAGTGTAGTATACGCAAGATCAACCTCCATTAACGGCACAACTCGGTCCGTTTAATCGTTGCAAAAACTAAGCAATCACCACTAAAGCAACAATCATTTCCTCGCTTAGAATTGTGCGAAGCTCTTTTTCTAACGAAACTTCTCAGCAAGGTTGCAGCAACTTTTGAAGCACCAGTAGGCTCCCTATAAACCCTGAGAAAATGAAATTGCTTTGTGGCGAATAGAACGAGTTTCATCATAGAAACTGAAACTGAACTCATAGGAACTGTTAAACCACAATTTTTGGTGGAGAGGTCCAGAATACCTGCAAAAGTCAACGCTCCATTGGCCAAATCACAAAAATTTGTCAGTTCGAACTACCACCATCGAGGCCAAAAACCATTTTAACTTCAACAAATGCAGGCATAACCACAGATGGAACTTATCCGATAAAATATGTAATTGACAAGTTTTCCTCATTTATGTTGATGGTCCGAGTGTTAAGCAGTTCTGTTCTATTTGTCCAATTATGCCATAAAAACATCACTAACTGAAACTCTACTAACTAGATGTACTCAACAATAAATGTTTCAAGAGGAGATACACCAACTTCAAATTAACAAACCAATAAATAAAAGTAGAAAATTTATATCTATTTTGTCATTCGTAGATGAAAGTGGCTTATTACGAGTAGGGGGTCGTCTGAGAAATTCAAATGTTAGATATTCAACCAAGCACCAAGTAATTTTACCGAAGCAACATCCATCGACTGAGAAGCTTTTACGCTATTAGCTTGTAAAATATTTCCATCCCAATCCATCAACATTACTATTCCTATCCAGCACAAAATATTGGACGATTGACGCAAATGACGTAGCTGCGTTAATTGTATAACAAGTTGTCCAATATTAAGTAAGCAAATCATGGGAACTTACCTACTTCACGAGTCACACTAACACGCTCATTCACCAGTGTTGGTGTTGATTATTTCGGGCCAGTCGCAATCATTTCCAAGAAGGGAAGAGGTTCCAAACAACCAAGGCCATACACCTAGAAGTAGTTGACGATTTATCAAAATATGCGTTCATAGCATCATTGAACCTTTCACAGGACGAAGGGGTCGCCCAAGTGACATCTATATATCGATATCGCGACTAATTCGTCGGCGCCCAGCGAAGGTTTGACGAGTTTTTCCGAATAATATCTTCAAAAAAAAAATACAATGAGAAGGTATAATATTTTGGTACGCAGTATATACAGTGACATATTATTCCACCGTCTACCCCACATTTCGGTGGTCTTTGGGAAGCGGGGGTAAATCAATAAAAGGAACTTTAAACACTATTGATCCAGTTAGAAGCAATTGTAAACTCCCGACCGCTAACTCCAGTAAATAACAATCCTGAAGATCTGAATATTTTAACTCCTGGGCACTTTTTAATTGGCTCACAAATTCTCGAAGTACCAGACAGTGGCCCAAATGATGCCACACTAAAATTAAGTGAGAGATGGGAATTAATCCAAAATATGGCAAGAGGTTTTTGGAAAAGATGGCATTTGGAAATACCTCATTACGCTTCAAAAGCGGTCCAAATGGCAACATCAACAATAAAATTTCAAAGAACGCGAGCTGGGGTTGATCAGAGACGATAATGCATCTTCACGGACGTGGGCAAGAGGTCGTGTTATTAAAGTTCATCCTGGTTAAGACGGTAAGGTTCGAGTCGTCACAGTCAATACCAGCACTGGGGAGTTGAAACGTCCAGTTGTCAAACCGAACAAATTATAGATCGATTAGTTAAGCAATTAACTGCTTAACCGGGGGCGTATGTTGCAGCACAACACGGACAACATTTTGTACAACATGAATTTCTCTACCTGGAAAATGCACAACACAAAATCCACATAATTATGAATTAAAATATGAATCATTTGTTATGATGATCAGCTGTTCCATTACATATAGTACATCTAAAACATTAATTCGGTCCGTTTTTTTCATCTTAAAAATGCACTTATTTTAAAATAAAATGAATGAACAGCTTAAAATATTATCCATCGCTGCTTACGACATTTTCACATCTCTCAGGCAATTTTCGAATCTCATCTCGGAAAAACCGTTTTGTCTTTTGAGGCGATTCAAGTTTGTATAGCCAATTTTAAATTTCTTCGAAAGAAGTGAACGAGGTCACCCGTTCAAATCGTGTTGCATCCGTCGGAACAACCAGTAACCAGAAGAACCAATGTCCTGAGAATACGGCGGTTGTGGTAAAATATTCCACTTTTGAGCGTTTCCAAATATTTTTTACGACTTTTGCAACGTGAGGCCGAGCGTTGTCATGCAGAAGTATAACTTTATCATGGCTTTCCTCATATCCAGATCGTTTTTCTCGTAATGCACGGCCCATATGAATTAATTGTAGTTTGTACCGCTCCCCCTTTGGTCCTACCAGATACACAGCATAACCTTCGAACCATGAATGTTCTTCTTTGGTATTGATGTTGAGGTCGATGGCAACGATTGGCCGGACAAAGGGTATTTTTTTCCTCTTAGGGTTATCGTAGAAGATCCACTTCTCGTCATCAGTCACTATACATCGGAAACACTCTTTCTTGTTTGCCTCTGAAGCAGCTGCTCGTAAGGGACCCAATTGTTTTGCTTTTGAATCATGCCTATATATTTCAATCGTACGGAAACTGTTTGTCGGGCCACCCCTAATATACCGGCAAGCTAGTCTTGCGTTTACGTCGGATCTAATTCATCGTCTACGAATTTTTTGGCTGTCCCAAGCGAGGGTTATCTTCAACACAGAAATCATCATTTTTGAAGCGTTGAAACCATTCTCTCCGTAAACTTCCACAAGCATTTGATGTGCTTCACCTGCATTTTTTTCCAATTAAAACAAAAAATTACCACTTCCCGCAAATACTGTTTAGCTATCACAAAATACGATATATTCAACACCGTAAAAAACACCTGTTGTATGAAACTCAAAGCAATACAAACTGAATGTTAACGGCAGGTGTCTAATCTGTCTGAAACAACGGAAATCACTTGTCACTATAAAAAAATTATTATAGTCAGAGCCACTTTTTGCAAACGGACCGAATTAATTTGTATTCCAGTTTACTAGCATCTCAAGATCATTTAAAATTAGCTTACAGATACACCTTTATAGTTTTCAGTTTTACTTGCACTGTTAATTTTAACTTTCACACGTAAATAAAAAAAATTGCAACTGAGCGATTTGATGCATTTTGTTCATTTACCACATACGCCTGAAAATTATAAAAGACCGTACACTTCATTTTTGCGATGAGAATTTGTGCTTCAATCGTCCATTTGAATTTGCGGTCAAATATTTTATCTACTACTCCTCAATACGTAGACACGCACGAATAATACTTTTGAAACCCGCTTTCTCGGCCCTTGGCGATATAGCGAATGTTAAATCTGCAAAAATCTCGAGGTTGAAAATTTTTATGAACACTACACTTTATTTTTCAGTGTTCATTAAAAGATAACCAAATGAAAATCTACAAGCAGAAAATCAACAGTGTTAAGCTTTCAATAAAACAAAATCAATACATTCTTAATTGAACAAGAAGTAATAAATACACTTTTCTTGGTACACGGTTTTTACTTACGAACCTACTCATACAATCGCATGTTTTTAAAATATAGTCTATACACGAACATACATAAATTATTTATTTAGATTTCCCTGACTTATATAAAAGTAAAGTAAAAATAATAATTTTCCAAATCATAAATAAACCAACGGAAAAATGTATTCTATATACAACGTAAAGTAGATTTTCTTGTCTTTTCCAGTGGAATATGTATACTAAAAATAGGCGCAGACATTAACATTCAATTCAACGACCAAAATAAGACGAACAACACCCAAAAACAATTTTTAGAGCTTAAAATAAAATTGAAAAACGTAAAAAAGCTCTTGTGATTAATTGTGTGCGATAGCAATAACGGAATAATGCACTACATAGGTAAAATATTTATACACCGCGTATACTGGTTCCGTATATTATAAAAAACATTTTAATGACGATAAATTTTTACTAATCCTGTCTTCTGCGTATAACCGTTTGTAATAATGCCGACTTCATGCTAGTACGGTACACCACCACCCATAAAAGCAATGTACATAACTTTAAAAACATTACAACAATTACTCGGGCGTGTCGGGGGGTTAAAAAGTGGTACAAAAATAAAAGAATGAACGAGAAACATAAAAAAGGACTTGAAAGTTTAGAATGGGAAACGCAAGAAAATTCATCAACATCTAAATTAAATAATGAAAATCTTGAGTTAATTTTTCCAAATCACTGAACTGAAAATGTTTTTTTTTTTCATTTTAAATAAAGATTTTGTAATACTTTTTTATAATGGACATAGAATTTAAACGGAAACGGAAACAAGTGATCTAAATTGCATTTACGGTGTTATGTATATTTTAGTCGTTTAATTATGTAATGACATAAATTAAAGTTAACAGTAATTAGCTCAATTTTAAAAACTAACTTTATTATTTCTTTAGCTTTCGGAACCTTTTCGGTTCCATTCTCAAAAGAATAATAAAACAATTTTACAAAAAAATATTTTCTATACAAAATAAAAACGAAATCAAGGCTATCTAAAATGTAGCTATTTTCTGTAGATATCGTTAGCTACTAGAAAAATATATTTTTTATTTTAGCTAGGCAACAATTTTCGTATCTACAGAAAAAACACTTTACAAAATAAAATTTGACTTTAAAAAACTTAAAATGAAAATAATTGTTTGTAAAAGCAAAAAATCAAATTATAAAAATAGATCGTATGAATTGCCAATATAAGCGTAATCGGTAATTTTGTTAATAGAATTTGAACAGGATTTTATATGTAGCATTTCCAAAATAGATCTTTTTCTGAAATTTGGTTGTTTTTCTAAAATGTTTACATCTTCCAAAATAATGTTATGGTTGGTATTTCTAATATGTTCCGAAAGTGCACTTATTTGATTCGAACTTCCCGTGGCACCACGTATATGTTGAAAAAATCGTTCTCGTAAAAACTGTTTTGTTTGTCCCGTGTAAATTACGTTACAATCGTTACATTTTATTTGATAGACCAAATTGGACTCTTTCTTTAATGGGATCGGATCTTTTAATTTTGAAAACAAAATATCATTTAAATTGGTATCATTTTTGGATGTATAAATGAAGAAATTAAAGAAACCATAAAAACTGTCGAGGAATCGAAACATAATTTGGATTTACTCCGGCAACATATCGAAGATGTTCTTCCTGTTATTGAGTATGGCGAGTTTTTTACAAAGGCTAAAGAATTTTTCAATTATCATTTTAATGAAATCAAGGTAAGGCAAAAGATCAAATTTGATAAAATTTTATTAGATAGTTTAAATGAATTGTCTGGAAATTTAATAAACACGGTTGATAAATGGTTAGTGAACATCTCCAATATAGATCTTCCTTTTCATGTCAAAATTATTTTAAGTTTGGGAAACAAATTTTGTCCTCCTTCAATTGGTGATTCAGTGCCGTACTTCAAAATTATTTCTGATGTCGAAAGTGCAATTTTTCATTTGAACGATAATGATCGTTATACTATTCGGAACCGTTTTGTAAATATTTTAACAAATTTTAAATATAAATCAAATTCAAATATATTAACCCTTTTTGAAAATCGTATTTTAAGTTATGTTAAACAGTCAAAATCTTTTTTAAAAGCTAATCCAAATATTGTGGTAACTCGAGCGGACAAAGGTAACGTAACTGTCATAACATCGCGAAGTGATTATGTTACAAAAATGGAAAGTTTACTTAACGATAACACAACATATGTAGAATTACCAAAAGATAATTCAGTTCCGATTCAGAAATCAATAAACAATATGGTTAAAGATTGGAAAAATTCCGGTAATGTGGATGAAAAAACTAGAAAAATGTTAACTAAATATAATTCGGTGATTCCAAAATTATATGGTTTACCTAAAATTCACAAACCTGGTATTCCATATAGACCAATTATTAGTTCAATTAATGGTCCAACACATAGTTTATCGTCATTTTTAGGTAATATTTTAAAATTTAGTGTTGGTAATACTAGTTCTAATATTATAAATTCGGAAGATTTTAAACAAAAAATTCAGAATGTCACACTTTCACAAAATTACCTCTTAATTTCTTTGGATGTTACATCTTTATTTACTAATGTTGATAATAAACGTGTTACCAACATTGTGAAAGAAAACTGGAGGAGTATAAAACAAAATTCAAAAACTAAATTGACTAAAGTTCAATTTATTTCGGCATTACAAATTGTTTTGACTAATTCTGATTTTTCTTTTGGCAATAAAATTTATAAACAAACTTTTGGTTCTCCTATGGGTTCTCCAATTAGTCCCATAATCGCAAATTTAATGATGGAATTTTTGGAAAAAATGGGTTTAAATTCTTTGGATTTTCAACCTTTGTTTTATTTTCGTTATGTAGACGATATTATTACAGCAATCCCTGAAAACAAAATTGAAATTTTCCTGGAGGTTTTTAACTCTTTAGATAATAGAATCAAATTTACTGTTGAAAAAGAAATTGATCACAAAATTCCATTTTTAGATTTACTTTTGATTCATGAACCGGATGGAAAAATTTCTTTTGACTGGTACCACAAAAATACTTGGTCTGGTCGTTATCTAAATTTTACCTCTTGGCTTCCTATTTCTTACAAAATTAATACAATACAAATTTTAACTCAAAAAATTCTAAAATTGTCCGACACTAAATTTCATTACAATAATTTTAAACTTTTGAAAAACACTTTGATAAATAATCATTATCCTAAAAAATTAATAACTAAAATGATTTGGAAACAGAGAAATTATTACCAAAATTATAGAATAAATCCTGAAATTGAAAGTACAAATTATTTATCATTACCTTACATAAAAAATCTTTTCGAAAAATTAAAACATTTATTTAAAAATTATAATTTCAAAATTATTGGTCGTTCAACTACCAATTTAAATGATATTTTGTTTTCAAAATTAAAAGATCCAATCCCATTAAAGAAAGAGTCCAATTTGGTCTATCAAATAAAATGTAATGATTGTGACGTAATTTACACGGGACAAACAAAACAGTTTTTACGAGAACGATTTTTTCAACATATACGTGGTGCCACGGGAAGTTCGAATCAAATAAGTGCACTTTCGGAACATATTAGAAATACCAACCATAACATTATTTTGGAAGATGTAAACATTTTAGAAAAACAACCAAATTTCAGAAAAAGATCTATTTTGGAAATGCTACATATAAAATCCTGTTCAAATTCTATTAACAAAATTACCGATTACGCTTATATTGGCAATTCATACGATCTATTTTTATAATTTGATTTTTTACTTTTACAAACAATTATTTTCATTTTAAGTTTTTTAAAGTCAAATTTTATTTTGTAAAGTGTTTTTTCTGTAGATACGAAAATTGTTGCCTAGCTAAAATAAAAAATATATTTTTCTAGTAGCTAACGATATCTACAGAAAATAGCTACATTTTAGATAGCCTTGATTTCGTTTTTATTTTGTATAGAAAATATTTTTTTGTAAAATTGTTTTATTATTCTTTTGAGAATGGAACCGAAAAGGTTCCGAAAGCTAAAGAAATAATAAAGTTAGTTTTTAAAATTGAGCTAATTACTGTTAACTTTAATTTATAATAAAAAAGCTCATTAAACAATTTTATGTAATGACATCTCTGTAATAACTAATTTTAAATAGAATTTATAAAACAATCATCCTGCGAAATATTTTATAAATTTAATTACAGAGGGTCGTAAATTAATGTTCGAATACCTTGAACTCTAAATTTCATTACAAAATTTCGTTATGCAAAGTTTTACCTCTTACGAGTGTATGAAGTTATCCCAGTATTTCATCCCAGAAAAATAAAAATTGTCCATAAGTCAATAATAATTATATCCTAAAAAAATATTTTATAAGAAACGTACTAAGATAATAATTGATAAAAAGACGAGCAAATCAGCCGTTACGTGAGGTTGGCACGATGAGATCATATCTTCATGGCTTATTCAGTTACTGCGTGAATTATTGATTTAAATTACAACACGGGATTACAACACGGGATCATGTCCTTTATTCAAAGTAAAATTCATATGACGATCCGTATGTTGAGATTGGCACTATAGCATCCTGGTATTTTATTTTATTTTATTTATTTATTTATTTAAAGAAATCTATTCTGTGATTTACATACGTATGTGAAGTTATCCCACGATTCTATCCCAGAAAATAAAATAATTTCATCAGGCAACACTAATCAATAAAAACCCCATTTGCTCTTGTGTGAAGTTAGCCCAGCCCCGAATTTTTAAAAAATCACGTTAAATACAATAATTAAATTCGTTATATTTAAATTAAGAGAATTTTATATCAATAGAACATGTCCGAACTAAAATTAAATTCGACATGATAAAGGTAATTGACACGTTTAAAGTATACATTTGTCGGACTAAGGCTATGTGGTTTTGAGATCGTCATACTCCTGCCTTACTTTAAGAAAAGTTAGAAAAAAATCGTTCCGTGGCCACTTTGCGAAATTGGGCCCTGGACCAGATATAACCATACAACACGTATTTGAACAAAAATTAAATTTAAATTTCGCACTTTTCTAAAAGTAAGGCAGGAATATGACGATCTCAAAACCACATAGCCTTAATCCGGCAAGTTTATACTTTTAACGCGCCAACTACCTTTATCATGTCGAATGTAATTTTAGTTCGTTCATGTTCTATTGATATAAAATTCTTTTAATTTAAAAATAACGAATTTAATTATTGTATTTAACGTGATTTTTAAAAAATTCTGGGCTGGACTAACTTCACCAATTAGGTTTTATTTTGAATCAATTTAAAGAAATTCTGGGCTGGGCTATCTTCACACAAGAGCAAATGGGGTTTTTATTGATTAGTGTTGCCTGATGAAATTATTTTATTTTCTGGGATAGAATCGTGGGATAACTTCATATACGTGATTTACATGTATAATTTCAGAATTTAATTTAAAACAAAAATATTAAAAATTCAAACAAAGAATTGAAAACACATAAATATAAATCAAATTTTGATTTAATCATTAAAAATGTTAAAAATAATTCTTAAGGATATATTTGAAGTTGTACTTTGATAAATTAAAGTCAAATAGGTCGTCGACGATGTTGAACGATTTGGACAACGTATTAATGGGGCTATTTTCTCCATAGTTTGTGGAATGGTGTTTTAGTGGTAAAAACTCATGGTTTCGAAATGTTTTGCAAGGCACATGAATTGATATGTTTTCCAAAATGTATGCTGAATCAATGTGACCAAGCAAAACGTTACCAATGAAAGCCGAATATAAGGGAAGTCATCTATTTTCTTCTTTCTCGTTGAGTACGGAGGTAACCGAGCCACATTTTAATGGAATGGTAAACTGTGGTCGTAATTCCAGCCAATTTTCTTTAACAAGAAAATCAGAAACTTCTTTTGAATGCTATCAATTCTTTTAATGTGTACAGCATAGTATGGATTCCAGGCCGGTACAGCGTATTCCAGTTGAGATCGAACGTAAGCGAAATAGAGTGAACATAAGGTTTGAATATCTTCAAATTCATCTGTCCATCTTTTAACAAATCTAAACATTACATTCGCTTTCGCAAAACAATTTTCAATATGCCTTGTAACAATTGGCTTTAATAAAGCTATCTATATTTACTTTTTTTATTACTTCTTACTTTTTGCATAAAATTCAATTCAAAGTTTCGTACTGAATTTGTTTACATCATACGCGCGATTGCTTTCTTAGTTTTGATTGAAGCAGTTGTTAGTTCCGTATGTTAGATTAAAGTTAATTCATTTTTCTTCCTTATATATTTGATTTCAACTTAGGGTCGCGTTATTTCTGGTCCTTGACTATGGACTTTAATGTACGCTTTAACCCAGTAGAATCAAATTTTAATATCGTGTATGACTAGTTAATTTTGCGTGTTCGCATCTTATTCCGCTGGTTGTCAGTGTTGAGTCAGATGTTAGTTAATAACACCTAAATATAATATAAACGATCCATTGCAGGCGCCACCAATTCAATTTATACATTGAATTGTAGATTCATTTAGTTTTATATGGGTTCAACACTATTCTTACTTTTATCATTTTCGTTCCCTCCCCATGCAAACAGAAACATATCTACCTGGTTCTGCCTTGGTCTCATCCTTATCTATAAAATTTACATTTTCGAATTACATTATTATTTTTATATGTTCCGTGACGATTTACGGGAAGATCACCAAGTCACATCAATTTTACAGCATACGAGTAAATCGATTGACCACCTAAATAAGTACAATATATCAAATAGTTACAAATACTTTATTATTAGATTTATAATTTACATAATTTTCGTTTTTCTATTGAATTTAGTTTTATTAAATTAATATCATTATTTTATTCCTATACGTAATCGTAGGTTTCGTTGTTTATCTAACTTTTCTTATAATTAAATTAATTTTTTTTTCTCTTCACACAACCATGACGCCTATCACATTACGCCCCGAGTTACTGGCGGCCGATGAGTTACAAATTGAATTAGAAATCAGAAATTTTGACAATTCGCAGATTTTACAAGATCAGTTAGAGAAAGAGGCCCAAGACGCTTCACTCTCGCCGAAACAACCTCATCAACAAGCTCTTCTAGCTCCCCACAACGAAGTGACGGTGTGTACGTTTAAATTACAAAACTTGCAGTTGCGATTAATCAATTGTCTTCAAAGTGCAAGTTTCAATCAAAATGAATTCGATGCCATAATACATAAAATTGTTCATATTAAGTGTCGGGTTGATCGAATTTCTATTTTAGAACCCGTACGAAAGACAGCCACAAAAATTCAACATTTTTGCGGGAACTTGCTACAAATCATAAACAAATATTCTAACGAGAATTCACAACCCGATGAGACAATTACAGTGCTGTCCACTGTTCAATTAGATGCCTCAGAAATCCTTGAACTCATACTAAGCGCTCCTCAACCTCTTGTGAACAAACAGGCCAGCATCGTCTTCCACTCCAACTGGTCCAAATGTTGAGTAAACTGTGCCATTCATGGCAGGGCAGCCACAGATCGGAGAAGCACCACCTATTATACATGCAATAGGCCAATCAGAGATTCAAGCGTATAACGCAATGATACCTTATACAACCATGCCACCACCTCAAGCAGTTAGCTCACGAACTTCAAACATAGCTACCACAACAGTCAGGGCAAGCTATCAACCATATATGCCACAATTTCCAACCCCAGATAACTTACCGTTTGTGACACAATTTCATCCACAACAAAATCCTATGATGAATTACACTTATACACCGATTCAAAGACCTGCACATTTTGTTCCTCCTCATTCGTCCACCTACCCATCTCCAGTAAGTACCAATCCACCTCTAAATGATAATGGTAATATTCACGGACATTCCAAGACAAATCCTCATTCCACCCCGGTACATAAGTGGAGATTGACTTATGAGGGTTCAATAGGGGATACGGCAGTTGAGAATTTTTTTTATCGAGTGGAACATCTTGCTCACACTAATGCCATTCCGTTGACTCAGCTGGTCAATGACGTAGCATTCCTACTTACAGGTACCGCAAACGAGCACTACTGGCTTACTTTACGTCGGAATCCGGGATGTGATTGGAACTTTTTACGTAACGCATTCATTCATCGATTTCAAGACCGGCGGACAGACGTCGACATCTTGCGGTTGGTAGGTAGTCGGAAACAGAAACCTAAAGAGTCAACTACCGACTTTTACTACGATATTTTAACAATGGTTCTCCCTCTCAAAGAACCACTGAAAGATAGCCAAATGTTGGAAATTTTAAAGAAAAATATGCGTTATGGGCTACGTGTACACTTAGCGGGCCGCGTAATTAATACGATTCCAGACTTAGTAGTAAGCTTAGTAAGCACGTGCATAGTAACAGAGGATGCTTGGAGTAGTGTGGGTTATTGTCCGGAAGCAACGTCGTTTTATAAATCTTCGCACTTTCCCCGGATTCATGAAGTTTCATCAAATATACCAGTTGATACTGTATTTAATACCAAACCAATGGAAGGACACTCTCAGGTTGATGCGATGCATTCAGTTCCCTTGTCAGAACCGGTACAACCCATACTGTGCATGAATTGTGGTCATCCAGGCCATACAGTATTCAATACCAAGCCAATAGGCGAACACTCTCAGGTTGATGCATTGCGTTCAGGTCCCTTGTCAAAAACGATACAACCCATGCCTAATATTAAGTGCTGGAACGGTGGTCACCCAGGCCATCCATATATGGATTGCGATATCCCAAAAACTCGAGATTTCTGTTATGGATGTGGGACGCCAGACGTGCTTAAGCCACATTGTAATTATTGCGCTAGATTTCAGGTAAACCAAACCTCGAGAATGAATACATCCGGGGCCAATCATTCTCGATTGATTCTAAGCAGGCCTCCTACCAGCACAACGAATCATCAGAGCTCGGCAACACCAGGCCCATAATCATATCCGCTTTATTACCTCCATCGCTATTTATCAACTCACGCTCGAAGACGTCACGCTCTTCGAAATATTTTAAAACCCGAAGAAGCATTTGTTGAACGAAAAGTTTTAGGTTATGTTAATACTCCATTGAGCTACAAAACTAAAACGTTTTCTATGCGCTTATTTGTAGTTCCAACACTAAGCCAAACTTTATACCTTGGTTATGATTTTTGGGAAACATTTGGCATACGTCCAAGTTTTGTCTCAGAAGTTACCTCAACTTCGCTTTCAAATGAAACGTCTCTTCCTAATTATCAGCATGATCTCACTAATGAGCAACGTCAACAACTGGAAAAGGTGATTGATAAATTTCCCAGTTTCGAGAAAAATGGGCTGGGTCGAACCAATCTCCTCCAGCATACGATTGACGCCGGAGAAGCCCATCCAATCAAACAACGCCACTACGCTGTCTCTCCCGCCATACAGCTGGACATGTACAGAGAAATAGATTGTATGCTCGAATTGAAAGTGATTGAGGAAAGTACAAGTGCTTGGAGCTCCCCTATGGCAATTGTGAGAAAGGTAAATGGGAAGACCCGGCTGTGTCTCGATGCTCGAAAATTAAACCTAGCAACTAAAAAAGTCGGATACCCCTTACCCTTTATAGATGGGTTGATCAATCGATTGGATAGGACCAAATTTATTTCGAGTTTGGATTTAAAGGATGCCTTTTGGCAAATTCCTCTAGATCCAAACTGGAAAGAAAGGACCGCCTTTACAATTCCCGGACGCCCTCATACCAATTTCGGGTTATACCTTTTGGACTGTGCAATGCGCCGCAAACTTTGTCCAGGTTGATGCTTAAAGTCGTTCCTCATCATCTACACGATCGAGTGTTTGTCTATCTTGACGATTTACTAATCACAACTTCGAATTTTGACAAACATTTGTCGTTGCTAACCGACATTGCCGAAAGGCTAATTAATGCTGGCTTAACGATAAATATCGAAAAAAGCAAATTTTTGTTGAAACAGATAGACTACCTCGGCTATGTGGTTGGTGAGGGAGGACTGCGGCCTAACCTGAACAAGGTGGAAGCCATTGCAAAGTTCCCCACACCTCGTAACGAACGTCAGATTCGAAGATATTTAGGGATTACCGGATGGTACCGAAGGTTCATTAGCGGGTATTCTTCTCTATCAGCACCACTTACGAACTTGTTAAAGAAGCATCAAAAATGTGTGTGGTCAAGCGAGGCGCAGCAAGCATTCTAGTCCCTAAAGTCTGCCTTAACCTCTGCTCCGGTATTGTCTACTCCTAATTATGTAAACGGGTGTTGGAGCCGTACTGTTCCAGAGAGATGACGAGGGGCATGAACGACCCATAGCGCTTATATCTCACAAATTAAACGCTTCCCAACGTAACTACAGCGTTACGGAACAGGAGTGTCTAGCGGTTGTACTTGCTATTAAAAAATTCCGAGCATACGTTGAAGGCTTGTCCTTCACGGTGATTACAGATCACGCGAGCCTGACGTGGCTAATGTCATTAAAGGACGCAACAGATCGACTTGCACGTTGGAGCCTTAAGCTTCAAGGCTATAACTTCGACATCGAATATCGGAGAGGGTTTCAAAATGCTGTCCCGGATGCCTTATCACGAATGGACATGGAATCATTGCAAGACACCCAAAATTCCAATAATAAGACGCCTTTAAATCTTGATATGAGTTCACCTGCCTTTGTTACGCATGAGCACAAAAATCGAATTCGTAGCATAGAGCAATCTGCTTTAAAGACTAATCTTAAAACCGTGGGAAATCATGTTTATATGGATGTCAAGGCTAGCGAAGACTCTGCAAATTATGGCGATTTATCGAATTGGAAATTATTAATCCCCGAATCGTTACGAAATGAACTCCTGCTATCTGCTCACTGCCCTCCCACAGCAGCACATTTAAGAATCCACAAAACTTTTGAACTGATTAAGCGATACTATTTTTGGCCTAATCTACTTACCGACGTTAAAACCTATATTGCTTCGTGTATACAAGTTGCAAGTCCAATAAGGCGGTAAATTATCAATCTCGGCCTCCTTTGTCTTCTCTTCCCATGACTTTCCGGCCTTGGCAGAGGATTTATCTAGATTTTTTAGGACCTTATCCTAGAACAAGAAGTGGTAATACCTCAATTCTAATAGCCGTGGACCATTTTTCAAAATTTGCCGCTTTTTAGAAAATAACATATTTCTGATGTTTGGAGTGCCGGAAGTCATAGTTACCGATAATGGGAGACAGTTTGAATCTCAAAATTTAAAATCTCTTTGCTCCAAGTACGGAGTAAATCTTTTGTTCACTGCCAAATACTCCCCACAAGGAAATGCTTCCGAAAGAGTTAATAGGACCCTGTTAGCCTCACTGCGTTTCTACATAAAAAACCGACCAAAGAGTTTGGGACGAGAATCTCGCAGCCGTAACCCATGCTTTAAGAAACTGTATTCATGAATCCACCCAGTTATCGCCACGATCTATATATTCACTTAATCGAGAAGTAGCGCCTTTTACCGGAAATCATTTAAATATAACTCACAAACCGGATTTCTTGTTTAAAGTTTATGAAAAGGCCCAAAACAATTTATGTGAAGCGCGACATAAATTAAATTCTAATTATATATTACGGTTCAGAATTCCTAGCCTAACCGTTGGTCAAACCATATACGTCCGTAATTTTTTGCAAAGTAAGGCATCGGACCAGTTCGCGTCGAAACTAGCACCAAAATATATGAAGAGTACAGTTCGGAAGCTAGTGGGTAATGTAGCTTGTGAGGTGGCAGATGGAAGCGGGAAATACTTAGGTGTATATAAAGGATGACAAAATTTAACAAACCGATTTCTATTAGTTACAATTATCCGCTTATGCCCGGCTGTTGAGACTATCAGCAGGGGTGAGTCGTCCCCATGATTGTAACGATTGGCATGCGCAGTTCACACAGGTTTATACCACTGCCCGGTACTTACATTTTTTGTTAACTTAGATGTTATGATATTCAACTACAAACAACGAAAAATACGATAATGACCCGTTCCAATATATTGGCAATACATAGATGATTTTTGTTAATAAATAAGAAAGCGTTTTGCATGCGGTGATCAGTCGATTTTTGATTTTTGCTTTAAAAATTAAGTCGTGTTTGATTGTGCGTTAATCTCGAAGTATTATCTCGGAGTCGTTGTGAAAATTCAAGAAGTTCTTGTGTTTATGCGTTTAAGGTGATTTACTGTTTTTTTTTCTAAACGTGTTCAAACTAATTATTGTGAAAAAAAACAACAATAAATTGAATTTTCTAGTTAGAAAACCCACAAAAAAAAAATCTATTAAAACGTTCTGCCTTCAAATCTTTCAATTTTAATTCTTCATTTTTTCTCTTGAATTTTTTTGTGTGATTCTTTTCTACCTGTATGTTATTTTATCAATTTGAATTTGGGTTTGATTGTGTTTATTTTTCAATACCGCTCGAGTGTTCATATAAGTGAAGTGTTAACAGAATGAGGGGCTAATCGCCTAACCAATTAAGGATGAGACCTGGGTAGGTATGGTGGGTATGTGAAATTCTGTTTGCATCATTTCCCTTTTCATTATTATTATTTTTCTTTTCTCATTTCTTACCTAGCAGTCTAGCACGTTCCACTCATGCTCGGGAAACCCCACCCCTTTACCCTGAGCCTTAGCCGGCCTACGAATGACTGCCCCGATGCCTCTGAGTGGAGAAATTTCTGATAACAGTATACCAAAGTTTTTTTTGGATACTGTTACAGCCTATTGAAACTGGCATTTTCGACAAATGTTACACCTAAATCAATGATCTCATTGACTCTTTGCTTTACTTCGTTGTTGACTTTGTAGGAAGTAATTAGCGGGTTTCTCTTACGATGGAAATACAGGATCTTGCATTTATTAATATTTAAGTAAAGCGAGATTTGATCACACTCACTTAATCGATCACTCTCTAACGATGCCTTCTTGAAGTTTCTTCGTACATAGCATTCCATTAACTGTTCGAAAAATTTTCACCTCATCAGCAAATATGAACACGTTTGAGGTTTTGATGATATCGGTTATTCGGTCTATGGAAACAATAAAAATCCAGGCCCCGATTTGTGATCCTGTAGAACACCAGATGTAACTTTAATAACGTTTGATTTCTCATTTCCCATTATTACAAATTGTCGCAGGTTTGATGGATAAGACTTGAACCAATTTAAGTAATCGAGTGAAAGCCCAAATACGAATAAACTCTGGAGTGCTTTTTGATGGCAGATGGAATTAAATGCTTTACTGAAATCCGTGTTCGCTAGTTAAGTTAAGTTGATGACATGATGATGGTTTTCTGTCTCATTAATTATTTTACTGGTTAATTCAACCAGGCATAAATCTAATATATGACGTGCAATTGTGGATTTAAAGTTGTTGTATAAAACTAATTCAAACAATTTCGGATTGTAACGTCGTTTCGTTTGCCCGATTTAAAAATTGGTGTAATTTTTGAAATTTTCCACTTTTCGAGAAACACCTCGGTGCTCTAGGAGTGGTTGAATAGGTAACATAATGGAATTGCTAAAATGTCAGCGTACTCCTTCAGAATAGAAGAGAGTATATTTTTAAGGCCACAACCATCTCCAAATTTCTTTGAAGGCGATAAAATATTATCCTCAAATATAATAGGAGGAGTTATTGATACGTTGTTATTGCTGGGTTGTTCCTACAACCCACTAGTAACGCTTGGTTTATAGACTGATTGGAAAAACTTCGCGAACATGTCAGCTATATCTTTGGAGTTTGAGGAGCTGGTATTGTTATATGTCATATTTGCAGAGTATCCGTCAATTACGCGTTTGTTCCTAAAGTATTTCCAAAATTGTTTTGGATTTACTTTGATTGTTCCTTGAATTTGATCGAGATACGACCTGTATTTGGATTTGTAGTAAATTTCAAATTCGTTACTATGTTGTAGAAACAGTGTTTTTTCGGGCTCTAACCCGCAACATTTTGGCATAGGCTTTCGACTTTCGATTTTTTAAGTTAACTAGTCTATCATCGAACCACTGAGGGTGAGCATTTTGTGGTTTACAGGACATAGGTACATAAAGTTCGAAGCCTGGCTGCATAATGTCATTACATTTATCAACATTTTCATTTATTTCATTGGAATTGAGAGTTGTTTGCCAGTTGATGGATTCTAGGTAACTTTGTAGCCCCGCAAGGTTTGTTTTTTTGAAGTTGTATTTGATTGGTTGTAGGTGTTCGGAACTCGCCATTAAATTAGTTGAGTCAAATACGATGTCTAAAGCTTTGTGGTTGATATCATTTATGACACAAGGTGTCAATGTCGTTGCTGAAGACAAGATCCAGTATCTATCATGATTATTAGCAATTGTGTTTATCTGGTTCAAATTATAATCAAGCAGGGCGTCCACAAATAAAGATTCGGCATCTGTTGTTATATTGCATGGTAAAATATAATTTAGTTCCGAGTCCAGATTCCATATTATATTTAGAAGATTAAAATCACTAAGCACAAGAACTAAATCTGACGAGTTTGTTGTATTAATAACTTCATCAGTCGCATCGATAAAGTTGCGTAATGATCACTGTTTGATTGAGGTGGTATATGCTGCGTAAATGAATAGATTGGTTTGGTTAATTTTGATTTTTACACCAATGTGTTCGACTCTCGATGAGGATAGTTGCTGGAGCATTCCAGAGTTTAGAATGTACTATTATCAGTACACCACCACCCGATTTCTATGAGCTAGTTTCGAGAGACCGATCGCATCAGTATATACAACGTCATCATGCCCAGAAAATGCACTGCTAATTATGCCGTGTTTTGATTTTAAAACGAAGTTATAAAACTTAGATGCTTTTGATGCAATTTTGTTGACGTTTTGATAGTAAATTGCATATTTCTCATAAACCAAACTTTTATTGGATTTTGTGGGTTGATTTACTTTTTGAGTATTAGTGGAGGTTTGAGCTCTCATTAAAAGTGAGTGTAGTCTAGCATTAGCCACTGGTGAAAACTATGGCATGGGGTACACTATCGAACAGTTCAAGTTGGGAATTGTTTCCTATACATATCACATTTGTGAGGTTAATCCTTGTACTTCGTGGAACGTCATGCCTTTACTAGATTCTGGTATCTTAAGTTGGAAGATTAATTGTTTATCAGCTTTGGTAAAGGTTAGATAGAATGTGTTATATTATCCAACAGAGGTATCGACATCAAAGTTGACGGCGGGTTTATAAATTTGGCAGATATGATATTAGGGTAGTATTCCATTAGAGCAGATGTAACATCAGCTGGACATTTATACCTCACATACTGTTAATATATGGTATTTGGTTTTTATCACCCGGAAGATATACATAATTTAGAACATTTACTAAGAATAACCACGAGACCTATATATCCAGCATGCACCATCATCTACTCATTAACAAAAACTGAATTTATTAGGTACGAGGCAATCGTTTTGAAGTTTAATTTAATTTTATTAAAATCAATGTTTTCGTGCTCGCAACGAGATGTTACCTTTAATTTAATATCAGCAAGTCCTTCTTTTGTAGCACACAAAACATGATCGCTGCCCAGTTTATGCTTGTTTATAATTTAGGTTGATTTGCCACATCCAGGTACACCTTGACTATTTGTAAACTCCGACATCTTTATGTTTCCCTTAAGATAGATATTGTTTAACGAGCTGTATGTCTGGTGATCGAACATAATATCCGTACCCAATAAACAACAAATATATCTGTTTGGGGTAATACATGTGTTAGTCTTCACACAGTTGCACCAGATTATTCCTATCAAAGTTAAACTGATGTTTTATGGTCGGTTCTTGAAGATGTTCAATTGTCGTAACGAAAAAGCAGAGAAAGGCAGTAGATGGATATTCTTGATGTAATGGTCCTTTATGTGGCTTTTAATTAGGCTGTCTGAGTGTTTACTGTAAAACATTATTTCCATGATCGAATTTTTATAGCTGGACTCTGCGGACAACATGCGTATGGACCATTTTGTCTCAAATATACATTTCAAATTTAAAATAATCTGAAACGTAAATTATCGTAAGCGATCTCATTTGATATCGATTGGAAATAATGTGTGCTGAGTGTGAATAAAAATCCAACACCATCCGTAAGCTACGATTCGTGCTATGGAGTCATATATGTAAATGGCTGAATCGTTTTTAAGAACACAATTCGGATTTAATTTAATGTTTCCCAGGAACCTGAAATGACATCATCGATCTCATCGGATTTCGATACAATATGATTACCTCTACATATAACAAGTTCCAAGACCAACCTTTTGTTAAGATTGGCGCATTAGGCTCATTTGTGAATGATTCATAAATGTAAATATATTTTATATGAAAAGTTATATCTCAGAAGAGAAGGATGACGACATTTCAGGCGTCATTAATTTAAATTCAAAATGTTTTCAAAAAATGTCTTTAACGAAAGTTTAGCATAATTTCAAAGTACTTTTGACCGAATTTTTACTGGAGCCGATAAGCAATATACAAGCGAATTTACTCAAAAAAGTTTTTAATATGATGCACAGTACCCCGTCACGAATTTTATCTTACAGATTATAATTGCTACTTTTCTAATAGGTTCACAAAGATAACAGCGAGAAACATCGCTACTGCGTTTTCGCGATTCCTACAGACTTACTTAACTTTGTTTTGTTGTTCTATGAAAAGCGAAGTGACTATAAAAATTAAAAGCTTTCATTTCTAATTTATTTTATTTTAATTGAGCTTTCTCATATCACTACCGCTTACTTCAGGCCCCCTTCTAATATTGATTAGCTAAGCAGTTTAACCCCGAAGCTGCTTTGCAGCCTTTTCACTGCTGCTTTACAGCAGCTATCGTTACTTTAAATTTAATATTTTAGAATCGATGAAGTTGATATCGATTTCATAATCCATTATGATTTGTTTACCTACAAAATATTAACTGTGCCCAACTTCAGGTATCATGCCCTTCCTAATTTTTTTATCCTGAAAACAAAGTGTCAAGGAGCCTGAAACAACAAATTTTTCTTTTACGCCATTCACTTGAGTTGCTTTATTCCGGGAGCTTTTGCAAGACTAGCTTGTAAACTATGATGCGTCTAAATTGTCGATCTTCACTAAGCAAATGTTCATGTTACGCAATTTCCGTGACCCGAACCTTTAAATTGTGCGTCTCTTGGTCGAGCAAATATAACCCAAAATGGATAGTGTGACAAGACTGCCGTTTTGAGATCGATGTAAAATGTGGTGGCGTAAATTGGGATTATTGGAAATTGTGTTCGCTTCAAAACAAACTGCAAAAGTGAATCTGCCGGATGGAAATTTATTCGTGGAATGATAACGTTATCACCACGATTGCATCCTCAGATGATTTGAACAGTTCTCGTGCCGTTAACGTGAGAATGACTCGAGTAGACAAAATTCCAATATATCACAAACATTTGTTGGGGTCAGTCTACCTGCACGTTTAACCTATGCACTCAAAGAGCAGAATGACTTGCAGGGCGGTCCCCCTCTTATTTTGCTGTGTTTGGAAAGCAAAAGTATTGCGACAAAACCGTCATCTGAAGTCGACTCCATTTGTTAAACACGCGATCGTGTCGAGGGGAAAGTATATGTGCCGGAATTAAATAAAAAAAGGACGTATAACCATAGAAGGGGACTTACATATTCTGAAGGTACTTACCGATGTCGCTTTTTCGTTCTTTCTTTCTTCATTGGACACCGTTTTCTCCTTGTTATTTTCTCTCAATCACGTATCGACGTATTCCCTTTTTTCCTGTTTCCTTTGTATTCTTATTGGGCTGTAGCGCACGAATATCGTGCTCTCAAATCTTGATACTCGTACAAAACTTTGATTTATGTCAGGCCGCGCTACCATTTTTTAATTTTTCGCCACCCTGCGGTGCTATTCCTTTTCTTTTCTTTTTCCATTTCACATAAGCCCGCGCTATTTTTCCTCCTGGGTTTTTTGTTCAACAGAACAGCGTTGTGGTTTTGTTTCCCTTTTTACTTAATTCAAACAGCGTTATTATCTTTTACTTTGTTTTCAATTTATTTTTATTTTTACATTACAAATGTATCCATCATCTGACCGATATCCATTTTTAATCCTCTCTCTCGTTCGAATTTTTCAGATTCACCAAATAAAAACTGATCCTCGTTTTTTTATGTTTCTGTTTTTCGCGTCGAGTAGTTCAACCACCAAAACGACTGCCGGAAAAACAATTGCACCCCACAAACTCCATATACGATAATCACAATAATCGGAATTGAATAGCCGATCTAGCAATAAGTTCCAAAAAGTATTACCGGATTAGTAGATATCTTCTTTCAGCCAGGTTTTTTAGACGCCGATAAACTCTCCGTGGTAATGCGCACCGTACAGGCTGACACGAACCGCCATCGTTCATGTACTCCCAATGGAATAAAAACAAACAAGTTATTTACGTGCGATACATACGAAAATCGTCCCCTTAGCCTGAGATAAGGTGTAATACGATTTCTCAAGTACTTTCAGCAGCGTGAGTTAATTGGTAAGGGAAATGGTGTTGCAATCATACTGATTGGATACAAGCGTTTTGTCGAAAACCTTAATCGTGTATCGATACACGATTTCAGTCATCTCCTATCATAAATACGTGGTACAACCAGGCGACCGTCAAACAGTGATGAAATTTTGGAAGACTTTTCACCATCAATCGAGTTCCATTGCACAATCCATTTTTCGGATGTTTGCGCAACATCATTACTATGATTCCAGGCTTCAATATCAAAACATGTGGGTGATGGTGTCAGATTGTTCAGGTACTCAACAGAATAATTTTGTGGGACATTTGGATGTTCAGAAATGATTGAGTCCGCACTGTAGGGGATTTCTTTGCCTTTATTTTCTGTGGGATTTAAACTGAAACACCATCGAGTTTTAAATGATTCTATTTGAAAAAGCCATTCGAAGTGTTGCTCTTGGCCTTCGCATTTTTGTCGTCAGCGTTAACTCAGTGAAGTTGCTCCAAAGACTGCTCCACTTGATGCAACTTTCGTGCACAAGTGCTCTTTCGTGCACTTTATTGGTGGTGGTACAAGTTGTTCTTGGCATAACAGGAAGTGTTTGTCGAAGGTTCACACGGACAACAAATACCGTGTAACAATAGTTGTTTTATTAAAATAATAAATAAAATTAAATTTGTTTCGATAAACACAACCTGGATTTATAAACAAACTTCTTCACTCTGACAGGGGGCCAACATATTTTTTTCATATTCATCACAGATCGTTATCTGATGACAGCTTCTTATTTTTTATTTAATAGTAGCAACTGCCACGCCATTGTATTAATTATGAATTAAATATATGGGTGGTCATTTTTAGCAACGTTTTAGCAATTCTTAAAGTCGCAAACGGAAGCGAAGTTTGTCCCGACCTCGCACAAATGCAACGTCGAGATCAGAACAACGACTGATAATTTCCGGGTCATATACTGCCATCAACATTTTGCAAAAAGCATCGATTTGCTTGTCGTTCAGCAACGCAATGCTCTCTTTAGATAAGTCGTGTACTGGAGCTTCATGGGTTTGGAAGATAAAATAAAGAGAACGAAAGTGAATGCTGTTTGAACACTGCTTCTATGTCGTGAATACTCGTTAAAGTCGAGAGCCGTGTCGAGGAAGGACTTGTTGCACAGATTTAGTGAATCGATGAGTTGAAAAATAGCAGATGCAAGCGAGTATCGGAGTTGTTTTGACTTCTGTAAAAAAAACTGCTTCTGTTAAGCAGCGTTCTCATTCTTCATCTGAGTCAAGAAGCGCACCAGAAACATTTCACCTTATGGAATATAACTCGTGCAGGGGCTGATGGTTTAAATGTATCGTATGCCATATTGTTGAATTTTCGTAGGGCTCGGAAACTGTTTGCATCTCGAGCATTAAGCAACAAAAGTCTCAAGTATAAACATTCTTCATCTTTCGGGCTGATGGAGTTCATTCTGGCAACGACCTTTCCTCCTCCTCGCTGACGTGCTTTCGAAACCTTTAATATACACGAATAGATGTGGAATCTCAGTGTAGATATACTGCTATGCAAAAAACGAATAGATCAGACAGACCCCGTTTAGCAAAGATCGACATTACATTATTTTAACGTCCACACTGTGCGTGGACCCTGTTTGTGATGAGTTCGAACCATGATATAGCATAGTACAACCAGCGAATGCTGCCAGTAAAGACTTCTTCATGTCTCGCTTAAAAAACAATTTTTTTCTGGTTAGGCAGATGAATTGTTGTCGCATCACAGCATGTGAACGATCGTGCATTTTCGATTCAAGAAGTCTCTACATTGCTTCGGGTGTGCTGATCTACCGCGTATTGATGAAGTTTGTAAACTCATTGCGCAGTCGATTGATTGATTTTCGCGTTATATTTGATTAGCAAATACGGGATGTAAGTAGCAATATTTCAAGGCAACATTTTAAGCATCAACATTACTGTAAGGTGCAACCGGATAATCATCGACATTGGGCAAGGTTATTTCAGTAAACAATTAGTGGAATTTCTGTGAGCAATGACCATTTTACATGCCGCCTAACGACCTCGTGCAGTCGAGGTCTCTCGTTCGATTCTGGAATTACAACGGATACGTATTGATCTATGCGTTTCGTGGTTAGTAAGCTATGAAAATGCCGAAGCTACTATTTACAGTCAAATCGACTATCAAAGTTTTAAATTTGATTTTGAATACTTGCACCACCAGATCAAACGGTGCCCGTTTAGCAAAGATCGACATTACGCCATTGCACCGCATGTGCACAATATGGGGTGATCTTTGAAGCTGAATTGGAGAACAACTTGAATGCGAACGGCCACATTTTCGCTCTGGACCCAGTTTTCGACGTGATCGGCGAGACCTTTATACTGTTCTGCACGCTGGCTCTTCTGATTTGCTCTAATGTACTTTAATCTGGTGGCTTCGACCAAAAGGTATGAGTCCAGCAACTATAGCCTCGCCAACTTGTCAGCTCTCATAATTGGGTTGAAGATATTCTGACGAATCGATGTGAGGGGTGCTTTGAACTGAGGTATGCGGATGTTTGTATTCCCATGATCCGTTCGTGCTCCTTAATATGCTTCACATGTCTATTTAGGCTTCCATTCGGAGTCTCTGTATGCCAAGAGGAGTACGTAGGTTATGGGATTCAGAAGAGGGTTGAGATAGATCAAACGAATTTCGCGGATTTTACTTCAACATCACGCATCAAACGATAGGTGTGAGTAATTTGGTTATGTTGTCAGAAGGTTTTGGTCGGTTTCGTCGCTCTGTCGCCTGTGCACTGTTAACCACGTACAGCTGAGCGATTTATTTGGACTCTGTCTTGCGGCATTGTATGGGATGTTCTGTGGTAAGTTTGTTCATAAACCTTGAACTCATAAGATCCACGTTCAAATAGCTCTACGATTTCAGCTGCCATAGACGCAAGAAACAGTACTATTGTGTAACGGGATAAGGTCACGGAAGATGATGTCGTTTGGGTTATTTTTTAAAAGGCGATATTTTTTAAAACAGCTTAACCGATTTTTACAAGACTTTATTTTGTTGAAAGTCTGCCATTTTTACACTATTTTCATAAAAATTGGTTCAGTACTTTGTTTATAATGAGTTTGGAATGAAAGCACAATCAATATTGGGTCCCCAAGGTTTTGATAAGACTTGGGGGAACACGCCCCACTCCTCATGCAAAACAATATTGATGTTACTGAATTTCTGGCACGGACTCTCCGCTTCAGTTCCTCCCATAAATACTTAATTGGCCACCATGCATGAATCGCCGCCGTACGAGATGCCGGTGGACGCGGCCTCTACTATCACTACCATGGAGACATTCTAAACTCAGTGAATAGGATAGCCCTCCATTGCTCGATGCTCCAGCAGATTTGTTCGGGAGAAAATTCGAGTAGGTGTTTGCCTCTTTGCGGTGGTGTACAGTCAATTTTGGGCCTCTAGTGGGCCGTCGTGGATTGAGGTTCGCTTCCTTCAAGTGTTTTCTTACTGTTCATTAACTAGCAGCTCCATCTCGAACTTGTTTTAGCTCCTGCTACATCCCGACGCCCGTAAGATGGCGATTTCGCAGTTAAGTTATGATGATAAACGAATCGTCCCTCTTAGATGTACATTGATACCAGCTAATATGTGGTCTCCGTTTAAAGGCTTAAAGGTACCAGTTTCCTGAAATTTTCTAGATACAGCAGATTGGCACATGTTTAGCTGACGAATTCTCGTTTATTGCGTCGTTCTTGCGTAACATCCATGATTTTGAGGAAGCAAAAAATGAAACTGGTACAGATTTGTTCAGGTCAATATCTGATAAGTGACTGATGGCAAATATCGGTCAACGTGCTATTATACAGGAGATTGCAGCACACCAATTGTTCCCACTACGAAAACTTTAAATTGAAAAGTACTGTATAGATTTTAATTCGAGACTACGAACAGTGTGTCGAATGCTGATGAAGCTGTGGGGATTTTACTATTACACAAATTATGCACGTGGATTCATTTTTATAATTATCTTTCACAAGTTGTTCATTTAAGTTTGTCCTTTTGGAATTAAGGGACCTATTGACTTAATGACTTTACACAATTTACGATTTTCTATATTCCAGAAATGAATTCAATTTAAATTCAGCTTGCTACTTTTACCCAATGATTATTTTCATATTTTCGTTCCGCATACACGCGCTTTTATTTACTTTTGGCCTAGAAAATATCAAAATACCATCGTCAGCATCATCACCATGTATATAATATTTTAATCAATTCTTGGTATTTTCCCATCAGTCACTAACATATCATCAATCACATCACTCGAGACAATAAGAAATCCAAACAATTGTTTGCTGCGGATGTATATACGAACATATAAAGTAGATTGCGGTACGTATACGGATATGTGTACGGCATAATGTAGGCTCCTTGCTTAGATGGATGCTTTATTTAATACATTTACGTAATATTCATCTCTTAGCACATATACACAAAAATGTCGGTTTAATATAGATAATGACTATGTATAGTCATACCTGAAGTATCTTATTTACCTACCTTTCTGGAAATTTAATTTTTCTAGTGACAAGAATGAATGTTTTATATACCGATCTACATATAAATACATTATAATGGCCTTAAGGGTTTTAGTTGGATGAAAAATATTTTTTCTTGTTTATTTGGAGTGTGAAAAATTGTGATTTGAATTTGAATTTAGTTTTATGGAGAAGTACGTGAAGGAATTTATTCAACTGTATATGGTACATAAACTACAGTGCTTTGATGTATAAATAAAATTTTCTTTTGTAAATACTATACGGAGGTTATTTTGAATTTTGTGTCCATCCGAAATCCCGTTTATGACACAATTGTTAAAAGTGGCGAAATAAAATCATTTACCTCCGGTTTCGCATACTAAGTTTTTTGCAGTGCTCTAAACATGCACCGACCAAATTAGTACCATAATTTGTCATACATTTATTACAACAAATCGCGATTTTATTACAGTTTCCGTCACCCCTATAACTTACCTAAGGGCAAATTTCACCCCAAAACGATTATTTATTTCAAAAACGTCAATATAAGCAACTTTAATAAATTTTACACTCGACTGCCATCAGATTTTGGGAAAAATGGTGCTCTAGAAGTCTTGTCGAGAGTAGGTCAACCTTATCCAGGTGTATAATAAATTATTTTTGTGTCAGGCTAGACGGAATTGGCTCCAATCGGTAGAGGCTTCAAATGTTTAATACGATTTTAAGATTTTTCAAAATTTAATAATTTATTACACCAGACCGCTACTATAAATATACAGTCCGTGTCTTTGGACATTGTGGTGGGGAGTAGAGAATCAAAAATTACCGAGATTTTACATTACCGGTTTTCGGTAAATTTTAGTCGCTGTTACCGGTAATTACCGATCAATTTAGTTACTGAGAAAATATTAACAAAATATTAACAAATAATTTTTTTTAAATTAGAAATTTTATTTCAAAATTACACCACACTGATTCCTCTCACAAAAAAGGAAGAATTCATCAACTTTTTACTATTATAATTTATTACTAATGTATTCAAATATCACTTTGGTTACCAAAATAAGCCTGCACACAACACAAAAATTGTCAAGACTTTTGTCATTAAGACGGGAGCGTATTTTAGTGCATATTTGGCCCGCGGCTGAAAAGTCTACCACCATCATTTCGGTTTTTTGTTTGATTTCTAATGTTAGTCGTTCCTTCATGGATAGGGTACTGGGGACAATTAAATGTTCTTCGGATTCATCGCTTTCCGATAAATCTACTACCAGTACATCATTATGTAAATCTAACCGTGATTTTAATGAAACAAGCAGTTTCATCATACTACCGTTTACATTTTGTTTAGTTTTTTACCAATCGTCGGGATTATGTAAAAATTAAAGGATATCAGAATAGTTTGAACGTTTTTGTTTTAGACGGAAAAGTAGTTCGGTTTTTAGGTCTTCACTAAGTAGTGCATTTTGGTTAGATAATTCGTCCAACATATATGTAATAGAGACGTCGGCACTTAATAAAGCGCTATTACGTGAGCATAACGGTTCCACAGCCAACTTTATGGGTAATAGTGATGATATTACACCTTCAATTAATTTAATTTCATTTTCTGAAAAACTTAAGTCAACATATAAAATAAAAGTTTTCTGGAAACAGGTTCTCAATAAGTAAAATCGTTCTACCATTGCCAGTAGAATATTCCACCTAGTCTTTGTGTCGAGAAAAAGTGCAGTTTCCGTCTTAAATTCATCTCGCATATGTTTTTGAAGGTTATCGGTGTTTTTAGGTGATCGTCTAAACATTTTTATTATTTTTCGAATTTTCTGGGTGACAGGATATATGTGATTAGATATCATAATATTTTCATTAATATCGTCGGATGAATCATTTCAGGCCATCTGAAAATTGAATATTGTCTTCTTCAATATCGTATTTGTATTCATCATTTTCATTTGAAGGCTGTTCTGCACAATACTCTGGTTCGACGAAAGGTTGGTTATATAAAACTTTAACCACGGCTAATTGTAGACCATGTGCCAAACATAATTGATGTTCGGCATCTACTAATCTATAACTTTATGTATTTATTTATTTATTTATATATTTTACCAACAGTATTAATTTACATCTGGTATTTTTAAAATTAGGTTTATTTATATAAATCAAATTTGAATAAAAAAAGTTTTTAGAATTCTTTTAAAATCATCTCTGGACAAATTAAAATCGAACACGGTAGATACATTATTAAATACACGGCTAGAATTACAAACCGGGTCCGACATACCAAAATTAGGCCCATGGAAGTGCAGATTAATCACTAAGCCTCGGCGTCTGAGTGATCTAACTGGGGCACGTATTGAAAACAAGGATAGTAGTTGTATAATTTCCTTTATTTTTTACAATATTGACTGCGGAATACAAGTAAAATTGATGTTTGTTGCTTGAAGACTCCATTCGAACAAAAAAAATGTTGGAAGAAAAAAAATCGGTCTTGTCAGTAAATTACTCACCACGAGTATGTGGTGGTAATACTCACTAATTGATGTATGGCGACATCTTAAAAATAAATAAATAAATAAATAATAAATAAATTTCAGGAGTAATCTGAACATTCCGCCGCCGTTGACTCGACAGGGTCAAACTTTGGGATAAAGCATAACTTGTAGATCGGTCGCTTTAATGTGTTGCCATTTGCCAGTTTAAGGGAGACTACTCTTACTAGGTTGTCCTCGCCGGGATGTACATCACTGATTCTCGCCAAAGGCCATTTAGAAGGTGGTAGGTTTTGATCCCGCAGCAGCACTAGATCTCCAATTTTGAAATTATGGTTTTCTCGATGACATTTGTAACTCTTATTAAGAGACGTTACATACTCCTGTGACCAGTGTTTCCAAAATCCTTGCAGAAGCTGTTGGATTAGCTGCCATCTACTAAGGTGTGACATCTTTACTGATTGGAGATCAGGTTCATCAGGTGTTAGTGGGTTCCATTCATCGTTTTGGTTATCTACCAGTGGCCTTGAATTTAGTAACGCTTCGATTTGTTTGATCACAGTTAGGAACTCTTCATAGGTCAAATGAGTTTCGCCTAGGACCCGTCTTAGGTGATATTTACAGGACTTAACACTGGCTTCCCATAAACCTCCAAATGTAGGAGTAGCTGGTGGTATAAAATGCCAAACAATATGGTGATCTGAACACCAAGCCTGGATCTTGTTCAATTCGACATCGTTGAGGTATTGATTATAAAATTCTCGGAGTTGGCGCTTTGGCGCACCCACAAAATTCGTACCATTGTCGCAGTGTATATGGTTTGGTAATCCCCTTACAGCACAAAATCTTTTCGGTGCTGCAATAAAGGTGTCTGTGCTCATGTCAGTAGCGATCTCGATAGAAGTGGCCTTTGTGGCCATGCAGACAAAAATCACTATGTAGGCCTTAAACAGCTTCGCTCCTCGGGTTCGGGTTGTCTTTAAACTAAATGGTCCTGCCAAATCTATACCGACCTCGGTAAACGGTCGCACTGGCGGATTAACTCGACATGAAGGCAGTTGACCCATTAGTTGCTGTTGATGTTGTGCCTTGTAACGACGACACACTATGCACATGTGAATTATACGCCGGATCAGGTTCTTACTTCGGGGAATCGCGAATCTTTGTTTCAATATTGTGTTGGTCATACTTGTTCCGGCGTGCAAATTTTTGTAGTGCGCTTCTCGTACGTATCATCTCGGTTATCAAATGGTTGCTCGGCAATATTATCGGGTGTTTGGTGTCGTGGTTCATCTCAGCATGCTTCAATCGTCCTCCTACTCGGAGAACGCCATGGTTGTCAACATACGGATGGAAAGATAAAATCTTTGAATCATTTGGAAAAGGTTTGCTGTTTAATAGTAAATTTATATATTTACGGTACGCTTCGTATTGGACGAATCGGAAAATCATATATTCGGCATTTAATTTTTCAGTTAACGTTAAATTTTTACTAGTTATTCGGCTTGACTTTCTTGATAACAGGTTTGCCTTGTAACGGAGAATATAGGCCAAAATGTGTGACATTGTTCGAAAGTTTGAATATTTGGCAATTAACGTATTTATGATGGTAGAACTCAATTGAACCGTAGTAAAATTGGTTATAACTTTGTTGGTTTCATTTACTATTGGCGGTTTTATAAGCTGGAGCTGAGTCACATTTAAAAAATCTGGCCCATTGATCCATGTTGTATTACTTAAAAATTGTTGCGGATTTATTCCTCGAGTAGCATGACCGGCTGGATTATTTTCAGTAGCTACATAATACCATTGACAGAGTTTGGTTGATTGCATTATTTCCGAAACACGATTCGCTTAACAACGTCGCTGCATTAAGCTCCAGTTTCGGAATACTCAATGCTTTGATTGGAGATACACGCGTCTTTGCAATTAGAAGGTTGAATATAGGTAGTCCATTTATGATGGTTCGTGAATATATTACCGCTGCGTACGCGTCTAATGATGCATCTCCGAATCCATGTAATTCTATGGGTTGGTCCGTTGTATATAACCATCTAGGAAACCTTAGTTGAGCGAGTTGAGGTAATTGATCTCTTATTAATAAATATTGTTCCGCAATGTGTTGTGGTAATTCTTCATCCCAAATGATTCCGTGTAACCAAAGAGACTGGAACAATATTTTTAATCCTACTGTAACTGGTGACAACAGTCCCAATGGATCATATATTTTGGCTATTTCTGACAAGAATGATCTTTTAGTGAATTGGTTCTTTGGAGGTAGTGCGATTTTGAAAAAGAAGTAATCCTCAAAAGGGTTGTATTCAATACCTAATACTGATATCATTTGATTATCCTTGATTTCCCACGGCGCCATTTCACGACTCTCCGCAGGTATGTTTACTAAAAGTTGTGGATGATTAGACGACCATTTGCGAATATTAAATCCTCCTAGTTTTAGTATCTTGATAATTTCGCTTTGCAATAATTGCGCAGATACTACTTCACCAGCTCCGGACATCAAATCGTCCATATAAAAATCGGTTTTCAGGATCTCACTGGCCTTTGGGAATTTGTCACTGAATTTATCTGCCAAATAATGTAGTGCGCCAACAGCCAAAAACGGCGCTGACGCAGTTCCGTAGGTAACGGTTTTTAAACGATATTGTTCTAATTTGGCGTTAGGATTATTTCTCCAAATAATTCGATGATAATCTTGGTCATGGGTTGATATAGAAATTTGCCGAAACATTTTCTCAATATCGGCGGAGAATATATATTTATGTTTCCGGAAACGAATTAGGAGGTTTAACAAATTTTCTTGCATATTCGGTCCCACTATAAGATTATCGTTTAGCGAATAATTGTTGGTGGATCGGGCTGACGCATCGAATACTACCCGGACCTTCGTCGTACTACTGGACTCCTTTATAACTGCGTGGTGTGGTAAGTAGAACATCTTGTTATTGGGTCGATCGATTTCGTTTTGTGGGATTAGTTCCATATGGTCCAGTGCTAAGTATTCGGCCATGAATTGCTTATAGGCTTCCCTTAGTTCCTCGTCTTTCTGTAATCGGTGCTCTAAGGCATAAAATCTTCTAGTTGCTTGTGAACAACTGTCTCCTAGCTTGGGTGGACTATGGCTAAAGGGCAGGCGAACTGTGATTCGGTTATCCTTGATTGCGGTAGTCTTATTGAATTGGTCAACGATCATTTGTTCCTCTATACTTAAACTTGGGACAGGCGATATTTCTTCGATTTTCCTAAATCTTTCTATTGCCGTTGCAATTTGAGAAATATCATTATTTGGCTCACAATTTGTTAAATAGGCGGCTTCGTTTTTTGGTTTAATGACTGGTTGGTTGTCAATATTTAGTTGGCCTGCGATTATCCAACCAAACCTAGAGTTTATCGCTATGGGCCCATCCCGATTACCTTGTATGAACTTCATCTCTTGAAGTGACTCGAAGGAATGGTTCACATCCCAATAATACATCAACGTTCAATGATATATTGAAAGACGGATCCGCTAATGGCTTATAATTATCGAATACATGAAGCTGCAGATTGGTGGTTTGAACTGGAGGTAACTTGGACGATATGGTTGGTATGATCAATGCATCTAATTGAGTAGTGTAGTTATGATCAACACGAGATCTAATCCTTAAGCTCGTCTTTCCTCTCGAATAACCGGCTACAGAGCTATTAAGCGTGTTGATTTTTGTATTGGTTTTAAAACTTGATACCTTCAATCGATCGGCCAATTCTTCCGAAATAAATGAATGCGTAGAACCTGAATCTAGTAAAGCTCGGGAGCTTATCCAATTACCGTATATGTCCTGTATCTCAATGAATGCTGTTGGTAAAACTGGAATCCTTGGCTGTATTGGCAATGTGGTTGGGATTATTGGTGGATCCCTTGGTTTATTTACCTGATGTAAGCAAACTGCTAACTTGGACTCAGCTTCATTGGTATTGGCTTTGGTCTGCAACGCGGAACTTTGATTGGTAATTGGGATGGTGTTATCTGGTAAATGAAAGAGAGTGTTGTGACGCTTTGAACACTTCCAACAGTGTTTGGAACTCTTGCACGTTGTAATCATGTGCTCACTACTAAAGCAATTGAAGCACCTTTTCGAATTGGTAATGAATGCTCGACGTTCTTCGGGAGATGCCCTGTCTGAATTTCTGGCAGTCAAATAATCTGTGGTCTATATGGCAAATTGGGCAAGTGGGCAGCTGAGCAGAAACATGAAACATTTTTGGTGTAACTTGTCTGTCCCGATTATAACTACCTCTAGGCTTTACTTGTTCTGGTACTGTTTCAATTAATGCATCGGTTCGCTTGCTTAGGAAGTCCAGGAACTGTTGAATTGTAGGATACTCTATTTCCGCGGTTTCATATTTCCATATTCGTCTCGTCTCTTCGTCTAATTTATCACTGGCTAGCAAAATTATCCAAGGATCTCGTTCCGTTGCCTTTGGACCAAGTGATTTCAAGCCGCGCACTGTTTCATCAACTACATCATGTAGCTTCATTAAATTATTGGATGAAGCTTTACTAAATTTTGTAATAGCGAAAAAATCACGAATATACGTTTCGATTATAGGCTTTTTTTTTCGTATTTTTTCGTAAGCCGTTTAAACGCTTCAATATAGTTTGCATCGTCAACTCGGAAATGACATATTGACGAATGGGCAGCACCCCGTAATTGACCAAGCAAATATTTAAATTTCTGTGCCGGAGATAGATTAACATTTTCATGAACCGTTGATGTGAAAATGTCATAGAACGCTTGCCACTGTTTAACGTTACCATCAAATATTGGTAAATTAAAGCGTGGTAATTTGAAATCGGACCGAAAGCTTGTATTCGCGGAAATATTAACCGTTTCATCTTGGTCTGAGTTTATCACTGGGTTGAACGATTTTTCTCTAATTAATTTTTGGATCCTTGCTACTATTGGAAAGTACATTTCATCTATCACATCCATTTCAGACGCCACCTTTTCATCAATTCCGAAAATTCTGTCTTCAACCTCGCTAAACTGTTTGTACAACTCGTGGGTCTTTGAAAGTCTTACTTCTAATTCTTCAGTCGATGCATCTTTACCCTTCGCCGTAAGAATCTGAGCATATTTAGTAAATTGCCCCTTAATAATAGCTTTACGTTTATTCAAGGCCTCCATGGTATTACACAAACCAATAAATTGGTATTAGATGGAAATATAGGTTCGTAACAATGTTTAATTAATAAGGAATATGCACCGAAACGTTAATCAAATGACGAATATATGCCGAATATGTATTATAAACGGATAATAAAACAGATTACCTTGTATATGTTATCGAAATCAAAATGGCTTCTTGTTTGACGCAGATGTCTGCTGGATGAGATGACCACGTTTCTTTTCACCAAATTAATAACCGAGATGGCGTGTGACCTTGGTATCCGCTGCGTAACTGTATTGCACCTTACTGTATTGGTCAACCGCGTTCGGATTGCGGCCGGTTAACTGGACTTGGTAGTTTCCGCTTCGAATACACTTGCACTTAACTTGGATTATGGCACGTTAACTGAACTCTGTAGATTCCGTTTGGATTACACAAACGCACTTTACTTGGATTGGATACCGGTTGGCGGGATCCGGTTCGAAGGACCAAAAAACTGTATAATTTCCTTTATTTTTTACAATATTGACTGCGGAATACAAGTAAAATTGATGTTTGTTGCTTGAAGACTCCATTCGAACAAAAAAAATGTTGGAAGAAAAAAAAATCGGTGTTGTCAGTAAATTACTCACCACGAGTATGTGGTGGTAATACTCACTAATTGATGTAAGGCGACATCTTAAAAATAAATAAATAAATAAATAATAAATAAATTTCAGGAGTAATCTGAACAGTAGTTTTGAACAATCAATTCGGCCCATTATAACGTCGCGCACAAACATTGCGGAAGAAATTTGTCTTCGAACGAACAATGGTTCAATATTCAATATCAAACAATGGCCTATAGTCGCCTTAAGGCAAACAGCATAAATCGCTTCTGGATTGATTCTATACGGTTAGAGGAATTGATATAGTACGGATTCCAGACAATTGACGCATACTCCAAGTGCGATCGAACAAATGAAGCAAAGAGGACTTTTAGAGTATATGGATCATGAAAGTCTTTGGAGAAACGGATTAAAAACCCTAACATTAAATTAGCCTTATTAATACATCTGTCAATATGGTCCTTAAACGATAAATCTCGTGAAAACAAAACCCCTAAATCTAGAAAAGAATGAACTCGCTCTATCATAACGCCATTTAAGAATAAACTATTATCATTTCCATTACGTCCATAACGTTTTCTAGAAAAGTTCATAACTTTACATTTCGAAACGTTCAGGCAAAGCTTATTCAAGCTACACCAGTCGCAGAAAACGTTTAATTCCTGTTGTAGATTTAGCAGATCGCGATCATTTCTAATCTTACAAAAGATTTTTACATCATCAGCGTAAATCAGAAACTTACAATGTTTGAAGCACCGCTTCACATCATCTATGAATGCAATAAATAATAGAGGTCCAATGTGGCTACCTTGTGGGCGCCAGACAAAACATTGATGTCTCTAGATAAAATATTATTTAAAAAAACTTTTTGAGTTCTGTTCGTCAAATATGAAAAAATCCACTTTAAAGGAAGGGCATCACACTTGTTGAGCTGCACCAGTTTCTTTACCAATAAAACATGATCAATTTTATCAAAAGCTTTGCTAAAATCAGTAAACACTACCTCAACACCATCACCACCTTCTAATGCTAGCGTCAAAAAATTTGTAAACAAAGCAAGATTTGTCACAGTTGACCGTCCGGGGTAAAACCCATGCTGGTTTACTGAGATGAAATTTTTAATTAAGAAAAAGATGCGGTCCTTGACCATCGATTCAAATAATTTAGGAATAGCCGATAAGATAGAAATACCGCGGTAATTTTCGATATCCGTTCTCCGTCCACTCTTGAAAATTGGTTTAATGAAACTGGATTTCCAAATTGAAGGGAAAACCCCACTTTTCAAACTCAAATTGAAGATGTTCGTCAGCGGCTGAACTAAGACCGAAGCACACTTTTTCAACACAAGCGGGTGAATTTTGTCCGGGCCACAACTCATATTCACATTTACATTCAAAAGAGCGTGCAGAACGTCATCGGTAGTAAATTGAAATTGAATGTTTGGATTATTATTAAAAAGAAGTTCGTCATTCCCTCTCGAAGACACGGGACATACACATTTTCAAAAAATGCTGCAAACATGTCAGTGATAATTTGTGGATCACTAGCCGTCAAAGAATTGAATAATCCCCCTAGCCTTTTCATTCTTTTTCCCTAATATCCCTAGCCTTTTCATCACAGCCACAAATTTATTCCGAACTCGAAAAGTCTAAGCATTTTTCTGCGGGAAAATATCCTTCCGTCCGAGCAAGACCAAAATTCCAAAATTTGTTAACGCTATGTACATTGATGTTCTTACATATATCTGTGATTTCTTATTGAAGTCCATTCGTCAAACATAAGCCTAAATCGTGCACCTTCTCGGACACGGCTAACAATTTCAGATTTTATTTCATTTCCTTTTGATACCAACACCTTTCTTAAATCGTAGGACGTGCAAATTTTATTCGTGGGAACTATTTCCTAAACTTTCCTAAAAATTAAAATCCGCCATTTTTTCAATGTATACGTAAAACTACGTATAAACGAGTAAATTATAAATTATATGAAAAAATGCAAATAAGTACGCTGACTAAGTACTTGTAAGAGGTCAATTTACATATCGTATGGTTTCTCCGAGCATTTTTCCCAATTCCAGAAACACCGCTACCAAATACTAAGCGCACTTTTGAGTTGTTCTGGATCAAAACTAACAGGTAAACACCACTTCATAGAAAAACCCTTTCCAAATAAACATCATTTGCAGGATTTATTATTACATTATTTTATTGCAAATTAAAGTGCACCGGAAACTTATCGTTTGCTTGTAGAAATTTACGGTGAACATGCTCCATCGAATACATCGTGCAAAAAATGGTTTCAACAATTTAAATTGGATCGATCGACTGTTGCAAAAGGGTTACAAACTATCCGAACCGATTTTACGTGAGACCGATGGTGTTTTGTATTTCAGCTACACGATTTCCTACGAATACCTTCCATTTGTTTGAAGGTCCTTGAATCCATGCGAGAGTGATGGTTGAATCCGTGTTCGCATATATTGATGTTGGCGTGTCTAATGATTGCCTTACGCTATTCATTAATCTTGCTAATACAACTGCCCCGCATAGCTCTAGTCGTGGCGTATTTATTTTCTTTAACGGTGCTACTCTAGTTTTTGATGCTAGTAACGTAACTTTAACATCTCCGGATTCCAAAGACACCTTGCTATATATGACAGCAGCATATGCCGCATCTGAAGCATCACAGAATCCATGTAATTCTATGACATTCTGAGTTAATCCACCATTCAGAATTAATCCACCTAGGGATTCTAATATTGCTTACATGCTGTAACTGCTGTTGAAATTTCATCCATTGGGTTTCCAGATGACTAGGCATGTTCTCGTCCCAACCAATGTTTTGTTCCCATAACCTTTGCATTAATATTATTGCGGTTATAGTTATGGGGGCGATCCATCCTAATGGATCAAAAAACCTTGCGATGTTTGATAGGACATTTCGCTTGGTGTTAGCCTTTTGTGTCGTTAGGATAATTGCCACTTTAAAGCTAAATTCGTCTCTTTGAGGGTCCCAATATATACCCAATGTTTTTATATTCTGTTCTTCTGTGATTTCAACTGTCATGAATTCTTGATTTTGGTCCGGAACTGTTTGTAATACCTCATTCGAATTGCTATTGCATCCCAATAATTTAGTTAACTCGTGCTGCAATACTAATATTTCGTCCAACGACTGAGCTCCAGTCAAGACATCATCTACGTAGAAATCCCCCCCCCCCCCCCTGATGTAATGTTTTTATTGCTAGGTATGGTGCCGAAGCAGTGCCATAAGTTACTGTTGTTAATTTGTATTCCTGTAGCGGCTTATTTGGATCATCTCGCCAGACTATTTTTTGCAGATCTTGATGTTCTTCGGCGACCTTTATTTGGCGATACATTTTTTCGATGTCGGCGGTGAAGACATATTTGTACCTTTGCCATCTCAGCACGATTGAAAACAGCTTTTGCTGAAGAGTTGGCCCTACTAATTGTGCATCATTAAGGCTGCTGCCTGAAGCTGTTTTCATTGAAGCATCGAAAACCACTCGAAGCTTAGTTGTAGTACTGGTTTACTTTATAACTGCAAGATGTGGTAAATAATTGTTTATTTTTGTTGAATCATTTGCTGGAACCATGTGTCCTACGCTCAAGTATTCGGTTATAAAATTCTGATAATCTAATTTTAGAGTAGGATTATTTTGTAGTTTTTTCTCTATTTGAAGGAATCTTGCGATTACTTGTTTTTTAGAGTCACCGAGCTCTATGTTTTCTCTTAATGGAAGCTTTACTTCATACGAGCCATTGGATAAACGTTTATATCCCTCTTGGTAAAGTCTTTCACAATTTGCATGTTCACTCGTTAAATGTTTAGGAGATTGAATTTCTTCGATTTCCCAGATCCGTTGCAGATCATCATCAATAGTTGAAATCATGGTTTGTATTTGATGTTCATTGGAAACTGGTTTTATAGCTCCAAACATGATCCAACCCAATTTGGTACGTTGAGCTGTTGGCCCTATTTCTCCCTTTATCATTTCTGGCATAAGGATATCCGAGATGTAGTCCATTCCTAGTAGAATGTCTATAGCGCCAGGTATATTAAAATTGGGATCGGCCCAAATCAGGTCATTGATGTGCTTCCATTTTCCCGTATGTAATTCGTTGTTTGGTAATCTTCTTGTTAACTTTGATAAAACGTAGGCGTTGATTTCTAGTTTGAAATCCGACTCAAACCGTGGTTTGATGGTAAAAGTAGTTTTACTAGTTGATGTAATTTTTCCTTCTCCGATTCCCGATATTACCAAATTTGTCCTTTGTTTACGAAGTTTTAATCTCTGTGCACTGGTTTCACTGATGTATGATGCTTGAGATCCGCTATCGATAAAACTTCTGGCATGTTCCTCTCTCTCATTAACGAGTTTAATTTTTACAATTGCTGTTGTCAGTAATCCGAAACCTGCTTATTCTTGCTGTTGCTGTGCCACACTTGTTACAGATGTGTGCTGATGTAACAGTGTATTATGGGTGCCCTTACATATATTACATTGTGAATTTGTTTCACATCTTATGTGGGCCAAATGTAGTAAGCATTATTTACATAAGTCTGCCTTTGTTACAAATTCGTTTCGCCATTTCGGAGCAAGGTTCTTAAAATTGATGCAATTGTTTATCAGATGTTCACCCTTGCAGTATCTACAGAAGTTTTTAACCGAGTTGTTGTATTAAACGAAACGCCCTTTTGTTTAGGTTTGTTTCCAATCATCTCCAACGACTGGAACCGCGTTTCTAAAAAACTGAAGAAATACTGCATTGTTGGTATTTCTTTTGGATCTTCTAACTTCTGCTCGAAGAGTTTGTGAGTTTCGGCATCTAATTTTGGTAGTAATAATTCCAATATTAATGGGTCCCAGCCTTTGATGCCGACGCCTAAATTGGTGATTGATTGTAGAATTTCCTTGGCTGTGTCCACTATTTTCCTTAGAGGTGCAGCTGACTCGGTGTGACTTGTCGGGATGTTCAACAATTTTTTGATGTGCGTTGAAACTAGTAATCTTTTGTTGTTGTATCGTTGTTGGATAGTATTCCACGCGGTCATGTAGTTTTGAAATGAGTTCAATAAACCGGCCGCCTGATCTGTTACGTGGCTTTTTAGGTAGTGCATTTTCGTTACGTTTGGTAAATCCTTGTTAGAATGTACAATCTGTGTGAATATGTCTCTGAATGTTATCCAGTTAAGATAATTTCCATTAAACATTGGAATATCTATTTGTGGCAGCTTGATTTTTGATGTTAATTGAACAGGTGCTACCTTTTCTTGTTCCAAGTCTTCCAATTTATCCTCCAGCTTTGCTATTATGTTATCGTAGTTCACTTCCCAATCATTGTAGCTTTCAATGTATTGGGCGTTATCTGGGCTTGCGTATACGGCTTCTGGATGTGCTGCCGATAAACTTGTCCATTTGGATTTCAAATTGTTTAACTTTTGCCTTAGGTATGATTTCGTGATAACCTCACTGCCCCAGTTTTTTTAGATGACCTGAATCATCATCATTAGTGCTGCCCCTTTGATCAATTGGATTTCCATTTTCATGTTTGCGCCTTTCGATTCAAAACCTGGTTTTTCAGCTTTTGGTTGTTGATCTTCATGCTTCCCAGTTTTTAACGATGTATCATCAGCTGTTTGCTCCCAGTTTTCAATGATGTCGTTTAAATAATTCATCAATTCGCTGTAGCTATCCTTGGCGATTTTCCTAGTAGTATTCCAATATTCATGATCCTTTGTTGAATTGAAATGTTCAACCATCGCCTGGTCGTTCTTCTTGAAGTCATTGTACAGCTGGATTAAGGTGTTTTGTCGCTTTTCAAAATACGCTAGTGTAGATTTGCGCTCGTTACTATCTTTCTTGATGTTTTCTTTTAATTTACACATTTGTGTATAAACACGTCACCTTGTTTTACCACTAACTCTTCGAACTGCATTGTAACCGCTTTTCTTTTAACTTAGAATTTAAATTATTACACACTTATTTCCGGTAATAACTAACTTCTAAAGTTTAGAACTGTGATCGCTGGTTTGTTTTAGTTCTCTCGAAGGACCAATATTTGTTTCCGGCCTATAGATGTACTGCCGAATTTGCGATCTATTATTTCCTTATTCATAAAATATGTTATTTCCATTCATAAATGTGTTAACGGCTACGATGTTTTAACCTATCGTTGGTGCATGTTTACTATGTTTAAACAGTCAATGTAGTATTGAGCAATTTGAAATTTATTGCGATTGCCGGTAATTATCGAAATTTTGCAAAACTAAACTTCTGTAATTACCGACAATTTTGAAACCAAAATTGGGTGGTTAAACCGTTTTACCGGTATCTCGAAAACCGGGATTGGATTCCCTAGTGGGCAGTTCAACCTTATCCAGATATGTAATAAAATATTGTTGTTTCAGGATAAGCGGCATTGGCTCCAAACTGCATAGGCTTCAAATAGGTAATTTATGAGTCCAAATTACCACCTTTAATAATTTATTACACCAGACCGCCATCAGATATTTCGTCTAATGTTACTCCATGGTCGTTGTGAAGGGCAGGTTAACTTTATTCACTTGTGTAGTAAATTATTTTTGAGTCATGTTAAACGGTATTGACCCGGAACGGTAAAGGCTTTACATTTTTATTTTAAAGGTCGATCTTGCAAAATTTAATAATTTATTATACCAGACCGCCACCTACCGCCCATTTCATAATTTTGCCGTTTTCAAATATTATTAGCGGTTTACGATTGAGGCAACTCATTTTTAATATGTTTTGGACGTTATCGTCCTGTAAAGTTAGAGTATTGGTCCGGAACCTTTAATATGTTGGTCGTTTTTAGAAATTTAGCTAAAGTTAATTCCACATTTCTGTTCTTCGGTAAATTGATGGACTTTGTTCGGTAATTGACTAGTTTTCAAACATTATCAGCAGTTTTCAACGTTATTGTTCTGTAAAGATAGAGTATTGGTCCGGAACCTTTAATATTTTGGTCGTTTTTAGGAATTTAGCTAAAGTTAATTCCACATTTCTGTTCTTCGGTAAATTGATGGACTTTGTTCGGTAATTGACTAGTTTTCAAACATTATCAGCAGTTTCCAACGTTTTGTTCTGTAAAGTTAGAGTATTTGTCCGGAACCTTTAATATTTTGGTCGTTTTTAGAAATTCAGCTAAAGTTAATTCCACATTTCTATTCTTCGGTAAATTGATGGAATTTGTTCGGTAATTGACTAGTTTTCAAACATTATCAGCAGTTTTCAACGTTATTGTTCTGTAAAGATAGAGTATTGGTCCGGAACCTTTAATATTTTGGTCGTTTTTAGGAATTTAGCTAAAGTTAATTCCACATTTCTGTTCTTCGGTAAATTGATGGACTTTGTTCGGTAATTGACTAGTTTTCAAACATTATCAGCAGTTTTCAACGTTATTGTTCTGTAAAGATAGAGTATTGGTCCGGAACCTTTAATATTTTGGTCGTTTTTAGGAATTTAGCTAAAGTTAATTCCACATTTCTGTTCTTCGGTAAATTGATGGACTTTGTTCGGTAATTGACTAGTTTTCAAACATTATCAGCAGTTTCCAACGTTTTGTTCTGTAAAGTTAGAGTATTTGTCCGGAACCTTTAATATTTTGGTCGTTTTTAGAAATTCAGCTAAAGTTAATTCCACATTTCTATTCTTCGGTAAATTGATGGAATTTGTTCGGTAATTGACTAGTTTTCAAACATTATCAGCAGTTTTCAACGTTTGTGTTCTGCAAAGTTAGAGTATTGGTCCGGAACCTTTAATATTTTGGTCGTTTTTAGGAATTTAGCTAAAGTTAATTCCACATTTCTGTTCTTCGGTAAATTGATGAACTTTATTCGGTAATTGACTTGTTTTCAAACATTATCAGCGGTTTTCAGCGTTATCGCTCTGTAAAAATAGAGTATTGGTCCGGAACCTTTAATATGTTGGTCGTTTTTAGAAATTCAGCTAAAGTTAATTCCACATTTCTGTTCTTCGGTAAATTGATGGACTTTGTTCGGTAATTGACTAGTTTTCAAACATTATCAGCAGTTTTCAACGTTATTGTCCTGCAAAGTTACAGTATTTGTCCGGAACCTTTAATATGTTGGTCATTTTTAAAAATTTAGCTAAAGTTAATTCCACATTTCTGTTCTTCGGTAAATTGATGGACTTTGTTCGGTAATTGACTAGTTTTCAAACATTATCAGCAGTTTCCAACGTTTTGTTCTGTAAAGTTAGAGTATTTGTCCGGAACCTTTAATATTTTGGTCGTTTTTAGAAATTCAGCTAAAGTTAATTCCACATTTCTATTCTTCGGTAAATTGATGGAATTTGTTCGGTAATTGACTAGTTTTCAAACATTATCAGCAGTTTTCAACGTTTGTGTTCTGTAAAGTTAGAGTATTGGTCCGGAACCTTTAATATTTTGGTCGTTTTTAGGAATTTAGCTAAAGTTAATTCCACATTTCTGTTCTTCGGTAAATTGATGAACTTTATTCGGTAATTGACTTGTTTTCAAACATTATCAGCGGTTTTCAGCGTTATCGCTCTGTAAAAATAGAGTATTGGTCCGGAACCTTTAATATGTTGGTCGTTTTTAGAAATTTAGCTAAAGTTAATTCCACATTTCTGTTCTTCGGTAAATTGATGGACTTTGTTCGGTAATTGACTAGTTTTCAAACATTATCAGCAGTTTTCAACGTTATTGTTCTGTAAAGTTAGAGTATTTGTTCCGAACCTTTAATATTTTGTTCGGTGTTAATAATTTTAGTTATCAAAGACCAGAAATTTACCGAGGGACAGAAATATGAAACTTAACATTTCTCTTCTAACCTTTAATATTTTGATAATGTTATGCGTTTCAGTTGACAAAACTTGCACTTTGTCGGGAAAATAGCCATGGACGTGGCAGGACTCTTCTATATTACGGAAAGCGGTAATACGTATATATTAGTGATAATAGACTATTTTAGTAAATGGCTAGAAATGTACCCTATACCTAATGAGGATCAACAACTATCATTTATGTCATAATTAACAACTGGATTATCCGCTAAGAAGTTCCGGTGGAAATTCACTCATACAATGGAAGAAATTGAACACTGAACTTGAAAAAATATTTAGCAAAGGTTGTGAATAAAAATCAGTGCGACTGAAATCGACATTTAGTGCTATTCCACCATCAGCGTTATATGGACAATATTTCGTCGATAAAATGCAATTAGAACTTGATGCGTTAGTAAGCGATCGAATCAAGGCTCGGCTCACATAATAAAACTTCCGAAGAAGAGCAACTGGTTTGGCTCTACAATCCGCAACGAAGAAAAAGTTTATCACCGAAGCTCCTACCGGCATATGGGAAGGAGCATGTACTGTCATCACAAAAAATAAACTGCGAAATTTATAGAATAAAGAAAGGATAATGGGGGAAACACAAGGTGGTGTATTTGTAATTATTGGCGGTATACAGAGGAGAAAGTTTCAATCCTGCCTGAAACGAACTGGGTTAGGTGGAGGGAATGTTACGATATCGCCTATTGGGTCGATGGGCAAATAATCTGGCATTGACTAGAATTTTATTCACAACCCTGTGATAGGAACCGGATTAGATAAGGCAAATTCGTAACAACATAATTGCTGCCATATACTCGTGAACATGGTAATTATGTAATCTAAAAATCTGCTTTGACGTGTGTTTACCAAATTAGCATAGATATACATTATATTGCTACTTAAAATCAACTCGAAATATAAAAGTTTCAGTGAAGTTTGTAAACCTTCCTTAAATACTGAAGACATTTGTTCTTTATATTTAAAATTACAACAAATAATTATAAAACCACCCACTTCTTTTGTGTATACAGTTTTATCTCAAGTATAACATGAATGTAATTTTTTTAGCTCTCATTGCTGTTATAATAATGGAATATGTATGTCTTCCACGTATTTTATTTCAGAAATACAATTGAAAAATTACTCGAAGGAGCTAAATTATGTAAGTTCGTTAAATCTATACGTACAAAAAGTTTACATACGCTATGTTTGGCTTTGAACATTTTTTCAAAGCACATATCAAAATTTGATTCCCTATTGGATTGTTGAGAAGTAAAGAATTTGCACAAAATCAATTTTGTATTTAGTTGAATTCGTAAATTAAAAAACATAACACTAGAATCTTCTTATCTACTTAGATTTGAAAAACTCGATTAACTATGAGTAACATCTATATGCAAATTTGATTTCGAACAACGTCATCAGGATTGTAAATATCCTCTAGCTTTAAGATGGAAACTATTATTTTCTGTAGGCCCGTTTCCACAGAAAAAGTTTTGGACGTAGGCACTTGGAGTTTTAGCACTTAAACCTTATTTATGAATTATTATCGCAGTCAATTAAGCTAAATATTAGCAAAAATTGAGGAAGAACTTAATGAACTACCTTTTTAGATCCATTGTACATAATAAATCTTTACCAAAAATTAATGAAACAGATCAACTCGGCGACAGTAAAATCCGCGACAGCCAACTTGGCGAAACCAACTCGGCGACGGTGAACTCAGCGACGGTCAACTCAGCGACATGGAAAAAATGTAAAAAAATCAAAAATGAAGGTAAAAATTCACTGATTTCGGGATTGTACACCATTGGTTCGAGTGACGTCATTTTTTATAAAACTGTTTTAAATAAAATATTAAAATGACAAATCAAATCAAATTTTTTATTAAACTTGGCTGGGATTCTAAAATCAGTTTTGAAAGAAGTTCTGGAATATGGCCACCTGGGACGGAACTGAACCATTTCTTAACCGATTATAATGGGATTGAGTATATTGGATGGAAATGGGATTCTAAAATGAGTTTTAGCAAACGTTAAAGTATTTCCAGAAATGGTTCAGGAGTAACGAAGAAAGTACTCACATTTTTTGTGAAAATGATGGGATGGTGGGATAGTGGGAAAAAGTTCTTCAGTTTGAAAAGAGTTATATTTTGTTTTCTATTTTACGCTTGTGAAAAAAACAACACTTGTCTCTTTCGAATTACCAGTTTTTCCACGTAAAAAATTTACTTTAAAAGTACCTCGGAAGAAGAACTCCTAAACTACTTCCTCTTAAGTACTTTAGAAGTAGTTCTTAAGTATACGTCTTGTATGTCCCAAAAGATTTATTTTAAATAAAAGTCCAGCATTAATAATTCAATTAATTTTTATATGACAAAGGAAAGATTTTATCGAATAAAAGTTTATTCGTTAAAATTTACATACTGATACTTGGTCAAGATCTACCTGCAAAAATTGGCAATTACGCTATTAAAAATATTAATATTTTAAATTTGATTATGCGACTATTTTTAATTAAACGCAGACAAACTAAACGTGCACACCTCGAAGATGTACTTGCACCATATTTTATTTACTCGAGTCTGTGGCGACAAAAGGAAGACGAAGCATAATTAGTTATATCGTGTCTACTAACTAACATTCTAGTTTATGTAAAACGGTGCGGTGTGTAGGAAAAAGTCGTGTGCATGTATTTAAACTAGTGAACCTACGTTTGCTTGGCAGTCTATTTGTGCAGGCACAATTAATATTTTCGAGTTCCGTTAAAAGTTCATGGCCGGGAACATTCCAGAAATCCTTCCAAAACTCATTTTAGAATCCCATTTCTATCCAACATACCACATCTCATTATAATCGGTTAAGAAAAGGCACAGTTCCGTTCCAGGTGGTCGTATTCCAGAACTTGTTTCAAAACTCATTTTAGAATCCCATCCAACATACGAAATCTCATTTTAATCGATTAAGACATGGTCGAGTTTAATAAAATTTCATGAACCAAAGTCACTTTAATGTTTTATTTAAAACAGTTTTTTAAAAATGACGTCACTCGAACCAATGGTGTACAATCCCGAAATCAGACAATTTTTATCTTTAGTTTTGATTTATTTAAATTTTGTTCCCGTCGCCGAGTTAAATTAAATTACCGAAAATTAAAAAACTTGTTATAATTCGTTCTTCCGAGTGGTTGTCGATTAAATTGCTTAAATCTAAACCACAAATCCCTCTAAAAATTAGAGAACATCCGTCAGAAGCAATTTTTATGTCCTGATTATGCTTACGTAATGTAATTTGAACAAAACAGCCAAATTTGTTCCAGGACTTTACTGCTATCATGATTTTTTAGCCTAGTTCGGGCTGAATATTATTTAAACCTGGTTGAATCGGTTCTTCAGTTTTACAATCGTCCCACGCTTTCTGGCATAGACCATAATTTGCACGTTGCCCCAGAGAAATAAGTCGATTGCACTCAAATAGCATGATGTTGTTTCGAGAGATCTCGAAAGGTCTTCGGTAAATTGATTTGAATTTGGCCGTTTTTGTTCATCGTACCTTAACAGCATTGCGGTATCAGTTGGTTTAGTGATTCTGCTAAAAAGCCCCACTAAATAGTACCTTGTTGCGGATTCATATAGATTTCTCTTGATTGATATGAAATTATTTAGTATTATAGTCGCAGAAGTTTTGCTTGCTATGGTAGCCATTTAGATGGAAATTTGCATCACCGCTCATTAAGATTTTTTAAATCAGTCAACCAATCAACTGCTTATTATTTAAAATCAAACTAGTAAATATTTGGCATCACTAATGATCTCTAGTCTCGATGATTAAATTTGGTAAAGCCCATAGACAAACAATGAAACATAACCAACTTAAAATTAATCACCCTATGTCGAACTAGAATCCCAATTGTTTTAGGGAAATCTAAACAATTTAAAGAATTTTGTATTATGGCCAAATATATTAAAAAATCTTTAGCCAGAAAGTAAAAAAAAATTAGAATTTTTCATCAAAAATTGCTTTATATACTTTTGCAAACGCTCAAACCATTTATCGAAACCCAGTCCGAACATGATGAGCTCCAAAACATGGCTTTTCAACGCAATTCAATCGCTTCTTCATGCGATAAAATTTGTTGTCCACGCATCTTATCTTTGATTGTTGGGAACAGGAAGAAGTCATTGAGTGCCAAGTCGGGGCTGTAAACCCATTAATTCGGTAGGTTGAGTGGTCAAATACTCGCTTGTTTGATATGATGTGTATGAGCTCGCATTATCGTGATGCAAAATGAATCACCATTTTGGATTGTTTCTGTCAATTTGTTGAAAATTTCGGGCAATCAAATGGTCGTATACCCATCTGAATTGACTGTATTTTGATTTTCAAGAGCCTCAGTAGCCATATGACTGGTGGTTTTCGTGAAGAAACCCGCTACCATTTGCTTTCCAACGCTCCGAGCTCGCCAACATTTTGTTGGTTTTTCTTCGAATTGGAAGACCCAAACAGCCGATTGCTCTTTTCTTTCTGGCTCATACGCATATATCCATGACTCGTCACTTATCACAATCTTGTACACGATTTTGGAAGTTCCTCCAACGAATTTTTCGAGCATTTGGCGGCACCAATCAATTGCCGCCAAATGCTTCAAAAAATCGCACGGTTTCATGGTTGGGCTATATAGTAATTTGAATCATTTTATAAAAAATTTATATTTTCGTGCTTGTTGCGTTATTTTTTCTTATTGGGCTTCACTAATCTTCTAGAGCATTGATCCTATTATTAGATGTCCCAAGGGTACGCAGTCTAACATTGGAAGTGTGGTTATTACTTTCCAACTTTAACTTGATTGACGCCATCCAACAACTGTGTTTTATAGTTGGACGTATACACAGATCCTAGATTCTTTAGGCAAATTCTTAGACGATAATGAAAGACCAATGATTAATTTAATGGAAACCTGCAAGATCAAATTATTTTATTAACTCATTAATTCATTAATTGATTAAATTATTTATTTCCGCCGTTATAAGATCTTTGTCGTAATCTTGGTCGTAATATTTTTAAATTTAGCAGCTGGATTTTATTATTTTGATTTGAAAATAGGCAACATAATGTAGATTTCTTTACAACCTCCGTTTTGAAAATGCCATTCTCTGTCACTTTTATTTTGCAGAAATGAAAGTAATACGGGGGGGTAGTGAGAAGTCCGGTAAAATTGCAAGAGAAGGCGCCACAATCGCAAATCCCAGATGGCATGTTTCAATACCATCTGTCACTAGACCAAATTAAAATTTTCAGGCAGATCTGTCATTTAGTTCAGTTTTGACAGCCATTGAAAACAGACAACCCATTCTTTTTTTGCCAAACCAAAGTTGATAAATATTATGGGTACTCTTTACCATCGATTAAAATGATTCACAAGTGGTTTACTGATTTTCGTTGTGGTTACACAAGCACAACTGGTGCCGAACGCTCAGGACGCCCAAATGAAGTCACCACACCAAAAATGACTGACAAAATCCATGATACGGTATTGCAAGACCGCAGAGTGAAAGTGCGCAAGATAGCTCAGATAATAGGCATCTCAGATGAACGTGTGCGCGATATATTACACGAATATTTGAATATGAAAAAGCAATCCGCGCGTTGGGTGCCGCGTTTGCTTACAATCGACAAAAAACGCATACGTGTGACGACTTCAGAGGCAGGTTTGGCAATGTTCAAGCGAAACAAAAAGGAGTTTTTGCGTCGTTTCATAACTGTGGATGTAACATGGATCCATCACTATACACCGGAGACCAAAGAACAGTATAAACAGTGGATTTCTGCTGGCGAATCTTCGCCGAATAAGGGTAAGGCGATTTTATTGGCCAACAAGGTCAAGGCCACAGTTTTTTGGGATGCACGCGACATAATCCACATCGATTACCTTCAAAAGGGGAGAACAGTCAACGGCGATTATTACTACAACTTACTGGACCATTTCAACGACGTTTTGAAAGAAAAACGACCGCATTTGGCGCAGAAAATAGTTCTCTTCCATCAAGACTATGCACGGGTGCACACGTGTGTAGTTGGCATGGCCAAAATTCATGAATTACGCTTTGAATTGGGTCAACATTCGCCATATTCTCCATACTTAGCCCCCCTGCGACTATTTCCTGTTTCCGAACTTGAAGAAATGGCTCGGCGGAAAGAGATTTGGCTCTAATGAGGAGATCATCGATGCAACAAACGCCTATTTTAAAGGGTTGGAGAAATCGTATTATTCGGAAGTGATCGAAAAACTTTGAAGAATAATTTTTTTTTTTGGCCGAAAATATTATTCCTTGTTTCATTTTTACTAGACTTCACTCCGCTCTCGTGTCTGGACTTGTAACTGAATTAATCGAATCTGGAAAAACTAAACTTTAATAATAAACAATAACACACGTTTTTGTTTCCGATATACCTGTCCATTCATAATTTTTAATATTTAAATTTTCAAGTTTTGGAATTTTGTCAAGATCTTCGCGTATATCGTAATCTACTTCGCTTTGATAAGGAAAGACAACGTCATCCTCTGAATCGCTGTAATTTTGCGTACTTTGGATTTCATGTATTACGGCTCTATTCATTTGAAACGTGATTGCAGAATTATCAGTTTCCGTACTAACTAGTAACGGTAAATTAGTTGTGGCGGTTTCGAAATGAATAATTCACAGAAGACGGCTTATTCTTTATTTCATCTTGAATGAATGATAATGAAACCCGCTTTATTCGAAATAATACATCTCTCACACTGAAGTTAACTACAGTATTCTGTGTAGTAGTCATGAATCTTAAAGTTCTAAACAAATGTCCACATGGTTGACTACTAAATAATCATGGCTTGAAAACGTCCGGTAAATTGGTCATTCTTAAAAGCGATATGGCATTAATAAGTGCATGACCATTTAGCTTGATGATCCAACTTTTCCAAAGTCTTAATAGTCCAAATTTGATGGATTATTTTTAGAGGTGACATTTCTTTATCTAAGAAAGAATATGCGCTGTAATTCATTAATTTATTATACTCGATAGTCCCCTCCGAGTTTACAACATTTTTCAATAAATCTGCACGAACAACTTCACATACAAGATTTTTGACCGCCTTAAAATTCATTTCATTCATTATCTGTGCTATTTATATCTGTAGAATTGAAAAGGTGTTTATCAAATGTTTCGGTGATATTAAGAATTTCTCTAAGACCAATTAGCTGGAAGATTGGCATTAAGTTAGCGCGAAGTATCACAATCCGAAGAAATACCTGTTAATTAATATCATATGTTAGAAAGTGGTTAAAAGTTATTGGGTTAAAGATTTCCATTGTTGTATAGCATCAGTCGTACAGAATTTATTGTTTGTACCATAAATCAATAAACATAAGATGGGGTCGTCTCCTCTCAATTTTTATTAAAAGTTTGAAGAACTACCACATTTACAAAAGTTGAATATTCTTGACTTTTAAACATTTTATAAATTTCCAAAGCCGAATTTGTAGGAAAAGAGAGTGGAACAGGTATTCCTGAAGTCGGTCAATTGCGGCAGAACAAACCCAATATTTTGATTTGATCCTGGATCGTATTCTAGTTTCCCCACAATTTTTGTAGCATCCTCACTTATCCAAACATAGAGATGCAAATTTTTATTTTCAATAAATTCCGAAAGCAGCTTGATACGTAAAGATCCTTCAATTGGCGTTGGTAACTCGTTTTTCATATAATTGGATATCGATGTTAAAGATGGCAATGGGACACATTCATAAAACTGTCTTCCAGCTACCTATTTCCATGATTGTTTTATCAGCATTGGTTATTGCCATTTCTTTTAAGTCATTTAAAACACATGAATGAATGCCATTGAGCTTGAATCATAATTAACATTATAATTATTGAATTATCGATCCAACATCTTCTTTAACTCGTTTTTTTCTTTAATCAAAATTTGAATTTTATTTAAAATTGGGAAAAAGTCGTCAATGCTTCTTTGATTATAACAAACAGTGTTTTCTCGTTTTCGACGCTCACGTTCTGTTTTTGGACATTTTGGATTGGATCACTTAGATGTGTCTAGAGCCTCATTGAGGTGGATGTGAAAAATGGTTCCAGCGTTTACTCTTCCATTGCTTCTCGTTTTGAGTGGCAACGAAAAGGTTTATATGGAGCTCTTCCATAGTCGTCCGAATTCGTAGAATATGTCTGCCTATGCTCTACATCATAGAACTTGTTTGCAACTTATTATTTAAATAGGCTAATTTCTGAACTATAAAACCTGCATAGTGCGGTTTCTGGCAATGTACATCTACTGCGAATTCAGACGACTATAGCGTCTATATCTATGCCTTATTTTCCTATTTCATCAACTTTATATATCATTTCATAATTTTCCTTTTGGTATTATACACGGTTATGAAAATTATTTGTTTTCCTAATGGGAAATTTTGTGGAGTTCAAAGAACTGTAACTATTGTGACATAATGTTTTTTGGGATGACATTGAATAATATCGCGATATTTATAAAGGGTTATCCAATTCGAGGTTGATAAAGTAGAAATCTGTATACCGACATCTGTCAAAGATAAACGTCAAGTACGCTGTCATTTATTTAGTTGACATTCTGCCATTTAAGAATATGGAGCATTTAACATACGCAAATTGGGTGTTGGAAAAACAGGCCGTCGATGCTGATTTTTCGAACAAAATTTTCTTCAGTGATGAAGCTCATTTTTCGCTTGGTGGATACGTTAATAAGCAAAACTGTAGAATTTGGGGCTCAGAAAATCCACAATTGATTGTAGAGAAGCCATTACACCCGGAAAAAGTCACTGTTTGGTGCGCATTGTGGTCTGGTGGTGTGATTGGGCCGTATTTTTTTGAGAACAACCATGGACGAACCGTTACCGTCAATTCTGAGCGCTATGGCCGCATGTTAACCGATTATTTTTTTACGAAAATCGAAGATTATGATCTTGACGATATGTGGTTCCAGCAGGATGGAGCAACCAGTCACGTAACACGAGCAAATCGAGATCTTTTGCAAGAGAAATTTCCTGGACGTTTGATTTCGCGATTGGCTGATGTCAATTGGCCTCCAAGATCCTGTGATTTAACGCCTTTGGATTTCTTTTTGTGGGGCTACGCGAAAGATCGTGTTTACGCAAACAATCCTCAAACTCTTGACGAATTGAAAACTAATATTCGTTAGTTAGTAAGGTAATGGCCGAGATACCGCCCGAAATGTGCCGAAAAGTCATTGAAAATTACCGCAAAAGAATCAAGGCCTGTAAGAAGTCCCGTGGAGGACATTTGAATGATATCTTAACTTTTAACTAAAAATGGCAAGGATCAATCTGTAAAATGAAATAAAAATTACAATACATTCAGAATATTTTGTGTGTTTTTTTTAAGTTTACTTTATCAAGCTTGAATTGGATAACCCTTTATTTTAGTATTGCTTCCGCATTTGTGCGAGATCGTTTCTGGTTTAAAATCAAAGACGTTATGGGTCCAGCACTTCAATTTAATGATCACTAGAATCTGTTCTGACTATTATTAGGCTTTTATAAATTTTCAGTTTTCGTAGAGCGAGTTCAGATAATAAAAAGTATCCGCTGCCAACTGCGCCAGTTATATCTCTCGAGATATATCAGTTTTTTCCAATTTTCGTTCGGACATTTACCGATTTTCAATTTTCGCCGTAACATACGAGTATATAATTAAAAAAAAAATACGACGAACATCTCTAAAAATGCTTATTGCAACAGGTACTCATCGGAAGTGTGCGACCGTTTCTGCCGTATATTATGAAGTGATTTTACATTGTATTACTCATCTCGTGTAGGGATTTAATAATGCAATATTAATAAATTAGATTGGTAAAAAAATCCAATTGCCCTAATTTTCTTTTTTGCAAACTAAGAAATCCATCGAATTTAGAAAGTCAGATAATCCGTCATAACGTAATCTTCTAGAATAATAAAATCGAAAATATTGATCAAGAATATTTTATAACCATGAAACAATAGGAGTTTTCTCCCAACTATATAATCCTATATTAAGTTTCTGCATAGTTTTCATCTCAATTGGTAAAAATATCGCATTGTCACGAAAAAACTATTTCATGAGAAAAAAAATTTATCGTTCTTTGGTATTTCAGTTGGAATTTTACACAAAAGCAAAACGAGAAGTCCTATAATCCTTAACTTGTATAAACATACCATATATCCCTTTTCACTTGAAGGAATTCTGTTTCAGGCTCCAAATAAAATATGATTCTTTGTTTTTAGTAAAATGAACAGTAAAATCTCAGTTTTAATTTTATTAATTGCAGGTCCATATTTTTTCTTTGTAATAATTATTTGTCTGTATATAGCATAAAATGTCCTTAAACACTGCAGGTACAATATACCAAACGTATGCATGATATAATCTCTGAGCACGATTTAACGATTTTTGTATAATTAAAATTCTCGGTACTGGTGGTTTATGGTAGTGCCCGTTGTTAGATTATCCAAATATTTAAATCGTTTTGTTTAATTTTACTTGACAGTGGGGGAAAGGAAGTACAAAACAAATTCGGAAAGCTTTTCTGTATAAGCAAGGAATTTTAGATTAGTATTGAATACTCGTGTACCCCAAGGTAGTATTAATAGATAACGGATTGTGAAAAGGAAAAAAGGAAAATTATAAAATTAAAATACGAATTTTATTAAATTTAAAAGCATTTCAGCTTTCTGTATAATAAATGAATGTTGATGTCAAGTTGACTTACATCAAATACACCTATATCCGCAGTTGAATTAGTGTCTAAACGGGAGGTAAATAATTTGTCGTCCTATACTTCGCCTCGAAGTGGAATGGTTTGAATCGACCCGAACCAAGTTTTCTTTTGTTCTCAAACTTACGTACTAGTTCAACTCAAAACTATATAGATAGAAGCTTGATGTAATTACCTGATTGAGGATATATACAGATTAACTATTTAAAGGGCGTTCGTAAATTCTTTCCTGTAAATCACAGTCTTTAGTTTAAAACAACATTATGATCAAAAACTGTTATGATGACTTTCAGATAAGCGAAAGTACTGTATCTTTACATTGATTTTTGTATCAAAGGGGGGAAATATTTTTCCTTTTTCTTTCGTCTTTTTATATCAAGTACGGTATGTGCTTAAAAGTTGCATTACAAGTGTTTTGTTGTTGTTATAAAAGTTTGACAGCATAAAACTTGTCTAAATGTGTACATCAATTCTTTAATACTATTAAGTAAGACGATGACGAGAAGGGAGGAAAAGTTTTGTGTCGTCAAAAATAATAGGGTTATAATCTTTTACAAGAATGTAACGCATATATATGTTTTATCATGTACGAATATTGCGGGGGGAGGAGCTTATATACATCGTGTACTTACTCTACATGTTGAGATTTACCTAAATGCTATTTTAGAATAACATCAATGAACGTGGGTTGGATTTCTTTGTAAATAAATAAATAAATTGTGAGGGGTTAATTTACTAAAATATGTTTTGTATTGTCAACATGTAAGAAAGATAATATCCACATATCGTGCGGCTCCTTTCGATTTATATTGGATTATGTAAAGGCAATAGTATAATGGCAAGACAATTTGAAATCGAACTGTTTATCTAGGTCAAACAAAATCTAGGAAATCGATTTCGTTTGTAAAGCCTTTTCATTTTATTGTCAGTTAATCCACGTCTAAATTTGAAAATTATTATTTTATTTACTATTCGGGAAACTAACCCAAATAAATCATATATGCATTGTACAGCCCATACATTATACAGGGTTTTCCAATAAGAGTGATATGATCCAAACTTTTCTCGCAATAATTCAATTGTTGCACTTGCTGTGTGGCACGTAGCCCCGTCTTGTTGAAACCAAATGTTGTCAAGATAAACTTCTTCCAATTTCGGCCATAAAAAGTTGGTTATCATCGATCTATACCGATCTCCATTGACAGTAAAAGTGTTACCAGCGTCATTTCGAAAAAAAATACGGACAGATTCGACCAGGCCAAAAACCACACCAAACTGTCAATTTAGGTGAATGTAATGGTTTTTCATGAATAATTTGTGGATTTTCTTCGCACCAGAATCGACAGTTTTGTTTATTTACCGCACAGTCAGATAAAAGCGAGCCTCATCGGAGAAAATGATTTTCTTAAAAAAATCGTAATCGTTTGTAATTGCAATTTGTAAACAAAATTGTAAACATTACTGAATACAATGAAACAAAAAATGGCAGATCATGACATATTACAAATGGCCGAAATGTCACTTAAAAATCATATCATTCCTATTGGAAAACCCTATACAATTTGTTGTACAACTTGGTTGATAAATTTACTATTTAGTTGAATATTTTGACAGTTAATACATTTTTTTGTGCTTTGATAGTAGCTTCCACTAATTTGTTTTAATTGATTGTTTAAATTAAAAATATGGATACCGTAATTGCGTTAATGATGATTACCGAATCGTCTAATGAAAAAAACAAAAATGGGAAAATAGGAAAACGGCAGAAAGAGTGGTTAGCGAGTAAAGAACAATATTCAAACGCGAAATTGTTAAAAAAAATAAGAGAATCAGACCCGTTGGACTATAAAACTATATGCGAATGAATGAAGATTTCTTCAATGATCTTTCGGAAAGGCTTTCGCCGTTTATAAAAAAACAGGACACATTCATGCGAGATGCAATTTTGATAGAGACCCGACTTTCTATTACGTTGAGATTCTTAGCAACAGGGAATTCATTCGAGGATTTGAAGTTTACATATACGGTTTCACTACAAGCAATCGGAAGAATTGTTATTGAAACATTTTTTTTATATATATTTATTTATTACAACTGATTTACAAATCATCTGGTAATTTATCTTTCATAATTTATATTCTTGTTTGGAGGGTTGTAGCCCTTTGGCTAGACTAATACGTTGCATGTGTTTTCTCGCGTGTTTACGTATTTCTTCACTAACGAAATCCATCTTCAGATCTCTATGGAGCTTGTCATTTCTTATGTACCACGCTGCATTAACTATTCCACGTAGGACTTTGCTTTGGAATGACTGGATGATATTGACATTGGTTTTCTTTGTACAGCCCGAGAGCTGAATACCGTAAGTCCACACAGGTTTTAGGATTTGCCGGTATAGTAGCAATTTATTATGTAGAGTTAGCTCAGAATTTCTTCCTAAGAGCCAATCCATCTTTCTGTATTTGATGTTTAACTCTTCATTTTTCTTTTCCACATGCTCTTTCCATTTTAGTTTCGAGTCTAGAGTCATGCCTAGATATTTTGCCGTATTTTCATAGGGAATTTGCTGGGAGTTCAGTACTACTGGTATCCAGTTGACCTTCTTGTTGGTAAAGTTTACGTGAACAGATTTTGTTTCATTAAGTTTTATTCGCCATCTCTTGGTTCAGGTACTGACAATATTAGTAGCTCTTTGCAATTTGCTTGTAGATTCTTCTATGCAATTAGCAACTGCTAAGATGGTCCGAGGTGTATAGAACATATAAAGTTGGTCCCAGAACGCTACCTTGTGGTACTCCTGCTGATATTTTCTTTATTTCTGAGTATTCGCCATCTAATTTAACTCGAAAGTGTCGGTTTGATTTGTAAGATTTTAGAATTTCATAAAACTGTTTTGGTAAGTCTCTTTGTAGTTTATATTCCAAACCTTTATGCCATACTCTGTCAAAGGCCTGTGCTACATCCAAGAAGACGCTTGAACATACTTTCTTTTTTTCCACTACGTCTTCAATTATGTTTGTAATTCGGTGTACTTGTTCTATTGTTGAATGGTTTTCTCTGAAGCCAAATTGATGTGGAGGAACAAGATTTCTTTCTGCTATTATTGGTTTTCGTCTCTTTAGGAGTAGTTTCTCGAATAATTTTGAAATTATTGGAAGTAAGGAAATCGGCCTATACGAATTTTTGTCATTAAGTGGTTTGTTTGGTTTAGGTATCATAATTACTTCTGCTACTTTCCATTGACTTGGAACGTGTTTAAGTCTGAACACTGCATTAATTATTTGGAGTAGTTTACGTAGACCTTTTTCAGGAAGAGCTTTTACTATTTGTCCTGTAATTAAGTCATATCCTGGAGATTTCGTTCTATTTAGGTTGAGATTGATTTCCTCTTTTAATTCTTGTAGTGTGACAGGAGATATATTGCAGTTATCCATTTTATATACTAGTGGTGTGTTTCCTCTGCAGTTTGTCTAGGTAGTGGCTGAAACGTGTTCTCGAGGTGGGTTGCAAACAACGAAGCTTTTTGATTTGCACTTATAGCCCATGTGCCATCTTCATTTTTTACTGGTGGAATTTGTAGTTTAGGTCGTTTTTAACTTTTTGTCGCTTTCCAATGGGAGTACTCGGTATCTTTTTCCCCAGTAAGGCCACTCAAGTATTTATTAATGGATTCGTTTTTGATTTCTTTAATTAGCAACTTTAGTTTATTGGATAAAAAATTAAGAGTTGTTTTATATTCTGGCGCTCGACTTTTTTGCCAGGCCTTTCTTGCTTTTCGATTTGCTGCAACCAGTTTCCTTACTTCTAGAGGATAAATAGCATTTCGACGCATTTCCTTTGAACTTACGGGGGTACTATTCTACGCCGCTTCTTGTATACTGTTGTTGAGTTGTTCTAGTTCTTCTTCTAGCTCTATCGGGGTTTTAATTGGCACCTGAAGATCAATATTATCCTCAACAAGTTTCTGGTATTTCTCCCAGCAGGTTTTTTTGTTCGTTAGCGAAGGTGGGCTAGTTTTTTTAATAATCGTTGCACTGATTGTCATAATAACAGGCGTGTGATCCGATATAATCCCCTCGCTGCTTTCTAGGTATATGTAGTTTTCGTCTATACCTTTGGTGATAAAGAAGTCAATGATATCGGGTATTTTGTTTGTATCCGTAGGCCAATAAGTTGGTTGATCTCCAGAATGAAAATCGCAATTGCATAGTCTTCCTGCAGCAAACAGCTCTCTTCCTTTTTTAGAAGTTACTATTGATCTCCAGTAGGTGTTTTTGCATTAAAATCACCTCCGATTATGAAACTTGATTCAAGTGATTTAAATAACGTGCAATAGTCTTCTTTAATTAAATTATATATATTTTGGGGGGCAATATATTGACGATACACTATATTCTTTGTTGTTATTTATAAATACTTTTAAGGTGACTACTTGCATAAATTCCTCTTCAATTTTAAGATCTATAAAGTGTTTGATGTATTCTTTTATAACCACCGACGATCCTCCCCTTGCCCTTCCTGCTGGATGAATGGCGTGGTAGCAATTGTATCCATATATTTTAAGATATGAAGTTGAAGTAAAATGGGTTTCCGATACTAGGCATATATCTATTTTTTCAGTATTTAGGAAAATTTCTAATTCTGGAATATGTTGCATTAGCCCATTTGCATTCCAGGTTACTATTCTTAATGTTTTATTTGTTGTTGTTTGCATCATTTTAATAGAGCATGGATTTCATTTCATTTAGAGAGTCTTGCTTATCTAACCTGTTGCTTAGAGCTTGAAGGCATTTCTCTTGTTAAGAGCTTCCATGCTTCTTAGTATCTTTTGGAGCACTGCTGTACCTTCAGTAGTGTGCTCCGAAATAATTGGTTTTGTCATGACTACTTGCGAGTACAGTTTTAGTTTTGGTTCTCCCGTTTTACTCGCATGAGGTTTAGGTTCCTCTTTGGTGGAAGTTTGATAATTTTTTACCGATACTCCTGGACTTTGTTTTCTCGTTTTATTTCTTAATCTTTGTAGCTCCTTAGCTATTTCACATCCCCGGTAGTTTGCGGGATGTGACTTATTGCAATTGACACATTTTGCAGCAATATTTTTACTAACCGGGCATACCTGGGCATGATGCTTTCCGGCATATTTCACGCATCTAATCTCTCTTTGGCAATATTTCTGCGTATGATTAAAACCTTGACATTTTTTGCACTGCGGTATTAATCCGTTATTCTTTTTCAATGGCTCTATTTTAACTCTCATGCTAAGTATTGCTTTGATATTATACACATCTTCCACTTTTTGTTTGTTATTAAAAGTGAGCATAAATAGTGGAAGTCCACTTTTGTTAACTTGAACTCCTTGTTCAGTTTCGATTTTTTCTTTCTTAATGATGTTTACGGCATTTTCTATTTGATAACCCTTTTGCTTGAGATCCTAAATAATTTCCTCTTTTGCACAGGTTGGGTGAAGACCTCTAGCCATAACTTTGATTGGGCGATCATTGTTATCACCATAGATAAACCACTGATGCCCCTCGGAATTAAGCTTTGTAGCCAAAGCTCTATAAGTTTCAGAGTCTACAACATTAATTTTCCAGACGCCGTTGTTTAGAGATACGAGTTTGTACTCGGCTATCGTAATCGGATTCATAATCGATTGTATAGTAGAGAAATTAGATATCCCGACGACATTTATTGGTGGAGCTGATTTTTCTTTCGGTTTAGCTGGTTGTTGTTCTAGAGCTAGTTGTTTCTTGATGATTAACTGATTTCTGGAAACCTCTTTTGAAGTTGATGGTAAAGTCACTGCCATTTCTGGTAAGTCTTGCGCTTTCCTTTTCTTACTTGGTCTTTTATTCCGGTTCAACATCCAATTTGTTTATCTTTCTAATTCTTCTTCATCCGTATGGAATGAATTCATGCCATCATCGACTGTTGGGCTAGGTGTCGTCCCAAGTTCTGCACGTGTTTCAACTGCTTTTTTGAGTTCTTCATTTTCTTTCTTTAAAATTGTAAATTCTTCTTTCAATTTAGTAGTAAATTCTTTTATATCTCTTAGTTGTTCACGGAGTTCGGCATTTTCCTTCTCGTACTGAAATATATTTCCAGTTGAAGTTCTTAAACAATGATTGGTCCACCCCAGAATCTGTTGAGCCTGCCTCCGAAGAGTGTGGATTTGGCAGCATATCTGCTGCTGTACCACCTGGGGTATTACATTCCGTATTTGTTGTACTCATTGTTTTAGCCAATTTATACCACTGGCATTTGGTCCCCGGTAGGACTTTGCAGGGGCATGGTTAGTATTGAAACAAAATAAATAATTAGTTACCATTATCAATAATTCTGCATTTGCTTTAGTTACTAAAAACTGAAGAAAATTAGAAAGTCGAGGCAAGAATTTTTTTTGAAACAACTGGATTCTCGAACTGCCTAAGAACCATAGATGGCAAACATATCCACATTAAGAAGCCGCCAAAATCAGGATCTTTTTATTTCAATTATAGAAAGACATTTAGTGACGCCGAGTCTGAGTTCCTAATGGTGGACGTTGGAACCAATCGAAGAATTTCCGACGGAGGAGTTTTGTCAAACACAAAATTTTTCAATAAACTAAATAATGGAGAAATTGGTTTATGAAGTTTCTGAGAAATTGGTTTCTGAAGAAATCTGCTTCGTTTCTTGATGCCCATATTCTACCATTTGTTTTTGTTGGCGACGATGCATTCTCATTAAGGCCAGACTTGATGAAGCCGTATGCTCATGATAACCTCACAATCTACGAGTTACATTTCAACAAGAAATTAAGCTCAGCCAGAGTAAGAGTTGAAAACGCATTTGGCATTTTATCATCGCAATTTCGGCTACTTCATACAACAATAAATTTAAGCCCGGAAAAAGTTACAACTGTCGTATTGTCGTATTGTTATCTTTATAATTTTTAAAAAAAGGAAAAGGGGGCATTTTACATTGGCAATAAATAGCCATGAAAAAGCATTTTTCAGGGTACAGCATCAACTTCAACTTCCCATGAAAAAGCATTTCTAGGCCTCAATTCCAATGTGTCAAGAAATTCACGTAAAGAAGCGAAATGTATAAGAAATAAATTTATGGAAGTTGTAAAATTACTCAATACATAAAAATTCATTTTTTATTTCATGAAATGTTTGTAGTTAAATAAATATAAGAATTCCAAAAAATTCATTATTTTAAAAAATTCCTAAGAAAATTGGTCATCACTCAAAAGCTCTAATTTCTCCCGATGAAAGAATCACAGAATCCTTACTTAAAACAAACGAACGAGGCTATTTTGCAGTATGAATTTGGTGCTCGAAATTCAGTGGAGTTGATGGTCGAGAAAATGTTTGAATATATGGAGTTTCCGACGTAGTTGATGAACAACTAATTTGGGTTGGTAATGTTGTTACTGTATTCGAATCATCGCAGATAAAAAAGTCGTGGTTGTGTTGGAATATGAGTACGGTCGAAATACTGCAGCGGAGTTGATGATCTATTCCTGTATGGAGTTGCCAACCTGGCTGGTAGACACATACATAGGGTTTCTGGTGTGGATACAGTATTTGACAATGAAAGTTTTTTAATTGACCCAGTAATAATACTTCATCATTTAATTTTCTATATAACTACAAACCCATCCTTCAGAAAATATGGTCGCTTCATCTCTTTCTAAATTGCCACTAAACGTTTTGGCAGTGTCCAAATAATCCACAGCTCTGCGTAAAAACTAATCTCTAGCATTGAGGCGTCTTTTATGAGGTATTGGTGCTGGTTCTGCGACAGATTCAGACTGAACAAATATATAAATATGATACATTAATATTTAAATAATTACCTTTGTAATTCTCGAATTACTAAAATAGAATTTTCCGTATCAGAATCCATTGATGATGTTCCCGCTACTGGCGTTTCTTGATCTTTTCGGAATTCTAATTTATCAAAATACCATAATGATGGTGTGTATATATCCTGCTCCCGATTTTTCACCCGCATTTATTTTTTTCCTTTTTCTACAAGTTCTAATATTAATTGTTTTACGCTTTAATTGTTCCACTGTTACTTATGGATCAATTTTTTGGTATTCTACCAATAATTCCTTCCAAGCTTTTATTTTAAGGAATTTATTTTTGTAATGTTCACAGCTCCTTTGCCATAATATTGACTTTTGTTTAAATTTATCAATTAAGAAACTCCGCCATTCTTGAGTATTAGGTATCGTCATTCTTTATTTTATTTTTTTACTTTAAATTTTGATTAAAATATACAAGCACATGGGTCCAATGTAAATTTGTTTATATTTGACATTTTGAGTATCAATTTCCACTGTTAGTTAATAAACTCTTCCATACACAGTTCAACTTGTTGAACAACCATTAGCTCCACCTACTTAAAATCAAAATGTTTTGATTTTACTTTTTTTGCCTAGAAAACAATGAGTTTATTCACAAACTCATAATGAACGATGAGGCCCATTTTCACTTCAATGGTCACATGAATAAACTAAATTGCAGAATATGGGGCACTCAAAACCCAATAATAATTGTTGAAGATCAAATGCATCCACTTAGATACACAGTATGGGGGGGATAACTTCAGAAAGGATTATTGGACCATATTTTTTCAAAAACGACGAACAAGTTGTGGTGGTGTGGTTAATGTGAATGGCATTCATTACCGGGCAATGATTGAAAATTGTTTAAGGCCAGAGGTAGAGGACATGCCAGAATTGTGGTTCCAACAAGATGTAGTCACTGCTCACACAGCTCGTCCAACTAGCGCTCTCCTGCGCGAAATTTTTTGGCGATCGAATAATATAGCGTTTTTCTGATTTTAACTGGCCATCGCGTTTCCCCCGATTTAACGGCTCCCGATTTATTTCTGTGGGGCTACCTAAAGGGTAAGGTGTATGCCAAAAAACCAAGAACCGTTCAATAGCTTAAGCCCAATATACGAAAAGAAGTGAGGGCGCTGGACTTGAAATTCTAAAAAAGTTATGGATAATGCTCTGGAAAGAGCAAACGTCAGGTCGGAGCAAACAATGGGCGCCGGAGGATATTATCTTCAAAACATAATGTGAACAAATTTTCAAACTATACGAGGGCATAGTGAGAAGTCTGGTAAAATTGCAACAGAGGGTTCCACAATTGCAAATCCATCATCTGTCATTTAGTTCAGCTTTGACAGCCATTGAAAACAGACAACCCATTGTTTTTTTGCAAACATGGAAAAAGGTGAATTTCGTGTGTTAATTAAACATTATTTTATGCGGAAAAAACATTACGCAAACCAAAACAAAGCTTAATAAATATTATGGGCGGCCAAATAAAGTCGCCACAGCAAAACTGGTTGACAAAATCCATGATACGGTATTGCAAAACCGCAGAGTGACAGTGCGCGAGATAGCTGAGATAGTAGGCATCTCACATGACCGTGTGCGCAATATATTACACGAACATTTTCGCCATTTTGTCGAAGGCCGAAATTTCTCTGTATTTACCGACCATAAACCACTTACAACAGGTATTGCGTCAAATGGAGAACGTAGTCGTCGGCAATTACGACATCTTGATTACATTGCCCAGTTCACTACCGATATTCATCACATCAAAGGTAAACACAATGTGGTGAGCGACTGTTTGTCTCGCTCTGGTAAAACACTTCTCCCAGAACTCAGCGTCTTCTCCTTCGACACGAAGGAATTACTGGTACAACAACAATTGCAGAAATTGATTTCGGCACACCATCGGAAATCAAGGGTAAACCTGCAACGGATTAACTTACTAGACAAGCAGCGAATTTGGTGTGAGATTTCGGACGGACAATCTTCGATAGTCCACATGGCTTATCACATCCCGATATCCGCGATACGCGAAAACTTATTGCTTCAAAATACTTCTGGTCAAGAATGAATACTGATACAAGCAATTGGGATAAATCTTGTATCCCATGCCAAAAGTCCAAAGTTCGCCGCCACAGAAAATCAAAGCTTGGTAAATTCGAGCTATCAACTGGCAGGTTCGAACACATTCACATGGATCTGATTGGTCCACTGCCTCAATCGAATGGCTATCATTCTATTTTAACGATAGTCGATCGATTTACTCGTTGGGCAGAAGGTTATCCAATCCGAGAAATAACATCAAAAACCGTTAGCAATATCTTATACAATGAGTATATCTGTAGATATGGTGTTCCACTCTTCATCACGACAGACCAAGGTACACAATTTGAATCAACGTTGTTCATCGAGCTCACGAAACTCCTAGGTTCCCATCGCATTCGGACAACTGCATACAACCCGAAATCGAATGGTGTTGTCGAACAGTTCCACAGGCAACTAAAAGCCCCGTTAAAGCCTATTGGGTATTCGAACCTCCGTCAAAGAAAGCCTAGACTGTCCACCAGCAGAGCTAGTATATGGTCAAAATATCAAAGTTTCCGGTGAATTCTTCATCAACGATCAAAATTCAAACTCAAACACAGATACTTCGGATTTCGTGAAGAAGCGTCATACTACCATGAGAGCACCAGTTCCTACAGCCGCAAGACATCTAACGGAATAGGTAACGTACATTCCCAAAAATTTTGAAACCTGTTTTGGACCATATCCAGTGACCCGCAAATTGCGCAAATTCTTTGTTGTGGATATAGATGGAAAATCAACAACAATTGGCAGCCACAGGCTTAAGCCAGCATACGGAATACTTGTGCTAAACCCAGTCGAAAAATGTAGTGTTCGAAAAACGGTTACATTTAATTTAAAACACTACGGGTTTCGATCCAGGGGGGGAGTGATGTAGCGGGTTAAACATACTTTCACTTCGTGGCACTCCTCGTAGCAAAAATATTTATACTCCGGACCGTTTAATTACGAGTGATAGCTCGTTTTGCTGAACAGAGCTATTTCGCTATCTAGGAGTACATTCGCGAATATCGATATTTATCGACTCTCGATAAATATCGAGAAGTCAAGCAATTACACGAGAAAAAGAAATGAGAACCGAAAAATTTCAGTCGGGTTTTGATAAATGTACGAGACACAAGTCTCATAATAAAATAAAAATGAAAGTGATGCGAACAATCGTCCGCCATTAAAATTGTGGACTTATATTAAAAATAATAATTTTAAGAAATAGTAAAACACGATAACACCGCTATAAGACGCATCTCGAACTTGATGGCTAGCTACGTCGACAAATATAATTGTCGCATAAGGAGAGCTGAGAATTCGAGAGTAATCTTTCAACGTATCATGCATCCAACGCGAGCCACTGTTTGCTGTGCATTTTGGGGTGGCATAGTGGTTGGGCCGTTCATCTTTGAGAATACAGTTGAGTCCCCCTCAGAACTTTTCAAATGAAAAGAACTCGTTTTTTTTTCAAAACTTCAAACGTCAAAACTTAACGGGACATCCTGTACAAGACAGTTTTATCAAAAGTCTGTTATTCCTGTGTTGGCACGCGTTTGAAGTTCTAACTTAATCCTAACCCACAAAAACAAACGGAAATTTGTATGTATTGGGTAAAAAGTAAAACTAGAATGTCATTTAGGCGAAATATTGAATTTGTGAACTAATATGATTATCAAGAATGTTATCATGTTTCTCTGATAGGTCTAGATTAGGACCATCTATATTCCAAGCCATTTGGGTCATTAGTCTTTACTAACCTGAGAAGTTAGGATTTTCTTAAGAAATTTAATATCTCGAGACCTAATATGTTTATCAATATAAAAACAGAAAAACATATTACCATTCTTGATAAACATATTAGGTTTCGAAATATTCAAACATTCAATTTCTTAAGAAAATATTAAATTCTTATATCCCATAAATGTTAAACTTAATTATTTATTATAAATTGAAAATGGAATTAGTTCACAAATTCAATATTTCGCCTAAATGACATTCTTGTTTTATTTTTAACCAATACACACAAATTTCCATTTGTTTTTGTTGGTTAGGATTAAGTTAGGTCTAACTTCACGCGCGTATACAAGCGTGTGAAGTTTGTGCTAAACTAATCCTAAAGTTAGTTCTATATACTGGTTAGGTCTAACGTCACATGCATGTGTTGGCCGCAAAATACCCAGACCTCCATTTTTATACAGAATTTCATATTAAATGAATTTTTAAACCTTCCGAAATAACCAATACGAACATTTAGTTTTGTCTTAATTTCGCACATGATTCTTTTATTGGAAATTTGCTTCGAATGAAAATTTAAACTCAAATTGCCAACTACGAAGTCATGAACTTAAATTAGAATAGTTACTCCTTTTAATTATGCCAGAATACGAGAGTAATAAATATTAAAATAAATACGAAGTAATTATTTAAGTTTACGATTGCTATTATTAAAAAAAATTGTACATTTAACTTTTAAATAGGAAAATGATTTTCTTTTGTTTTTTGTTTAATTGGTAGTTTAATTCTTTCTATTTTTAATGATTAAACTGAGAAATGTATTTTTTTTATTTTTACCTTGCTTTCAATTTACGAACAAGTATGACAAAGTTCTGCGAGTAGTAATTACTTTTTAAAAACTGTAAACTAGTAATAATTTAATAGTAATCATGATTTATAATATTTACGTTACCTTAATGATTTGCAGCATTACCTTTCGGTTAGAACATTATAGGTGATATGAAATTCTGTTTAGTTAGAAAACTGAACTTTATTATCTGCCATATACGTAAAACGTTAAAATCTACAGCTTTAATTAGTCAAAACTTTTATGAGTTCTAACCTCTAACCATCTGTACGCTATATTTTGTACACGATTTTCTAGGTTAATCGTAATAAATATTTTAGTAGAGCTGAACATAAAATAGCGACTGCTCCGTAGACAATCCGTAGAGATATCGCATCACATCAATCACATTAGACAATTTTATCTACATGTTCAGTACACATACAACAAGTTCATATACAGATAACTAAATTATAAACCAACAGTGAAGGATGGGGAACTTTTAATTGAAGTGTACAGATTACATTTCTATCTGTTTATCTGCAATCCGAACTTAAATTTTTTCAAACGATTTTTTTTTTTGCTTAATTTGATTAGCCGGGTGAGATTTTAGTCCTAAGACATTATGCGTTTATTGGTTGTTTAATGTAAATTGAAATGGAATTAAATTTAACTGTCCTGTATCATCTAGCTAATTATTTTGTATCTTTTCTTGTCATTCCAGGTAGGCACAAAACGACAACTATATTTTTAGATTTATAAATAAAGAGAACAGGTAAGCAAAGCCGCCTGTTAGTTTTCTCAGAAGCTCAAAAAATATTTGTTACGAGAAGGGCTGTGTTCGTTTACAACACAACAACGCGTTTTGTTTATCCAAACTTTTTACGAAAATGGTCGTTCTGTAGAAAAAAACATTTCGGAAATTACGTGAACTGGATAAGTTGCAGGTCGTAGAGCATATGAATACCATCGAACTGGACTCGTACTCGTGAAACAGTAACAGCTATAAATATTCCTGAGTAGCCAAGCATCTCTATCGTGGCACGCTAGCAGGTTTTTGTGGGCAAAATTGGATGAAATTGATTTAGATGATCTTTGGTTTCAAGAGGACGATGTCGCATGTTACACAAATCGTGAAACACTCGAATTATTGGCAACCAAGTTTAATTATCGCATAATTTCATGCAATTCAAAGCTCAATTGGCCATCATGATCATGCGTCTTGACACCGTTAGATTATTTAATTTGTGTTTTTTTTAAAGTAAAGTGTAATGATCCACAAATAACTCAGAAGATCTTAAGAACAACATTCGAGACCATTGAGACCATTGAACGTTTTTATAGAAAAAGTGATCAATAATTTTGATGTTCCGATGGCCTGTAACTCAAAATTAATAAAATTAATTTAATTTGGTTAGATACGGATGTGAAATTTCCAACAAAAACCAAACAGAAAAGATGATCAGAAAAGTTTTGTTGATGTGTGCGAATAAACAAAATTTCGAAAAATTGGGTGATCCATCGAAAAAAATATTGGCCAGCTCATAGAGTTATTCCGCGGATGTTGCCTATATGGCCAGTTAGCTTAGGAAATTCCCCATCGAACGAGACTACCAACATATAGATGCGATGGAACTCTGTGAGCTGGCGTGTGTGTGTGTGTGTGTTTTTTTATGGGTGGAGGGGGGGAACCTTCGATAGGCTTCACGCGTGAACGCATATATCAAACTCGTGATAGTGTCGGATTCTTACCGGCTAAATCACCACCCCCGATAAACCATGCCGTTCGGCCCCGTGGAACTACCGTTAGGTATTACTTCGCGAGGCAGGCTCAGCTTTCGCTGCTCGGCTGGAATTAACTCCTCACTGAATTTCTGCTTCTTTCGAGGCGTCTCAACTCTCTCATTATCCGTGAGACACTTCCGCTTACGGCGTTCCACCCATCTTGAGATGCCAGCATAAATACATTCTCTACATTCTCCGTTACTCCGATGCATAAAGGGCAATCTGGTGACTCATCGTGTTTGAATTTGAACAGGTATGATCTAAAGCAACCATGACCCGTCAGAAACTGCGTCAGATGGTAATCCACTTCACCGTGTCGCCTGTTTAGCCACGCCTCGATGTAGGGGATCAGGCGATGGGTCCATCTACCATTCGTCGACTCACTCCATCTTCTCTGCCATACAATGATCGTCTCAGCACGTGCTAATCGGTGGTTCTCCGCTTTTGTTCCTTGACCACGACGCAGGTAAGTGGTTTGGCGCTCTTTGGCAAGTAGATCTATTGGGGTATTCCCGCAAGAACACCAGGAGTTCCTTCTGACACCGTCCGAAACGCGCACAATACTCTCAGAGCACTTAACCTCTGAACTGTTGCTACTCTTTGTCTATAAGTATTCTTCTCCAACGAGTTGACCCAAATTGGTGAGCCATACATCATTATAGATGTAACGACGTTGGCGAGCAGAACTCTGTCGATCATCCGCGCCCCTCTTGTATTTGGCATTATTCGTGCTAGTGTCGCATTAACTCTTCTTGCTCGCTCGCTGGTAGTAATGAGATGTGTCTTATATGACAATCTGGGATCGATCATTACTCCTAGGTACCTGATGGATGGTTGACTAACAATTTGTTGGGCTCCAATCTCTAAGGTTACGTTCTCCATTATTTTTCGGCTAGTAATAAGGACAGCTTCTGTTTTGATGTTAACCACTGTTGAATAAGTCACCTGTGCCTCACTTAATATGGGCAGTCGAAGTACACCATCATACATCACATTCCACTGATCCTTGAGGAACTCCACCAGTCACCTTGTAAGTTTTCTTTCCTTCCTCGGTATCATACATCAAGATCCTCTAGCTAGAGTAGCTGGAAACTAGTCTCAGCAGGTACTTCGATACGTTCATCTGCGTCAGTGCGTTAAATATGCAGCTCCAATTCGCCGTGTTGAATGCGTTTTTCACGTCCAATGTAACTATGGCACAGTATTTTTTACTACCACGTACCCATCGAGAACCGGATATCGCCTTGTGTGCCGTGTATACAACCTCTTTAATCGCATCCACTGTTGAGCGCGCCTTTCGAAAGCCATACTGCTGCTCTGCCAGGTTTCCTGCTCTAACTACAGCCTCTTGTAATCGGTCACATACAACTGTCTCTAGGATTTTGCCTGCCGTATCCAACAGACAGACTGGACGCCAGGACGACGGCTCACCTGGTGGTTTGTCTCCTTTTGGCAACAATACTACTCTCTGTTCTTTCCATTTACTAGGGAACACCCCCTCAACTAAGCATGCAGTATATACTTCCGTGAATAAGTTTGGGTATGCTTTAACCGCCGACTTCAATGCAATATTCGGAATGTTATCCGGGCCAGGAGCTTTATTGTTACCCACTTTGCCACATGCCTTCAGAACCTCCTCCTAATACTCCGCGCCTAATACTTCTAACACACAATCGGGTTGCTGCGGGAACAGGTGACTCACTATGTCAGACAGCATTGCCGGGCATGTGGGACAAGTAGCGTAATTGCTTCTGAGTTTTTTTATCACCAATCGGTAGGGTTTACCCCAGAGATCACGGTCGACCTCCCCGCACAGTTCGCGAGAGCACTTTCGCTTACTTGCTTTAATGGCATGCTTAAGCTCCGATCGAGCGTGCGCGCGCGCGCGTATGTGTGTGTTTGTGTGTGTGTGTGTGTGTTCTTGTTGATTTTGTGTTTTGTTAGAAACTTCACATCCGTGGCTAAATTCATTCATCATTATTAATTTAAGTTAAACTAGCTGTTCTAGCTGTTGCCCATGACTTCGTTCCATTAGGTAAATTAGAAAATGTTTGACGGTAAGTTGACGGTTAATGACGGACCGTTAAAAATATTTGACGGAACCAGGTTTCCCTAATATTAAGAAAACAATATTATGCTGTACGTAGTTAGCAGCTCATACAGAAAATATCAAGTTTTTCGTGTACACTAATGGCGGTGTGAATCATCAGTCCCCTTATCTTCACTCATCGATTGTTAGTAATTTCTTACTTTTATTCACGCGCAGCTTTGAAATGGTCTCCACAAAATTTGTACCATTGTCAGAGTGCACACTCAGAGTCCTCGCTCGGGCGGGTAGGAAGCGTTTGAAATATCCTTTAAACTAGCTTGTGAGCTAAGCTCAGAGACCAATTCTAGATGAACTGATTTTGTCGCGAAACAATAAACAAGCATAAATAGCAAAGAGTCTTAATCAGTCGTAATGAGTGCTTGGTCCAATAATTCTAGATTAAGTGATCAACTAAGTTTTGAATGTTGACTTGGCCGTTAAGCGTAACATATCTGCAATAACTCGTCACACTTTCCGGGAGTTGTTGTAAACCTTTATACCGGTTTAGATATTGAAAGATTTCGCTGATACCACAGCGACTTTTCTCGATTTCCTCATTTTATACGTATTGATTGATCAAATTTTTGGGGTACCACTACTCGGAAAATCAAATCAGCTGGATTATGCTCGGTGGGTACGTACAGCCAGTTTTCCCTTCTTGATTTTACTTGAGCAGTGCTCACGGGATTCGCAATGAATGTTTTCCACTTTAGATGGACCGGATTTTATCCAGTAAAGAGTATTGGTGGAATCTGACCAGTGGAATATCCCGTTAACATAAATTTTTTTTGATTTTTAGCTTGATAGGTACCAGATCATCAGGATCGGCAACCCATTCTTTTGATTCGTTTGTGGCTTATACGATGTAAATATGTGGCGATCGATCGTAAACCTCCTATTGAGTAAATTTATACTTTCTCGAAGGGTTTGCTAGTATATATGAGTTGATTTCGTGGTATTATAATTGATCCCGATCCAGCTTCAACTGAAGTTCTGATCAACAACATCGCAGTTTTTCTTTAAACTTAACGAAGAAACTGAATCCACCGGAAGACGAATTCTAAAACAGTTCGTGCATTTTAACCAAATTATTCTCATCAACTTTTAAACAAGTTTTAATGAAATCCGTTGGAATATTTCTGTAGATCTCTGGGGAGTTCGAACACTGGTTCTTTGAGATCGAACTCGCAAATTGCAGTATGGTGGAGATGGTAATTTTCAGATTCTTTGGCGTTTTTATTGAATTTGTTCCTGTGAGAATTTCATCCAAGTATAAACCCGTTTCCATGGCATCTGCTGCGATAAGTGACGTGCCTTTGTTTTTTCAAGGCTAAATCAAAATCAATTCAAATTTCTAATCGTTGTTAGAGATATTCGAATTTGCCGAGACAGTTACTAGTTTAACATTTTCATTTAAAGTTTAACTGTGTGTAGTATTAACAATTGCCAATTATTTATCGAACTAACATTTTACTCACACTACTTAGCTGGCTGAAGCCTCATATTTAACAACCTTTCCTACTCCTCCATCTAGATATGTATGTGTAAAAAGGGTATACGGTAGAGCCTTGATTAATCATGGCCGCACAATTTAATCAATCAAAGTGTAATTTGTATGTGTTTTAATGGTGGATGAGACGGGTCTACGCAATTGCAGCAGACAATCACTTGTTGTGGTTCGTTATTTACATATTTAATTTCAATGTTCGGAGCTTGTTAATTGACGTTTTTCCCTATGGAGTAGCCCGTAATTTAACGAACGAAACAGGCCTCTATTCTTTTGTAGTGTATTCGATTACAGCAGTAGATGCGATCTGTCTATACATCTCCCATTGGTTTTTACGATAATCAATTGTTGTGCGAGTTCGGCCATTTCTTGGTTTCTTGGTATGTGGCACGTTTGAATTTTTGACTCATAGATGGACAATTTGTAAGAATCCCAACAATCAGTTTCGCACGAATGAGATGACTGATTTTTTCAAGTCATCTCACCTTACTGATGAAGAGTAGCTAAGCATTTCATCAATTATGTAGTAACATTACGAGATAGTCAAAGATACATAAGAAGTAAAAGGTTTGGCATGCCTAAAAGTCCCACAACTACCATTTTAAACTTTAATGATATCAAAAAGAATAAAACTATTAATGTTATCAGCAAATTAAAAAAAAATTCAAATTTGCAATAACAGTAGACTAGTGGACTGATAATTCCATGAATGAGTTACCTCAATGTTTCACTTCATGCTTGCATGAAGATGTTTTAGGATTAGTTCTAATAAAAGGTTCATGCAATGCGGAACAAACAAAACTTTACGTTGAAAATAAATTAAAAGAATTTAAAATTGACATCAAAACATCTCTAAAAGGCAACTTCTGTTTACGAAGAAGACGAGGCAATAACAGACTATGATGAAGAAGAAATAGAAGATAAGTCTGACGAAAACAATAGAAATTTTATGAATGTAAATAGTTTTGAAGATGCTAACATAACTTCAAACAACCAGAGAATGATGTAATTCTAGATTTGACCGAAGAATTGGATGAAGTGGTGAAAAACCTCAGGAAAATTATAAAAATAATCAAATCCTCTTCAGCAAAAAATAACATACTACAACGATATGTTAATGAACAAGAGGGTAAACCATTGCAGTTGATAACTATGATCAAACGTTTTCATCAAATAAAGGAACCGGTAAATGGAACTTTGAATGAATTGGGACAATTTCACTGGACACACCTGTAAAGGAACTAAGTAAACATTCAGCGACGCTTTTGAGCGCTGAAGGCTTTTATAAATTCGTATTCGAGCAGTTAATCGAATTTGGGACGGAAATTAGTACAAATTTATAGAAACAGACTAAAAAAACAGATGAAACAACGTCGCGATAAAATTCTATAGACTTTAATAATCTTTTTAGAAACTGGTAACATTCCTCGTTCCAATAAATTTTTCGACTTCTCTAAAAAGGACGCCGCTATTGAATTGGCCGTACAATTTTTTGAAAGAATTCATTCATTTGAGTGTGGTAGGACTCATGACGACTGTGAGGATGTAGTTGAAGTAGAAACAATCTCAAGTGAAAATGACCATGAATTAACTCACAGTACATAACATCACTGCAACAACAACTAGAAGTGGAAATTTCTTCAATTACACAATTTGGAGAACAGAATGAAATTAATAGCTCAACATTGCTGAAAAAGGATTTCCTGCTGGCAATTCTAAGATCAGGACAAAAAATTTAAATATTTTATTTAATACTTTGCTTACAATTAAACCAACGTCAACAGCGATGGAATGCGTCTTTTCAATTGCGGGTTTAAATAATTTCACTAATTTCAGACCTTTCTGTAAATCATTTGGAAATTTTTTCAGCAATTTATAGTTGCGTTACTAGCCGCACATCTGTAATCTATAACGTTGTTACATAAGTAACCGCTGCTGGAAAAAAAACCATTAATCAACGATTGCAATTTCACAGTCAATGCACTTATTTTGGATCAACATTATTAATATGCACACAGGTGTTTTGAGTTGAAAATTTAACAATCAGCAATATTTTACTACGACACTAATGCACAACACTTTAAAAAAAAATTCACTTAGAACAGTCAGCGATTCTGGATGTGTATTATTAGGCAACAAAAAAAAATTGAAATTGAAATACAAAAACACGAGAAACAAAGTGAACACGTCCAAGTTGGGCGTGTAAGGCTGGTGCTAGCCCAAGGATTCGCCGTACATTCGATTGTAATTGAAAACTGTACGTCTGCTAAGGGTATTACTAGAGGATGACGATGTATACAGGTTTACTTCTTGCTCTCATCATGACTAGGCTACGGTGCGGGAGATCAAATTTTCTAATCTAATATCGTCCCGCAATTTCTGAGTAGCCTTTTCAATATAACATACTTCCAAAAATTCATATAATTTGCCCACTTGATACTGACCCCTACGACGACCAACACACTCAAAACAGATAGGCTACAGCCGGTCTGTACAAGGATCATTGTCGTCGAACTTTCCAGGCAGCACAAACGCTCGTGTTGAAATTTACAAAAATAAATCCCATCCACTCCTTGCTCATCGTTTCGTCACACCACCATCAACCAATGACACTCACTTATTTCAACTTTAATATTGTTTAATTATTTATTCATAAACAAAATGTATTTTAGTTTGATTGTACAAAACGGCTTTAATCAGCCATACCTTTTAGTTATTTAAGGAAAGTTTTATTAATTTTGGGAGTGAAAAAAAACGTTGAAGTAAAATTTAGGCAACATAAAAAAATACAAGTTAATGGCTTAAGCCAAGCATAAAAACTCACCCATAATCTGCCATAGAGTACTCCCGGTGATGTATGTAGCCTAAAAAAATGATTTTTGTTTTTGCCCTAACACTTTTCTTTACTATACAAGAACTATATTAAACTCAATTTACTGCACGATCAAACGATTAAGATTTTTTTTTTGAATTACGAGATAATAATTGAATTACAAAAAACTTTTCATTTTCACTAAACTATGATCTATATATTGCTCGCCTTCGTATAGATATAGGGTAGGGTAGCTAGTCCCGAAACTATATGCATATATACCGGTGTGTTGGTTGGTACAGTTAGTTTCCTTTCCTAGCACAGTACACCACCTGACAACTGCTATTCGGAATATGCCAGCAAGTCACAACGTACCAATCCAAAACCTGTAGCAACCTCCAAACCAACCGGGAATTTAGAAATATCCGCTCGATGCCCCTGCAATGCGGTTAGCAGTAAGACCCCGCTACTCAGTTTTATATCCGCAATTTCTATACACCGAGCGGTTGTAAATTATACAGACTCTACATAATTTAAGTAGAACACGTAAAAAAATTAGCTTCACATTCTGGCCGTTAGCAAACACAAAAATTGAACGTTAAAAACTCACCGTTTAGGATTCGACAGTAATTTTTATCCACAATTTTACTTTATCCCGTTTTTCGTTTATTACCCTTGACTTAGGTAAATTTTCTAATTTTTTTAAGGGTTTAGGAATATATAGCTTTAATTTTGTTCGAGCTATACCGCGGTGTCTCACTTAGGAATTTATGTTTGAACCATCAAGCAGATTACTATTGAAAAATATATATACAGGGTGAGCCATCTAACTTTTTTTGAACTAGCTGTTATTTTGAGTATGGTAAAGGTTCTGTCACTTCTGATTTGACAGAAAGTTAGTTTTATCCTTCCGCTGAACGAAAAAGGTTGTGTATTTGCTTTAACAACGCTGGGAAATATTGAAACATTACTTCGAAAAACAAGGTAATATTGCAGAAAGAAACGAAGCGCCGGGAGCTGCATATGTGCGTTATTTTGTGAATAAAATTGAAGAAACAGGCTTGCTAATTAATAAACCAACACCAACCAAGCAGTCAACCAAGCGTACACCCGAAAATGTTGATGCTGTAGCCGAAAATGAGCGAGAGTCGCCAGGAACGTCAACTCGTCATCGTGCTCAAGAATTTAACATTTCACGTACAACATTGAGAAGAATTCTGCATAAAGACCTTGGTATGACACCGTATAAAGTTCAATTGGTTCAGGAATTGAAGCAAAGAGACCACCTATTGTGTTTTCGGTTCGCTGAGTGGATTTGCGATCGACTTGAAGAAGATACCGATTTTTGCAAAAACTCATCTTTTCGGATGAGGCGCATTTCCATCTTGGCGGCTATGTAAACAAGCAGAATTGCCGCATTTGGGGCACGGAGAACCCGCACGTGATCGTAGAGAAGCCGATGCATCCTCAACGAGTGACTGTTTGGTGCGGATTTTGGTCCGGTGGCATCATTGGGCCATTTTTCTTTGAAAATGAGCAAGGAGCCGCCGTTACTGTTAATGGTCAGCGCTACCGCGCCATGATAAACGATTTTTTGTTGTCGGCACTTGAAGAAGAGGACATAGGCAACATTTGGTTTTAACAAGATGGCGCGCCGTGTCACACAGCACACGTTTCAATTGATCTTTTGCGCACTGTCTTCGAAGATCGAATTATCAACCGAAATGCTGATGTGATTTGGCCGCAGCTCTGATTTGTCGCCGTTGGACTATTATCTTTGGGGTGCCGTCAAAGATAAGTGTTACGCCGATAAACCAGCAACAATTGACGCTCTCAAGAACAATATTCGCAATGCCATTGAAGAAAATGTGCTCAAAAATTGCAACCGACCGTATCGGGTACGCCAAGGCCAACCGAGGCAGCCATATGAATGAAATAGTATTCCATAATTAATCGGAAGGATTGTTCTTTACAATGAAAAAATATTCAGAACTTTTTGTTTTATTACATTAAAAAAAAAAAATATTTGGCCCATCCTATATGTAAATGGTATATACTAGAACATATACCGTTTATGTACTCAGAAGTATTTAACAATACTAATAATCGACAAAAAAAATGTTGCATCTTTATGTACAAGGCATTTTGCTACATACCCAAATGCAATATTGTACCTAGGTTAGGTTAGCTTTCAGTGGTTGCTTACTGCACACTTAGGCCAATTTTTAGGCCCATTGTGATACCACTCATTCACTCCACATCATTAACCCACCTACTTCACCTACTTCACCTACTCACACAACTACAGTATACCACCTGCACATTGCAAGGTCCATGTCAAGCTGTACATTGACATGGAAAGTGGGTGGGCGCGTTACACGGAATTCTGCACTCCATCAGAGGGTCTTAGTTGTATTTATTAGCATCACCGATCGTAATCGATGATAAAAATTCGATTTGCATCTAGCCTCTGATGGGATTCGAACCCAGCACCTCCCGGTCCAAGTGCCGAAGCTTTAACCACTGCACCACTTGTCCGGTAATATTGTACCTATGTGACTACAAAATTTCTTTATGTATGTTTCGTATTTGTCTAACTTTGTTAGTTGTAGGTATAAGCAGGTAAAAAATACCCTATACACTGCAGAAAAACCTAAATATTATCTACAGTGAATACAAGTATATTACCAAAATTGTAATACACATACTCGTAGGCATGCAATTTGAAATAGGATAAAAATGATTTGAACATCACTTAAAGAAACAAAAAGTTGAAAAGGGTTAGAACTTTAGCCGCCGCTAAAGTCAACTCAGTTTCACAGATTTGCCACTCTCTGTGCAGTACCCCACGCGGCATCGATTCCCGTAGCTCAGTCGGGTAGAGGGAGTGGTGTGGGTTTAGGGGACCATCAGATTGTGGCCTAGATTACCGCATTAAAAAAAAATAATAATAATGGTTAATTAAAAATGGAGGGAAAGTGAATTGGGGTATCCGGACCCCGAAGTAGTGGACCAACCTATCAACCTATTGTACGGGCAAAATTTGACTGTGGTTGTATATGTGAAATGTTTAAACAAACATTTTACCCTAACCTAACTCTAACTAAAACTATCTGGCCCATGGGGAAATAAGTTAGTAAAAAAAATATGATAGTGGTATGCTACCAAGAACAGCAGAGAGGAAAGGAGCCGCTTAGCGGCAACAATTTCCTTCTACTATCAGTAGTATCAACCCACTATCGTTATTTAATGGTTAATTAAACTCCTATACTTACCAACTCGAAAAAAACTGCCCGCAAAAAAACACAAAACTAAAAATTAAAAAAAAACAAAAACAACAAACACAGTTTATTAAGTTCACTTAAAATCACACCAATAAAAAAACACTTAGAAAAACACAATTTCACTCAAACACAAAAAAACATTATCGACCACACGTTGGTCTATTTAAAAACTGACTGTCGCCCAACAAGAAAATTGTTGGACCTCTTTTTGAGTTTCGTAGGAAACTTTTTGCGATCTCACCACAAAAATTCCTACGAAAATTGTACACCGACGTGACATCGATTTTGCTGAATCGATCCACGCGAAAATATTTTTTTCTTTAATACTTCCGTTGAGGAAGTTCGAACAACAACAACCACAATGCTTTTCAATATTTGCATCGGTCATTGTATTTTACCTAAGAAATAAAACAAGTACATTTGTTATGTATGTACATAGGCAACGTAATCAAATTACGTTCATGTACATATTTGCGTTTACTTAATTGTGGCACATATGAAAAATTCTAAGGTGAATGAATCATATGATACCACTATAAACAAATGCAAAAGAGAAATTTAGAAAGCCGGCATGACGAGTGTATGAATGGGATGTAGTTGAAGATATTATCTTCGAGGTCATGCCGATGAGGAAGTAGATTTTGTTGGGATGGGTTGATAACGGAATTAGGTTTAATGCCGTTACAAAGTTTAGGTTGGAACGAAAGTTCCAATTTTATTGTTAATTCCAATTTTATTATCTCTATACAATGATTCGATAATCGTTACACACTCTTGCCTTGGGCAACTTGCGCTTCATACTCCATTCTATAACTGTGTTAGTTTTGGGTACACTTCGGGTAATTATTTTCCCCGGTATCTCTGCCACACCTGACGTCCCCGTAGTTAGGCATCCCTAGGCAAGCTCAAAATGATGTTGATAAGCTTAATCCGAAAATATTGTAATTAATAAAGAAATGTACCGAATAGTATGTTCCCTATACAACCATGAAAAGATATTTAGAAAATAATATTAGATAAAATTAAATTTGTATTTTCCATTTTCTCATTACACCACATCAAAATGATTCGAAATTGAAAATCACAATTTATTTTTAATGGTTTGGATAATATTGAAAATCGAAAGATGATACACACTGATAATTTAATATTGGTACAGTAAATTTTAAATTCCAACTATACAAAAATTGAGATATCTTCGTATATAAAATATTTGTATATATCGTATATCTGATCAATAATAAGTATATATGGATAAAATATCTTGTAATGTAATCTAAATTCTTTATGAAGAATTATTTTAAGAGAGAATTTAATTTAATTTTTTGCCGTTGTTGCTTCTTCGAACATCTAAATTTCAGGATACACAGCAAGAGATAGAATTGTTAAGATAAATCAAACTCTGCATATACACCACTTAGGAAAAATAATATCTTTTGTGACAAAGTAGTTATGTTGGTTGTGTTATGTTCTTTTCATAGTCTCTGTATTTAAATTAAAATTTGGAACTTTGTTGGTCCTAATTAAAAAGGGATGGTATGGAAATACCCTAATTAAGTATATTTTTATTTGCAGAATTAGGGATATTGTTGTTGTTTTTTGTCATTACTATATATTGTACATATACAGTGCCTATGTAAGTTGGATAAATAACCAAATTAACATAAATCTTATAATTTCCATTTTTGTTCGTCCTTTGGTGATTTGCTTATATTTATATAAACTATACTAGATTGCAAGTCCCGTATTAGGTACGTACAGTACGACAATCTGAAATAAGCCCCTAACGAAACCTAACGGAAATAATTCGGTCCTGAACTCTTTACTACTTAAGTAGTTTTCATGTTTCATGTAAAATGTAGGGTGTAAATCCTTTAAAAAGTTTTTTGGGTATTTTAATTACATGTAATAGATAAAAATATTACATGTGGGAGTTGTTCACATTTATTAATCTTTCCGTTTGGTTTCCAACCCTATATACATTTATATCCGAATGAGTGCTATTTTGGAGAAGTTTTTGTACCCAGGGTCTAATTGCTGGAAGAATTAATGTGGTTGGAGATAAACATTAAATATTATCTCCATGTTGAGTGTTTTATTTTGATAGTGTGGCCAAGTGCAAATTATAGTTACATTATCATACATAATAAGTACCAAAACAAAAACAAAAATATATAAGATTTAACGAATTGGAAACATTAATTTCATCTATATCTTGTATTTATACTCATTCAACATAAAAAAGGATATTAATTTACCTTAAAATCAAATTATCAACGCAAACATAAAATGTTTTCGTATATTTATAGTTAGAGCTTAACATATAAAAATAGAACATTTTATGTTAGAATTGTAAATCTGGTAAATGTTGAGATAATTCTTTAATTCACAAGGTGACATATTAATCTTGACACGTTTTGATTATAGTGATTTAGTATAGTTTGGAGATTCAAATTTATTGCAAGCTTCAAAAGCTCATTGCTCAACAGCGATACTTCCTCTATTTTTTGTTAATTTCCGTTGGTTCTATATCATTTCATTCGATTCGGGACTGGATAAGTGCGGTCTTCTTGTTTGTGAACCCTAAAACTATTGACATGCAATTTAATTTTATTAATAAACATCTTAAGTAATAATTGAAATTGCTTACCTATGATTCTGGTAGATTAATTTTGTATAATTTGAAACTAAAATTCATATATTAAATATAATGCTGAAAGTTCCCATTTGCCTTGAAATTAAAGGTCAATGACATTAATAGTAAATAAATAAATTGTAATCCACAACATTGTCGTCCACAAATGATTAATAATTTTATTTTTTTTTCAATTATCAACTTTATTAATCAGCGTCACATCAAATCAGCAGACAACCCAGCGGACTGTGCAAGCCGCGGAATAACGGTCAATGAGTTAATAAATCATCAACTATGGTGGACGGGGCCTTTTTGGCTCAGAAACGAACATTACAACCCGCTAGATACACAAAATCATCTGGAGCTAGAAAAACAAGAAACGATAGAAATAAAAGACATTAATTATACAACAGTCACAGAAGATAATGACAGAATAGGTGATCTGATAAAAAAGATATCAGGTTGTACCAAATTGAAAAGGATTGTGAAAATCATAATAAACTTCACCAAAAAATGTAGAAAAATAAAAGTGAATAAATACGATCTAAATGAAGCCGAGAAGATAATTGTGAAGCACATACAACGCGGCTGCTATAACCCAGAAATATCTCAACTAATGAAGAACAATCTAATAGATAAAAAAAGTAAACTGTTATCCTTAGATCCATTTCTCGATATAGAAGGGATACTGCGAGTAGGAGGTAGACTACATAAGTCACTTATAAACTATGAAGAAAAACATCCAGCCATTCTTCCTGCACAACACAAGTTCACGAAAAGCCTAATCAACTATGCACACCTGAGAGTGTTGCATGGAGGTATCGAACTCACCCTCTCATTCACACGCAAGAAATATTGGATAATAAGAGGCAGAATCACAACTAAATCAATAATCTCAAAATGCATTACATGTCACAAGTTCAAAACCAATCCAGGGGGTAATCAACTGATGGGAAACTTACCATCCGCAAGTGTTCGACCAACGAGACCATTTACACACACCGGAATAGATTATGCCGGTCCCGTGCAAATAAAAACAACCAAGGGAAGAGGAAGCAAGACTTACGAGTACAAGGCATATATAGCAATCTTTGTCTGTCTGCCTGTCTCTCAACCAAGGCTATACATATTGAAGTGGTGACAGATCTCATTGCAGACGCTTTTATTGCAGCCCTTAAGAGATTCACATCTAGACGTGGATTATGCACAAACATATATAGCGACAACGGCACAAACTTCATTGGAGCCAATAATCAGCTAGCAAGTTTACAAAAAACACAAAAAATCGACTTTAATGACATTATTGCTCAACAACTAGCAACAGAGGGAATAACCTGGCATTTCCAACCGCCCGCATCATCACATTTTGGTGGATTGTGGGAAGTTGGAGTTAAATCAGTCAAAACCCACTTAAAAAAATCGTAGGAAATGGAACTCTGACTAAATTCAAGACCTCTATGTCCAATTTCAAACGATATAACAGATCTTGAAGTTCTAACACCGGGCCACTTCATGATCGGCTCATCTCTAACTGCACCACCAGAAGAAAATCTAGCCGAATTAAATATTCATCGCTTGACAAGATGGCAGATGTTAGAAAAGCTTCTGGAAAAAGTGGAGCAATGAATATCTCCGAAGATTACAGCAAAGACCGAAGTGGCTGCAAACAAGACCACAACTTAAAACTGTTGATCTAGTACTATTAGTTGAAGACAACTTACCTTCCACGAAGTGGGTAAGAGGTAGAATTACAGAAACACACTCGGGAACAGATGGATTAGTGCGCGTAGTTTCAATACGCGGCCCGAGAAATGCGTCTACCAGTAGACGAACCACAAGAAACAATCGCAGAAGAAACAACTCCAAACTGCACGGATAACTCACAACAAAGACGAGTAACAAAAAAACGCACGAAATTTAACCTTTACATACTCTCAATCTTCTGCATATTTGGAATAGTGACATCATAAGCATCATCCAAGTACAAAATTTCAAAATTCTCATCACATCCAGGCATTTACTTCGATAGAATTGGCCAAAGCATGCTGATCAATGGCGAATGGAGACTAATAGCTTACTACAATCTAACAACATATTGGGCAGAATTAAATCATATCGAGAAATTCACTCGTCAACTAGGTGAAATATGCGAAGATAGAACGCATTCTAATACCACGTGTACACATACAATCCATTGTGGGCTAATATCAGCTCAAATGCGCAACCTCTACATCGACCTAAGAGAGCAAAACGAACTAATGGACACGCTCGGAAGAAACGAGAAAACTCGTCAAAAAAGGTCTCCATTTGACTTCGTTGGCACAATAGCCAATGAACTATTTGGAGTACTGGATCAACGTGCCGGAAACTTCTACAAAGAGAGCATAGAAAAATATGAATCAACAACATCATCAGAAAATACTGCAACAACAGATCACGATAATAGAGTCAACATTAAACATCATGAAGCACGATCACGAAGAGACCAATCAGAAATTCGAGGCATTCAAATCAATAATGGCTGAGCTCATCTTTCATGAAGAATTCACTGACATCGCGCTGCACACAATGCTAGACCTGATGAAATTCCGTACATTCCAATCGGCTGTAATAGACGCAATAACAGAAGTACATCAGGGCAAATTAAATCCACTGGTTGTAGACACCGCATCAGCTCCAAGAGCAAACCAGGCAAATAATTGACAACCTCAAGCCGAGTCAAGATATACCGTATCGCAGCAAAAACCTAGTTGCCCTGTATAAAATAGCAACGGTAAAAACCACAAGAGTCAGAGAAACCGTAATCTTCGAAATAAAAATCCCTTTGATCCAAAGAATCCGATACACATTGTACAATGTTATACCGGTGCCTACATTACATGAACAACAATACGTATATATTCAGCCATCTTCAAATTATTTGATGGTAACAAGCCAACAGGATAAGTACATGCAACTCTCAACTGAGGAATTGAACGCATGCACCAATCTAAACGGAGAACATCTCTGCAACACACAATGGCTGACGTGTATGACTACGGCTCTAATGCAAGCAGATGTGAAATACAATTACTCAAACAGGATGGCGGAATACCACCAAGCTGCCAGATACTTCAGAGGGCAGTTGCCACCATTTGATCTTACATATGATGATATGTGATATGATGATATACATATGATGATATACATATGATGATCATACATATTATAAATTTTAATAATAAGTAGATAAGATAGGTGTCCCTTTGGTTCAAATTGAACTAGTTTCAGGGGCACCGATTCTATCATTATAGAATTTAATATTTTTAGTTTGCTTCAGCCAAATAAGAAGAGTTTTGGAAAACACAGATAGGCCACTACACATTCTTAAATGAGTAGGCAAATTGTTAAATAATATTGGAGAGATCACACTGAAGAAGGACCTTCGGAGATTTGAGTTAAATTTCGGAACATTTTTTTTGAACTGGAAGTTAGATCGAAGGTTATAATCCGCGTAGTTTGCGAAATCATTTTCACTAATAATGTAAAATAATTTTAATACCTTAAAGACATATAAATGTTGTAACGGTAATAACTTTAACGATTGAAATATAGGCCAAGAAGTGTTATTTTGTAGATGCATGGGAGCCAGTGGTGTTCCACCTGGGGTATTTCTTCCTTCTGTTTTACTCATTGCATTTTGTATATTCATAGTGTAATCCACTCGCCTCTAGTATTTAGCCGTTCTTTAAAAACGTCACCCGGGTGTTATCACATGGAGGTATACTAGACACATTTAGTGGTCTATACATAATTGTAGATTTGGAATATATAGAATTTTCCAATAGGAATGATATGATTTTTAAGTAACGCTTCGGTCATTTGTAATATGTCATGATCTGTCACTTTTTGTTTCATTGTATTCAGTAATGTTTACAATTTCATCATGGTGAGATATACGCAAGAACGACGTTTACAAATTGCAATTACAAACGATATCGATTTTTTTAAGAAAATCATCTTCTCCGATGACGCACACTTTCATCTGAGTGGTGCGGTAAACAAACAAAACTGTCGGTTCTGGTGCAAAGAAAATCCACAAATTATCCAAGAAAAACCATTACATTCACCTAAATTGACAGTTTGGTGTGGTTTTTGGTCTGGTGGAATCATCGGTCCATATTTTTTTCGAAATGACGCTGGTAACACCGTTACTGTCAATGGAGATCGGTATAACCAACTTTTTATGGCCGAAATTGGAAGAAGTTGGTCTTGGCAACATTTGGTTCCAACAAGACGGGGCTACGTGCCACACAGCAAGTGCAACAATTGAATTATTGCGAGAAAAGTTTGGATCATATCACTCTTATTGGAAAACCCTATACTATGCATCGTGTTATGGGATCACTACACTAGACGAAAACGAAAAAAAAATATTTCAATAGATATTCACTTACCAAAGTCATTACGGTGATTCAACAATAACCAAACATTTCGGATATCTTATTATGATTTACATTTTCTTTTCATTCGTTCACCTTAACCTTATGTGATGCAATCTACATTAAATACTTATACATATTTTGCCCTCTGCAGGGCATTAAATTAAACTTGGTTATAAATTTTATTCCACAAAGCATATAAAAAAAATGAAATTTGATCGCTCTCCCATAACATAAATATTCGATGGAAAACATACCATGAATTTTCTGTAAATTTGCAGCCCCCCCGCCCCTGCTTATTCTTACTCTTCGTTTATTTTACTTAACCTAACACAATTTTTCGGTTATCTCTATATTCAATGCTATATACGAGTATAGTAGGAAGATAGACGGATTTGAATGAATTGAAACGAAATGAAAACATTTTTTTGTGTACGATTGACCTAAAAGATTTTTCCTGGTATTGATTTTCAATTTTTCATCTTGTTATAATTTAATGAACATTAACATTATACCGGAGTAAAAATATTCGGATAATATGGGGGATTATAGGAGCGGGGGATGTAAATATTTTTACATCATGTAGGAGTATATAGTTTTCCATTCACAAATTCGATCGAAAAAAAAAAATATTCATAAATGAATTATGAAAATTCGATTTTGAAAAACGGAAATTCATTTTGTTTTATGTTCGAATTTGACAAAATGATAAATTATCAGAAATTTTCCTTTTTGGGTATAGGTTAGTGGGGCGATTGCTGGTTTTTCCTTTAAATTTCTTAATATTTTATGAATTTTATCGATTTTTAAGTGTTTTGAATAATTCATTATACGTTCCGGGTGTACGTCTCTGGTTGTTTTGCGTTGAGGACGACATGTCGAGATCCATAAAATAAGTTTTGTAATTAACGTTTTGTACGGCGAGGAAAAGTATTTTGTGAATTGTTGTCATATTAAATATTTAACGGAACACAAATTTATGTTGATAATGATTTCTTATATTTTTTTCGGCTCATTAATTATCAACTTTGAATATTCACATTTTGTTGATGTTGGGTTGAAAAGAATATTACAAATAAAATATGGTAAACAGTTTTTCGAATTTTCCAAGTTATTTTTGGATCATTTGTTCAACTGCTAAATTATTGTTGATAGCTGAGTAAATATTAACATTAATGTTTTTTGGAATAGGCAGCTACTTAGATGAGTTTAGTACAAGTTTAGAACTGAATACTTAAGAAAGATCGCAACGTGTAAATTTATTTATTGTATGCAAGTTACCGGTGTGAAGTTTTCAACATTTAACAAAAGTGTAGCTACACAAATTAACAAAAAACACAAATGTAAATACACAATTTAACAAAACGTGTAGGATTACATAAAAAATGTGGAAGGGTTGAATTTATTATTTACATCACTAAATCTATATTCTAATCTAGTACGCGGCATATTACTGCGATCTTCGGGCATTTATTTGTTTAGTGTAAATGGAAATAATAATATAAAAAGTGTAAACCGGGTCTTGCGGATGTTTAAGAGCCATTAACACATAATTCTAGAGATGACACCTCAAATCTGAGTGTACTGGCATTTCGAGGACACTCCATTAAACATCCACAAGAAACAGTTTACACTTTTTACTTTATTATTTACATTTACATAGTAAAAAAAATCCCCCAAAGGTCACACTGACAAGCCGCATATCACTAGAAATTCAAGAGGGTGTCCCAAAAATGCCAGTATACCTAGATTTGTGGTGTCATCCCTAGAATTTAGTGTTCATGGCCCTTAAACAAACACAAGACCCGGTTTACACTTTTTATATTATTATTTCCATTTACACTAAACAAATAAATGCCCGAAGATCGCAGTAATATGCCGTGGATTAATTAATGAGTATAAATTAAATCAATTTCCTTTTTTAAATCAGACTTTCCTGTTTTTGCGGCAACTCTTAAACGGGTTTCAGGAATTGATATTTTCTGTATATCCTGTTTTAATGAATCATGCCAAGTGAAAATAGGTCTACCAATTTTTCTGTAATTCCTTGTAAATTTCCTTGCTGCATGTAATAAATGACCTCTTGTTCTTCTAAGAATGTGGCCCCAATAAAATATTCGATATGCAGTAACTTTCCGATTGATTGTCTTTCCCTTCAAGACCCTTCTAACACAAATTCTTAGAGGGCGATTAGTACAATACTGCAATAATTGTACAAGGTTATCCAATTCAAGCTTGATAAAGTAAACTTAAAAAAAACACACAAAATATTCGGAATGTATTGTAATTTTTATTTCATTTTACAGATTGATCCTTGCCATTTTTAGTTAAACAAGATATCATTCAAATGTCCTCCACAGGACTTCTTACAGGCCTTGATTCTTTTGCGGTAATTTTCAATGACTTTTCGGCACATTTCGGGCGGTATCTCTGCCATTACCTTACGAATATTAGTTTTCAATTCGTCAAGAGTTTGAGGATTGTTTGCGGAAACACGATCTTTCGCGTAGCCCCACAAAAAGAAATCCAAAGGCGTTAAATCACAGGATCTTGGAGGCCAATTGACATCAGACAATCGCGAAATCAAACGTCCAGGAAATTTCTCTTGCAAAAGATCTCGATTTGCTCGTGTTACGTGACTGGTTGCTCCATCCTGCTGGAACCACATATCGTCAAGATCATAATCTTCGATTTTCGAAAAAAATTATCGGTTAACATGCGGCCATAGCGCTCAGAATTGACGGTAACGGTTCGTCCATGGTTGTTCTCAAAAAAATACGGCCCAATCACACCACCAGACCACAATGCGCACCAAACAGTGACTTTTTCCGGGTGTAGTGGCTTCTCTACAATTAATTGTGGATTTTCTGAGCCCCAACTTCTTCAGTTTTGCTTATTAACGTATCCACCAAGCGAAAAATGAGCTTCATCACTGAAGAAAATTTTGTTCGAAAAATCAGCATCGACGGCCTGTTTTTCCAACACCCAATTTGCGTATGTTCTTCGTTGTCCATGGTCAGCAGGCTTTAGCTCTTGTGTCAAATGGACTTTATACGGATGAAGATGCAAATCCAGATGCAAAATGCGCCATAATGAGCCATAAGATAGGCCTAAATGTTGAGCTCGACGAGGAATTGACAAATTTGGATCTTCTTCCACACTTTCAGCTACAGAAGCGATATTTTCAGCATTGCGAATGTTTCGATGATGCACAGACCTTACAATATCAGTAACAGATCCAGTTTGTTCAAATTTATTCACTGTATTCAATATGGTTTGCTTTGTAGGACGATTATGACGACCATAATCTGCTCGTAAAGCGCGAAATGTGGATACGGCAGAATCACTATTTTTATAATAAGATTTAATAATTTTAACGCGTCGGTCGATTGTTAAATGCTCCATATTCTTAAATGGCAGAATGTCAACTAAATAAATGACAGCGTACTTGACGTTTATCTTTGACAGATGTCGGTATACAGATTTCTACTTTATCAACCTCGAATTGGATAACCCGTTATTAAAAAATTTTTTTCATAACGTGCTATTCGTAAACGACATGCTTTAGTCAAAACAGCAACTCCTAAACCATATGTCATGATAGGAGTTACTAGTTGTTTATACATCTGTATTACAATAGGAAAAGGTAATCTGTGTTCACGAATAAATCTTGTTAACATTTTCACAACACCATGTGCTTGTCGGCATCGACAGGCTGGACGATTTAGTCCGGCAGTTATATATGTACCTAAATATCGCAAAGTAGAACTAACATGAGAGTTTAACCCACCTATCGCTATGGTCGTAATATTTTCATTAAATGGTCTTATGAGAATTTCAGATTTGCGTTCATTTATCTCTAAACCTACTGAGTGAAGTAGAGGAACAAGCTTTTCTAAAATAGTAGACAATGTGCTTAAGTCATCACTAACGAGTAACAAATCATCGGCATAGGCTAATATTAATGGTAATTTAATATCTTGATTTTGTGAAAGTCGTAAACCTGGAATAACTTCTGCGCGGGTTTGTAGAACGGAATCCAATATTAAATTGAATAAGGTAGGTGAAAAGGGACATCCTTGTTTAAACCCCATACCACGTTGAAATGGCCTTGTTCTTTGTTTATACCATATGATTGATGTTAAATCGTGCATACAGGTTCGAATTATTCTATTAACAAGATAATGGGGAATTCCAATATGAGAGAGAATAATAGTTGCTTGGTTAAGATCAACCTTTTCGAAGGCCTGTTTTAGATCCAGTGAGAGAATATAAATTGTTTTTCCTGTTTTCCATTCCTCATCGACAACACGCCGTATAACAAACATATGGTCATCTGTCGACCGATTGCGGATAAATGCAGCCTGATATGATCCTTTTTGAGTGTGAATTTCTTCGAACCTAGATAATAGGAATTTCGCATATACTCGATACCCAGTGTCTGAAAGAGTTATTCGTCTATAATCTGTGATGGTATTGGGTCGTTGTTTTTTTGGTAAGGGAAATTGGACCGTTTCTAACCACTCATTTGGTGGGGTGTTTAATAGCCAAACCTGTTGTAAAACATACAGAAAGACCGTCATTCCTTCTTCAGGTAAAGCTTGTAATAGCTCAATTGAAATTTGATCTAAACCAGGAGCAGTTCCTCTTCTAATGGAAAATAGGATGGTTTCTATTTCTTCCCGGGTTGGAGGCAATCCTAATGACCAATGGTCTTTTTCAGTTATTAGAGGAATAGCGGAACCTGAGGTGGTTGATAATAATTGCTCCCATCCTGACAAAGGAATATAGGTACTTGCCATCTTATTAGAATTTTGTCTATATATGAACGAATAAATTGGTAGGTTTGGCGGAGTCGACTAAAAGGATTTACAGCATTTAAGTTTCGGAAAAATTATCTACATTCTTCTGCTTTGGATTTTCTAAATTCTTGATAAACATTATATCGACAATTTTTGATCAGATGAGGATTACGGGGTGTCCTTCTCAAAGCAGTTTTTAAAGTAGTTATTGCTGTTTTCTGTCCCTTAGTCATAGTGGCTTGTCTGGTTAAAATTAGGTTTGAGGAAGCCTTTATAGAATGCACTAAAACCCTCCAAACTATTTCAACTGTTGTTATCATTGGAAAATTGAGAGTACCATCTAATATTAAACCATTTCTAACAAGGAATTTTATTACGTTGGACTTTTAGGATAGCTGGATTTTTTAATAAGTCAACTCTCCATTTTCTAAAATTCTGACTTTCGTAGTCTTCATGTGGATGTAATACGATTCTAATTAACTTCTGTGAGTCAGACTGTACTTTGATTAGTTTTGTACAGTGGGTATCACTCTTTTTCTGTGACTTAAATACCAATTATAATGTGGAGTGTTGATTTGAAGGGCAACTGAATTTGTTCCCTGTATAGCTACAATATCTATTCCAACTTTAATTAATGCTTTATCGATTATTAATTGCTTTGAAACCTTAGCACAACCCCGAACATTCCATGTTCCTATAAAAAAATTAGTACGTTTAGTTATTTTGAGAGGTAGTTGATTGTTAGATTTGACTGGTTGTAACCGAAATGAACTAGAATCGGTTTGTATTTGCATGAGATGACTAATTGAAGGTGGATGAGTGGGAGGGTAGTTTAACAAATATTTTCTACATAATCCATCATAATGATTGTTATTAATGTAAAGTACTCGAAATATTTTTTCAATTGAAGTACCAAAGATTATTGGAGTTGCATTTACTTGATATACTTCGATTTTGGCCTGATAAATTTCTGATGTAGCTTGTAATATTTCCTCACCACCCCAAGTATTCTCGCGCGCAAGTTCAATAAGGAATAAATTGATTAATTGGTCGCTAGATTCTAATTTTTCCTTGGCTAATTCGAGTAAAACGGTTTCATAACGTGTAACATTATGGCGAATATGATTAACAGTTATCTCTCTAAGGTTTTTTGCATGGTTCCTATATTCACTACGCCATTTACGACAGGATATTATTTGGATTACTAATGAGGAGAACAAGCAATTACCATCGGGAGGCACTTGTATCACTGAATAATTTTGAAAAGTATTCATGATACCGTAAAGAACAAAATAGTTTTACAGAAATTAAACTTACGATTTTATTAGTGCTTATTAAGAAGTTATAAATATCTTCTAACAAAACTTACCCAAATAGCTGATAATTTGAGAATAATCGGATAACACAAATATATGTTTTAACTTTATACACTTTAATACTGCTAGCTTTATATTAAGACGTACGTTCAGGTTGACGACAGAATTAAAATAGAAGGACGCTGTTGAATTTAAATTTAGAAATGGAGGATTTTATAATTAATTAATATGGTGGTAGATGTCACTTCGATTTGTGAATATTTACTTAGTTATTCCGCCGCTAGGTGGGCTATTATACATAAAAGAGACAAGGGATTTGGATTTAAATTAATTAAATGACTTCTATACGTTCAGAATGTTTTGTGTTCCTAAATTAAATTCGGTCATTATTTAAAGTATAATTCTATAAATTGAAATTTTGTTGACTTAAAAAAAAACACATACCAGAAGTTCAGGGAAGATTGTGATTGCAACATTCTTGATCACGGGGTCTATTTAATTACTTACGCTTTGAGCATAAACTTAATACAATCAAATATGTTAATGATCCAAAGACTTTTTGCTATGGAATGTTGTTTTTCGACGCTCTTTCTGGTTGAATTCAGGCTATGTTTTCGTGAAGTTGTTGTTGTTAGATATAAATTAACCCTGCTTTTAGTTGGATGAATTTAAATATAGGTAGCTGAATGACAATACCGAATCTAAATTTATTTTATTTTGACATTATTGACGGAATATTTAGGTCATCATATGTATGATAATACTGCCGTGTCATTACGAACGTGAAGTCCCTCGGTTAGATGGTGTTGGATGGGAAAATAGGGCAAAATAAGGTTACAAGCAGTATATGATGAGATGACCCATAGATGTGAATTAAATAACCTACCATAATAGACTGGTTATGACTGATGCCGAATACATATGATGAATATTAGTATCCTTTACCTCAAACCCAACTAACTTACATTAATAAACTAATATATTTAAGTAGTTAGAAAATGACTTTGCTGCGGTTCGCCCTAGTTGTTTCTGTGACTAACATCCTTTCCTAATTAACCGTATCTGTAAAGGATGCAGGCAGCGCCTGGGCCCGCATGATGCTGAAATATTATTCGCATTCAGATATAATTTGTTATTTGATTGTTGAAATTTCAGGATTATGGTAACGTACCTAGGATCGCTGTTATGGCTGGCCTGTACGCCTCTATCATATCATATCATATCAATTGTGTATCTACGTTTTTGGTTTTTGTTAATTTGTGTAGCTACAGTTTTGATAAATGTTGAAAACTTCACTCCGTTATGAAAGTTAATTATTTCATTACGAAAATATTTACAACTTCCTCCTTGAAACTGATGATTTCTCCTTGTTGTGTTCGTGATTTATTTTATCGGTTTGTTACGCATGTGAATATGTCCACAGTGTTTCGTAAAATGTCCCAACCATTGTACAAAAATTTTCTTCTTGTAATATACTTTGATTGGCATTTCAGATTTTTCGTGCTGAACTGCTTCAGAAATGGAAGTATTGGATTGATCATGAGATTTTGGAATGCATAGACTTTCAGCATTTGTTGTGTTCGTGATTTGTATTTGCAAACAAAACGTTTGTTATGCATTTAGATGGCGACTGTTGTGGCCATAATAACTATAACATAGAGCTCCCTGCTTGTGCATACTTGACATTTTTTCGGTTTTGGGGAGCTCAATGTGGTTCATGTTGATTTTTGATCATTTCTTATGAAATTATCTCCCTGTATTCGTATGGCGGTAGAAGCTGCAAAATCGCTCTGTGTATCTGTATGATTTTGAGATAAATATGAGGCGTTGACTGTCAACGTTATCGTGTTAAATTTTATCAGGTATCATTTATCACGCAACGGACCGAGTCTCTGTTGTGATTTGCTCGTTCACTAATGGGTAGATTCGGTCTGTATAATTTTGATGGCTGTCTAGATCAGTTCTAGTTGAAATTAAAAGTGTTTACAATTTGATATAACTTTGATTTGTATTTGATATTGTCGTGTTTCTATCTTCTTTCACTACCTCAGGTTTATATTCATTATACTAACTTGTATCCTTCTTGCCTCTGGTTTAACATAACAATGCTATTAGTTAAGTTTCCCAATTTAATTTGGGAAATTGTTTCAATGCTTGTGCTTTAGCAAATGTCAAAGTGATGGTCAATTTTGTGCACTAAGAATAATTTGTCCTGTGAAACTCAGAATTTCTTAAGGTTCTGTTCATTGCTTCGACCCAATAACATTTATAAAGCTCGAGTCTGTTTTCCAGGGTTATCAGATTGTAGATTCTACATCCACTGAGTTATAATGGTAGTTCTTGCAGATTGATACGATTATTGATCTTTATCATATTTCCAGCCATCTTTCCAAGTTAAGTTCCAGACAAATTTCTTTTGGATATTCTCTATGCTGCGGAGATGTTCGTTGTAAAAAGGACTCCAGATATTAACAGCATACTCGCGTTGGGATCTGGCATAGGCGAAGTATTCTTATATTTCTAGCCCACCGTTTAATTAAGCCAAATACCGAGTCACCTCTATGGCTATGCATTCTTCGATGTGGTTAGAGAAACTCATATTTTCAACGGGAGTAACCCGTAGGTGTTTAAATTCAGATTCTAGTGTAGAGTGGTAATGTAGGAGAACAGGATTAGTTTTTTTCACGAAAAAATACGGTCTTATACTCTTATTAATGTTAAGACTGAGCAGGTTCGATCACACCTTGTTGTATTGTTTGGATGTTGTTGATGTTCTGATGTTTTAAAGATTTTAAGGTCATTTGTGAACATTCGGACCTTTGAGTATTGAATGACTGCGGTGAAATGAAAATGCCGAAGATCTAAGGGCCAACAAACGATCTGGAGGAACCATATTTGTACAAGCATTGTAAGATTTCAATATGACTGATGGAGTCGAAGGTCTTTTCAAAGTATGTGATGTGGTGAACACCTACTGTAACCTACTGTAACCTACTGTATTAACCTACTGTAATTTTCAATTTCATTTATCGTGGTTCTGATGAACTCCGTAAGGTTTGTCGCAATTGATCTTTTTGGCATGACTATGTTGGTGTGGCAATATGTATCGTTGTAACACGGCCCTAAATGAAATACATATTACCAGTTGGAACTGAATTCATGAAATTGACGTTACACCTCTATAACAAGATATATCATCCCTTGTTTCAGTTTTGAATATTTATGCTACTCTTGTTATTTTCCACTTCTGACGAAAAATGTCTTGTTTCAGCGATTGATTAAAAAGAAGGCACAGAGGAGTTACAAAATTTTTCAAGTCTTTTAATAATAAAGCTGTATACCATCCAGGCCGCATCCATCTTTAAACGTTTCTAGAACGAAATGTATATCTTCTGCTGCGATTTGTGGCATTTACCGACCCTAATAAATCATCATACTCTCATCAATATAAACAGTTTCATATTTTTTGAGACCGATTAAAGGTCATAATTGAGGCATTTGGGCGATAATTGGTTTTAATATGGTCATAGTTTATCACAGTGGCCTTACGTAAAGAGATAACATTTTATTTTATGTCACTGAGGATCAGATACTATCTAACAAGTTTTGAAATTAGAATACATGTAGTTCAATGTCCGGTTTCTATTATGAATAAGAATTCAACATTATTTGAATATCAATTAAATATTTATTGAATATGTATTGAATATGGATTGAACATGACTTTTGATTAAGGATTTTGAATTTGTATTTTTAATATGAATTGCATATGAGTTGGATATGAATTGAATATGGATTGAATATGAATTGAATATGAATTGAATATGAATTGAATATGAATTGAATATGAATTGAATATGAATTGAATATGAATTGAATATGAATTGAATATGAATTGAATATGAATTGAATATGAATTGAATATGAATTGAATATGAATTGAATATGAATTGAATATGAATTGAATATGAATTGAATATGAATTGAATATGAATTGAATATGAATTGAATATGAATTGAATATGAATTGAATATGAATTGAATATGAATTGAATATGAATTGAATATGAATTGAATATGAATTGAATATGTATTGAATATGAATTGAATATGAATTGAATATGAATTGAATATGAATTGAATATGAATTGAATATGAATTGAATATGAATTGAATATGAATTGAATATGAATTGAATATGTATTGCATATGTATTGAATATGGATTGAACATGACTTTTGATTAAGGGTTTTGAATTTGTATTTCTAATATGAATTGAATATGAATTGAATATGAATTGAATATGAATTGAATATGTATTGAATATGAATTGAATATGAATTGAATATGAATTGAATATGAATTGGATATGAATTGGATATGAATTGGATATGAATTGGATATGAATTGGATATGAATTGGATATGAATTGAATATGAATTGAATATGAATTGAATATGAATTGAATATGAATTGAATATGAATTGAATATGAATTGAATATGAATTGGATATGAATTGAATATGAATTGAATATGAATTGCATATGAATTGGATATGAATTGAATATGAATTGCATATGAATTGGATATGAATTGGATATGAATTGGATATGAATTGGATATGAATTGATTATGAATTGAATATGAATTGAATATGAATTGAATATGAATTGAATATGAATTGAATATGAATTGAATATGAATTGAATATGAATTGAATATGAATTGAATATGAATTGAATATGAATTGAATATGAATTGAATATGAATTGAATATGAATTGAATATGAATTGAATATGAATTGAATATGAATTGAATATGAATTGAATATGAATTGATTATGAATTGAATATGAATTGAATATGAATTGAATATGAATTGAATATGAATTGAATATGAATTGAATATGAATTGAATATGAATTGAATATGAATTGAATATGAATTGAATATGAATTAAATATGAATCGAATATGAATTGAATATGAATTGAATATGAATTGAATATGAATTGAATATGAATTGAATATGAATTGAATATGAATTGAATATGAATTGAATATGAATTGAATATGTATTGAATATGAATTGAATATGAATTGAATATGAATTGAATATGAATTGAATATGAATTGAATATGAATTGAATATGAATTGAATATGAATTGAATATGAATTGAATATGAATTGAATATGTATTGCATATGTATTGCATATGTATTGAATATGGATTGAACATGACTTTTGATTAAGGGTTTTGAATTTGTATTTCTAATATGAATTGAATATGAATTGAATATGAATTGAATATGAATTGAATATGTATTGAATATGAATTGGATATGAATTGAATATGAATTGAATATGAATTGAATATGAATTGAATATGAATTGAATATGAATTGAATATGAATTGAATATGAATTGAATATGAATTGAATATGAATTGAATATGAATTGAATATGAATTGAATATGAATTGAATATGAATTGAATATGAATTGGATATGAATTGGATATGAATTGAATATGAATTGAATATGAATTGCATATGAATTGGATATGAATTGAATATGAATTGCATATGAATTGGATATGAATTGGATATGAATTGGATATGAATTGGATATGAATTGATTATGAATTGATTATGAATTGAATATGAATTGAATATGAATTGAATATGAATTGAATATGAATTGAATATGAATTGAATATGAATTGAATATGAATTGGATATGAATTGAATATGAATTGAATATGAATTGCATATGAATTGGATATGAATTGAATATGAATTGCATATGAATTGGATATGAATTGGATATGAATTGGATATGAATTGGATATGAATTGATTATGAATTGAATATGAATTGAATATGAATTGAATATGAATTGAATATGAATTAAATATGAATTGAATATGAATTGAATATGAATTGAATATGAATTGAATATGAATTGAATATGAATTGAATATGAATTGAATATGAATTGAATATGAATTGAATATGAATTGAATATGAATTGAATATGAATTGAATATGAATTGAATATGAATTGAATATGAATTGAATATGAATTGAATATGAATTGAATATGAATTGAATATGAATTGAATATGAATTGATTATGAATTGAATATGAATTGAATATGAATTGAATATGAATTGAATATGAATTGAATATGAATTGAATATGAATTGAATATGAATTGAATATGAATTGAATATGAATTGAATATGAATTAAATATGAATCGAATATGAATTGAATATGAATTGAATATGAATTGAATATGAATTGAATATGAATTGAATATGAATTGAATATGAATTGAATATGAATTGAATATGAATTGAATATGAATTGAATATGAATTGAATATGAATTGAATATGAATTGAATATGAATTGAATATGAATTGAATATGAATTGAATATGAATTGAATATGAATTGAATATGAATTGAATATGAATTGAATATGAATTGAATATGTATTGCATATGTATTGAATATGGATTGAACATGACTTTTGATTAAGGGTTTTGAATTTGTATTTCTAATATGAATTGAATATGAATTGAATATGAATTGAATATGAATTGAATATGTATTGAATATGAATTGGATATGAATTGAATATGAATTGAATATGAATTGAATATGAATTGAATATGAATTGAATATGAATTGAATATGAATTGAATATGAATTGAATATGAATTGAATATGAATTGAATATGAATTGAATATGAATTGAATATGAATTGAATATGAATTGGATATGAATTGGATATGAATTGAATATGAATTGAATATGAATTGCATATGAATTGGATATGAATTGAATATGAATTGCATATGAATTGGATATGAATTGGATATGAATTGGATATGAATTGGATATGAATTGATTATGAATTGATTATGAATTGAATATGAATTGAATATGAATTGAATATGAATTGAATATGAATTGAATATGAATTGAATATGAATTGAATATGAATTGAATATGAATTGAATATGAATTGAATATGAATTGAATATGAATTGAATATGAATTGAATATGAATTGAATATGGATTGAATATGAGTTGAATATGAATTGAACATGACTTTTGATTAAGGATTTTGAATTTGTATTTTTAATATGAATTGCATATGAGTTGGATATGAATTGAATATGGATTGAATATGAATTGAATATGAATTGAATATGAATTGAATATGAATTGAATATGAATTGAATATGAATTGAATATGAATTGAATATGAATTGAATATGAATTGAATATGAATTGAATATAAATTGAATATGAATTGAATATGAATTGAATATGAATTGAATATGAATTGAATATGAATTGAATATGAATTGAATATGAATTGAATATGAATTGAATATGAATTGAATATAAATTGAATATGAATTGAATATGTATTGAATATGAATTGAATATGAATTGAATATGTATTGCATATGTATTGAATATGGATTGAACATGACTTTTGGTTAAGGATTTTGAATTTGTATTTCTAATATGAATTGAATATGAATTGAATATGAATTGAATATGAATTGAATATGAATTGAATATGAATTGAATATGAATTGAATATGAATTGAATATGAATTGAATATGAATTGAATATGAATTGAATATGAATTGAATATGAATTGAATATGAATTGATTATGAATTGAATATGAATTGAATATGAATTGAATATGAATTGAATATGAATTGAATATGAATTGAATATGAATTGAATATGAATTGAATATGAATTGAATATGAATTGAATATGAATTGAATATGAATTGAATATGAATTGAATATGAATTGAATATGAATTGAATATGAATTGAATATGAATTGAATATGAATTGAATATGAATTGAATATGAATTGAATATGAATTGAATATGAATTGAATATGAATTGAATATGAATTGAATGGGAATTGAATATGAATTGAATATGAATTAAATATGAATTGAATATGAATTGAATATGACTTATTATGAACTTAATATTTGCTTTGTCTGGTCTGATATTTTAATTCGTATTTACATTCTTCCAGGACGGTCTTTCATCATTCAATTTTCGAATTGTTGTTTTTGTTACTCAGAGCGTAGATTCAGTAAAAATATTTATTTTCAGAAGCAGTAAAGGCAGGGATTTTTTAGTTTGGTATTGATTTTAATACTTCCACCTATAGAGTTTACTACGAAACGGTTTTCATTTGAAATTGGCTTGTATAGGTATTCAGATTGTATATAGTTTTTATCCGACCTGGTGTCGATTTAGAACATGAATATTTTTGCGCGCTCTTCGAACCACGTGCTAAGTAAGAAAGCGAAGATCTCCTGAATCAACAAAATTAACATCTTCTAATTATTCGATTTGTATCTGTTCGTTAAGCTTAGTTTCGTCCATTGGGTTTGTATTTTCCTGGGAATCTTTACATTCTATAAGAATCTTTAGTCATATTGCGAGTCTTCTGCAGAAATTGAGTCGTCAGCTGATTGTTCTGTTTAGTGGGTTCCTTGGAATTTTGCCAGTTGGTGAATCTGTTTCGAAAGGGGACATGTGGTTGCGGGATTGTTCTATTGACGTCTATTCTGGCAATTCACTCGAATCGACTGGTTGAACCTATCTACGTTTGTTAGCTTTGTTGGTTTAAGTGGATATTTTCTATAAAGGAATCCCGATGTTGGTGGAGCATATACAATCGGATATGGTTTTGGATAGTAGTTTGGAGGATGTCGTTTTAAGTTCAAAACTGGTTTAGCGAACGTTTGGAATTATTTTGGTTTTTGTAACAATTCTCGGTAGAAATTTTGAGGTTGTGTATTATTTCTTAGTGTAAAAGGCATATCTCATCTCCCTTCCGACACCATCTAATCGCTTGTCGAATTTGTTGTTTTCCTTTTATTAACCAAACCTTTTGCCGTAATTGCATACCTCGTGTCGTATTCTACCTTCGAATTTTAGATTCGGCCTCCTATTCTCATTAGTCCTTCATCGACAATAAATGGTTGTGTTGGCCAAGTTTTTGAATGACAATATAACCAACTGAACAAACACCACCAAAATCGACGGTTGACTAGTCCATTTTGTAGAAGAGCCCGTGAAGAGCAGTCTGCCCGGATATCCTTTGTGGGAAAATGTCTTGTACAAAATGTGGGTCATTTCATTTCCCACAAAGATCTGCTATCATACTGGAACGTCCGACAACCAGTCCAACACTATAGTTAAGCCGGTTCAACCAATTGTGTTTAATGCATTTATTTGTAATATTTCGTTTATTGATTTAATTAATTTAGTTAACAGTGTGCTGTGTATAGTTCCAATCAAGACAGCAATATCTTGCTACGGCTACTAAATGACAACTACATAGTTCGCTGGCATTACAGGAACTATGAAGTTCGACGCTTTGGCCAAATATTTTCAACCATCTGGATATATGTAACTGTTCTCTAATTATTAGCCAACTCTGCTCCACATCTTGCGGTAATTTTTCATCCCAGTTAACTGAAATCAGCCAAAGTACTTGAAATAATATTTTTATTTTTAATACAACCGGTGATATCCTAATGGATCGACAATTTGGCTGTACACGGATAACAATTTTCTCTTTGTCAATACCGGCATATCATTCTAACATGATAAGAAAAAACATCCAATTTAGGATCCCAGTGCAGCCCTAATACCATGACCATTATCCCGACTTGTTCGAAATCTTTAAGCAATTCAATTCTATCGTCTATTGGCGTGGTTTGATTGAAAAGATTCTGAGTTTGAAGTCAGTCAGTCAGTTCAGGTACCTCATGATGAGGTAAGTAATTCAAATCTTGTATCTGGTCACCTGTTACCTTTTCCACATGTCCTATAATTGCTTATATTCCTCCATGAATTTGATGAAAACAATTTTAAATTCCGGATTTCTTAGAAAGTTTTTCTCCATTGCTCGTTCGTAGGTAAATTGACAACTTCCTTGTTCGTCTCAGTATGTGGTCTCAGCAAATAATTTTACGCATTGCTCCTCTTCCGCTGTCAGTCGTTTTATATTTGGGATATTTTCAATTTGCCAAAAATGTGGAAGCATCTCAATCACCCTTTTTTGTCTTGCATCTGTTTTTGTTACATTGGCTGATATTGTAGCCAATGCACGCATGTCCCTCTTTCCTCCTTTCACCTGTGCTGTTTAGTTCTTCTAGTAGAACGTTGAATTCGTGTTGTATACCGCGAAGTTATATCTTGAGCCAAATTATAATTAGGATCTGCCAATAATATGTGTAAATGAATTAGATTAGAACTAAACGAAGGAGCAGGTACTTTGGAACACAATTTAGCCATTATAAAGCTTCCACTTTAATTTGAGACTGACCACCAATGCGCGATGTGAGAGTAACCGTTAAATTTCCCTGAGTTGTCCGTCTACGTAATTTAAGTTTATTGCATATTCTATCTGAAATTCGATGTCGAAACTGAATCCAGTAGTATTCGACAATCATCGTGTATACCATGCTGGTCTGCTGAAGTGACCAATGTGGTTGGTACAGTATCATCTTTGTAGCATCTTCGAGGGATGCTTCTTCCCACATTCTTGACATCTAGTTCTCAGCAGGCATCTAAATACCCGGTGGTCAAATTTTAGACAGTTAAAACAACGGTTTGCAGACTTAATGCTTTGTCGACGCTCCGACACTGATATGTGCCTAAATTTCTCACAGTCTGCTATTGAATGATCGGAATTATATAAAGAACATCAGACCGTTGATTTCAAGTGCATCAGACAGTACAGAACAATTTAGAAAACAATTTAAAAGGATTTCCTAAGTTGCGAAAAATCATTCTTAGAAGATAACGAACGAGTTTCAGCATCCAATTTCTCCTCCAACTTGTAAATTAACCATACATTACGCGATTTTGCGTCTTTGTCTATCGCCTTCAGACGTCTTACTACCTCGTGAGAAGCATGGTCGGTATATACGAGTAGCTTAGTGGTTTACTGCTGCGATAACACGAGAAAAATTTAATTTTCGGAAGCTTTACGTTTGAGCCATTTCCAGAGTCGTGTGTAATAAACTCTTTTTCGATCATTTGTTGCAGTTTGATTGTGATGACTCCTTTTATTCTTGTAGTTTATTTAAGATTAAGAGTTTAATAAGCTTTTATTGTTCCAAGAACTTCAATTGGGAACAATGAAAGATTTACTTTTGAAATATTAATTTATCTCTGTAGTTTTAGTATTATTAGAGGCACAGTAATAAATATAAATTTCCAAATTATTTTTCGTTTTAGGTAAGGCCACAAGAAATTTACAGTCACCTGTGAGTATATGAATCTGTACATAATACAAAACCGCCATAGACGAGTCACAATTATATTGGGTTTGGACCATAACTAATAGTAAAAAACATGACGATCAAACTCGAAACCCTGTAAATAATTTAATAGGTTCTTATATTCCAATAACTTATTACAAATATTTAATGACGCAAGATAATAAAAAAACCAAACTAAATCATTAAATTAATCCAATTAATGATTTGTTCTAACCCATTTCTATTAAAAGTTTAAGAGCTTGCTAATAAAATAATCATTAAAAAAAGAAATAATAAAATTTAATCAGAATACGTAATGCCGGATCATAAATATTTTAATCAACAATTTTAATGCTTTTTTCTTCGTACATCGTTAATTTAAAGTAGAAAACAATGTAAAGTAGAAAACCAGGGAAAATACGAATCCATAAATTTCACTTAGATCACATTAACAATTTACAAGCTAATGAAAACTAACAAAAATGTAATTACACGTTACGCATATAAAGTTCCTGTCCTAGCAACTTTATGTAAACGAATACAACTTTCTGAACGAAACTATATTCGAGTATACGGGCAGCCGTACCAAGCAATTACAATAAAAAGGAAAATTGTTTTCCCCCCTCCTAGTCTTATTCTGTACGCATTTAATGGATTAAGTTATTTCCATTTTTTTTGTTTTTATTGAAATTTTATTGTTGCTCAATAATGTACTTTGTGTATTGATACATAATATTTTGATTATCTAACATACGGGATGTGAAGATGGTGAAATTCTTATGACATGGACTATCAGCAACAACACCAACATAAAATGTCGAAATTGATTACGGAATAATATTTATGTTTTATTGACGAAATCATATAATATTGTTATTGTCCAATTATAGTAATGTAAAACATATTTTATGTTATGTGTTGGATATACCAGGTGTGTAAATATGAAACCGGAATTTACCACCAAATGGAGCCACCTGTCAATGTATCTTTCGACAAATCACGTCTTGTTTACTTTTACATCTGTCAACACCATTGATTTTTTGTTATCATTTGAATAAAACTGCTGCAGAATCACATTGAATGCTTGTCAAAGCTTACGATGACAATGCTCTTGGTAAATCACAATGCGAGGTGGTTCGCACAATGAGTGGTTTAATAAGTTTAAAAGTGATGATTTTGATGTGAGAAACGAAGAACGTGGAAGACCACCAAAAATGTTTGAAGACAGTGAATTGCAAGAATTGTTAGAAGAGGATGACGCTCAAACGCACAAACTCGTAATAAGCCACGTTCATCTTCGAATGGCAAAAGAGATATTAATTTACTGCTTTTATTTATTGGTTTGTTAGTTTGAAGTTGGTGTATCTCTTCTTGAAACATTTCTTGTTGAGCGCATCTAATTAGTGCATCTAATATGTATGGTGATGTCTTTTTACATCATAATTCGGCAAATCGAGCACAACTGCTTAATACTCGAACCATCAACATATATGAAGAAAACTTGTCCATTACATATTTTATCGGACAAGTTCCATCTGTGGTTACGCCTGCATTTGTTGAAGTTAAAACGGGGTTTCTGGCCTCGACGGTGGTAGTTCGAACTGACAAATTTTCGTGATTTGGCCAATGGAGCGGTGACTTTTGCAGGTATTTTGGACCACTTCACCAAAGATTGTGGTTAAACAGTCCCATTGGTGATATGCCATGACTTGCACAGTCGCAGCTGAATTCAACTTGGTTGGTGCGTGATGCCATCGATTAATTGGTAGTTTGTCTATGATTGAACTCGTTCTATTCGTTACAAATCAATTCTATTTTCTCGGAACATTGCTGAGCCATACTAATGCAATATTAGAGTCCGTCCAAGCATATAGGAAGCCTAATGGTGCTTCAAAAATTGTTGCAACGTTGCTGAGAAGTTTTATTAGAAGTACAGCTCCGCACAATTCTATAAGCGAGGAATTGGAAGTTGTTTTAGCGATTAAGTGGACCGAGCTGTCGACGTTAATAGTGGTTGATCTTGCGTATACTACAACTGAATACTTTTTGGATGCATCACAAGAGCAATGAAATTGAATTCTATGCGTTGACTGCATTTGAAGAAATCGTGGTATACGGATACCTGTGAGACGGTCCACGTTTTGTTGATGTCGGCTGGCAACGGATCGTCCCATTATAGTTTCGACAACCAGAGTGATTGAAGTATAATTTGAAATGTAATTGTTGCTGGAGACTGTCACCCAAGCGAAGCAAATAGCTTACCACACTCTGAGGTGGAACGCAAGCTGTTGCGTTTTGATGATAGTTCAGAGAGTAACACGGGAACACTGCAGATGAACTCATTCTGTTTCAAATTCCCAATTTGTCAACATACATCTCGGGATCCCCAAAGGAAATGAAGGTTGCCCTCGTTTCTCTACTGGTATTTGATGCAGCAACTCTGGATTGTTTAAAATGAATAACTTTGTCATTCTAACCTTTTCTTTGCGACGGCAGCTAGTGAGAATTTTCCATTTGATGGTCGTTCTGCAGATAAACGCTTTGACTTCCAAAACTGACAAAGACTATTCATTGGTACTCAATTATGTATAATTCTACTAAAACATTCGAAAAATTATTTGCTTCCGCGCGAATAGTTTGGCTGCCATTTATTGCATATCGTCGTCGGCCTTAATCGCATCGCGGAGATGAATGTATTCTTCAGATCGGAGCTGCTTTTGATTCAAACGAATATATGTCAGTCGTGCAGCCTCATATACTACCAACAGATCAATGGATATTGTAGCGCATCGTAAGTTCATCGCGTTTCGGACACGCGTTTCAACTCATTGTTCCGACGATGAAACAAGACTTTCCCACCTGCAGGAGTTTCACCACAAAATTTCAACGCCTTACAACATCAGTAATTGGGCCAAGCCAGTACGAATATTTTCATTATCCGTCGAGCGCTGATCATCAGTGTCGTTCGCACGTGAAGTACGTGAAGTAGATCGCCGAGATTTTGACTGACTGCGGCAACCTATGTTAGCCTTAGGCATTGTATTGCAATAAAGACTCTGTAAACCGACATGGATATGTCTTCACAATCACTTGTACATGAACTAAATCTGTCGATATTACCTTTTTATTCATCACTGAGAACTTTACAATATTGAAATTTTCCTGTATCAAAACTAATCGAGACTCGCTAAAAACATTAGAATGAATTTGTGGTTATGTCTAAGCATGCAAGGTCAATTAACCGTAATATAGAATAGCTGATCAAAATGATTGTTCGCAATAAAAAGATTGTCTCAGCAAGATCGCAGGATTTAATTTTAGAGAAAAGCACATTTATTTTTGAATTAAGCAACCATTTTTATTTCAACATAAAGAAAAATTGGTCCGATTCAGGCAAATGGCCACCACGAAACCTCTGGCACAGGGTTATTCTTTTGTTGACATTTTGAATAACGTTTTCGCATAAATGTGGCTGTATTTCATCAATAACGCGCCGTATTTCCTCTTGATCTTGGTGGCCAATTTTGATCGCCAAATCGAGAAATGACACGGCCTGGAAGCTTAGTCTGCAGTAACACCATTGTTTCACGTGCAGTGTTTCAGGTCTTGTTGTCGGGCCACAAAAACTCCGTTAACATTTTGCGATACCGCACTCTATTACCAGTTAGCGCATTTACAGCCGCATTTTCAAAGAAATACGGCCTAACTACTCCGCCAGCCCAAAATGCACACCAAACAGTTACTCGCGGTGGACTGGTTGTTTAAGTATCACACGAGGCTTTTCAGCACCCCAAATCTGACAGTTTTACTTATTTACGTATCCGTCGAGTTGAAAATATGCCGCATCTGAAAAAATGATTTTCTTCCAAAAATCCGCATTAATTTGATGATGTTCCAACACCCAATCAGCAAATTCACGGCGCTGCGCATGATCCTTTGCCTTGATTTCTTGCATCAATTGAACCTTGTACGCGTGCAAATGCAGATTTATTATCAAAATTCGTTGCATGGTGCTTGGACGACGACGAACAATGATCTTCTGTTTCATCAGCGTAAATTTGGTCTCAAATTTTATAATTAAACGCCGCACTGTCGATTTATTTGGCGCATTATTGCCGCCAATAATGACGTAATTGGCGAACTGTTTTCGCAAAACTTTCACCATTTTTGTAATGTGTTTCTATAATAATTAAACGTTGTTGGTTTGAATATTTCCCCATATTCTTAAATCACGTGGATTTAAATCCGGCGCTCTTGCTGAGACACCCTTTATAATTAAATTCACTTTAACCAAATTTGTTCTCAAAATTCTCTACCGTTTTTGCGAAAAAAACAATTTTAAATCTTTTACATTTTACAATACATTGGTAATGCTTGCATTTCCATACAAAGCGCAAATTTCGATTTTTTGATTTTTTTCGATTTTCAAGCTTTGCTTTTGGGTTTCTCCGAGTTCTCTTCAATTTCCTGATTTCTTTTCGATTTTCCGGTATTCCTTTGTGTTTTCTTTTGTGTTTTTCCGGATTTTTTTTCCCCAAACCACCCCAGTATTGAGACGAACAAAACAAAGCGAAAGAATCAACCAAATCGGTCGAGCCGTTCTCGAGTTTTTGCGAGACTAATGCATGGCAATTGTTTTTTTATACACGGTGTCCCAGAATTGGACGATCCCACGAAGCATAGTGATGGGGGAGCTCATTTCCAACAAAAATAGTCAAGTAAAGTTTTTTCGAATTGTTGATGGTGCAAAAGTTTTTCTTTTCACTTTTAGTGTTTAGTGTTTTTAGAGAAATCACGTGCACACCCGCCAAAAAATTAATTAAAAAAAACAAGAATTAGTTTGTTTAACTTTATTTTTTAATACGATGTGTGCCTTTCCAATAACATAATTTTTGTAAGCTAGCAGAAGCTAACAGAAGATAGCTGTTAAATAAAACAATGGTTTTGTAAAGTCCCGGTGTTTCTCAAAAACAAATTGTTGATGTTTAAGTGGCGCCAGCCACTGATTCCATTATCAGGCAACACTAATGCAGATTTTAAAATGGTATCACACACCGGGCTAATCACAACAGAATGTTTTTTATCATACATGTATTTTACAATACACCAGATTCCGATACATATATACAAAGCACTAGCAACAAACCTCAATGAGGAAGGTGAAGAATGGAAAAAGGAGGGCTCCCACTCTTTATGCTTACTTTTAATAAAAAGGAGACAGTTGAAAAAAAATTTAATTCAAAAAATGCCATGATTTCAACCACAAGCAAAAATGCGCTGGAACACACAACGCGGAAGAGTGCAAGGAAAGTAAATACAACCCTGCAAAATGCGTAAACTGTAAAGGGCATCATCCTGCGAATTACAGAGAATGTGAAATAACCAAAGAACTCCAAAGCCTAAGAAACAAAATGTATCAGTTTCTTAAAACTCTAAGGTTACCAGGGAGAAATCAATTTAAAAAAACCCAAGTGGAGCCAAATTCCCCAATTACAGATGCAGGGCGGAAAACCTACTCGCAAATTGTACAACAATCATCTAATGCTATTACTGTTAACCCTCTTAAAGGATATGTGGAAGCATAGAAGCCATAAATGCTAGACAGCAATACAAGAACGTGGTCTAGAAATCTTATATAAGCGTCTAGAAAAGCAAGAAACCACGAACGGGACCACCTATTTAGGATCAAGACTCTCAACCCTTAAAGGAAAAGAGCTTTTTGAAGCAGGTCGGATAAACAACTGCGAGTTTTATTCTCGAGGTCGACCAACATATTGGCCTGCTGATATAAATTAAATACGAGACCTCAATGATTTCTATGTAACGAAAGGGATTTTCGAGGACTACATATGTCTCGAAAATAGTGAGGGAATATATTCTGACAATTCACCGGTTATCATGACACTCAGCACAATGATAATTAATAAGGATAACTTGCCTAAGTTGAATGGATAAAACTGACTGGGATCTATTCCAAGGACTAACAAACCTTCGAGTACCAATTAAAACATCGGTACAATTAGGAGACCAACTGGAGGTACTTAACAGTACTATTCAAAAGCAGCATGGCAAAGTCCTTCTACTAATCATACCGAATCCCGTAGGAATCAAAATTATCCTCTTGAAGTCAGGGAACTAGTTAGAGAGAAACGGAAGGCACGAAGCACCTGACAAAGGACACGCGCCCCCGAAAACAAAAAATCCTCAATTATCTGCGTGCAATAAATTGGAAGAACTTATAAAAGAAATTAAGAACGAAACTATTAACAGGTACTTAAGTAGTCTCACCGCACATAAAGACACTGATTACTCTCTTTGGAAACAACAAAGGGCCGCCTATTAAAAATGAGGAAGGAACCTGGGCCAAAAATGACAAGCAAAAATCTACTTTATTTGCGGCTCACTTGGAAAAGCCTTTCAACCGTTACCTAGGAAAACTGCAGATCAAAACATAACAACCATTAGCAAAATTGATGACCTAATATACGATTTGTAACATTACAGGATAATCTATAATTACTGGCCAAGTCGTAAATTCCATTTCTGAGAAAGGGATTATGAAAATTGGTACAAATAAGCCTTCAGACTAAAATTTGTCCCCCAAGATTGCTGAAGTAAACGACAAAAAGTTGTACAGGCCGATTCCACTACTTTCACCACAATGAAATTTAATTTCACTACACCAATCTGGATTTATGGAAAATCACTCCACGATAGAACAAGTTCACAGAATAACGGACATAATGGAAGACGCACTTCAGAAAAAAAATATCTTCCAGTATCTTCTTAGATGTAGCTCAAGCTTTCGACAAAGTTTGGCACCAAGGACTTGAATTTTAATTGTATCCAGATCTACCTAAACAGTTCAATCATTTCCGTGTAAAATATAACGGGGAGCACTCTGAACTAAAGATAATAGCAGCAGGCATACCACAAGGTAGCGTGCTGGGTCCTACGAGTATATTGTATATCCTATACACCAGAGATATGTCAAATACAGAAGGTGCTACCATAGCAACATTTGCAGACGATACAGCTATTCTGGCAACTAGAAAGAGTATATCAGAAGCAACGAAAAAAATTCAACAAGCAACCAACTCAGTGAGTAGCTGGACAAAGAAATGGCGCAGTAGCCTAAACGAATCAAAATCTATTCACGTAAACATCACAAACCAAAAAGTTAACTGGATTGAAATACCTTGAAATACACTATAAATTGCTATTATATCGGCAAATACTTAAACCAGTATGGATCTATGGTATTCAACTTTGGGGATGTACCAAAAAGACAAATTCACAAATGATATAATGTTTTCAAAACAAAGTACTGCGTAGCATTGTCAACGCATCATGGTACATCCTACAGTTATCATTTGTAATATAAAAATATAAATTTAAAAAAATTTTTTTTAAATCTTATAATGAGAGTTCGAAGTGTCCACCATTTGTCCAAATACATAATCGGCATCGCCGTATAAAATTTTGCTCCGTCGAAACGAACGTTCATTACTTTTATAATATTAACGCTTCGATTATACGTTGCCGCATCTCCTGATCGGCCTAAAGGATTTAGATCAGTAGACCTTATTGTTTGTAGAGAAACGTCATCAAGTAATTCATCCAAGTCATTTTGAAGAAAACTTAGATAGACTTCCCCGTTGATTTGTCGACTATCCCCGCCCATTTGTTCACTCCACATTGGTGTTGAAACCGACTACGCCGCACATTTTTGGATTTATGCGAGCTCAATAGTGCAAATTATGGATATTGAATACCCCCCCCCCCCCCCGTTTAAAACATGTTTCGTCACTCCATAAAATGTTGTGAAAATCTGCGAATTTTAATGGCATCGACGCAGTATTTTTTGGCAAAATTGCACTTTTTTTTTATGGTCAGCAGGTAAAAGGTCTTGTGCACGTTGCACATGATAAGGGTGCAACTGATTTCTTTTTTAAAATGGTGTGTCACCATTCCAATTACTCTATATTCGTCAATATAAAGTTGACCGGTTGTTTTATATCTTCTCGAACGTCCAGGGACTTCGCCTTCACTGTACGCATGTACGTTTTGAAATACTCTGTACTCGGGAAAGTGTTCAGAGCGTATCATTTAGATATCGTTTCAGGTATTATCTTGCTGCTGCTCGGGCATTGCCTTTACTTAAGCCATAAACGAAATGCATTTCTGCATAGTAGCGGTGGGAATATGCCACATACGTTATTGACATTTTAATTATAAATGTTCGAGTATGTATGTATGGAACTACTAACATGAATTACAAAATGTTTTTTCATACCCTAAATTTTGTTTAATTCGGTTTGTTTAATGATTTTCATCATTTTGTTTTATTTCTGATCAAGCATCGATTTTAGAATTCGAAATTTTGTTAAGTGCATTGTTTAATAAACACGACTCACTTTGTGAAAAAAATTGATAAAAAACATTCTGTTGTGAATAGCCCGGTGTGTGATATCATTTTAAAATTTGCATTAGTGTCGCATATTTTTCAGATAATGGGTCAACTTTCTGTAGTACTTTGGATTCCCGCTGGTCTCATTAAACATCAACAGCAATTTTTGAGAAACAAAAAGACTTTACAAAACCATATTGTTTTTGTTTGACAGAAAATAATACAGCTCATAAAAATGATTTTATTGGAAAGACACACTTGTCTAGATCTTATTAAAAGAGAAAGTTAAACAAATCATTTTGGTGGGTGTGCATGCGATTTCACTAAAAACACTAAAAGTGGAATAACTTTTGCACCATCAACAATTCGAAAAAACTGTACCTGGCTTTACTTATCACCCTATTTATATAGACATAGATAGTGTAGATCTAGTGAAAATGACGCTTTGGCGCGATAATTGCAAATTTGTTGCACAGTTATACCTCAATGTGTCTGAAAATGTATTAAAGCCATAGTAAATTTCACACCACAAACGAAAACATTAAATCACTTCATCGTACGAAAGCGATGATCTTAATCTTAACGTACTTATTTTACTAATTTATATGCCATGAAAGTAATTTCCATGTCAATCCAAACACACATCAAATTTTATGGTGACGACAAAAATACTAATTGCGGTGTGCTGACGAAATGTTATTATTTTGTAATTATGTAAAATCCTACTAATCTCGTATAAAGCTGTATAGGGTTGCCATATTCAAATTTAACGATTTTCAATCCGCTATCGATACGAAAATAATACTTCCCACGTGCTTAATATTCTTCTTCGTTTGCGGAGTATAATTCGAATCAAATTCGAGCCAAAATTGGAAAATGAAACCGTACCAATCTAAAAGAATATTTTCTTTTGTTTTTATTGTATAAAAGAAATCCTTTTGATTTTATATATTTACATAATATTTCTGTATATAGAGTATAGGGATATACATGTAAATCTGTAAGTTAAAGCAAAAGCGGGAAGACTTTAAAATTAAAACCCGATATCAAAATATATTTTTTGAAGGCTTACGAAACATTACAATATTAAATTATACAACAACTAAAAACATAAGAAATATAAAACTCGATAAAAATAAAAAATTCAGAAAACCCTTTATACCCAAAACAAGAAAAAAACTAATCAGCATAAAAATAATGTGTGTTGTGAGGATGCCTGCCACCACCCACCCGCATACAATTTTTTTGGTGTGCGAACGTCATTCGTTCAATGATTTTTATTACACAGAATTCAAGTTCATAAAATATAGACAGGCTCTACACGTTACATAAGACACGCAAACAGTTTGTGTTAATGCTTTGAATATTTAAAACTTTTCAATTTTTGGTTGGTGGTGTTCGCGCGCGCCATGTAATCTTCTCTCATGTATAATTAATTATTAATCGCGCGCAAATATTTTTTTTTTGTTCAGTTAAGTTAATCGTGTATATTCTATTCCTGGCTTTACGAGCTTTTTTTTTTGTTAACGTTGTTGTTGCTGTGTTTGTTGATTACTTTAGTAAACCTAATGGCTTTTTCTCCTGTTAAAATGAAAATCAGAATAATCCATCAATTATGTACGTGGTCGTTTTGTTATACTCGTAATCATATGTTCGCGCTTGTTGATCGATTTTTAAATGTGTTGAAATTTGTGTTGATGTTCTGTACAAATATTACTGCTCTAAAAGGCTTACACTAAACGAAATATGAACGTATGTCCGAATAAATGGTTCAAGCTAAGTAAGATGCAAAATGACGAGTACGAAAAGGTGTTATTTGTGTATCTTAAGCGCAAAGTAGTATTTTGTTGCCAGAGCGAAGTGATTGTTGATCGTGAGCGAAGGCACGGTTGATATTAACCTGAACTCTAAAATACTGAATTTTTATGGAATATAATACTGAATTCAGTATATATGGCCTGTTTTTTATTGTATCCGAGATATCAGATAAATCAGATAGATCAATTTATCTGGCAAATCTGATATTTTATCTGAAAAGGCTTTTTACAGATTTGTATACACTGTACTGAAACTGTGAAAACATTAGACAGCCGATTGACATTTCAGCCAAAGTTATAAAAGCAACGAGTCCGTCAAAACAATAAAAGCAACGATTATGAAAGTACAAATTAACATAAAATGGAACAAAATGTGTTAGTATTGGCTGAAATAGTCAAACACACTTATAATATATAACAGCGACGATTCCGACGTAAGCAGCAGTGAAGTAGAAAATTGTACCGTCTTACACGAACCCAATATTTAAAACCCATTTCCGACTAAATATTGAAACTTTTAATAAACTCTGCAAGCTGATTCATGGCAGCAAACGCCTAGAAATCCACCCAAATAAAACCAAGAAATAACAATAATTGTTTTAGGACTGGAATATCATAAAAGATATTACTGGCTTTAAATATTGAAAAAGGAATCATAAAATGGCCTTCAGCGAGGGTACGGCTTACTACCAAGTCATACTACATACTAAAATATTGTGGTATGGTTCAATAGAAGGTTTCCACTCACTTCTATTGCAAGCCGTATGTGACCATCTGTTAAAATTCAATCATTTTTATATAGGCGAAGTTGGGTCTCTTCATGATGCCAGGGTATTTACCAGATCAAATTTTAAAAGAGGTTAGAATCAGGTAAAGAGCTGAAATATTGTTACAGTAAGACTTTTCATTTATTTTTTACACTCCGTGCCAGGCGAATTCGAAGTATTGATTGATAAACACTTACTTGGAGATTCGGCATACAAGTTGGAGCATTTCTTATTGTCCCTTTTAAAAATAATGGACGTATAAATTACGTAGTTTATATTTGTAATTTATTTTTATTTTATTTATATTTGTCTAGTGTATTTACATTTATCTAATTATTTATGTTTATCTATTTATTTATCGGCGTGTATATCACTCGACTCTTATCACCCAACTTAATTTTATTAACTTATAATTATAATTTCGTGAACTCACAATATGCGAGTTCAACAGATTGGTATTTCGAAATTATTGGTGAAAGAAAAGAATATAGAAATTAGTTAAGACGACATTGACCGTGAATGTAAACGATTGTTTTTTTACATTGTGGCAATGTCGTAAGAATGAAAATTGAAAAGAAAGAAACGCGACACGCTTAACCTACTTAATCAATAATTTTACATTTGCAAATACTGCGAGCGATTTTTGAGGTATTCACCTCTTGTGCATTTATTCGTCGCGTGTGTGTTAATTCTTGAATTGGGAAATGTTGGATTGCCAAACATGATTTTTGACATCCACAGACGTCTTGCCGATGAAGAACTGATTTATAATATTCGTCTTTGGAATTTTCCTCATTTCTTTGCTTTCTATCATTTACTGAACTGGATGTTTCGTAAGGATGACCAGCCGTCGCTGTTTCGTTTTGTTCCCTAACACTAAAATTAGCACTCGAGCTGGTGCTATGGATGTTGTTGAAAGGAGTGATATAGTGGGATCTCCAACCATAATTTCATCGACAGCATCAAAATACAGCCAGCATTTTTTATTTTGGCCGGTAGTGTTGTTTTATGGTATTTTATGATTTTGTATTGCTTTTGTAAAGCCTTCCATTTTGGATTACACTTGGGTCCAACTTATCCCGATTCTATTTTTCTTGCATTTTCGGCAATTGTCAAGTAAATTTTTTTTATATACCATTTTGTAGTTGTCAATTTAATTTGGGTATCTACCACGAACAAATAATAAATTAGCGTATTATTAATTTTACAATTAATTTAATAAAAATAATCACAAATTTTGGCGTCCGCCATATTTGCTGTCAAAATATTTCAAATATGTTTGAGAAAATATAAATACAACTGCCCAGTCCTAAAGGTTTCTGCCGTTGAAGTCTTCTTACTGCATTGGTGGTGTCCATCAAACTTCGTATGTCTGCATTTTACTGCCGAGATATCCGCTGAATGTGTTTTTTTTTATTTCTTCACTGACATATTCCATGTTTAAGTCCCAATGTCAATGTAGGTTATCGTTTCTGATGCACCATGACGCGTTGACATCTAAGCTAGCAATTGAGAGTCATGCCATGGTATTTGGCTGTGTTTGTATTTGGAACCTGCCTTGAATTAAGTTGCATTGGAATCCAGTTATCTTTCTGGTTTGTGGAGTTTACGTGAATCGATTTTGCTTCGGTTAGAAGATACTGGCGCATATTTTCTTTTTCTCAAGTGCGTCTTCTGTTATATTCGTTATTCTGTGAACTTGTTTTATCGTAGAGTGATTTTCCCTAAATCCAAATTGGTGTGGCGGAATTGAATTTCTTTGTTCTGTTATTGGCTTAAGCCTCTTGAGCACTGATTTTTCATATAATTTTAAAATGACAGGAAGTAGTGAAATCGGTTCACCAGGCTGGTTTGCCTGGTTTAGCCAATTCTTGCAATATAAATTAGAATAAGATCTTACAATTCTTTTATAATTGTGGATAATTTTTTGTACTGCTCCATCTCGAAGTAAAGATAGTGAAAGGTCATGTCTTCTATTATACTGATTTTATTCAACTCTACTCAACTGAAAACTGCTGAAATATTGTCTACATTGTTTTCAGTAAACGAATAACTCCTTGATTGTATAACGGAAACAAATAAGATAATAAAAACACCAGAAAGGTGATATGTTAAATATCGAATTATAAATGATGATAGTTGTTCAGCTGAAATTTCTGCGGGAAGAAATGAAGATCGTGGAAGGTCTTCTGGTGTGTTAAATGAGTTTTCTTATAGTGTGATGACAATTGATGGTTTCCTGTTTTTTGAAGTTCTATTTACTCCTCAAGCTCTTGGGTGTTTGTTGTTGTTATAAAGAGGATGTTGCAGTAGAGATCACCGTTTTCTGTCCTTTGTGTATGTGGCTTATGCTTCGTAAAAACGGCTCTATCTGACTCATATTGGCGGTTAACATGATTCTCTTCCAATGGAAGAAATATGGCAAGTTTCACCCTTAATAATACATCCCGGGATGATTGAGTTCATATGGTAATGAAGTTTCTACTAAATCAATACTAAATGAAATAATTAATTTTAGTAAACAAGAATAGCGTACAACTCTGACAATTAGCCTTAATTCCGAATTTTGTAATGTATGGATTTCGTGACGGTGGGGTGATTTTGAATCGTAATGGATTACTTTGGAATTGAACAATTTGAACGTTTACTAAATCACTATAGACTGTTTGCTCAATCACCAACAAATTGATTTTGATAAGGACAATGATCAATTCAGACAATTAGCCCATTCAATTTTAATCGGACATTTTAATTAGCGATAACTTAAAACAGCTTAAGTTGTGAACGATTTATATAATTTCGGTTATAAATATTACAAGCAACCAAAATTCAACTTTTCGTTTAGAGTGAACCAAGATCTCCCTAAATTTATTCAAAACAGTGCAAAAAGCTCTTGCAATTTTGAAAGCTCCTGAGCGAATTAAACAATTTTATATTGTATTGAACTGTTTCCACTTTATACAAACTACAAATTGCCGGTAATCACATACTTAGAAAGTTCTTAAGCTTCGATTATTAAAATATTTCAATCAAGAGTAACTCAACTTTAATTGACTGAAGTACTGATTCTGATTACTAATTATAAACTAGTGGTTGAAATCGAAAATCACCTCTTTTAAAAAAATCAACACAACAAAGATCTGATCTGAAAATAATTAAATATTTGAATTCGGAGTATCGACTGGGATCGAGAAATCTGGAGAATAAGTAAGCATATTAGGAATATTTTGTTTGCGTAGGGACAACAATTTTAACTGGCCTTTTTAACTGACTAGCTAATACCAAATGCATTAACTTCAATGTACAGATATCTCCTCAAAAGCTAACCGATTTACAAAATGAAATATTTCTGTTGCTCAATTCATAATTACAATTCTATTTTTAGATTTATTAAAAGGATTTTTGACCAACTTTCATAACCGAACGCACATTGAAATTGAACTCCGGTTACTCGAGCATGTTCAATTGCCTTTATATTTGGAACGGCATACCCAATCTGCAATCCAAGTTATGACAGAATTCATAAGCACACCACCTATAGAGATATGATGGCGGCGCATAGTCTGAGACAATTCAAAGACGCAACAGGTATTCTATGGTTTGAGTAGTGGTCAATGAGTACATGGTTGCAGATCAAAAGCGTATCACTTCCACAGAAAAAACCATACCTCATTAAGGCGCCGAAACAACAACGAACTACATATTTAACAATCAGCAGATACTAAAGCAAACGAAGAAAGAGATAAACCTGAGTTCAAAACTCACACTACAAATCATACAACCTCTCGTAGAGTGCTCCCGACTGCCTTAATTAAAATCAGAGATTCTGATGGTAACTGCGGTTGAATTATCGAAGTTTATTGGACTCGGTGGCATAATCGTCTGTAATATTTGAGGCTTGTTTGTGCGAGTCGAATTTATTTATTTATTAAAAAGCAATAATAGTAGTAAAAGAACTTAGCAAAGCGAGAATGAGGACATCAAAGAATTCGGTCAAGCTTATAATCGCTTTCATGAACATCTTAGAAGCTTTAACAACGTAGGTATTCATCATTCCAAATTCCCATCCTCTGTAAAGATTTCAGCTTAAAATGGAAAGAGCTGGAGATTCTGAATAAGCTACAGCTGACCGATCCATAGTTTAATAGGCGTGGCCACATTGTCACATTTCTAGGAGTAGGCATGTTCGTAAAAGCGGATTATACGATTGTTGATGTGTAGTTGCTGAAAAGATTGTGCAAGAGTTTTAATATCCCAGCATCACTAGAAATTTCTATAAATTGTTAGATATTGAAAAATCCTTCGGCAAGTTACCGGAGATTGAAAAAGTCGCGCACCATAAAGGAGGTAAAAGAAACTCTAGATAAGAAACGGTGTGAGAAATTATTTAAACTGACCACGAAGCAAGGCGAAGATAACACACAGATAATCGAAAGTATTGGTTACTAGTGGAAGTTTTTGAGATATTGGCCAAAAACTGAAAATAACTTATATGGCCGCAGAAAAATCAAAAAATTATAGTGAAAATTCTAATCCATCAATTTTCCCCAAATTTACCTGGTAGTCTCAGTATGACCTAAGCTATTAGAAAAACAATCGAAAGTATTAGTTACTAGTGGAAGTTTTTGAGATATTGGCCAAAAACTGAAAATAACTTATATGGCCGCAGAAAATCAAAAAATTATAGTGAAAATTCTAATCCATCAATTTTCCCCAAATTTTCCTCGTAGGCTCAGTATGACCTAAGCTATTAGGAAAACAACCGAAAGTATTGGTTACTAGTGGAAGTTTTTGAGATATTGGCCAAAAACTGATAATAAATTGATAAAAAAATTAAAATTTTCAAAAGGATTGGTTATGAAATGGCCTAGTTTAGTCCAGCATGAACAGATCCTAGAATTTTTTCCTAAGTTTTGGACCCCTGATCAATACTTTTATCCAAATTTCATCGTCATTCTTTTAGTATGGCGGAAAGACGGAATATTGTTAAATTTCAAGATTTCGTTTACCGAGTTCCTTTACTTCGGAGATCAATCAATTTGTCATTTTAAGGATCACTTTTAATATTTTATTCCGCTGGGATGTTTTATTTAGTGAAAAAAGAGATACAAAATGAATAATAAATTTCCGCTGGTAAATTAAATTATCTTTTGTGATCGTGCTGCCACTTGCGGCGAGTAGCGAAATCTCTTATTTTCCGCTGAGAAATTTCCACTATCTTATACAGCATCCCAATGACCCAATACTGTTCACGCAAAAGACTGATTAATTGTGACTGGCCTTAGTGAAAACATCTATGGTTAGTTGAAGTACCAGCTTCCGTACAGACTCGAAGTCTCCAAGAAGAATAATCTAATATTTGGTGATGAAGGGCGTGGACGATTTCCCAATTTAGTTGGTTCCTACTGTCATTTATGCATAAGCACCTGAGGCTGGATTTGGCTGGTTCTGTTGCTATTCAAACATTTTCATTGTCTCTTGAGGAGCTGACAAATAATCCAGTACAATGGTTAAATCCGTTTAAGTATAAAAGTTGTCGGTTCGAATATTTAAAGTTTTTGCTATTGAAATAAGTAGTTTGGTGAGCAGGACGGCTTCGAAGAGCTCAAGTCTCGGCAACGTGATCGATTTGATCGGCACAACCTTGGTTTATGCCGTTACGAGCTAGGTACTTATATTTCGTAAAAGCCATGAAGTGTCATCCCATTTTCGTTGGTTTGAAACCATTGTGAAACTGGATATCTATCAAGGAGGTGTAAAAAACTTTCTAGCTGTTGGATCCATTGGGTTTGTGAGTCAGCAGGTACAACTACATCTCAATTGATATTTAAAAACCATAAACGTTGAAACACAATTTTTACAAAGTATGTTACGACGCGTTCGTGGTGGTTCGAAATAGAAATCGATCGGTTTCATCTTAGTGGATAACTTTCTGGGTTTCTGGATGTTCGGATAGATTCATAGTAACCTGTACTGGTAACTGGTCTTTTAGTAAATCTTGGGAGTTTGATGTCTATTTGCGCAAGTGTAATTTCAAGATCGATACAATTTCCTCGTTGTTATTGATCAATCCGATTGTCTTGAATAGAGCATTAGCACACGTCATATGATCATCGGTATACACATTCGATGCAACATCCTCTGAAAGTGACGATTTTCAATTGATAGTGGCGGCGAATAGACTCGTCGGGATTTGAGTGCCGAAAATTAATTGAAATTTACGATCGTGCTCGTGAATTCCGATATAACCTATTTTGCACCATAAAACCAACTAGCAATATCTCCTTTATAGAGTTTGGAGTGTAGGTTTTCGCGGAACCGCCCAACACCACACTTAATTTTGTTGTAGTGCTGCCGGCTTTTAAAACTCCGTGGTGTTGCAAGTAGTTGCAACTAGCTGATAGTGGTCGTTGAATTTCTTCCATGTGGGCGAGGATAAGATTTTCATACACCAATTTCTTGCATTGACTATAAAAACTTAGTTATCGTTCCATTCCAAATAATCGAGTTCTAGCCATAGAAATGGTTCTCCAAGTTGTGTCGGATTTGGATTGAACTGCAGTCTAACGATAAATTTGCCATCGAAATTTCGATTTGTGGTTTAAATAAATAAATCTTATAAACAAACAAAATAAACAAATTTTCTGCGACATACAAGTAGCTCGGGTGATGGCTCCGCAAATTCTCATAATCCGCTAAATGTACGATCGAGATCAAGTTCACAAGACAAGTAACACAATTGATGAATCGATCTGGATTGATATCTCAATCTCAATTTGGATATATTCCGAATCCTCTAGCAAACCTTAGACGAGAATCTGTAAACTGTAGACAAAATGGCACTCCTTTTGGAAGAAAACCCTTGGCTAGACGTAGGTTTATGGAACAAGAAGCATAATTGTAGGTGAATCCTTTCAGATTTTGGTTTGTTCGCACGACAGGACTGATTTTTTTCTGTGAGAACTGCGGCACTTTGGACAGTAGCAAGCAACACTTCCTTTTGTCTCTACAACGGGTAACGTGTGAGAGTCACTCAGACAATTAAAGCAGCGCGTTTGCGTTTTAATTAAATTGTGACGCCCGTAGACTAGCATTTCTTTGAAGTTTCCGCATTGAATTAGTAGGTGGTCATTGCATTTACAAACTGGGCATAAAAATACGGCTAAAATAATAAAGGCTGAGATAATAAAATTTTAGTGCACCAACCTTGGTGTTGTTTTGAGGAAAGGCAGGAAACTCGTTAGCTGTATACGTACAGTCTAGACAGTTTGATAGATCGGAATGAAACTTCATAATTAAGCTATCTGTATCAGTCGGAAGAACCCAGTGATTTCAGCCGAAATTCATTTACGGGAAGTAGTAACTGCCAAAGGAACTTTTTTGTTTTTTGCCAATATTTTTAAAAGTATATACTATTAAATTTGTCAGATAATTTATTTTAAATTTTACATTTTTTTTTTAAATTCGGCACCCTACAGTCCAGGCGGATCGAGTATTCGAAAATTTGTAAATTCATGCGAAATGCGGTACACATCTGTGTACCGATAGTGGTAGCTTCCGTAGGATCTGTTCCAATTTTTGCAATAAAGATTAATTTTTCAACAAGTATTGATCGTGGTTTTTTGAAATTTAGGCAGGAATGATGATTTTTGTCAGTTCTTATGACAAGTCATTTCTTATGAAAAATCCAGTATAGGTTCAATTTTTAGCTTTAGAAATTAAGTGCGGTGTATTCGAGCACTAAGTAGATTTGTCGTAACAGAAAGTCGGTTGTTACACAACATATTCCCCCCTCCCAAGCAAAACATAAAGACAGTTCTATATAATTTTGCGTAAATAAACAAATTTTGCATCAACATACTGCAACATTGTTTCGAGATACGTTCACAACATAAAATGTATTTATATACGAGTACTGTTAACATAAAATTTGTATAGAAAAAAAAAGATATTTAATATTCATTGAGTTGGAGAATTTTACATCAAACAAAATATTTACATACAATATTTACAGTGTAACATAAAATAACATAAAATTAAATACAATTTACAGGTAAACACAGCTATCAAAATTAATTAGTTTTTCATTTTGGAAAAAAAAACCTAAAATAATGCAAATTGGACTTTATTAAAAGCCTCACTGTACAAAACGGTGCTCTTTAAATAAATAATTAATTTGATAACAAAATCTAATTTAAAAAATATTTGTTTACTTACTATACTGAAAATGATTCCATTAGGAAACTGAAAAACTGAGATTTTTTATAAAGTTTATTGGTGTGGAAAATTCTTATCATTTCTTCGTAATTAAATTAAACTTGCTTAATCATTAAAGTGAATTTGTTTTGTTCGCAGAAGAGAAATCTAAATATTTATTTTTTGCTAGGATACCTAAATTAAAGTTATCATCTTTTGATTAGCAATATACAGAATATTTGTTGGTACTCGAAAAGCATTAGCAGAGTGGTTAGGACCAACCGTTGAATATTTAAATTGACACAGCGTACAACTGGTAGGTAAATTGGTAATGATAATAAAATTTAACCTACAAAAAATTTCACTATTAAATTTGTAATTTTTCTCCGTTATAGTGATTGGCACCCGATTCTAATAGACTTTGCCATGTCTATAATACAATTCATGTCTTCATTTGTCTTGCCATTTTCAGAAATGCCCACGGATAATTTTAAAATTTCATTAACTAAAGTAAGGTTCATCATATAATCGTGTAACGTTCATTACGATTTAAGTGTACTGTTCGAGCTATAGGAAGTCATTGGCCAGAACTCGTGGACATATCCTCGATTGACAGTACAAAATTTTGAAAATAACCGAAAATCGAAAAATCATTTAATCATTAAGACTTGAACTTCAGAAATTTTTCCCATTCCTCACATATAAAGAAGCCGGTCTCAGATGTCTAAAAATTTCTAAATTCTGTAAAAATCACATAACCTCGCTACTTATATGACAATTTACCTAACCATTACATAATAGTGGTCGGATTATCTACATCTATAGTTTCTTTTTCCAGAGGTTTAAATAAATCTGTTAAAACGGGTTCGTTGCTTGTTTGGGAATGGCAATTTAAAATCTTATTGGCGATATTGCTAAAATCTTGTAGATGGAAAATGTCGAATGGGCGCGGTATTCACTGTACAAATGAAAACAAGAATACTTTTATAGACATAGCAATGATCTTTAGAATCGAATTCCAATCACTATAACGGTAGAGTATTATGTAATCTATTCGAAAATATGGGTGAGAACTTGTAGACATCTCTAGGATCGGGAGTATAAATAATAAATGTGTCAAATTTTGCTAAATTGTATTAACCAAAGTAAAGTTTAACAGAATCGAGTAACGTTCACTTTGTAGTGAGTACTGGTCAAACTGTAAGTTTAGTGTACTGGTCAAACTGAAAAAAATCATATAGGCACAAATGATTGATAATAATCAAATTCCGTTTAATGTTTTAAATTGTGAACAACACATAAAAGTTCATTACAAATTAAATTCAGTTTATACACGTTTTGAAAATATTTCGAGCTATCTAAAAATTTAGGTATACTGTCGCGTGGATTCTTCTAGCATCCGCGGTAAAAAATTTGTACAAAAGCAAAAATTATGAAACCGTTAAAATGTGTATAAAATTAATAAAAAACGTTAAGGGTACCATGTTGGTCATTATATCCCATTCGCTTTAGACCCAGTAGATTGAATGGTCTATTTCAAAATGTTATTGGTACCCTGTAGCATCTCTATAATTGACTGGAATATTGCTTGAAACACGTCAAAAATGATCAATTTCTAAATATAATTTTTTACAGGTCAAATCTCAAAAATAAAATTTACATAAATTTTAGGAAAAAGGTCTATGCTTTACCTCCCCAAAAACGTCAGATAAAATTTGAAAAACGAATGTTAATGCATCTCTGGTGACTGAAATTCCTCAGAAACATTTCTACCTTGAAATTTTAAATACATAACTTTGACAGTGCTGCAATGTATTATCCTGTATTTGGAGAAAAATTAGTGTGTTATCAAAGCGAATCTAATCGAATGAAGCTTCCTTATTAAATCGCGTTTCGAGTACTACGGTAGTATAAAACATAAACAAACACCTAAATTCTCATACAAATATTTTTTTACGTAACTCGATAACAGACAAGGTATGTTTCACCTCTATTAAAGCACGTCATCAGTAAAATACCCATTTTCTACAAATACGAGACAAAAATAAATGTAAAGTTAAAGGTATTTTGTAGTACAACAACAATTGTCATTTGCCAAAAAATATTTAATTAAATTACCATAACCGTTAAAAATAGGAGATGATGCTTGATTTGCCACCATTTTTAAGATCAAGCACAAGGTGGGGATATCAAATTGATTTGACAAAAGACCAGCATGTGAGTGAGACATGTTTTTCTTAAATTTTGTCACCTCTATTATTTTTACAAATTACCATCAAGCACCTCCATCAAGTTTCGCGTTCTGGATGAATTAGGTTTCCAGACTCTGGCAGATTGGGTTAAAGGTAAACAATTTTTAACCCAACACATTTTGTTTCCTTCTCATAAAATGTTTCAAATTCCTTAATAGATTGATTCCGAGGATAATCACTAGCTTGTTGGCCTCCACTAAGTTGTCCTACAAAACTCTGACCGATATTGATCTTTTGCTGGACCAGAGCTTGAACTTGTTGATAACTAGTACTTTCACAATTGACGTAGAAAATATGAGTGCTAAGTAAGCCAATTAAAAAATATTTTCAATGTGGCAAGTTTGGCGAAAGCATTTTAATTTTATCGAGTGGGATGAAAATTTAATTAAAAATCAATGAAATTCCAAGCCAGGGCCTTGCCCCGGAACGAATTTTTTCTGATATGCCAATAATTTTCCATTACTATATACATCTCAGTATCTTATTGTAAATTTAGATTGCCAACAGATGGTTTGATTCACAATTTTTTTAATTAAATCAAACAAATCAAATTTAATAAATTTAATAATTTTTCGATTTATCATTAATTTTGATAAGAAATCCGGGCTGGGCTAACTTCAGAAATAATAAAATATATTGAACGAAATGAATCTGGACTGAGATTACTTGACACAAGAGCAAATTGGTTATTGATATGTTATAGTATTGCCTGATTAAGTAAAGATTATTTTCTGTGATAGAACACTTCAATAACTTCTTAAACGGCCGGTAGGACGTCCGGATTTTAGGGACAATATAATAATCAGGGAAACTTGAGACACGATAATTCTCTACAGAATATTTTAAAGTCGTTAATACTAAAGGCCTGGAACCAAAAAATTTCTTAAAACTGATTTATTTTATATGTTAGAGTGCGTCATTATCGCCAGCTTTTAGAAACGCCCGGAAATTCATGTAAACTCGATATACGATAATCCTCCCAAGAATATTCAAAATCGTTCATTCTAAGTGTTTACTTCAATTAAGCTTTCGTTAGGATGGCAAGTGGTTAGGTACACCAGAAAAATTCAGGGGAACTTGATAAACAATAATTCTCTAGTAATTTTTTTTTAATCCATGCCATCTTTTCTGGGGCCGAAGCACTCCCTGCTCTTTCGCGGTTCACGCAATTACTGCCAAATCGAAGACGTGCGGCTATAGGACCGATTTAAGTTACCATCTGTTAAGTTACCATTGCATAGCTCCATGCCAACCTATAGTCCTGGACAAAGAAGATGGGTCGGCCCATGAGTTTTGCATGCCGATAAGGGGTCGTAGTTGTGTTCCTTTTAATCACAGACCATAATCTGTTGATGGAAATTATCTTTTGTATCCTGCCCTTGTCGGGATTCGAATCCGGTATCTCCGGATGGTCGGAACCATTTGGTCGGTATACAATATTTAACATTGGTTCATCCAGATTACCTGGGCCTATAGAATTTCTTAGAAATGACTTATTTTCTGATGAAACAGATTGGGACCTGCTCATAATACACTTTCGTTAGGTTGGCTTATGTTTAAGAAAACCAAGAAAAATCTCTATAAAATATTCAAAAATATTTTATTCCAAGTGCTTGTGACCATAGAATTTTTTTTTAAAATGGGTTATTTTCTGACAAAATCGATTGCGACCTCCTTAAACTAAGCATTCGTTAGAACGGCCTCCGTTTAAGAACACCAGGAAATTTCAATGAAACTTGATATACGATAATTTTCTGCAGAATATTCAAAAATCGGCAATCCTAAACGCTTGAGGGCATAAAGATTTTTTAAATTTGAGTTATTTTCCTAATTAGCAGACCGACCTTAATTTTTAATTTTCATATAGAATGTGAATTTCGAAAATTCTAAACTTTAAATCGCTCTTGTCCATTTTTTTTGGCGTTAATTAAGTAAGAATCCTAGTAACCTACCTGAAAAGCCTTCGAATTATCAACCCAATTTAAGATGCGTTCTTTTTATTGAAATAGGAACATAATTTTGAAAAATACAAAACAAATTTTCATTTTTTTTTGTTTTATGGGAAATAATTTTCGTGTATATAGGCAACCTTACAAACAAATGAATACAAATGGCCAACTTAAAAATATTCGTTGTTCGCGACTGCATTATCATTAGATCAGTGTACATCAGTATTTGATTGTCGAGCGACAATTTAAAATATTTTATCACGATTATTGTCATGTGACCCCCGGTGAGCCATGCTTTACTTTTATTATGACGGGTGGGTCACATGATGATATTTTAAAGTAAAATAGTTTATCGGCACTTGATTGAAAGGAATATGTCTATACCATGGCACCTCAGTAAAAGTCATTTATTTATTGATCCGCATTTTTCTAATACATTTGTTTTCCTATGGTGGCAATAAACGTGTTAAAGGCTATCGAAAGAAACCATCCACAAAATATTATTGCTTGATTTAATGTCGTCAATAATAAACAAAGATTATTTTAAGAAGGCGTTGAAAATTTCAACTTAAAATTTGTTTTATTTTATTCAGGGTAGGAAATCAAAAAAATATCCATAAAATTCCAAATAGAATTGTAGCAGGCCTTTGATTTTACTAAGTGACCAAAAAACAAAACTATATAAATAACTTTTATTGATAGGCACGGTTCACTTTAAAACCCACATAAATCTAGCAGCCTTTGCTTTCTCCATGTTACTCCTAAACAATTTATTTTATGTTGATAATCTTTCATCGATAAATTGGGCGCTTTCAGGTCCACCAACTGTTGGCAAAATGTTAAGCAAAATCAACATGTTGAGTTCTGAACGCGACCAATACATCAAAAAAAAAATCCAACACTGTTGAGCTAAATGTCACTTTTTCCATCAGCGAATTGGTGTCGATACATTCAGCCATCATTTATATATATATTTGACTTTGTTTCAAATTATTTTTAAATAATAAAATCAAAATATATAATTTTATATTTCAATAGAACATATTATTGAAATTTTTAATATAAAATTTATCCAAATCCTACAATATATTATGGAGAATCAGAGTAAGTATAATATTTCGATTATGTATGATGAACATACATAACCTCAAATGTAAGCGCATCTGATTTATATTTTTCCCCCTTTTAGCCTCTTTTAAATGGACGAAAGAATCCACTCAATTGATAATTGACGAATATAAATCACGAAAAGCTCAATTTAGAGATCCCAAAAAGAAAAAGAAAGACTTATGGTTAGAAATAAAAATGAAATTTCTTGATTTCGGCTATGATATTTCATTAGATTTATTAGACCGTAAATTTCGCAACTTAAAGAAAACATACACCGACATCAAAGACAAAAACAACCAAACGGGCAGTGGTCGGATTAACTGGGAATATTTCGACACTTTTGATGAAATTTTTAGTGACGACCGGGCAATAAATAGTTGCGTAACCATGTCATCTATGGATGAAGATGGATGTGTTGATACAGAAGTTTTGGGGTTGTTTGAAATTTCGGCGAGTTCACCGGGCTTTTCTTCTAGAAAACAAGCTATCAAAGATTATCGCCAAGAACAATTGGAAATAGAACGGGCAAAGTTGGTCAAAATGGATAGACTGATCGATAATATCGAGAAAAATTCAAAAATTCACGAGGACCGAAATAGGCTATTGCAGCAAATTATCGACCTTCAGAGATTTTAAATTTAAACAAACATGACTGATGAAATATTGAAGTGATATGTAATGGAAAAGAAATGTGATTACTTTGGCTTGCAATTATGAATTTTTTTTATAAATACGTGTAGGCGAAATTATTATTTTATTTTTATTTCAAATAAATTTTCTTTATTAAACAATATACAAAAAGTGTTTTATATGTCCCTAAGTGCATAAACTTAATAAAAAATTTCTTTTCAAGTTTGAAATCGCAATACCATCATTTACGAACTCAACATGATCCGCAGAATCGGTGCCTTCGTATTCGATAAATTCGTCCCCAGGAAAAATGTCATTATCGAGAATAAAATTATGAAGAACACAAGCGGCTGTTATCGTTTCATTAATTCGTTGGTGACTAGACATATCAAGATATTTTAACTTGCGGAATTTGCCCTTCAATAACGCGAAAGACCGTTCAACACATGATCGCATTGCACTAATTTTAAAGTTATAATTTTCTTGTGCTCTGGTAAGATGTCCATTCTGTTTGAAGGGAGTAACCAAATAAGTGGTATTTGGGTAAGCGGTGTCACCGATTATATGACGAGATTCGTTTAGAAGGGGTTCATCGCTCTCCGTTAATTTGGCATATATCGGACTTTTCTTAAATACACGTGCGTCGTGCATCTTACCTGGGCTGCCAACGTAAATATCTGTGAATTTATAATTATTATCACAAATAGCTAAAACAAAAGAAGATATTTGCAAATTAGGACTACTTGAGAAACTATAGTTTAAATGTATCTTGTTACCTTGAAGAACTATCGAATGAAATGATTTCCTATTATAAAAATCCACAGAATTGGATGTGCGACCCGTCATTTGCACCTACTACACCAGGAATACTAGTCTGCGCTTTAAACTCCTATAAGAAATAAAACACATAACATTTTAAACAACAATTTTAAATTGTAATAACCCTTGCTCACGTTTGAAATTTCTAATTGCTTCGAAGAATTAGGAAACAGAATATAAATTCCTTTTAAATTTGAAATTTCTTTTATTATTTGTACAAACACGAAATGTGCCGTGCTTAAGGCAATGCCAAATCTGTCGCTCGTGGACATGAAGCATTCTTCCTTTGCTAAAAACCATATCGTGAATAATATTTTTTTTTCTATTGGAACTTTACCATTATCACCCAACTTTTCTCGTAAAATGGTATGTAGTTTCTAAAATAAATAAAACTTGTCAATTTAAACCATACTATCACAAGCTTTCAGAGTAGTTTACCTCAAATGTGGATCTCGTCATACGAAAGTGTTTAAAAAAGTCGTCAAAATTGTATTGCGGAATTATAACCTCAAAATAATTTTTGATTCTAATTGGAGGCCCACCGCGCGTTTGTGCCATGTCTGGGGTCTCTAATGCTATTTCACATACTTCCATTATTGATTCTACACAAACATTTTCAGTTTCGCTGAATTGCAGGAAGTTCAATAATAAATTATTATTCATTTTGTGTAGGTGCCTAAAATATAATTATCAATCATGAAACTTTTTATTAGTAATAAACGAAATGTATTCATACTCACAAGAACTAGTGAAACAAGTTTAACCAATTATAGAACTATGTAAAACCAAACTAAAAATTTTAGTGATAACAATTACAACAATATAGAAAATTTTTGTTAAAACAAAAAAAAATTGACAAGTGAACAATTTGTTTCATTCAGGTCACATTTATGATGGCAACATGTATCGCAGTTTTTGATACTGATTAGTATCGACAACATGTTGGCGGAGCTGAAAGTGCCCATTGTGTGCTTGGTTCCTATCCAGATCTCGGTAAACTGTGCTAAAATTTGATAATATGTTTTTACATGAAAGCTAATTGGAAACATCAAAACGAATGAAGAAACCCGATTGACTGCCGATACTTGGTCTGCTTATGTTTTATCTTATAACTTAAAAACTAATGATAATATCGCGATGAAGCTAAGTACAGATTAATCTCACGACTTTTGGCGTTAAAAGTTAGAATTTTGAAAACATTTGATTTTGAAAACTTATCTCATAAGAGATGCAGAAAACTCAAAAACAGCCCTTCATTTTAAAATTACATACAGACTTACCAATTTTATTTTTGTGTATAGAAGCGCGTTCCTTTTGGAAATTTTCCTAAAGCCATGCTTGTTTTATTTGGGCTTTGCAAATAGTACAGGAAGAAACAGATATTATTTTATCTTTAATCGTTTCCACTTTTAATTTTAAAATATTTGAAGCAAAAAGTAGGTAGGTACGAGTATTTATATCCTTCAACCTCCATTATAAGCATAATTGTAATATATTTGGTTGGTCCTAGTGAACCTCCCTATAACAAAGAAAGTCACACCTATTGAAATAAAACTTATTTTTTCCATTTCTTTCGACCAACAGTAGCAGCTCATTAGTTCAAAAATCGGAAGCAACATGCATCAATACAGCCTTGCAGAAACATAAACCAATATAATGCATTCCACTACTCAAGAACCAAATTAGATTGGTTACCTAAAATCAAATTAAGAAAATCTAAAAAATTTCATGCAAAATTGTCTTTTGAAAACGAATTTTTTGTGGCATCTGACAGAAACACAAAAACCGGTCGACAGACATGAAAGGAAAAATAAATTTACTATAAACCGCTTGTCAGAAACATCACATTTCTACTAAACAAAATAGTCGATTGGCCTTTAGCCCCGGGTGCCAATTTTATTACTCGAGTGACACGGCACTACCTCCATTTCCCTTCGATGATGCCACAATCCATTTAAGAAAAATCTGATTCAGTTTACATGCAATTTTTACGTAAATTAGCAAAAATGAAATATTTATAGCTATTATCAGTTTCTTAATTTCCATAATAGAGCCAATATGTTATAACACCTTTACAGTGTTGCGTGCACTACAATACCTCAATTTATAAGTTAAACATCCTCGGTTGAAATAACATCCAAAAATGTAGGAAATATAAATTCTGAACAAGCAAAGTAACGTATTGTAAAGTAATTCAATCTCGATTCGTCAATGTTATATTCATCGCCGATCGCAACCAGATGATGAAAAATCCCTTCTGCATTCTGAACCCGGTACCTCGCGATTACAAAGCAACGACACATTTTACGTATGGCTGGATGTGTCGTTAGACGTTATTCGAGACTTATTTAAATCGTAATTTTGCCATGTGTGTGTGTTTATCGAAAGCAAAGTGTTTATCGACGGGATGATCAAATGTGGTGATAGCCTTGATATACCTTCTAGTATTTCATCTATCTTCCCAAACCATTCAATTTGGTCGTAGATTACCTTAGTCGACAATGCCGTAAGTACCAAACTGTCCCCAAGTACCAAATTACCCAGCCAAATTGCGTATTTTGAAGGATTGAAACATGATTGGCAAATTTGATTTGACCTACTGATAATACCTCAAAGTACATTGAAGCGCCAATGAGCAGGTCAATCTGCTGTTGAGTGCCGAAGTCCGGATCAGCCAACTGCAGATTTGCGGGGATGTTAATATCAAATCTACTGATTGGCACACTTGGTTGACAATCTGTTATTTTAGGCAAAATCATACAATCGAGGTTTGCTGAGAAATTGCTAGTTCGAGATTTGAGGAGAACTGTTGTGCTGTGATTTACTGGTACTAATGTAGCACCAATTCTGGAGATGATATTGGTCGTGCTTTTTAATCTTAAGCCAAGACGTGTCGCTAGTGCTGTGGTCATAAAATTCAACTGTGACCCAGAGGCCAAAAAAGCACGGGCGATAAATGGAGTTTCAAATTTATCATACACAATGACTAGAGCTGTAGCAAGTATGATGTATGATGCAATGATCACCTTCGTGATGGCAATGTTACGGTTGATGAAACTGAAGTCATTGCTGTCATCGATTTTGAAGTAGGATGTAGAACTGTCATTGCTGTGTCAGCAGAAACCACAGGAACGGCAGTTTTGTGAGTTATGGCACCATCTAAATGCAGCATAGTATGGTGCATTCGTTGGCACACATGGCATGTGCTGCTGGATGGACACTTGTTTCCATATGTGATTTTTGTAGGCAATTGAAACATAATTTCGATTGTTCAACAGCCTCGCGCCTCTTGGTAACTTCTACCGCCTCGAATAGTTTGCACTTGAATATGAAGTGACGAATGTACAGGTCAGTGGGGACATTTTCCGTTGAGAACGAGTGGAACGTGTGAGTTTATCTGGGCCCATGCATTGTTGATTGCGATGGATTGTATTTTGAGGGTTGGCTGGTTGCCGATGATTGCGGATGATTTGTTTTCCAAGAATGAATAGTTGGCTGACTGCAATTTAATGCATCTTGTTATGATGAATTTTTTGACAATATCATATGAAGCAATTGTTGAGGTTGTTGAGTGGTCAATCCATTTTGACCTCGTATCTGCATCAAATTTCGAGACAATTAGATATACTAAAAAGTCTTCGCACTTCTCTATAGGCCTCTAAACATCTTCAGAGATCGAATATGCGAATTAAAATGGTTGACAAGGTGCATCAACCGCTTAGGGCGCGCCTTATACAAAGTCTTAAATGTGAAAAGAGCCTTCATATGTTCTTCAGTGATTCTTTTTGGGTTTTCAAATTGATAGAAAAGCGATCAATGGCGCGACAACCACCGCATAATTTTCACCAACAAAGTCCAAATTGTCTAGGATCGTTTTGGCTGTCCCTGATAGTGAGTTTCGTAAATATTGGAATTTAGTGATGTCGGCCATATTTTGATTGTCGTGTACGAGACCATCAAAAGAATTTATGAAATCAGTCCATTTCATCAAATCACCATAAAAGATATCCAGAACAATTTCAGAAAGCCTATGTGCTTGAATCGGAAGGGCAGAATTTACTGATGCTTGAGTTACAGGTTTGATCTTCGGCGCCGTTAATTCGTCGATCCGCTGTTCGATGTCTGGGCCAACAGTCATGTACATCGTCGAACTGCGTTTGAAATCTTACTAAATTATGAAATTTGAATTCTTTATGAAATTTGACCACCAACCTTTTAATCGACGATCACCAGCCATGATTTATTTAGTAGCTAAAAACCACAAAATATTATTCAGTTATAATTGATCCCGTTAAAATTTGTTAGTAGAATAATGATGTTCCGTTGCCAGATAAACTTCACATGCACGTTCCACAAAATAATTATTCACAACACAAAGTATCACGAAATTTCTGTACAAATGTGTAGCTTCTTTGAAATAGATGCACAATTTCTGCCAGACAGCTTACGTGAATCGATATTTATTTCTGTATTGTCACTGGAAAATCCGTATGGCACTTAGAAAGCGTGGTCAGGCGAAAAACGGCAATCTTTTGTTTGTAGCAATTCTCTCGCAAATTGGAAGCGGGTTTGGTGAAGACAACAACGTTTTACGTTGTCACGCTCACTACCCTGTGTTTAACCTATCAATTGATGAAATCAGCTCACGATTATAGAGCTGTCCAGTTCAAAAGATCCTTTCTTATGTTCTCGAAGCCTTTTACTTATAAAATTGAAACATTCGTGTCTGCATAATCAACATGTAATCACAATATGAATTCGTATATCAAGTTCAACGCATATATTCAATCCAAAGTTTTTTTATTTCTTAAATCGAAAGGAAATTTCTTTTACGTGATTTTATTAAAGATAGATAAAATTCGTAAGTCTCTAGTATTTATTGTTACACTGCAATGGATGGAAAAAGTTTTTCATCTTTTATGTCCATAACGTGTTAGGACTAAAATACATAATTTATATTTATTAGCCCGTTATTGTCATCCCCGTGTTTTTGTACGAGGATACAATTTATAGTTCCATGTTGGCGTACAGCAATAATAAACTTGGGAAAAAAACTTTAATAAGAAGACATTAGAACATATTAGTTAATTTTTACTACCTACGAGTAAGTACTTTTTTATGCGTTCGTTCTTATATCAAATTACTTTGATGTGTTCTGTAATAAAATTTTTTTTTTGTATTTTGTAGGGTGGATAATTTTGGAAATGTGGTGCGATAATTAGTTATAAAAGTATTGTTCTAGTTCTTAAAGCTGCTTTTTACGTCATGCCTAGGATTTAAGAAAATTCTAAAAAAACTATTCGCTAATAAATTGCACTGTGGGTTTTTGTGGCGTTTTGCACTGTGGGTTTTTGTGGAGCCATTCAAGCCAATCGCAACATGGTTTATTTAACTCTGTGCATGATGTTAAAAGCGGGACTAACAGTATGACGTACGAAATAAATATTTCATTTACTGCACACAAAGGAGGAATTATATAGTTCTGCAATATAGTGCGGAATTTTAATGAACACAATTAACCGGAATGAAATAATTCCTAAATAAATCGTAAGTAAAAAAATCTGTATATATGTATTAGTAAATATACACCAAAAAGCAACATTTAGGCGAAACTATATTTTACCCACTATCCTAAGAAACTTCTAAGAGGTTAAAACTCTTGAAATTTCCGGAAAACATGAGATTTCCGGAAAAATTAGGAGAACACTGAGTTTAATATTCAAAAGTTGTAGTTGTAAAAATTCTCTGTTCTAAGATCCTTTAAAAAGAGGTTACAACTCTTGAAACAGGTGTTTTCACTTTGTACTAGACCCAATCCAACTAGAAAACATGAGTTTTTCGGAAAAAATTAGGGGAACACTGGGTTTAATATTCAAAAGTTGAAGAGGAAAAAATTGAAGTAAAAACCCTCTGTCCTAAGATACTTCTAAGAGGTTACAACTCTTGAGATAGATGTTTTCACTTTGTACTAGACCAAATCCAACCAGAAGACACGAGTTTTCCGGAAAATAGAATATATGTTAGGGGAACACTAAGTTTCATATTCAAAAGTTCTAGTTGTAAAAACCCTCTATCCTAAGATAGTTCTAAGAGCTTACAACTCTTGGGATAGGTGTTTTCACTTTGTACTAGATCCAATCCAACTAGAAAACATGAGTTTTTCTGGAAAAATTAGGGGAACACTGGGTTTAATATTCAAAAGTTATAGAGGCAAAAATTGAAGTAAAAGCCCTTTGTCCTAAGATACTTCTAAGAGAGGACAACTCTCGGGATAGATGTTTTCACTTCGTACTAGACCCAATCCAACCAGAAAACATGAGTTTTCCGGAAAATAGAATATATATTAGGGGAACACTGAGTTTCATATTCAAAAGTGGTAGTTGTAAAAACTCGCTGTCCTAAGATACTTGTAAGAGGTTACAACTCTTGAAATAGGTGTTTTCATTTTGTACTAGACCCAATCCAACTAGAAAATATGAGTTTTCCGGAAAAATTAGGGGAACACTGGGTTTAATATTCAAAAGTTGAAGAGGAAAAAATTGAAGTAAAATCCCTCTGTCCTAAGATACTTCTAAGAGGTTACAACTCTTGAGATAGATGTTTTCACTTTGTACTAGACCAAATCCAACCAGAAGACACGAGTTTTCCGGAAAATAGAATATATGTTAGGGGAACACTAAGTTTCATATTCAAAAGTTCTAGTTGTAAAAACCCTCTATCCTAAGATAGTTCTAAGAGCTTACAACTCTTGGGATAGGTGTTTTCACTTTGTACTAGACCCAATCCAACTAGAAAACATGAGTTTTTCTGGAAAAATTAGGGGAACACTTGGTTTAATATTCAAAAGTTATAGAGGCAAAAATTGAAGTAAAAGCCCTTTGTCCTAAGATACTTCTAAGAGAGGACAACTCTCGGGATAGGTGTTTTCACTTTGTACTAGACCCAATCCAACTAGAAAACATGAGTTTTCCGGAAAAATTAGGGGAACACTGGGTTTAATATTCAAAAGTTGAAGAGGAAAAAATTGAAGTAAAATCCCTCTGTCCTAAGATACTTCTAAGAGATTAAAACTCTTGGGATAGGTGTTTTCACTTTGTACTAGACCAAAACTATCTAGAAAAATTAGGGGAACACTGGGTTTAATATTCAAAATTTGTAGAGGCAAAAATTGAAGTAATAGCTCTCTGTCCTAAGATACTTCTAAGAGGGGACAACTCTCGGGATAGGTGTTTTCACTTTGTACTAGACCCAATCCAACCAGAAAACATGAGTTTTCCGGAAAAATTAGGGGAACAATGGGTTTAATATTCAAAATTTGTAGAGGCAAAAATTGAAGTAATAGCCCTCTGTCCTAAGATACTTCTAAGAGGGGACAACTCTCGGGATAGATGTTTTCACTTTGTACTAGACCCAATCCAACCAGAAAACATGAGTTTTCCGGAAAAATTAGGGGAACAATGGGTTTAATATTCAAAATTTGTAGAGGCAAAAATTGAAGTAATAGCCCTCTGTCCTAAGATACTTCTAAGAGGGGACAACTCTCGGGATAGGTGTTTTCACTTTTTACTAGACCCAATCCAACCAGAAAACATGAGTTTTCCGGAAAAATTAGGGGAACAATGGGTTTAATATTCAAAATTTGTAGAGGCAAAAATTGAAGTAATAGCCCTCTGTCCTAAGATACTTCTAAGAGGGACAACTCTCGTGATAGCTGTTTTCACTTTGTACTAGACCCAATCCAACCAGAAAACATGAGTTTTCTGGAAAAAATTAGGGGAACACTGAGTTTAATATTCAAAAGTTGTAGAGATAAAAATCGAAGTAAAAACTTTTCAGAGATACTTTTAAGAGGTTGCAACTCTTTCGATAGGTGTTTTCACTTTGTGCTAAACCCAATGCGACAACTCAGTTTGACTTTCCCGAAAAACTAGTGAAACGCTTTAGTGGTAAGATTTAGGGGTAAAATGCGATATATAAATCGTTTGTCCTAAGGTGCATATGATAAGTATTTTACTTTGTAATAAATCCTAACCGACTATAAACCACGATACCTACGGAAACACGATTTTCAGAATTCCACGGAATACAAGTCGGAACATTTTAGGAGGTGGTCAGCGATCTCACTATGTTTTTATGTTAGATTTTCAGAATTAGATTTTGTATCATAGTTCTGGAAAGACCAAACATATCCCAGAAGGTTATCATTATTGCTGTGACTGGTTACATTAGTTTCAAGCTAAAAATTGCGTTGGTTTATCTTTAGATGCATTGATTAAGCCGCTCTGCCACGTCAAGGCTGTAACCGAAGTGCTTGATTTTGGGTTCCTTTTTGAATTTTTTTTTTGTTTTTTTGTATTTTTTAGTTTTTTTTGGATTTTAATTTTTATGATTTTTTTGGTTTTTTAATATTTTTTGATTTTTTTTTTTGGTTTTTAAATTTTTTTTGATTTTTTAATTTTTTATGTTTAAATTTTTTATGTTGTAATCTCTTAGAAGTAATCTCTTAGGTTTTTACTTCAATTTTTGCCTGTACAACTTTTGAATATTAAACCCAGTGTTGCCCCAATTTTTCCGGAAAACTCCGGAAAACTGTGGTTTTCCAGCCAAATATAGAGCAATCACTATTACGCATGAATTCCATTGCGGATAACTTTTTTTCTGAATATTTCATTAGTGTAAATTTGAGCGCTCTGTCATCACTGGTTTGACACAAATAACGGTCTGAAGTTGTTAACACTTCGTGGCAGTATAATGATATTAGAAAAGTTAAATCTATTGTGTTGTGGATAGTCAGCCTCGTTGTCGAATATTTCTGGGTTGAACCCTTTCTCGTTTTGCCGTCTCTCCGAATGGTATATTTTGGGGTATCTAGTCTCTGCGTCCTCGATATAGCCTATCTTGTCCAGATACGGGAACGGCTCTGGTCCGGGGTTGTTGTGCTGCTGGCGGCTTTATTTGTTGTTACAATCTTCAGTATAGTATGAGGCGAATACTAATGATTTTTCTGTGTACATTGTTCCTAACTGCTGGTATTATGTGGAGATCAATGCGATCGCTGCCAAACTTATTGTATAAATGTTGGTTCGATATGTATTGTTTATAATTAGTGTTCGCGTTCCGGTGATCGCCGTGACAGTATCGCAAACATTTTCTTTCGAAGATTTGCATTGATTCCATCGTGTGTGGAACGATGTTCCACCAGATAGGACAACCATATGTTAGTGTTGGTCGTACCAAAGTCTTGTAACAAATCTGCTTCCCCTCATGCTGATGTGTTCCGCGCAGAAGAGTCTCCGGTTGGAATGGAATATCCCTTTCGCGTTTGCTACTTGTTTCTGTATGTGCTAATCTAGATACAGTAGTTTGTCGAGGTGTATGCCGAGATACTTTACTGCTGGCTTTTGCACACAGATCGTACCAGCTATATTGATGTGGAAAGTCTTCCATTTGTGTTGTATGTCAGATGTTGATAGCTGGTAGGGTTTGCGAAACAGTATTGTCTCGCATTTCGCAGGATTTATTGATTTTCCATGTATGCAAGTAATCCAGTGCAAAGTTCGCGGCATTCTGTACATTCTGCGTGATGACTTGTACTTTTTTGTGCGTACCGTAAATTACCATTAAATAACCAGCCACATGGTGTGGTAATTGTCGTTTTGTGAATGTCGTCGGGCGCAATTGGAATGGTGTGCCAAACGAGATCGATTTTTCAGAAAATGGAGCAACCTTGTAATTGCATAGAGAAACTATGGATGATATGATGATGATCATACGACAGAAGAAGAAGGTCGGAATGATCATTTTTTCTTCGTCTTCACGATATGGTGTACTAGCGTTTGGTGGAGCTGTTAAAGAAGGAAATTTCTTTAACAGAGGTCCATAGCCGTATAGTTAATTGTAAAATGCAATGTTGAAGGTGTATCAACGCGTGCTGATTTTGCGTTAATTGAGAGTATGGGGAAGTATCAATCAATTTGTGCTTTTTCAGATCCAATAACAAGCTGAATTTCGTCAAGAAATCCGCGCCGATAATGGAGCCGTTGTCATTACCGAGAATAAAGATGTGTTTGAATGAACGTTCTAATCTGATGTTAACGTTGAGTAATTTGGTACCAAAAGTCTTTATTGTGATACTACTTGCTGCCAGAACTAAATTTGTATTGCGATTTGTTCTGAAGCATTAGTATTGGCGGTAAGCGATAACGCTTAGATCAGCCTCGGTATCAATCAGAAATGTGATTTGATTCACCAAATCGCATATAAATAGGCGGCTATGTTGCGGTTGTCTAAGGTCTGCCGCTGCGACTTATTGGTTTGGAGAAACCGGTATTTGCAGATCCATTTTGTTGCCTAAAAAACTGCAAGGTTCAGTGCATTTTAATGCTGTGTTGCCAAATTTTGCGTGATACCAACATCAGTTGTGTGGAAATTGGTACCTTGCCGTTTGTCGATTATTTTAATGTAAATAAACTTCTCTGGTTTTGTTGTGATAGTGGTGTGAAGAGTTATTTTGCTTTGCTAACCGAACGCTAATTTGATTTAGCATTGTTTCAGGACTGCAAATGCTAGAGCTTGGCACGTGTATCTCTGAGCTTGGTGTATGAGTGTCGCCGAACTTGGTGTATAGTTTTTCTTGTTGTAGTTTTTCTTATTGTGGGATTAACGCTGTTTGTATATAATCGGGGAGTAGCATGATCCATGGTCTTATAATGAAGTTACCTTGAAATTTTTGCCGGCCAACGACTTAATTTGGTGGAAGACATCTGAAGAATTATGATCACGAATATCGATTTTGCTTAATTCACGCTCCTCGTAGCAAACTTCTGTTTGTCTGCGGTGATCTTGTTCGCGTCTTACATAATTTCGGCTGTTAAGATCCAAGTCTTCGTGTTTGTTTCCTAAAATGTTGGTAGCCGCGTCAATTGTTTTGACGTGGCTATTTCAGACTGGGCTTGCACGTTTTGCGTCATTATTTGCGCCATGTTTTTTATGATAAAAATGGAACGGTTCGCACAAAAAAAATTCTAGCAATTATAAAAAAAAAAATTGTTGTTATACACGGGTGGGGACTTGGGCCAATATTTCACAAATCTAGCCCTCATCATATTTCAAATTTATGTAAAATTAAACACTTCATGCACTTTTTAATACAATTTGAGCTTTATTTTACATTTTTTTTACTAAGACTAAAAAAATCATTCACCTGTTTTACGGTAAAACCGTCGTCGTAGGTCACCAGATGTTTTAAGTCACACTTTGATAATGTGAATAATAAATAAAACAAAACTTTAATTTAATTTTAAAATTAATAAAAAAAAAGTATTTAAAAAATAATAATTTTAGTGTTTTGCTTGGTGAGTTGCGACTGCTGTGTCGCTCCGGCAAAATCCAAAAAGTAAGAGGCGCAGAAGAATTTTTAATTTTTGCCTTCTTGCCTAAAACATAACTGCAAAACAATCGTAAACTGGTTTTGAAAGTTTTAAGAACTATTGCGAACGGAAGTTTACTAAAGCAAATTATTTGCTGCAAAGCGCAAGATATAAAGAATTGCAAGATATGAAGCCAATTCCCGAAAATGACCTAAAAGCGAAAGGAAACTATTTACTACATCGTGCGGTCACCAAAGAATGGAGAAGGACGACAAATTTAAAAATTATTTTGATGGTATTTCCAAGACTTTCCCCCTGCTTTGCGGAGTTTTTCTCTGTCTTACAGCAGTTAAGCGAATTCAAAGTGGCTTTTAGAATTGAGGAAATATTTCGGCTCTTGCCTAATTGCAAGACCTTCACTTGAGGCAACATAACATTATAAAGATTTATATCCGGAAATAGCAAAATCTGTAATTGATATAATATTTATGTAGATGATTTAATGGCAGGCACTGATTCACTAGAAGCCGATAAGGACTAAAGCAGTTAATATAAGTTTATATTGCGTAATGTAATCATTTGTTAAAGTACTCGGCACTACTTTAAAACAATGACACTGGTTTCCAGATGCTTCTAAGTATGTTAGACAAGTGTCTATTCGTCAACTATAACTAAGACATCTTACCATTAAATGAATGCATAAACCTTATGATTATGTTTAGTAATACATAAACGTTCGCAATAAATTATTCACGAGGGTTGGACTACAGAGCGGCGAAGACGTAATTTTTCGACATATCTAAAGACAAATTTTAGAGAAAAAATTCAGCAATTTCAATTAAGGTAAATCAGCCATACACAACACTAGATACTCAATAATAATCATTACGAGCCATATAGCAAATTACAGAAGCCATAGTAATAGAACATCATTTAGGGAGTCCAACCTTAGTAATGGCAACAGTGGCTGGCACAAGAAAATAATTTATTGACTCAGCTGAGCCCATCACATATTACAGAAGGATGTGGTCAAAAACCTTCAAAAGCTTTGTATTTAAATATGTTTAAATTTAAAATCTTAAATTCTAGCTGCAATCAAAGTTGCGAAACATAAACTTAAATTTAAACTAAAACGATCAGTTACCTAACATCACCTACATACCGTAGAAGAAATGGCAACAATATTAACTGACATTGTGACAGGGTTAAATACATGACCTATATTATTGTGATTTTGCATGATTATTTGATTTCAGTACATATTTTAAGATATCACAGATGATAAAATAAGGTGCCAGCTTATACAGCAAAGAAAGCAACTCTTTCGAAAACGATACAAATTTAAATTTTAATTTATTTTCTACGTAGCGGACCATTTAGCCTTAAGTTGCGTATCGTATCATTTACATTGGCCATTTTAGCTGCATATCCATAAGTCGCTGGTATTTTTCTAATTAACTCAATTGATGATCGTTTCAAATTTGGTAATTGTTCTATACGCCTTAATGTCATACCAGGCGCATAATCAGAAATAAATAATTCCTCAAGTAATACTAAATTTGTTATATCGTGGTCAACTTTCTCGTTTTTTAACAGTTTTCTTCTAAATGATAAATGTAACATCTTGAGTTTTAGCAAATTTTGAAAAATATCTTCAAAACTCTTATTTTCGACGCTAAATAGTTCTAGTGCTGTTAAATTGGTGCAATTCTGGCAGATAGATTTTAAAACACAATGAGATACGAAGCCTTCGATTCGAAGATGGTTGAGATTTTGTAATTTCAGAAACGATGGATTTTCGTTTCCCATTGCATTGTAGCTTAATGTCAACTTCTACAAATATATAAATTATTTTAGTACCAAATAATTTTAAATCCAACAACAACTCACCTTAAGGTTTGGCAAATTACCTAAAACCTGAATATTTGAACATTTTATTTCATTTAAAACAAGTTCTGATAATTTGGTCATGTACGGACATATTTTATTAAAGTCAACGGAATTTAATGAACGACATGTTATCGAGAGCTGCCTTAAATTTGTCAATCTCTTCAAATAGTTGTAAAAATAAGGCTTAAACTGACCAAACTTCATTCCAATTTTTAAATGTTTTAGATTCGGACCTTCCAAGATATTGACATAATCGTAAAATGATTTGTAAAAATTTTCATTAAAATGCATCGGAACGAACGATAACATTTTCAGATTTGGCGTTGAACACATTAAGAACGCAAGTCCGCCAGAATCCTCCGAATCCAATGAAACATGAAAATGTTCCACCCGATTTAAATTGGTTGCGATTGTCGAATTCAAATAAACACTTTTATCTACTCGATTTATGAATGTTTTATTGGCGTTTATTGTAATCGACGATAAATTAGTCGTTAAGATAAGAGAATCGACTAACTGACGTAGCGATACCAAGCATTTATCAAATTCAACAATTTTTATATATCTTCCGAATGTTTTCAAAAAATTTATAAAGTCAAAATCGTTGAAATTCGTTTCAAATAGCTTTAAACTGCTAAATGGGCGAATCAATAGGTCTAAATTTTCGAAATTATTATGAATTGTAATCTGAAAATTTTGAGTTATCAGCGGGTCGCTCGACGCATTATACCAAGTTTTACATATTTGTGCAGCTGTAAGCTGTTCATTAAAATCTAAATATGTTAATATATGCACAATTACCTGCAATATAAACCACAGTAATTTATTAATGTTTTCGTCATTTTGGCATCATTTCAAACTTACATTATGCGGAAGTAATGAGAAATCAAACTTTTCATTTGAACACATTTTGCATTTTTTTTTTTTAGTTTACACAATCTGCACTCCGTCAGTTTACACTTGTGACTAAATAATATTATCAAAAGATAAAATAATGATTACACTATAGTTGATGTAGGTGATTGGTGATAATATTTTATTTATTATATTTTCCAGGGCTTCCACCTGTGGGCGTTCCATGTCCTGAGATGCATTGGGTTAACACGTCCCTTAAGCTATTAGAACGCATACAGCAGAACATTAAAAGATAATATGGATAATTATAGGCTAATCATAGGCTTATTAAATGCTCTATTAAACAATTTTGGGCTCCACCCCTTCCAACTAAAACGTTGGGTTCTGCTAGCTTTAGAAAAAGTTAGCAGAACTCATATCAAAAAATGATTTAAAAGAATGAATTGAAGGTTAATTTAAGGTAATGCCCTTTATAATTTTTTTAATTCTGCTCGTTCTAGAAAAAGCATAAGGCTTTATCAGATCAAAGCTAGCACAACCCAAATCGAAAATCGAACTAAAAACGAAATTAAAACGAGTAACAAAATCAATTGACATACAAATAATTGTAGGCTCATTATGGCCTAATCAAATGCCCGATTAAAAAGTTTTGGCTCCACTCGTTCTTGACCAAACTTCAGGTCGTCTAAACTAAAGTTTAGATTCTTTGGGTTTTGCTAGCTTTAGATTAGATGACCCGAATGAAGTTTGGTCAATAACGAGTGGAGCCCAAATTTTTAATGAGGTATGTAATTAGGCCACAATGGGTCTAAAATTATTTTTGACGTTTGAGCTCGTTATCTTATTATCTAAGTGTGTCGGAATGATTTCTGGGTTTGAATAACTGTTATGTGGTTTATTTGATGATTGACTGCTTGTAATTTGAGCATCTGGGCTCGTTGATTTATTATCTAAATATGTCGAAAAGGTTTCTGTGTTTGGATGATTGTTATGTGGAAGATATGATATTTGGTTGGTAATTATATTATGAGCGTCTGGGCTCGTGTACTTGCAACCTAAATGAGTTGAAGTGGCGGCTGGGCCTGGTTGATTGTAAGATAATTGGTTTAATGATTGGTTAGTCGTGTTGTGAGCGTCTGGACTCGGTTGCTGATATACTAAGTATTTTGAAGTGGCGTCTGGGCCTGATTGGTTGTTTGATCATTGGTTTGACAGTTGGTTTATTTGATTTTGAGCATCTTGGCTCGTTTGCATATGAACTAAATTTGTTGATTAACGTCTTGGGATAATTGTACGATTTGGTTAGGTTTCGTTGATTGAAATAAATGGATTCGTTGGCTTCTTAACTATATATGATGAATGATCTTCCGAATTTAATCAATTTGTGTCGTTGATTTGGATTTGTGTTGGTTTTCATTGATTTAGTTCTCGATTGTAAATTTTGATCCTCGTTGTCACTGTAATGTAGAGATGATCTGATTTGAGATACATTAGTTTGAAGAATGTCTGAAATTGCTTGATTTGTGTTTATGTTGTAAAATTGTTTGAACTGGGCGTTTCCGTTCATTTGATGAGTATCTTCGTTCAGTTTCTTAATTACCAGGATTGATGGTCGGTTGTTATTATTGATTTGTGTGTCAATATTAATTTTTTTGCTGATTGAAAACCTATTACATGTTTCTGGAATAACAATTTTGGTTTTTTGGATTTGTATGTGTGTCTTTCTGGCTCGTACTTGTAGTTTCGCGGTTGTGTTGTAAGGTAACTGTTGGCGTTTGTTTGAAATTTGTTTCATTGTAAGTTTGAGTGTTGATGTTGGTTACAATTTGGCGTTTTGTAGTAACTTATTCATTGCTCTGGTATAGCAGGACTGCTAAAATGACTCCAGGTATTCGGTGACGGGTGATATATTTGTTTTTTTCTGTCTGTGTTTATTCTAGTAAGACAAATGTCCCAAGTATGATTAAATTTTCAACAGTAGTTACATCTGATTTGGTATGATCTTGGATATAATTGTGTACGTTCGATCGTTGATAGGGCGAGTGTTGATGATTCATTTAGCTGTATTGTTGGTATGCCTATTATCGAGTTGACCATATGCTCAGTTTCTTCTGTTTCGTTTATAATTTCGGTCACACTTTCGGCTTTGCTGGTTAATATTTTATTTTTAGTTATGATGTTGTATAGTTCTCGTTTGAATGTTTGCACGGCTTGTAATTCTACATGTTTGTTGTAAATCTTGTCAATTGGCAGCATAAAGTCTGTATCCATAATTTCTGGTTGTCGCCATAATATTGTTTCGTTTCCAAAAACTTCCTTTCTAGTTCTGTTACAGAATATGTTGGTAAATAAATATCCATAAGCGTTTCTCGCAAAGTTGGATAGCCGTTTATCTATCTGTGATAAATTCGAATGAATGCCTCTTCTGTTGATCGGAGTTTTACTAGTTTGTCGAATAATTGGTTTTCTATGTTGAGAAGTGTTTCATAAATACTGTCTGCAATGGTCAAAAAACGGGTGAGTTCAATTGGACTGTCTTTTGTGTCAGCTCCGCTGAATTCTGGAGTAAGAGCGTTGCACTTTAATATTTGCAGCTGGTTCATTTTGTAAGATTGTGGTGTGTCGAAGTTCGGTTCCGATAAGAATGCACGTTATGCTGGCGATGGTTCTGATTCAATTTTATTATTTTTGCTTGAAGTCGATGTCATTGATCTGTTGTTTTCAAATAGTGTCGTTGATTAAATTTTAAAATGAAGTACATGGATTGAGCATTTTAATATCTTCTACTGTTGAAGAGTTGATAACGATGACTTTCTGGATCTCCTTTTGTGTTATTTTGCTATATGGTTACGATTTGCAGCCCAACATTTTTTAATAGAGTATTTAATAAGCCTTCATACTATTTTGTAATATGCTGCTGTATGGGTTCTGCTAGTGTAAGATACGGGGGGTGAGGGGCGGGGTTAACGATTTAATTAAAAATTTGCTAATGTTTTCCATGATTTTTAGTACTGGAGGCCTATTATGAAGATTTTTCGATTTCGATTATATTTGAATTCGACGTGGATTTACCGTAAATTCTATTGGAACTCGTTTTAGGAAATTTGATTGCTGCTATCGATTATGCTCAAGTAAGGTTATGCCCTTTGCCTCTGTCGATGACAAATACGTGGTATAAACCACACCCTACTCGAGGTGGAATAGTTTTTACTAAATATGATGAATTTAAGGGAGACAACTTGGAAAATGATTGTCTAATTATACAGCAGTATACGAATCATTTCGGGCACTTAAGCGATCTTCTAAACTAATTAGCCTTATCAATGCAAGCCGGGATGAATTATTGGACCTGTCTTCATAACAAAACAAACTTTTTGCATGGAAAATTTAACAAAAATAATGAATACATTTATTTGTTGACGGCTGATCTTGAAATATCTACAGATTTAGAAATTTTGGAGGCACTATTGGCATATAGGCTATGAAATCATACATTCTTATGGTATAAACGTACCACTACCCAATCATAGGTTTTGAAACGATGTAACGGGTGATTTTTTAAGAGCTTGAGAACTTTTTTTTAAAAAAAACGCATAAAATTTGCAAAATCTCATCGGTTCTTTATTTGAAACGTTAGATTGGTCCATGACATTTACTTTTTGAAGATAATTTCATTTAAATGTTGACCGCGGCTGCGTCTTAGGTGGTCCATTCGGAAAGTCCAATTTTGGGCAACTTTTTCGAGCATTTCGGCCGGAATAGCCCGAATTTCTTCGGAAATGTTGTCTTCCAAAACTGGAATAGTTGCTGGCTTATTTCTGTAGACTTTAGACTTGACGTAGCCCCACAAAAAATAGTCTAAAGGCGTCAAATCGCATGATCTTGGTGCCCAACTTACCGGGCCATTTCTTGAGATGAATTGTTCTCCGAAGTTTTTCCTCAAAATGGCCATAGAATCGCGAGCTGTGTGGCATGTAGCGCCATCTTGTTGAAACCACATGTCAACTAAGTTCAGTTCTTCCATTTTTGGCAACAAAAAGTTTGTTAGCATCGAACGATAGCGATCGCCATTCACCGTAACGTTGCGTCCAACAGCATCTTTGAAAAAATACGGTCCAATGATTCCACCAGCGTACAAACCACACCAAACAGTGCATTTTTCGGGATGCATGGGCAGTTCTTGAACGGCTTCTGGTTGCTCTTCACTCCAAATGCGGCAATTTTGCTTATTTACGTAGCCATTCAACCAGAAATGAGCCTCATCGCTGAACAAAATTTGTCGATAAAAAAGCGGATTTTCTGCCAACTTTTCTAGGGCCCATTCACTGAAAATTCGACGTTGTGGCAGATCGTTCGGCTTCAGTTCTTGCAGGAGCTGTATTTTATACGGTTTTACACCAAGATCTTTGCGTAAAATCTTCCATGTCGTCGAATAACACAAACCCAATTGCTGCGAACGGCGACGAATCGACATTTCACGGTCTTCAGCAACGCTCTCAGAAACAGACGCAATATTCTCTTCTGTACGCACTGTACGCATTCGTGTGGTTGGTTTAATGTCCAATAAAGTAAACTGAGTGCGAAACTTGGTCACAATCGCATTAATTGTTTGCTCACTTGGTCGATTGTGTAGACCATAAATCGGACGTAAATCGCGAAACACTTTTCGAACCGAACACTGATTTTTGTAATATAATTCAATTATTTGCAAGCGTTGCTCGTTAGTAAGTCTATTCATTATGAAATGTCAAAGCATACTGAGCATCTTTCTCTTTGACACCTTGTCTGAAATCCCGCGTGATCTGTCAAATACTAATGCATGAAAATCCTAACCACAAAAAAATCACCCTTTAGTACCATAAAAAAGAGACATCTGGCACTCGAAGTAAAGATACACGCGCACTATAACTTCTCCAATCTGTCCCTCACGGTACAGAATATGTTGCGGAAAGAGTAAGTCCAAATACAGTAACGTCTTCTCAAGAAAACCGGCAAACAAAGAGACAAACATTTCTGGTTTTTAGCCATAGATCTGTCGTAAAAAGAGACTAGTTTCGGGCTCAATTCTAAAAGTAAGATATTACGAGTTAATTAAATTCAACATAACGGCTAGAAAAATGATAAACAGCCCACGTGTGTTTTGTGAGCCGCTGCGGTATAAAACAATATTGAAAAATTGAAACCTGAGACTAGCAACTCAGTTAATTCAGTTTGTGATGCCATATTTTTGCAGGTATATAACGCCCGTCATGAAAAACTGCTGGTAGGTGTAGTTTACAGTTCGCCTTAAATTGGTTAAAAAAATCAAATTTGTTTTATCAGAAATGGTAAGAAAATATACTTTATACTTTTTTTTTTGCTTTGCTTTATTAATTACAACTGAGACTGTGCTCATCTAGCAATTTATCTTCACATTTACAAATTTTACATTTCTTAAATAATTCTGATTTGTTGGGGTGAAACCCAATGGTTAGTCCCAAAATTAATTAAACCTATTTAAAATATAATTTTAATTTGGTATCTTTACTAGGTCAAGTGGCCTCGTTCTTTGAAGTCTTCTTTCAACGACAGGGTTATCTATCATATGGCGAATATAGGGGTTTCCATGTTCCTGGAGCCTTATTTTGTGTTAGGCGGCGTGCTTTTTATTTCATCTTTGATGTATTCCATCTGTAAGTCTCTCTGAAGGTCTTCATTTCTTGTGTACCACGGAGTTTTTGACGTGCTCTCTCCACTTGAGCTTTTGCATCGAGAGTCATGCCAAGATATTTAGCTTTGTTTGCATATGGCACCGGTCGTGAGTTAATTACTATCGGTATATGAAAAGCCTTTTGATATGTAAAGTTAATGTGAGTGAATTTCGTCTCATTAAGCTTGATTCTCCAGCGTTTAGTCCAGTTACAAACGGCATTGGTTTTCTTCTGGAGTTTGCTCGTTGCATCAGCGACATTACTTCAAATGGCCATGATTACTGTGTCATCTGCAAAGGTAGCTATGGTTCCTTCATCTGTTATTGGAATATCCCTTGTATATAATAAATACAGGATTGGTCCTAAGACACTCCCCTGTGGGACCCTCCCTCATATTTCACAAGAAAATATCTTTTGGATGAATAAGATCTTAGTATGGCATAGAATTGCTTCGACAGATCTCTGTGCAGCTTGAATTCTAGTTCACTGTGCCACACTTTATCGAATGCTTGGGCGACGTTCAGAAATATGCTGGTGCATACTTTTTTGCGTTCTAACGTTCTTTCAATAACGCTGGTGATTCTATGCACATGTTCAATTGTGCAGTGTTTTTCCCTAAATCCAAATTGATGTGGAGGAATTAGTTGAGGAATTAGTTGTTGGTCCTCAATTATTGGTTTAAGTCTTTTTAGTAATAATTTTTCAAAGAGTTTTGACATAATTGGCAGCAATGAAATTGATCTGTATGATTTTTTATCGTTAAGCGGTTTATCAGGTTTTGCTATCATGATTACTTCTGCTACTTTCCCTTGCCACGAAACATATTTTAACCGAAAGCTTGCATTGATTATGTGTAATAGCTTACGAAATGCTTTACCTGGCAGAGCCTTGATTATTTGGCAAGTAATCAAGTCATATCCTGGACTTTTTTAACATTCATGTTGCTTTTCACTTCTTCTTTTAATTCTTTGAGAGTTACTGGGCGTATATCAAAATCATCTAGCTTTTGAATTGACATTATATTTGCATTGGCCGTTTGCCTTGGTGGTAGTTGGAAGGTATCCCAGAGATACTCCGCAAACAGATCAGCCTTCTCTTTAGAACCTATTGCCCAGGTTTCATCCTCCTTTTTAAGTAGAGGCACTTGCATTTTGGGTCTTTTGAGTCTCTTCGTCGCCTTCCACAGAGAATAATCAGAATTGTTAAGAACGATTGTTAAGAATTGTTTTGTTCTCCGGTGTTCTAGTTATTTGCCAGGTTTTACGTGCCCGTCGTTTTTGTCTTGCCAACTCTCTAACTTCCATTGGGTAGGATATGTTAAGCTTCTTCTTATTTTGTATAATGGGGGTACTTGCCAAAGCAGCATAGTGAATTGCTTCATTGAGTTGTTCTAATTCATCTTCCAACTGGTGGGGATTTCTTATCGGCACCTGAAGATTGAGTTTTTCCTCCAATACCTCACGAAAGAGGTCCCAGTTTGTTTTTGAATTTGTTAATCTGGATGCACTCTCCCTTTGAATAACCATTTCACTGACTGTCATAATAACCGCGGAATGATTCGATACTAGAGAATTACTGTCTTCAATGTGAATGTAGTTCTGGGATATACCTCTTGCTACATAAAAGTCTATTAGGTCAGGTATCTTCGTTTCGTCACTGGGCCAGTTTGTTGGGGAACCACCAGAGTAAAATTCACATTTTGATGTCCGCCCTGCTTGAAACAATTCTTTACTTTTTGACGTCGTAAGTCTAAATCCCCAATAGGTGTTTTTCGCATTAAAGTCACCCCCAATAATAAAATCACGTCCAAGCGATTTAAATAGTTTAAGGTAGTCCTCTCTTTTCAAGTTATGCCGGGGAGGACAATATATTTCTGTCGAGTGTTCGATATTTGATTCTAAATGGTGTTTTATATTTTCTTTTATTAGTAAAGCCAAACCACCTCTTGCTCTTTCCGCTGGATGAATGGAGTGATATAAGTTAGATTAAAATATTTCTATTTCTGGAATATGTTGCATAATGCCATTCGCATTCCAGATTGCTATTTTGAAAGTTGTGTTCTTACTTAATATTTTTTGTTGAATTGCGTTGAGGGAGTTGCATTTTCTTCAGTTGCTCAAGTATCATGTTGTTCAGATTACTTTGGTCATCTAGCCGCTTTGTAATAGCTGCAATTATGTTCATAATGTTTTCCATAATTTGGTTACTTTCAGAGCCCGCATATGTTTGGTTGAACCCAAACCTTTCACTACCTACGCAAATGAACTTCTTTGCCCTGTATTGCTATGTTGTGGGTTTTGATCCATCTAATTTGATATTTGAACCCTTCGATTTTCTTGATTTTGCGGTTGATTTCTTGTTTTATTTCTTAATTTTTGTAGTTGTTTAGCAACCACAGCCTCGAAAATTAGCAAATTTAACTTATTATTATTTAAACTTAAGTTCGATGTAAAATTTCAATGGCTTTATTCATTTCACTAAACAATATACCTACTAATTTCAAAGGATTTAAGCATTAATATTTTGTTGGTCCTTTAGCGTTTTTAACTGCTTGCAACCTATTCGGCATGCTATCAACTGGCTTTGCTGTGACCTATATCCCAATGTTTTCCCATGTCTCCTTAATTAAGTTGAAAAATTCTCTTTTGTTTGTACTTTTAGTGGTCGGAATATTATGATCGATGATCGACCACAAATTCTCAATCGGATTGAGATCGAGCTTAGTGGGGGCCACTTAAGCAGTTTAATTTTATTATTTTTGAAAAATGTCGATGCAACTTTCGAAGTGTGTTTGGGGTCGTTATCCTGTTGATAAGTGTAACGTCGCCCAAGATGTAAGTTACGCACAGATTTTATGATCCCGGCAACCAATATGAGCTCACCGACTACGTTAGCTGAGAAGTACCCCCATACCATAATACTACCACCACCGTGTTTCACAGTCTTCTTTAAAAATCTATCTTTGAGTCCCTCACCCCGACCTCACCAAACTCTTCAACGCCTCTTTGACCCAAATAGTTCAAATTTGGACTCATCAGACCATAAAATTGAATGCCAAAATTCTTTCTCTTTCTCCTGGTGCTAAGCTACAAAACTCAGCCGTTACTTTTTGTTTGATTTTACTAATGAAAGGCTTACGTCGTTTGTAGCAATTGATCGATCCACGTTATTTTAGCCGCCGTTGAACAGTTCGAGTTGAAACATTAGAATTGTATTGCTCATGTAATTCTCTAGCAGACTTTGTTGGGGTTTTCTTAATCTCTCTAACGAGCATCACATCATCACTTTTAGAGGTTTTTTGTTTAAGGCCACTACCAGAACGGTTTAACAACGAGCCGGTTTTCTCAAATTTCACGCATAGTTCCCTTACAGTAGATTTCGCCAGTGTACATTTGTTAGCAAGTTGTTGGTACGATAATCCGGTGTTTTTATCCGTAACAATTCGATCTCGGACCTAATAAATTAATTAACATTTTTTTTAAATGTTTGTACACCAAAATAAATCTATACATACCAATTGATCGAGTTTATCATAAAACATAAAGATTTATGCTTAAAAAATATCACAACCAAAGCGTTCGGTTTATTTTGTCGTACTAAAATTTGGGATCAGTTTATTAAACAAATTGTTTTGTAAAAACGGGGATTCCCTAAATTCTTTCAATATAAAAATATTATAGTAGGCTTCTAAACAATCAAAATGAGGTATAATATGTAGAGAAATAATATGAAAATATTGGCACACCTAGAGTTTTTAGTAAATCAATATAGTTGTACGGTTTATTTAGTCGCATACTGTAGGTTTGTCTTAAAACGCCTTTTACTTTCCATTCCTTGACGCTTAATATAATCCGGTTGAGTTCAAATATCAAGAAAAACGCAAAGCCGCTCTCCAAAACAAAATTTGTGATCTAAAACAAAATATCGGTCAAGTTTTCCATATAAAATTTGAACTATTCGGGATCAATATTCGGGCTCTGATCCCCATATTTTTACCTATTTTATTTTACGCCATCACACTTATTGCTAATATGGCTTTAGCTGGGCGCTCATTTTGCATATTAAAAAAAATTCTAAACCAGAAACTTTAAATGGTTTGAGGCCAATCACAATTTTAAATTCTCGAAAAAGTAATGAAGTTACAGCTTCTACTAAATAAACTTTCCAATTTTAGTAAAATACGGTCAAATATCGTTTCTTTTCATCTTGATGTTGCAAAGGCTTTCGTTTCCGCCGAGCACCGAATTCCATTATGAAAATTAGACTAAAAGTTTAATTTTTTCAATTCTACAGTTCAGTTTACAGCTTTATATGTCTGCGTTAAATTCAGTTGATTTCTTATGTGTTCTTATGTGCAGCGATCCATGTTGGGCCCAATTATTTTCTTGTTAATTAATGATATTTTCGATATTATTAATCCAGTCATAGACCAGCTTTTCGTAGACCACCTCCAGATATATTATCCAACATTATCGATGCGACGCCAATTTATGCACATGCGTTCGAAATAATGCCTTAGAGCTTATTACCACTTTGAGTAAACCAGCTGTTTTAAAATTAATCTCTCGAGGTCCAAAGCACATTTTACTACTACTAATAGTTAATTTTAATTGCAGAGGATGCATGACATTGATAAAATTATGCTCAACTGGAATAATCCCATTTACTTTATTTTTGTTAAAAGTTATATGTTACACTCAGCAAATCACGCATTCATGAAAGCTCTGCTCAGCTTAAGCTAATTCAAGCTTATAGTTTACCCCCAATTAATAAATTGTGCATCGATTTATTCCGGATGCTCAAAGACAGACTTTTAGAAAATGTAATTGGCATTTAATTCTCCTGCATATACGAATACAAAAAGGAAGATCTGGCCTTAGCTTCACTAAGAATATTCTGAATGCAAACAACTATTTGCAATTGACGCCAGTAGTGATCGAATGATCTACAGATTTTTAACGTCTCGTTTCAGTCACTTTAGATAATACAAACAATTATTACTACTTACTTAATTGCAGACTAAAATGTTAATTATCCACCATCGATAATAAATAATTCAGAAATTAAAAAATCTCAAATTAAATTTGCGAATTAAAAAAAATAGTGTAATGTGCTTTACGCCATCTATTAATAACTAGTACGAACTAACTAACTATACTGGTTAGCAATTTAGTCGAAAAAATTAGCATCAGGCACACAGTATTAAACGATAATTTTACTCTAAACAAAAATGTTTTCTAGACAAGAATTCACAGTGCGATCTCTATAAAAATAGTAAAACAAAATAGAACCAAATATGTTTTACTGACATCTACTGTCACTTGACCAAATTAAAAATATATTAAATTGGATCGAGCTGTAAACGTTTTGTTCACGGAACTGACAAATATTTCTTTCATGCATAAATTAATTTAACAGTACCGTGATATGTTAAAATTGATACAATGTCAGCTGAAACAGTTATTATTCAAATATGGTGAGTTAGACGCAGTGTGAATTGCAAACGCTTAAATTCAAATGGCATGTCTGTTGGAATCAGTGGAATACGTGGTATGAGCACAATTTCACCTTTCGCTGTTTCGATCAATATTGTGGCTTCAATTAAATTCGGCATCAATTTTTTTAATGCCAATCTTGTGCCATTGCACAGTTTTGGTGCATTTAAATTCCGCAGTAAAATAATTGATGAGCCAACCTTTAAATTCAAACAATGCGGTACCATACCAGGCGGTTCTAATGAATTCAAAAATTCAATTAGATAATTCACTGCATCACCTGAATTCATTGCGCTATCAACAGATTTATATGATGTCACTGCACCTGGTAATTTTTCTTGAATCTGATAATTGATTGCATTGACGTGTAAATTTTTTGGTGCCAGTATTGCGCGTTCTCTCAACCAATTGTGTTTCCTGTAATTTTGAACAATATTTGGGAACACACTTTCAATCAACTCTTCTGTTGATTGGAGAATGGTACAAAAATTGTTCGGCAATGTAATCAATCCATTTGTATTATCGACTCGAACTTTGCCATTTCCAATACCTAACAATTGCTTCGAGAACCGATCTGAAGATTGGCCGTTGTGCAATTGAACGCGCATATTTATGTTCAATGTCAATTTTTGCACATGTCGCCACAGAAGAGAAGACTTTAAGCATGCATTGATCTCATCCGCCGGTGTTGTTCGTGGAACCACAGGCAATATTTGACGAAAATCGCCTGACAATAATATCAATGCACCACCAAAAATTGCTTGATTCTGGCGTAGATCTTGCATTGTACGGTGTAATGCTTCCAGTGATTTTTATGCGTCATTGTACATTCATTCAAAAGATTAATTGCTGCTTGTTGCAAAAATTTTGCCATCGCAGAATTTCTTGAAAGATTGCACGTGGGATGTTCGATCACCTGTTAATTTGAGAATAATTATATTTTACAATAATATCGATTAAATTTTAAAGTGATCAATCAATAAATATAAGCACACCTGCACATTCAACGGCAATTTTAATGCAGAGTGCGCTGTTCGTCCACCATCCGATAGAGTAGCAGCGACTCCCGACGAAGCAAGTGCCAATGCAATTTTTCGTTGCGATCGAATGCCTGCCAAAATCAGTGTTATCACAAATGTTTTTCCCGTACCACCAGGCGCATCCAAAAAATATAATCCACTGACTTACTGTTGTTCACGTTGCAATTCTTGATCAAATAAATCATGCATTGGACGATTGGGTGGTGACAAACCTAATTGCCCTAATGCTTTATTTGCAATTGTTAGGCACATATCTTCAATCGCTATCAATGCCTCATTATACATTTCCAATGAAATCAGCAAATCAGCGTTTCTTGTGTGATGACGCATTCATTAAATCGAAGAGTCTTCTACCATAAAATATTTGTATTTATTCCACAATTCTAGTGGAGACGATGGAAAACATTTTGATATGATTATGGCATATAACATACGTATTTGATGTGGAGAAGAAGCAATCGATGCATCATGAAGCGTTAAATCCCAATGCGCATCATTTTCAAGTAAACCTAATTGCTGACATGCTTCACGATACGTCACACATAAATGACCATTTACTCTTCGCAAATGTTAAAATGAACGTGGTCCAACAACATTTACTAACAACAACCGCAAATAATAACATTCTGCATTTTTTTGATGAACTGTGTATAATATTCCCATGGTATCTGCAAAAAAAAAACACCCGGATGGCCATCAACAGGTGTTCCTTGTTTACGTCGTTGCCATTTCTTGTGAAATAATGCGTTACATCTGAATGTGCATTTGCATCGGTAAAATACACACGCTGGCCATTTTCAAGATGAACAGCCAAATGAACAACAGCAGGATATCGCTCATGGATTGGAAATGAATAAATTCTCCAAAGAGCTTCATTAGTGGTAATGTAGCGCCCCATTTGATATTGGGCGATTTCATCATTGCTATTGTCACCAGCTACTTCAAAAACAGCCATATTCGACTTCACAGAATTACAGTACTCAACATTTATGTGAGCCTGAAATATTTTTGACAATAGTGGAGAATAAGGCACAATCCAACGATTATCAACTTCAATGTCTTGATTGCGTATTTTAATTGTTTTTGTATGGCCATCATCTTCCGGTGACCGACGTCGGTACAACGGGTATTCGTCGTCACCTGTAATTGTATCCGAAGTTATTGCTCTTGGATACCGTTTTGTACATTTTCCATCGATTATGCATGGTGAATTCATATTTATTTGACCGCAAGCGCCATGGATCATATTTTTCGTGACAACTTTAAATAATTCTGGGTCGCTGATTTCATCTGGAATTTCTGCTGATATAATGTTATCAATTTGATCGGGTGTTCGGGTTTACGAACCAGTCATATCAAGAAGTGCGCGTGCGGCAGCCCTCTCTTTTGCCACTCAATCGAATACATCCAGCAACGCACCTCCCCAAAAATTCGCAATTTGATAATCAAATCCATCATCGCTTTTACTTTCTGTCGGAATACACGTGCTGTTATATCGTGTCGATCTGTTGGACTCTGACCATCAAATAAATTGTGTTTTATGTCAGCCCACTGTGGATTGCATGTGAATGTTATGAATAGGTCGGGACGACGCAAATATCGTCGTGATATGGTCGCAAATATGACTTTATTTCTTCGATGTAGCACAATATCGCGAGATTGAAACTGGTCTCCAACAATTACAATGGCCACTTCATCAATTGGGCTGTGGGGGGGGGGGGGGGTGGTGAAGTTACCATATTTTTTCGCTCAGACGCGCCGTTTTCGAGATATTTGCAATTTTTCGATTTTACGTGCATTTGTTGTTGTTTTACTGATATTGTTTCGATGCCAACGATCACCTTTTGGGAATAATTGGCGTCTTAAGGATAAGTACAAAAATTGATGTACGGAACTGTCACAAAAGTTTTTACAACATATAATGTGGGTGACAGTACTAATTAAGTTCCCTGTCCGTCGATATTTCTCGGTCAGCTGATGTAGTTATTATTTAAATATGGAGGGCTAACGTCATCATTCAATAAAATTCAATATAACTTATGATTTTGAGTGGTTTTTACAATTTCACTAAACATCCATACAAATCGAATCCTACACACACTCAAATTGTTTTGATTACCCAAATTGTTGTGATACACCTTGCTACGAATGATTGGTTCTATAAATCCTGAAAAGATGGCTATGACTAGGTTAACCGGAAGAATAAACTTTATCGATCACAAATTTATGTAGACGGCAATTCTGAGGACAGAAAGCTATAGAAAATTATAATAAGAAATTACAGCTTTAATATTGTTTAAAAGGGTCAGTATATTTTACTATTGGATTCCGCTTTGGACGAATTATGACCAAAGTAAAATCTGTTGTAAAATTTTTTCAAAATATCTCCCTCCAGCGACTCTCAGAATATGTGATTTTGCTGAACTATAATTTCAACATGATTCGAATTCCCGAATGCGATATTTTCATGATATTCTAGTTGACGTTCTCTTGAATTGGATGGACTAACATAAATTAGGCAACGAAATGACGCTGAAATTAATACAATGTATAATTTGAAAAATTAGAAGGAACAAGAGAAAGGATGCACATTTATGAAAGTTCAAAAATTTAGCCATTCTAGATAGACACCATCTGGAATAAATATTTTTCAAAATTCGGGCTTATTTAAATTCGAACTAGAGTGAAGAGCAACTAGTGACGCCACACTCATATTTAAAAAATGCCTTGATTGAAGTGTAAAGCCAGTTGTGTGTCTTCCGCAGATGTGGTATAATATCCTATGTACCTCTACTCACAACCGATCTATTCGTTGGTTCCTTAGTTTCAGCTTATCCAAAAACTCTAACTTCCTTCCATGTTAGAAACGGGATAAAGTTCCAGGCTAGCGTTGAATGTAACTTCACGCCGTGGTAACGCCATGTTAGTGTGCATGGACCCCATCAAATCCTATCGGCTTAAAATATTTAGAACTGTTTATTAACCACATAATTTTCTACCTGAATTATTGGGCTTAAGAGGCCAGGGACCCTAGTGCTCCTCGGACATTGTGATGCCGTTTCAGAAGACAGTTAAATATAACTCAGGATGATAATATTGGTATAGCTAGAACTTTTCATATCATACTACTAGATACTACTATAGACCCCTGCATTTTACCAATGTGGCCAAGATTTAAATAAAGGAATACTTAGGACACATGCACCAACAACAGCTATATTATAACCATCAGGCAAGTTGTCCAATAGATCAGGAACCACCTGGTAAGATTCTGAGATTTTAGAACAGGTTTTGGTAAAGAATTCACAGAATAATTTTGAAAATACCCCGCCTGTTTCTTGCTTGTCGCTGAGAGAACGAGAGAAATGATCGGACAAAAATGACCATCGTAAACCTTCCAGTTATTTTCGTTGTCGTTTTTGCCTAATGCTGGTTAAATATTGGCTTCCGTCAATATGTTGCATTTTCAAAAAATTATTCTAAGAATGAAATGCCTTGGAATGGTAAGCTGCCTACAATTTCTGCTGGGAACTGAATACTATCATATAAAAGATAAGCTGATACAAGCCGAAACTTTGGCAATCCATCTTAATATTAATCGTTACTTTATCAAATTTAATCCTATGTTTAAGAAATCGGGCTCCAATGCAAAAGGATAGTGGAGTAAGACCGTACCAATCTGCTCCGCTAACCTAGCTGATTAACCAAAACCTAGCATTCAGGTTGATTCGTTGTCCGCCACTACAACCTTATAAGACCCTTGGACTAAGAGTGAGTTATCTTCCTGGAGTCTATTGACTCCTATCTCATCCTCTGTAGAGGTTGTTGTAGTTGAAAGTTTGCAGGTCTGAATTGCCCATCTGCAGCCTTATCCGTTTCTCCCTTGGATCACTATCAATTTCCCTTGGTGTGATACTGATGAAATAGTCCAAGATCGTTCTTCACGATTCTTGCTATGGTAGTTGGCGCGGAGATCGTTTCTTTAACCCAGCGCAATATTAGGCCAAGTATACCAGAGTTAATCATGGAGCACCAGCGTGGTGCATGGATCTCGGACTTCGCTCTTCTTTTATCAGTTACATAGAACTGTTTAAAAGTTTATCCTACACCCACATATAGTTAACCGTAAAATAAATTTTTTATCGAAAATAATATTTTCGATTCACGTACATTAGTAGTAATATAAAATCTGGTGTTGCTTACAATTACACCATATAGACAGTATATACGCATCCCAACTTCTGAAGTTATTGAAAAAAACTATAACTTGCTGTTTTTAAACTTTATTTAATGTTTAGTTTAACGCCATCTGCTAAATACCGCCTCGATTTCAAAATTTGTTCGGTTAATCTTCAATATTTAACAGTTTCCTTTATCTTAATTTCTAAGAGCTAATTCCTCTCAACCAATTGTTGCATTAACCCTCTTATCTTAAACGATGACATTTTTAAATTTGGCAAATGTTTAATCAGGTCCCAAGTCATACCAGGTACAAAATCAGAAATATTTAATTCTTCAAGTAATTGTAAATTTGTAATTCCATAATCAACGTCTTTCGCCATTATCGTTCCATCAAAACACAAAGTTAACCGTTTAAGTTGTCTTAAGTATTGAAAAATGTCAGTGAAACTGTTGGCTTCGACCCAGAACAGCTCTAAAGTTGTTAATTGTTTACAATTATGGCATATAGATTTTAAAACATATTCTGATACAAAACCAGTAATTCGAAGTTCCGTGAGATTTTGTAACTGCAGAAATGTGTCGACCAAATTCTGTTCTTTATCATCATTAAGCAGTTCTGCTTGACTGTAATGGTAGTCCAATGTTAATTTCTACAACGAAATATAAATATTTCAGTATAACAACATTAAACTCATAATGCATATTACCTTTAGGTATTGTAAAGTGCTTAGCACCTGAAGTTTAAAGCAAGCCATTTGATATAAGTTGAGTTCTTCTAATCTGATCATGTAACGACACATATCGATTATGTGGCACTCATCCATTGAGGCACATCGAATCGATAATTTTCGCAGATTACATAATTTTTGGCAGAAATTCTCAAAATTAATAAAATTTTCAACTTGTCCTAATACCACTGAATGCACGGTTAGATTGTGTTTGATTTGCGGTAGACAATGCGTATTCTCTAATATTAGCTGCTCCAAATTCAAATCTGCATGCATGTTTAAATAATTAAAGAGTGTTTTATAAACGTCGTCCGCGTACGATGCGTATCTTAAGCAAATATCGTTTGTATTTCTTTCCATTATAGAACCGAATGATAATATTTTTAAATTTGGCATCATACTCAGTAAAAATCCAAGGCCGCCCGAATCGGGGAAGTCCAATTTAACAAAAAAACGTTCTAATCGATTTAAAATTGTTGTTAGTTTCGTGTTATCATATTTAACAATATTGAACGGTGTTTTGAATGTTTCGCCCGTTTTTATCTTAAGCGATAATAAACCCGGCATTAACACAATGCACTCGATTAGTTGAAGTAGCGATAAGACGCAATTATCAAATTCCGCCATTTTGATGTATTGTCCAAATTTTTCAAAAAAATTTATATATTCGAATTCGTTAAAATTGGTATCCGAAAGCAATAATTTTCCAAATGGCCGCCTCAATTCGTTTGGATGTTTAAAATTTTGACGAATTTGAATTTGAATAGATTGCGTTATGCTCGGATCAAATGATGCATCATACCATGATTTACATACTCGAGTTGCAGTAAGACGTTGATTAAACTTAAGATTTTTTAGAATCCGTACGATTACCTACACAATAAAAAGAATTATTATAAAAATTGACCGTCAAATTATTTAAATCTTACATGAGGCGGAAGCAGTGAGTAATTATAAGTTTCGTTTGTAAACATTATCCAGATTCAAGGTTTTTACAACTGCACTGTATGAGAGTATAATTAGCACTAAGAATAAATTTTAATGTGAAATAATTAATACAATGGGGTAGATAATCAATTTATTACTACGCTAAAACTAAACGTCATATCAAAATAATAAAAGATTCGTGATTCATTATTTACTTATCGTTAGCCATTGTTTTCTTAATCTATTTGTAACGGATTTTATCAAGGAGTAAAAATAATATTCTTCAACCGGGTTTTGTTAATGGTATTGCGAATTATTTGTTTTAGTTTTTTTCTCTTGAAAAGGCTGGAATCCCGCCAGAGTTCCGTCAAGGAGTCCGTAGGGAGTCAATTAGAGATCGCCCATGCGCACCGCAATCTTGGCAAATTGAACCAACATGGCCGGTTATGTTCGACCATTGCGGAAATGTATGATGGCGATTTGACCACTATTAAATGATATAGGAATGATAGATTCTGCTCTATAAAAACAGAGCGTGAACCAGCCTTTAGCAGAGAATCCTCAATCTCTTGATCGAAACTTTATTATAATAACAAAGAAGATTTATGAGATGTTTACACTCTCTAATGAGCTTAGAATCAACCAAAGAATTACTTAAAGTGTTAAGCACCGCCTTGCAGTCAGCGCATAAGATGATCTTGAGGTTTCCAACATCACAACTTAGCTTTTCGTAAGTATAGCGAGCTGTGATGGAAGCTTGAAAAGGTACCGAAGTCTGCATCAAGGCTATCTCACGAACCGTCTGAGTAGAAAACCAGTGGTTTACAGTATCCAAACTTTTTAAAACTTGCAGAACTCTTTCAAATGTTAAACAAATCATCATGAATGACTTAGAAAAATTGAGTTCAGGTAATGATCTTTCATTAACCCTACATTTTTGTTTAAAATAAAGTATTTAAGATACTTTACTGATATAATAATAAATATATTTACTTCATAATTTAATTGACAACAAATAAAGATTTATTTGGGCTTGTAAAAAAATAAACTACTTTATTATTTTAATGGCCATTTACAATGGTTTGCTCAAACTCATAATTCAAATGCAAAAATTTTCTGTCCTGGTTAGAAAGCTACATTTAAGCTGGTTAGATGAGCAATTTAATTTATTGTACCTCAAGTGCTATCGAACCCTGAGTCCAATTTCGCTACCATTTTCGCCCAAACTCAAAACAGAAATTAAAAAATTCGTAACAAATTTGCTGTCCTGTCCTGTTTAGGAAATTCCAATCAAACTTACTGGAAGAGCAACTTAGCAACATAATTGGGGTACTCATGGAACCTCAGTCAAAATCTCTGGGAAGGTGTGATAATGGCCGATTGCCATTTTTGCTCTAATTTAAAATAAAAAAATTGCTCGTGTAACCTGAGTACAAATCTCTAAGGATGTGCGGCTGTTTACCATTTTCGCTAAAACTCTAAATAGAAATTCAAAAATTCATAAAAAATTTGCTGTCCTTGTTACGAAGTTTGAATCAGGCTGGCTGAATGAGCTATTCAGCAACCTATTTGAAATGTTCACGGAACCTGAGTTTAAATCTCTCGGCCGTTTACCATTTACACTCAAACTCAAAATACAAAAAATCGTTCAAAATTTCCTGTCCTGGGTAGAAAGTGCTAATTACGCTACCTGAATGAGCCACTTTGCAACCAATTTAAGGTGGTCACGGAACTTGAATATAAATCTCAGGGAAGGCGTGTTGATGGAACTGTTCACCAATTTCCTGTCATTATTAGGAAGTTCCAATCAAGTTGGATGAGACATTTAGCTACCAATTTAGGGCGCTCACGGAAGCCGAGCCAAAATCTCTATAGGAAGTCGTGTTCGTGACCGTTTACCATTTTCACTCAAACTCAAAATAGAAATACTAAAATTCTTTACAAATTTGCTGTCCTGGTTAGAAAATTCCAATTAAGCTGGATGGATGAGCAATTTAGCAACCTATGTGAGTGGTCATGGAACTTGAGTCCAAATCACTGGAAAGGCGCGTTAATGGCCGTTTACCATTTTCGCTAAAGCTATGAATACAAATTCAAAAATTCTTAGGAAATTTACTGTCTTGGTTACGAAGTTTCAACCAAGCTGGCTGTATGAGCAATTCAGCAACTCATTTAAAATGATCAAATAGGAAACTTGGGTCCAAATCACTGGAAAGACCTGTTTATGGCCGTTTACGGTTTTCACTCAAAATCAAAATAGAAATCTAAAAATTCGTACCAAATTTTCTACCCTGGTTAGAAAGTTCCAATCAGGCTAGCAGGATTGTCGATTCAGCAACCTATTTGAGGTGCTTACGGAACCTGAGTACAAATCTCTGGGAAGGCGTGTTAATGGCCGTTTATCATTTTCGATCAAACTAAAAAATAGAAATGCAAATATTCATAATAAATGTGCTGTCTTGGTTAGCAACCTGTTTATGGTGCTTAAGTAACCTCAGTCAAAATGTCTGAGAAGCCTGTTAACGACCGTTAAACATTTTTACTCAAACTGAAAATAAAACGATTAGGAAGTTATAATCGAGCAAGCTGGATATGCAGTTAACAACCTGTTTCAGGTGCTAACGGAACCTAAATCTAAATCTCTGGGAAGGCGCGTCTTATGAACACGTTTTACAGAGATTTGAATTCCGATTCCGTGATCAACGCAAATCAGTTGCTAGATTGAATGGTTATGTAATTATTTTTCTTATGTAAGGTTAGCAATTTTCATAATCAAGGATTAAGAAAGTAATTTTCGCCAGGTATTTCTTCGGTAGTAATCTGCATATAGGTATTCGAATTAGCGGTCTAGCAAGATTAACGTCAAATCCCCACGTCAATACCCACGCGAACACAATCTGAGCTCGCAACCGCTCAAGAAATAACCACACTGGGTAGTACTTACTGGGACCTTGATTGGAGCATCGGCAAAATATTAGGCAATTAACGTTATTACAAAACCTAAATCAGTACCAGTCCTTACTGACATACTCTTACCGGTGTAAAATTGTGCACGCAGAGTCGATAAATAAATTCTTAGAAATTTATAAATGTGGATAAATTTAGACAGAGGCGGGGTCTCACTATTTAAATGTATCTTATAAAACTCCCAGATTTATTAAAATTCGGAAGGCCAGTTGCATATTGCGGTATTTTACATTTCGCTGTATATTGCCAAAGTCCGTAAAATTAGTTTTTAAAATATATCTGTGTGCGCATGGCTTTGTCCGTAGGTACAACACCCACTAAATGTCTGTAACTTCTCTACAGTCCACACGAATTTACTGACCGGGATGAAACATCATACTCGTACTTGAGCTTTTCTCATAAATTGAGAGATCCCATAGTGATGGTTGGTCAAACTCTGTTCACTGGAAGTGACAGCTTCCATACAGGCTTTATTGTCATTTCATTTGTTTTTCAAAGTATGTCCCAAACTAGCTTTTTTAGCACAAAAACCGATTTTAACAAAAGATTGGTCCTGTACAGCCCAGACGAATTAGCTGATTGGGATGAAAATCATACTTAAGTTTTTATTCCAAAAATTGAGAGGTCGCAGTGAATTTTGGCCGATTAAATAGTGACAGCTTCCAAAGGAGCTTCGTAGTTTTTTGAAAATATTTTAAAAATTATATGGAAATTGCGATTTGTGACAAAAACTGTTTTCAGAAAATTTGTTTTTCACAAAATTCGTTGTCTCTACAGCCCAGACGGATATATCCATGCGAAATGTGGTGTAGCGAAAGTGGCAGCTCCCGTACGAGTTTCATTTCGTTGCCCACTTTACTAAAATCATTACAAAAAATGTTTCGCAAGCACCATGGAGAAGGATAGTATCCATTACGGCGAAATAAACAAACTTTTAAAGAAATCCCGGACAAAAAGACGTAAAACGTACCTCTTAGGGTAAATCAAATCAATCAGCTAATATTTGGATATTCCAAAAATGTATTAGAACTGAAAAGTAAATAGTGAGCGTAAAGCCAGGCCACCAGCGTGTTTAGATCATATTCGATGTAATACAGGGTGGCCAAGATAAAAGAGATCCCATGTCCTGTATCATACTGAAAGTGATATTAAGCGCTTGCGCTATTTGGAAACAAAAATAAACAAAACCAAAAATAAAAACGGATTGTGGCCCAATTTTCTTTAATAACACCGTGAACTCGTGTATGTAACGGAATTGTTGCAACCATTCATACGCAGCTGACGGAGAAAGAGCGAGAATATGCATTTTTCCAGCATGATGGTGCTACGGCACATACTTCACGGTTTTCAATGGCACACGTCCATGAAGCTTCTGGAGGAGAGCGTACAGTTTCTGCAGGTTTATGGCCACC